>JAWWEE010000122.1:22410727-22484331 GCA_035221455.1 Xenops minutus | reverse complement strand
TCTAGTGCAGCATTTCAAAAGGAGTCTGCTAGAAGAAAATATACTTTTGACATGAAGCAAACTTTACAGTAGTCTTTGATATGTCAAATTATATCAGTGAATATCAGTGATATTCTCCAAAACACAGCATGTTTTTAATACTTGAAGTTCTTGGCAGAAGTGTGCCAAAGTTGCTATGAACAGCTTTCTAAAAAATAAAATAATTAAAGGAAGGAGTTTTGCAGATATTTTTCCAGGTCTGTCAAGTTTCCTGGCAAATTATCTGTGTGTGAGTTCTTAGGCTAAGGAAAGTAAAAAAGTACTCAGAAAACCTAAATCAGTGATTAATATAAAAGGCAAAACAGTTATTTCCTTTTAGTACAGAGGAAAATATAAGTTTTATTTAATTTCTCCTCCGAGTGAGACATGGATTGGTTGGGAAGATGAGGCAGTACAGCTACATGGAATTATCTCAACATTAAGCCCAGGCAGATTGCCATGATTTGATGAGTCTCTCTTAGAGGTCCTATCTGTAAGAAATGATGTAATGTTGTTCACTATTCAGTGCCAGATTTGTATTAACATTGATTTACCCTTGATGCTGGATGAAGTACTCACAAATATTGAGTTCCTCATGATGACTTTCTTGGGGGTTTATTGTTGCTTGACTAGTTGCCACCAAAGGATCCATCATTTGATCATTTTATGTTTTTATTAAATGATTGATGAGACCAAAAGCAGATAAAACGGCACCCTTTCCACCTACCTCTTTTTCAACCAAAATGATCCATTTCCTCTGTCAAAAGGAAGTAGTGGCAGTGACAAGTCAATTTTTAGACAACACCTAACTAGTTGAGGGTGAAAGGGAGTCTGTGCTTCTCAGATTCTCTATGTTTTGTTGTGGGTTTTGTTTGTTTGTTTGGAGTTTTTTGTTAGGTTGTTTTTTGGGGTTTTTTTTGGTACCAGTGAATATATTTGCACTGGAAAGATTAATGGGTTATGTTTTGACAGGTACTGGAAAGAACACTTGTAGTACAAATGTGTAGAGTTTATCAAGCAACAGTACAATTTAATACCTGAGATGTCCAAAATGTAAAATTTTCATTAATATTTTTAAAAAAAATTGTATCCTGAAGTCCCCAGCACTTACCAAACCCTTACAAAAATGCACACAACTTAGCTGATTTTCCATGTGAATTAGAGAACTTCAAACTCATGTGTTGAACTGGTTCACACACAAGGTTTATTAACTATAGATCACTAAAAGTTGGAAAAAAACCAAGTGTATCTCCTTCAGACATGTATCCCAGTGCATCCTAGCCTAAAGCTCATCTTTCTGTATAATACAGACCTGACAATAACCTGCTTTTCTGTCTTTCTATGCATATGAAGAGGATGTAAATCACTAAGAAACCAAAGTAGCAGGTCTTTGTTTTCTAATGAACACCACAACAGCAGTGTATATGGATAGCTAGCATGAGAAACAGTACTGTGAGAAGAAACCAGGTCAAAGTAAGGTGACACACTCCTACAGCTCAGCTGAGAGCATAGGAACTGTGCTTGTTTACTCCACTTGAGAAATTGGTCAGCACAATATATTAACCTAGGGCTGTTTCAAAACTCTTGAGAAATTCAAGCTCAGCTTACTGTTTTTCTCCAGTTCTCTGTTACAGGGAACTCTTGCCGTCTTTTTGTGAACTAAGCATTGCTGGTTTCTTTCTACTTTTATTTGTTTTACTTCCTGACTTATTTCATCAGGA
The DNA here is from genome assembly GCA_035221455.1 of Xenops minutus. NCBI lineage: Eukaryota > Metazoa > Chordata > Aves > Passeriformes > Furnariidae > Xenops > Xenops minutus. The sequence continues at coordinate 22,482,592 of JAWWEE010000122.1, read as the reverse complement.
AATGGTGGTTCAAAAAGACCTCAAGACAGGCTGTTGTATCAATAGGTCTGCCCTAAACAGAATTAGTAAATGGTAGGACAGTACCACCAAGGCAATTTCAGCTCTCTTCAGTTGCTAGCTCAGTCCTAAGACCTCCCAATTTTGTTGTGTTTCTCTGCTTGCAACAGAGGCAGGAGGCCCAAGAGAAAGTGAATGTCAACAGAGAACACAGTAAATCATATCTGCACACTGCTCTCTTTCACCAGGAGACACCAAAATCAATGCAGAAGAATCTAAGACTGAATCTAGGGAGCCAAAGCTTGTTATTGGCCCTTAGTTACTACAAGACCTATGCCCAAGCTAAACAGAGCTTTAAAATTTTTAATCAATGCTGAAATCATGCATTATCCTTCCTCATACCCTCCATTCATGTTTTCATGGTTCGATGTTTCTAACAGCTGCACCTCTACAAGGTGCTAAGAGTGGCACCATATCCCAGGTAACTTTCACAGAATGGTGCTTTAGAAAATAGCACACAAACTGTGCTATTGGTGTGTCTGCTACAGCGACTCATGTGAGCTGGAATATCTCTCTAGTGGTGCTTGTTAGAAAGAACATTTTTTGGATCCCTTTCAGAAAGTGGTGCGCTAGTGGTTAGACAGGTATTTAAATGAATGCTTTTGTTCCACCTCTAGCTAGATTTATAAAATGAATAATTACTATCAACCTTTCCCTTCTAGGCAGCAGTACCCTTACATCTCACACAGAAGACAAAAGTGAAGACTGATGTTTTCTATTACTTTCTGTAATAAGCTTTTTGTGCTAATGGTACAAAATAAATAAAGTTATTTCAGATCTTACTCCCTATGTGTTGGGAACACACGCAGAAACACTTTGCCCTGATGTCCAGAGATTTGTTAGACATCTGCATGGCACACAACTTCAGTTAAAGAAGTACCTTGCTTAAAGCAAGACTCTTAAAATCTGCCTCCGTTGTGTTTGTGTAGTACTGAGCAGGTTTAGGACAATTTTCTGTAGGAGAGTAATTTTTATTACATATATGATGTAGACACAGGGGAAGAAATTGCTTATAAAAGTATTAGCAGGGAGCTACAGTGTTTGAATTGACATGCTTTAATAGTACAATTTAACTACAATAAAATATTCTGTGCTTACTATTTAATGCATGGAAAGGTCAAAATTTTTTTTCTCATGAAACCTGTTGTAGCCTATATCATAATTCAGCAAGAAAGATCAGGGGTCTGATAAAAGCCTGAAAAGCTGTTAGCTGAGGCTTTAATACAGACCTCTCTCCTGATCTTACTGTCCTGTAAATAGTGTTCATCACAGTGTGGCCTTTTACTTGGCAGGATAAGCAATGAGCTTCAACATTACTTGCAAGAGCTTTTTATTTATAGACATCTCTGACTATTAAGATCTAAAACCATCATGCGCTGTGTCATATTCTTTCACATAATGCATGTATAAAACAAATAGGCTTTCTGTTCAGAAAAAAGCCAGTGTGTGGTATCTGCATAAGGGTTTCCAAAGATAAGTAGCATTACTAAAATGAATTAAAAATGCAATTACTGTCTCTAGAGACACATTTGGCAATGTCCATATGCACAGGGAAAAACTGTAGCAAGTCATGAAAGTCATAAGTTAAATACAGAAAAGAGACAAAATGGGAGATTGGATGCTATATAATGGGCAAAAAAACAACTCAGGGGATGGTTTTCATTTTAAAACAGAGACTCAAATAGTCCCCTTCTCCCAAATACCAGTCACAAACCACATCACTGCCCAAAACCAGCAAAAACAGCAATAACAAATACAGGCAAGAAGTAAGATGACAATATTACTTTGCAAAAGAACAAAACTTCTCAAAAATAAATCCAATTAGCAAAAGGGTCTGTACCTGTACTGTTTGAATTCTGGCTATTTGCTGTGAATGAAGCGGGTGTGTCCCAAATTTACAAATCAGTTTTGTTCATTCAGGTTCACATATGACATCCAGAATAAGAAACATGTCTCAGACAGTGACAAACCCAGTAGATAGTCAGTCAGCTAGCTCAGAAGTTTCTCAGCTTCCCCTCTGTACACCCCAGACTGCACTGGCATACGGCCCTCTCTATTAGCAAGTTGCAGATTATATTCTCCAACACAAATGTAGCTAACTCTAATTGGCACTTTTTTGGAGGGGTCCTGAGCCCTGACTTACAGGTAGATTTGTTCCACAGGCCCATCATGGCAGGGAATTTGCAAAAGCCTCTCAGTGTTGCAAGCTAAGACAGTTTACTTGACATGAACCCTTGCCCAGTTGCTTTCAATGCCTAGAAACTTTCTGATGAATGTTAAGTTTACGTTAATGTGTAGACCAAGGGCTTGTTTTGTGGCACTGTGAAATTTCCATACAGGCAAACAAGCAAAAAAAAAAAAAAAAAAAAGAAAAAAAGAAAACCAATAAATCAGAATTTTTGGTTGTAAATGGAAAACACCATGGTGACACTGCAGTAGGGTGATTAAGTCTGTCGAGTTTTCTAAATTCTGATCACTTTGTAAAAACCATGTCTACGTCTTTGCTACACAAGGAAGTAACAAGGAGAAGCAGCACAAGGAGTTTTTTATTACCCACTGCAAGTCTGATTAGGACCTGTCTCCCAGAAATTAAAAAATAAAAAGTCACCGGACTTCTCCATCCTTACCCAGTACAGGTGCCTAATGATGCACAGAAGAGAGCTTTCCTATTGTAACTCACCAACAGGAATGATATGAGCTCCCTTCAAATTCAATAGAGGTGCCGGTTGTTTTGAAAAAATAAGTCTTGTTTCAACATTCCCAAATTTCTTGAATGGAATTTCCAGCCTATATGTGAAGTTTCCTGTAGACCAAACATCAGCCATGAAAACTATGCAGGAATGTAAAATGAAAATAATCAACAGCTCTCTTTGGTAATCCCATGTTTTATCATCATGTGGTACTTACCTAAGCCTGGTCACTTCAGAAACCTAACACTCTGCACATAAGCCAGCCTCTCTGTTCTGTACAACAGCTAGGGCATTAAAAGCTTACTGAGGCAGTGCTTGACTTCAGCCCAGCACAGGAAAATACACACTGTACACGAAGGATGTTTTCATTACTAAAGAGCTATAGGTCATTTCATTGTCATCAGCCCATTTTAGCACTGCTCATTTAAGCAGAAATGTATTCACTCTCCTTGCTTCCTTTCATCTCGTCTTTCTTTCGTAGGAGACTGGCTGATGTTAGATTTCCTTTCTTTGAGGATAACTTCAAAACTCCTGCCAAGCAGGTTCCTACACCTCAATAAATTCAAGTTCAGTTGGTAACTGCATTGGAGCTCAACTAGTCTGAAAATACTGCTTAATCATGCACATACCTCATTTCTGATCTCTGATCAGGATTGAAGTCCTGCTCTTCAGAGGACTCATATAGATTTAGACCAGTGATTTGAGTAGGTCTGGGTTGGTGCCCAGATAATGCAAAAAGTAGTAAATTGAATAAAGGGAGGCAGTAGGAAGTATTTGTAAATATGTAAATATTTTCCTAAAGACAGCATATGTGTATTACTTCATGTTTTCCACTCCTCAGATACAAAGCTCAGCTCACAATTGCTTTGCTTGCACAGTACTTCAATGCACAGAATGGGTTACCAGCTGGATGTCTACTGCAGTGATGGCACAAAGTCATACTGGTGAAGGCTAAAATAAATGCAACAACAAAGGGGAAAGAAAAGACATGAAAGTAGTTGAAACTGGCATTTCTGTAAATGCCTATCCATTTATCTTGTTATTACTAGGTTGGAAAAAAATTCTGGTCTCTTCACACCATTTTTCACAGGAAAGAAAGTAGCAATATGTGTTATTCTAGTATTAATTAAGGGAATGAAACTGTAAACCAGGTGAAAATCACAAGACAACTGGTAAATTTCAATGCCACTTGCATCTGTTTACTTACTGAATCTTACACAGCATCACTGAATTCTGTATAGTGATGCACAAGCAGATTTGAATAAACTTGTAGCAAAAATACTAAGACACAAAACTCTTCACAGTATAACAGAACATTTATTAATCTCTGGTCTATGAAATCCATTCCTTGTTCCAACAGATAGAGACTTTGGATAATTTTATTTTGAAGAAAAGTGACTTATCAGTGAATAAATCTTTCTTTCTTCTTTTATTGGTTTCAGTCACAGCTGCTATCACATCTGACCCCTGGAACCCTTTCTGTACCTACAGCACAACACTATCTTAAATTGGATATCAAGGCAATATGGAATTATAGCTTTTGTGAATCAAATTTAAATTGTTTTATTTTTTCCAGAGCTAAGGAGATCGGAGGGAAAAAAAAGAAAAAAAAGAAACAAAAACAAAAAACCCACAGGAACTCACAATGTTCAGAAAAAAACAACCTTGAAAACAGCAGGAGTTACTCTGTTTAAGCAGTGCTAGAGCCCCTGCTTCCCGTAGCTTTAGCCCTGAGATGATGGCAAGAAATGGTATGTGTAGCTAACAGTGATATTATATTACTAAACTCAAAAGAATTTGGCAAGTATGAGGAAGACCATTATGGATAATGCTAACAACTTCTGCCAAAGTTCACAAGCAGCCCAGGAAGAGTCCCTAATGCTAAAGAAGGTGGAAAAGGCTTTTGATGATTTCCCAGGTCTTTGATCTTAAGCCACACAAACTGGATATGTGTGTTCTCCTCTTTAATGTTACCCAGGAGAAGTGCTTTTGCTACTAGATTTAAGGGCAGTTCCTGAGACCAGCTTGTGTGGCACTTTCCCAAATAAAAATTAAAATTAAAGCAATGACATCAGTAATAAGAGAACAGTGAAGACAAAATCCAGAAATCTGTACACATGCTGGGGAACATGCTGTTCAGAGAGCAATTTCACTGGAAAAAGAAAAACCTTTGCCAAGTTAGGTACAATCACAGTGGGGATCAGAAGGGAGATATCACTGTATTAGGTGGTCAGTCCTACCCAGGACAGACACAAAGAGAGTGTATAAAATCCTGTTAATGTACTGATGAACCAGACTGAAACACATTTAGACTCTGTCCTCTCCAACACCTAAAAAAAAAGATAAGATTGCAGTTATCCCAGAACTTTTCAGCTCTTTTCTTTTCTCTGCCCATACTGTCCTCTTTTGTTCCCCACTTCACCAGGCTGATGTGACCATGTGTGTTGTCTGCCTGTGAATGTTAATGCCTGTCTACATTTGGATGTGTGTGTTTCTAACTGACAGACCAATTTCAGCTCAAAACCTTTCAGAACATAAAAGGTTTCAAGGATAAATGAAATTGCACAAGTCTAAATACCACAGGCAGCTGTGTGGAGATGGATGGTCAATGCCCTGTCAGGTGGAAGAACAACAATGTGACCTCAAGCTCAGTAGACATTAAGGATCTCAGAACAGGAGAAAAATTTGGTACATGCTCAAGCCCATTACTACACTAAGTTTACTTTATTATAAACCATACATACAAAGTAAAATCAGGCATTATTGGTTCCAGTCTCAAATCATCTTGTTCATGCTATATTCTTTTACTCCATGGAGTAATCCTGAAAAAGGCCTGATGTCTACAGCTGCTTAGTATGAGGGACGGCATCTCAGGCTCAAAAGTGCAAACCATTAACACTTACAAGAACAAGGTTTCGGGCTCTAGGGAACCATTAGAATTTGATAAATCTCATCCAAGGTAAGGAAGGACTGAATAATTTGGTCATAATTTAATTTCTTTTGTACCTGATTGTTGTCTTCATACACTTGTCTCAGAACAAAACCAACTTGGCTTTCATTAAGGATTAACAAGACCCAACTCCACTGAAAATCCTGTAAGAATTTCTTATGATTGGAATTCATCCAATGAATCTGAAGGATACTAAACATGTGCAAAATATATGTCCATTTTCTTACGTATGTAACTGATCTTACTTCAAAAGCAAATAACAAGATTATAAGGGAAAGAAAAAATCCAACAAAAAACCTGATTAAGGTTTTTAATTCTGAACCGTGGATTATTTGATGTCAAAGAAAAATTATTGTTTTTCAGGTTTAGATGACAACTATAATGCTTATGGATAATAATGAATGCCTTTCTGTTTGAGCCAGATTCAAAATGAAACAAAAGATAGCTTCAAAACAGTCAGTGTGTTAAGGAGATGATCTAGCAAAAAAACTCACTTTTTTTCAGATCAATCTTTTTTTCTACTGATGAAAGGTTATTGTAGACTTACATGTTATACTTAGAAAATAAAACCTTGTTTTCAGAGAGACAGACTATGTTCTAGACCTACTTACAGAAATGGCGGTTATGGCTTATACTTGTCACGTCTGAAAACCCAGCTTTGATAAAAGGAAAAACAGAGGCAAGTAAAGGAATCAGATTCTGGCTTTCAGAGGGGAGAAGGCAAGATTAAATATAATAGAACATTTTTAGTCTCCGAATCTGTAATGCTAAGTTATTTACTGAATTGTAACAGCTTTACTTGCTCACCTATTGCCTAAGTGTTCGAATTCTCACCACAGTGCAGCTGCAGGAGCAACTCATGGGAGTGTGCAAGATGATGTAACAACTGTCATGTTTTAAATGAGGATTATTTTAGGATGCAACCTCTTTTCTAGTTTACATACAAATCTGCTGGCCACATTTTAAGGTGATATGGAAAGGTACACAAGTTATGGAAAAAGCAGTTAAAGGGCTATATATTAAAATGAGTAGGACAGTGTATCCCTGTGATAGACTGAAAAGTTAAGATACCATGTGGTAGCTCTCCCAAACTGTACCCTTCTAAAAAGGAGGGTTATCCTAAATAAATATATCTAAATTCACAGACAAGTAGGTCAACAGGAAAATTTTCCAGACTTTTTCAGAGCTAGCAATAAGTTTGATCATCAAGTATATTCTTATTCACTCCCTCTCTCAGCCCACTGTAACTATTTCAGTGAATAATATAGACAGGTTACAATGCTTTTCATTGGAGTGGTAGCTTTGGGAAAGAGAAGATATTTGATTTCCAAACCCACACACAGCTCTTAATATCAAGTGGTTGGAATAACTAGGCCAGGTGCCAGACTGGATCTTTGGAGATTTATGCGTTTTTCCTCACCCACGGACAGCAAGAGCTTATGCAGCTGTCCCCTCACAATGACCCACTCATTTGTCTCCTCAGTTGTGGCCAAGAGGCTTCTTCCAAGAGGGAGAACATAGTTCATACTCAATGTGCAATTGACAGTGGCCCTTTCAGATGTTCTGGTGAACAAGACCACTTGTGATCATGGCTCTTGATTAAAAGCAGTTCAGCCATAGGAACAAAGCTGGCAGCACTAATTTGTTCCATAAAAGCCAGCCCAAAGCTTATATTCAGGTGCAGCCACACTCGGCCAGATTTGGACTGGCAAAACCAACATAAATGTCTACACTTTTAAATGCTTAAGCCACCCAACTTTATACCAAAGAACATATTTTTATTTGTCTGTAATTATTTATATTTTAAAAATGGAAACTATGGATTCTGAAATGCTATGCTTCCTCTCCTTGATCTATTTTCTACTTTGTGACAGCACAATACCTCTAAAGCAGCTCAGACAGGAAAAGAATAAAACAAATGTCTTAGGAAATACTTATTTAAAAAAAAAAAATAATCTTGTCATCATGTCAGGAGTTCTAATAATCACATACCAGAAGCAAAATAATTAGGCCTATTAGGCCTATGCCTATTTGTAAGCTGGGGAATAATTGAAGTGATGACAACCCAAAGCTCTTCAATTATAAGAAAAAAGTGGACATACCAACTCAGGGAGAGCTGGATCTATTGTTAAACTGGATAGTATTCTCACATATTCACATGACCTAAGGAACTCACCTTCATTTATCAGCACAAGAGCTACATGGTTAGAAGAGGTTTAGGCAGAAAAACTAAAAATTCCTGTATGCATAGTGGGTAAGAGATGCCATAAAGGAACGTGAGAACCCAAGCACAGCAATTATCAATTGAAAGGAGAAAAATAATCTTTCCTCTGCTATAAAAAATAAAATAACATTAACAGAATCAGTTGGTACTAGTGAAATCAAGATCTCTTGTAACGTTTGTCTTCATTCTCAAACTTGCGCATATACAACCTGCAAAAAAAGCCTGAAGTTTCAAGAAAATTAAGACATTTTGATTCATTTAAGAAAGCTGTTTTCCCTAAGGCTCCACTGAATGCTTTCACTCTCTGCTCCCTTTGCTCCCTCATCTAGGGAGCTACTAGTTCCCTGGCTTATTCTCTGCCATGCCCATGAGATCCCCTACCCTCAGTCCAAAACTAATCACAGTTACTCCTAACAATCTCCCCATCCATTAAGGTCATTCCTGATGTCATTAAGATAGCACTTCTTTATTACTGCCCTCAAAGCATCAGTGCTGACAAAGACAGAGCCAAAGGAGGCAGAAAGTGATTCCTCCAGTTCATGTTAGCAGGGATTGGCAAGAGAACAGAATTAGACTCAGGGCACAGCTGCCTGGCCTGAAATGCTGAAAATAGAAAAAGAGGCTATTTCTCTCTCCTAGCTGCAGGACTGCCTGAACCTCGATGGTATAAATTAATACAGAAAAAATCAAAACAACCCAAAACACACAAAACCCCACGAATGTTAAAAATCTTCCTCTTCAAACCAAAGAAAATTAACAGGAACCATTAGTAATTTTATCAGTGCAAAGAAATTAAGTCTGATCACTCAATTAAAAATAAATCAGATAACACACTCCAAACTGATTCCAGTGAATTAGTATTCAGGATTTTCTGAATAATTGCTGCCAGCCAGCCAGAAAACATGTCTTCTGTAGTGTTAATTTTTGTTCAAAAAGAAAATTACACTTCCAAGGAAAACATTTCAGTGTCTTCAGCACTGTTATCGGAAGTGTCTTATTACACAAGGTTAAAACAACTGGCATTTTGCACTGCAGACACACATCAGATGAGTGAGAGGAGTTGTGGGAGAAGAGAGAAGCGATAAAGCCACCTCCTTATCTTGGTATTAAACCATAAAAAGCAATTAAATCTTTAATCTTGTCATCTTTAAAAAAAACACCCAAAAAACAAACAACCAAAAACAAAACAAAAAATAATGGGGTGAATCTTTAGGAGGTGAAAATTATTTTTTTCTCATAAAAGAGATTATATGATGTGCTGGGATGGACATAAAAACAGCACAGAATTTCATCAAACTTTGAAATATAGTTATAATCCACAAACACCATTCCTTTTGTCTGTTGTCATTTGTTCAAGGCAATAAGACTGATGTTACCCATTTGCAGAAGAAATATGGCATGGCCAGAGAGGGGAGAAGGTGGTCATGGTCTGTGGTGCCTGAAAGTGGGTCTGGAGCTGGAATTAGCACATAGCACAGCAGAGTTCTCAGTGTACAGCAAACTCGGGTGACTCGTTGCTGAGGTTCACCTAATAGATAGTGAGCAAGGACTCTTCCTAGGTAGAAAAACAGGTCTGATCAAAAGTGGAGGCACCAACTAGGAAGGAAAAATCTTAATCATTCTGGGATAGCCATGAAACTGGCTACAAAAAACACCAGCCTGCCTTTGTGGCAACACAGTTTTGAACACTCAGCTCCACCTTTGTATTGACTGTAACACAAGAAAGTGATTTCTCTGGAAGGACCAAACAAAATAATTTCTATTCTTTCTTTGATGAATAACAATACATTAGCCTCTTTTGGTGCTTCATTCTGTCCATAAAATTACTTGCAATATGAGCTCATCCAAAAGCTTGCTCATTGTCACACGGGCAACTCCTATTACTTCATTGGATTGTATTAAAAGAGATAATCTCTTAGCAATGTTAGTACTTGTATCCCCAAGTATATCCTCACTGTATAATGAAAATATGTAATACAATCATAATATAAACTATTCACACACCTAGGCACACTATAGACTATGTATATTATATAACAGCTATCTTCCTGTAGTTGCTATACTTCATCCCAGCCCAGAAACAAATACATGCCTTTTACGTGTACCTATTGTTCTTAATCCACAAATTAAGAATAGGCAAGTTGTTTCTGCCAGACATGTTCCTTACCTTGCAAACATATATATTTCATACAAAGAGACACTGTGATATTTGTGATAAACTCTGTGTGCAATGGCAAACTGTTCTGCACTGCGTGCCTGCAAACAAGATTTTTACCAAATACCTGTTTGCACAAATGAACCCTGTGGAAAGGTGCATACACGGCACATTTATGATTTAAGTTCAACCTGTACCCCAAGCTTCTAAGTACAGGCAAACATCCCCAGAGTGAACAAAAGAGTATTTGAACGCAGTAACTGCAAAATTATTTTTGAACTTGATGTAAACATTTCCTATTCCCCTCCCTAAATTTCTGGCACCATTATCGTCATCCACAGGAGCTAGCCACAGGTTCCACAGGTAATGGGTATCAGAATGATTATGTAGAATTGTCATGGCTGAGAATGGATAGTTGTATGTAGCCCTGCCTGATAGTCAAGTTATGGTCTAAAACCCAAAACAAACAAACAAACAAACAAACAAAAATTCTCTGTGAAAGTTTTAGTGATAATTCTGAATTATCACAAACTTGTTAATCTCAGTCAGAAGGAAAAATATTTGTTGGAAAGAATGCAGAAGTAGGCCCTTTCCCCTTTTTCTCTCCCCCCTTCTCCTCTGTTCCACTTAATTATAATTTTTAGGAAGGAGGAAAGCAATTTTGGATGAAAGTTGTTATAGGTCTTCCTGGTCAAAATTAAGGAAGGAGGATGTAGAGTGCCTGCATTAGTAATGGTCCTGAACTTTAGACCTCACTTCTGTCACTCTGGCCAACAACTTTTGTTTCAAGTAATTTCTGCAGATTTTCCTTGGAGTGAGATACAAGAAGTGAGTTCAAATGATGAACACAGGAAAAAAAGAGAAAGTTTGTTACTCTTTCAACTTTGCCCCTTAACTGCTACTCCAAAGCCAATGTCCCAGTCTATATAGTTGTTCAAAGTCATCAGTCTGGATTAAAGAAAGCTTCCATAATTTCCTCTTCTCCTCAAACACTCAGTCTTCAACTGAAATCACTTATTCTATTCAAAGACAGAGTTCATCCATGTTGAACAACATTTCAACACATCTAAGACCTATGCACATCTACAGCAAGCAACAGAAGCAAAGGTAAAAATATCTGCATGATTAAGAAATAATTATTTGAAATAAATTAAAATAGTTTTTAATTTGGAAAAGACATGCATTTACAAAAATCTGTAAGTATTTGAAAAGACATGGTCTTGGCAGAAGATTGTTTTATGTATTTCATTTCCTTGTTTTATACAATGAAACATTTGGGTCAATTAAGGAGAGGCCTAAGAAGTCTCATGCATGTCATAAACAATCACAGATGATAAAGAGCTTCAAAGAAAATCTCTTATTACTTAACCATAATTCTCACATGCAGGTCCAACTGCAGTCACTGGAATGCAATACTACAGCTTTTTTGCTGCCTTCTTGAGAGATTATTGTTGATAGTGTAGGAAAGGGATACTTGAATTTTAGTTAAGACATTTTAGATTTCCATTGAAGTGTAGACAGTTTTGATCATGAAGTCATTGTAAACTTGCAAGTTGTAAGCTGAGAATTAAAAGCATGAGAAGTGTTTCCTTATGCAATTGGACGAATCTCCTTTCTTAAAGATTTTGAAAGCATTTTCTCAGTTGAGAAATGATTTCAACTTATGTTGAAATCAGGCATACCAGGTTTTACCTTTATCTCCAGGCCTGTAGCGCTCAAGGCATCACATAACATCCAGTGGAAAATGTTAGCTTTGGCCAGACTATTATGTCTATATGCATACTTTACAAGACACTAAAGTGGACCTTATCGGGTAGCAAAGCAAGAACCCTGGAGGTCTAATATTACTGAGAATGTTTGCAAATGTTTAAGGATGCAAGGCTCAAAGTGGGATCCCTAAGAATGAAAGACAGATGTTGTCCTATCTTAAAGCCATCAGAGAGACCAAATTGCTGACAGATGATATCCTTGAAAGCCATAGTAAATAAGTGACAACTATTCACCAGGAATGCAGCAAACAGAGGAAATAGGATAACCAGTCTGCACATCAGTTGGCCTTAAAGATACTCTAAATTAATTCTTGTGGTTAAATTCAGATACTTCTCAGTAGATGCAATACTACTGGACATTTAATTTCTATACTGAAAATTTACTACAATGCTCTTTAAAATCTTTGTATTCTGTTTGCAAAGGCCAGTCTGTAATGTAGAGCAGCGAGGAAACCATGCCTGTGGTTCGTGAAAAGCAGCAGACCAAGAAATGCTGCTTCACGCACTTAGCTGCTCTCCATAATACTATTTCTCAAGAAGAAAAGTCAAACAAAACTGTAGTTGAATTTTGCATAAACATAACACTTCTAGTATTTTGCTTTGTATGGGAGGTCTCTTCCAGAGAGGGAAAAAATAGTTCTCACTTAACTGCTTATTAGTTGTGAGGAAATCTGAAAAGGTCAAAACCTTAGCCACGATTACTGGCTGTCTGGTCCAGTCTGTTGATGCTGCAGGCTGCATTATAGTCCCAGATAAAGATAAAACCAGTTACTGAGCTTGTTCAGACATCAAAAACAACCTAGCCAGAGCAACAAAGACCTCAGCATGATCTCATTTACTCGGTCCGCCTTTGTTTCTAATATGTGTTTGATGTTTTTTACAGTATTCAAAGGAACACTGCAATAATGAGAGAATAATATCCCATAGCCTTTTTTCTCTTCATGTTGACATTTTAAAGAACATACTGATAATATGACATTACAATTACAGAACCATTAGACCCAGTTCTGAAGTTCTTACTTGGTTTCTAGTCAGGAAAACAGCAATTTTCAAGGTGAGGAGCAATATGCTAAACTCAGCACCTTTATTTTTTTATTTTTTAATAAAATATGCTGAACCGAAAAAAAAGAAAAACAAAGACTGTGTTGTAGAAGACTGGCACAAAACCTGATTCCTCTCTCCAGCAATATATATTAGCACACATGCAGAATCACATACAAGCCACTCCAGTTATACAAGAATATTTTCTGTTTATTTGACTCATCTGGAAACAATAACATGAGGGAAAACTTGGTAGAAAACAATGGTTTCTTTCTGCTCTTTCTCTCCACATATCCCTTCTGCCAAAAGAACAGGTGCTGCTGCTCTCCCGGGCACCACTGAAAACCTGGGCTCTGCAGAAATAGTGCTTCCCAGAAAGGACCAGCTGAGCCTTGAGTAAGAAAATGGCTGGCGGACAGGAAACCCTCCAAAACCAGGGATATAAACAGATATTTTTAAAGGATAAAAAGGTAAAAATACATATGCAGGTACACACTGTGGTGAAACCCATGGATTTAAATGTTATAACATAGTTTTAACAACAATGCAGCTAGGTGTAAGAGCTGTGCCTACACAAACACACTCAGTCCTTGGTAAGGCAGTAACAATTGCTCCCCAGCCCACTTCTGTCCAGGTGAGATTTGTTATGGATAAACAAAGGACACCTTCAAGGCTATCCTGGCCTCATATAGATTTCAGCATGAATTGACTGACAGAAACTCCCTGATGGAGAACCCTGTTTTCAGCTCTCTATTATGTTCAGATGTATGTATTAATTTTTCTAGATGCTTAAGATATATATTCTTAACATAATATGTTTTCATAAGATATATTTTGTACATAGCTTGAGACACTCAGTACAGCACAGAGTGGTCATGCAGATAGACTATGGTGAGTTGAATTACAATAATTCACTAGCCAAGATTTCAGGGAGTCTCAGCTGACCCAGGTGAAGAAGGTGTCACAAAATGTCTGCTATGGAAATCCCCATGACCATCCAGACAGTGAATGATAACCTGTTAATGGCATTCCCTATGTGAATATTAACCTTTGCAGATGATCCCAATAAATCAGTTTCTTTAGTTAACAGTCTGTGCCTGGGTATCTGTGTAGCATGCCAATAGAGAAAAGAAATAAGCTTAGTTGGGATATGACCCAGATTGTGTATGATAGACAGTAGCAGGAATCCAAGAAAGAGGAGGAAGGTTGTTCAGCAATTTGAGCTTTAGCTCAAGGCTTAGAAGACTTAGGTTTAATTCCCTGCTCTGGCTACTTCCTTTCTATAATGTTTCTGGAAAGTTTCAGGGCAATATACCTCTAAGTACCTTTAGCATTGGACCCTTAGTTTTCCTGTAACCCAGTTCTTTATCTGTACACTGATTATTACAGACCTTCCTTATCTCACAGGACTGTTATGAAGGGCAAATGCACTGAAGGTACTCAGGTGCTGCATAGATGGGGGCCATGTAAACATCTGGCTCATAATCCTGTTGATGTGGTGCCTGGCTGTGTGACTGGAACAAATTCCTCCACCTCTTAGTACCTCATTTCATCTTCAGAACTGAGAGAATATTTTTCTACTCCCTTTCCAAAGTATATTAAAGAAGTGCTCATTAATGCCAAAATGAGATGAGAAAAATAATGATGAGCAGTTTTTGAAAGCTTATAAATAAACAAAACACTCTTGTAATCAGGAGCTGTGATAGCTTTACTATGAAAGGAGACTGTAAACAACCAGAGGAAATACAGTCTGAACTAAAACCCAAGGGAAGGAATGGATTTATATTTTAGGTTCCTTGAAACCATGCAGATGAAGAAATAAGGCCATGTAAGAAAAAGATAATAGCTGCTCAACATAAGAATGAGATCATCTCAATGCAGAAATAACTGAACACTAGGAACCTGGAGAAATCCTGGTCCTAAAGTTTTTGGGGTTTAGATATCTGAAATCTTTTAGTCATAAATATTGGTCCCTCAAGTTCTCTTGAATCAAATCCTATACTCTTCAATACTGCAGATCTTCAGGTTTCTTTACACCTTGACTTCTACAATCCAAGACTTACTAAAGTACTTAGATATCTAAAAATGCAGAGAAATGATCACAGGATTTTCAAAAGCTTGTAAAAAGGTAAAGTGATAAATCCTACTTGAATCTGCATTTACATTCTAGTCAAGATCTGACCACATAGCTGCATAGCTCAAAGCCCTAAAAATTAGGTCTTCTACCACTTAGGTGCACTAGAGAATTTTACCCAAATAATATTGCTATGATTTATTTTGTGCCTCCCTTATCAGTAACAGATGAGCAACTATTGAGAGAATTTCATACAGTAAGAGTAATCTGGAAGTACTCTGGTAAGGGTTTTACTAAAGCTTGAATAATTGAAGCTTATTACTTTTGACTTATCATTTATTTGTCTAACACTGGAAATGCAAGACTATACATTATCCAAAATGAAATACTTACACAAGAAGGAAAATGAAAACCCATAGCTTATTTTTATTTTTTTATTATTTCTACTGAAGTCACGGTGAATGATTTACTTTATTAGAGGAAACTGTAGATAATATCTGCTACATCAGGTAGAACTTTCATCAACCCATCACATCGTCACTTTAAAATCACTTGACCCCTGTGCCAAAATGTAAATATGGTTTAAAGTTGATGTAAAGTAATAGCTATTAGTTTTGCTACATCTGATGCATCACTGTGCCAGCTGCTTTCCATTAATAGATGATTTTAAAGAGACAATATAAAATGTTACATAGATTAGAAAAGCTTGGTATGCTGTCCAAAAGAAATTGCTGATTTGGAAACTTAATACCCTCAACACTGGAAGGACAGCAGAAAGATTACTGATGCCACTAAATCAAACTTTGTTAATGATCTATGTGAGATGAGAGTGAGGGTCAAGCCTATCATTTCTGCAAATTTAAGTTTCCTTTTAACTAGATCTATCTTTACAGAAAGTGAGGCATTCCATTATTAAGCTCCCATAAGATGCTTAAGGCTGATGTGTTTGGCAAGCAAAAAGGTTTAAAACAAGAAAAAAAACCCAACTACATGAAACTTGAGAGAAAATACAGAGCTGAGAGATTCAATCATGGCTTGTTTTTATGATAACTTTTTCACACTCTTTTCCTACTTAATCAGGGGAAGCATGTTTTACTGAGCAGCAACTATGTTCAGCATAGCTGGGAGAATCTTTTGCTGAATGACATTCTAGGTCAAAGTAAGGAAACCGTGAGGTGTCATCATTATAATGGAAATGTTTCAGTTCATATACACTTATTGTCAACCCGACATCAGGAAGCAAATTAAAAAAAAAAAAAAGAAAAACAACAAAAAACAAAACCAACTTATTATTTAAATGTGCAAATCTATCAGTTAAATGCACAGGTCACTGTATAGTTAGATACTTTTATTTTGCTGTTTTGCAGATAAATATGTAAATTAGTTCCTTTTCCTGTGGACAAATCTCAGTGATTCTGCACCTTGGAGACAGAGATCATTATCTGTTTTCTCAGTATTGACTCATAAAATCCAGTAGCTGAGAAGAATAATATTTTCTTTTATCATGGTATAGTTTTCGTTTTTACATAATCCATGAATGGATACAAACTGACATTTTTAACTTCACCTCAGAATTGAGAATAAACTTAAACCAACAGGTTTTTCAGAATATTCACAAATTTTAAGTAATTAATGTTCTCTGTGTGCACATTTGACTTTGTGAAGTGAAAGCACATCTTCCCAGAATCTATCCAGGATGTTTGCCAAGGACTGTACATACATCAAGGACAGAACATCTCAGTGTCAGTGGACAGTTTTTATAACTGAACACACTGGTTTAAATGCATGTATACAAACCTCATACATGTATAATAATTTATAATGAGTTATGAACCATAGTTAATGGGCAGACAGAAAATGGTATATTTAACTCATTATGCAGAGACAGGAATTGGAATTTAAACACTGAATATCTACTGTCACTCACAGTCACATTTTCCTAGGAAGGTGAAAGTCTTGGATTTTTGATTCATATGTTGGATTTCCATTGATAATAACAAGATATTGCATAAATTATTAACATGTTCTATTCTGAAAAAAAAACAACCAAACAAAAAACTGTCTTTCTGTTATATGAGGAACTTTATTTTCTCTGTTTTCCTATTGCTTCCCAAGAATAAAACCCCAGGGCCAGTTTTCAGAAGGTCTAAATGTTTACAACTCCCACCAACTTCAGTTACAATTCTGTTCTGAACACTTCTGAAAACCAGGCCTGCAGCACGATGGTTCTTGCTCCTTATGAAATACACACAGGTTTTCCTAATGATTATATAAAGTCTCTGATTTTACAGTGTCAGCCTAAGGATTCACAGATAAAATCTGTTTATTATAATATTTCCTGTCTCTGAAAGATGAGAGTATGCTGCCCACATTTGAATGTATCCTTCTAAGGAGTTTTTAAGTTTCATGTCAGAGGTGGAGCTAATTATGCTAGTTTTAGAGATAAATCAGTAAACAGAAAAAATTAATCATAAGCACTTAATAACACTGATACAATTACACCCACAAATACACACACACACCACTCCCCACATCACCACCCCACACCCCCATTCAGCTGCAATAATATAAGCATTTGCACTCAGCTTCTGGGATTTGGAAAATGCTATTTTTCACTTTAGTTCTTTGAAGCACACTCACTCACTCACCTAACCTGTTAATTTTCTGCCTATCTCCAGAAAGCAGTTAAATATTAGATGTTACTTTCAATTTTCTCATTGCAAGGCATGGTAGGATTTACAGAACAGCTGAAGAGGTATCTGAGTTAGAAAGTGAGGACACAGATGGGGGCAGGAAGGAGCAACGAAACACAGAAACGGTCTATGTGAATTGAATCCACCTGTTGGTGTCTTACAGAAACAATTAAACTAATCAATGTAGAGAAAAATATCTCTAGGGGAATACTTCTCTCCTGGAAAGTTATTTGAGGCATAAAGGACTGCTCTTACTTCCCCAGCTCTTCCCTTCCCCAAACTCAACCTGCCTATTAAACTAACAGAGATATAAAATTAAGTGATTGTCTTTGAACAGGTTGTGTGTTTCTAAGGTCATGGACTGCAGACTACATGCTGACATCATGCCACACAGAATCTGTCCCTGTGTGGAAGAGATCAATATGCTCTCTCCCTCTGTATCTCTCTAATATTTGTCACTCTGGAGAGAAACTGTCAAACTCTGACAGTGGAAAGGGCATAATTATACCAAGAAGTAATTTGATTGGGAAGATTATCATAAAATTATAGTTTTTAAAGGCAAGACAAGGAAAAGTGCAGGGGAAAATTATTTGAGTCAATATAATGGTTTTTAAAATTTAATAATCTGGCACCACTTTGAATGGTTGAGCCATTGTTTTAATTCCCTTTTTTGTTGCTTGCACATCCAGATTACCCAACAGCCTCTCCTGTCTTTATTTTTGGCAGCAGTGCTAAACCAATCAGGTATTTGTTACTCTAAGAGGCTTACATTTTGTCTCAGCTATGATTACGCTCTATCATACTGTATCACATGAGTATGGTGTTACTTCCCTCTTGGCAAGCTGAAGATGCTGCCATTTAACTAGTTACAAGTAAGTAGTAGATGTCATAAACCTTTTTATTCCCTGTTTGACAATCTACATGACATTATCATGTAGTAGTTCTGTATGCAGTTTTTAAACTTAATGCAAATTAAAGCTATGACCTAATATCTAGACATGCTCAACTCGAATAATATTTTTCAGACTGAAGGTTTGATTGTTGTATTTATTATGTAGCTCTTATTACTAGGCTTGCACATATTTCTATATGACCCTTTTTTGTTTGTTTCTGTAATTAACAGGGAAATAACACCTTTAATTATGTGAATGGGCTTTACTATTGTTAATAATATCTTTGTGGTGAGCTACTATGAAGTATTCACTCCTGTGAATCTCACTGTGGAAGTGACACTGCCTTTCTTTAGCAAACTAGCAAATTTCACTTCACTTACTAAAACAAATAGTACATAAAAATATAACAACTACGGTACACTGTTTCTTTCCGATCTTTCAGTCTGTCTGGTCAGTTACTCATTTTTAGGTGCAACTGCATTTTCTTCCTCACATTCGGAAGCACAATGTTGCCCTCATTGACATTTTCAATGACATCTAGAAAAAATTACAAACATGGCTTTCAGTGGAATAACAAACATTCTGGAAAAAATTCTGTCTCACAAAACTGACATGTAGGTCATACAGTGTCAAGACAGCCTCTTGACACTGTCTCCTTAAAAACTAATCTCTTTGATAGAGGGTCTCAAAACTGTATAATTACTCCAGTTAATGGATGAATTGTCCTCATTAAGAATCAGAATTTCTAGCATGAAAGCCAGCCAAACAGAAACATGAAGTCTAGGTTTATTGGCTTTGACACATAACAATCATTACAATTTCACTGTATATTCATCAAATCTGCTCCTCCTGCAAACATCTCTTGCAGTGGTGATTTTTAGAGAGCTGAATCACATACCTCCAGAGCAATAAAAGAGTCAAAACAGTCTTGCAGCTATTGGTTCCACGTTCAAAAATATGTTTTAAGGTCTTACTGCGAATAACCTGAGAAAAGAAGTTCTGTCCAGGATGATTAATATGTAATGCCATGTATTGCCACAGATTTGTTTTATGTGAGTTCTATAGTGTGATGCAAGTCAAAATTCAGCCCATGATTTTCATCTACAAACCTCTGCTGCTACTGAATCCTGGTTAACTCCTTGTAAAACCAAGTGGTAAACAATCCCTTTATAATGCCTTCTGGAACATTTCTATAGAGGACATCTCATTATCTTAAGCCAAGTTGGCAGAGTCATAGATACTGTTGAGCATTTATTAAAGTACCTCCTACATTGCTATAGCTGTGCAAAATCTAAGTAGAATGGAAGCCAATGTATATAGCCTTATAAATAAAATAAAGTCTACAGTAGAGACCTGCTGTCTTTGCACATAATCAGAGTGATCATCTATACAGCAGATGGCTACTTAGTCAGTTGGCTAAGGGTTACAGTACATTTACATTTGTAAAAATGGATGAGAGTTTGTTAAAATCCTTTAAAATAACTGCTTTTCCTGATGTACTTGGACAATAACATAACTTAAATGATAGTTTATTGGCTAATTGAAAAGATCAAAAGGGAATTCAGACTGGCTAATTAAGGAGCTGTTGTAATAACGCCTTTTTATCTGTTTCCATTTAATATTCCTTGATTTTTACTATCCTGAAAAACTAATGACACTTCGCTGAACATAAAGCTTAACTGCGCTGCTGCTCTGGATAATCTTCCAGATATTTAACAGGTTTTTAGCCATATGGACAATACATATACAGCTAGAAAACAGCTTTTATCCAGGTACATATGAATTTACAGGGAAATAAAAGGGCTATATGTATCTTGGGAAGTAAGGGGCAAGCATCTGGCAATCCCAGAAAACACAAAAATGCTTATTTGTATACCAGGTATATTGGAAAACTATCTTCAAATAATAACAGTAAAAAAAAAAATAACAGTAAGCATAGAGTCATGAATTTATAATTCCTTTCTCTGTAAACACACACAGACTAGGAAGGTTGTGGAGAGATCTATAATTAAATTGTTTCTGTGCTGCAGTTAAAAGTGTCTCTATATTGTAATATGCATGAAAATTACAATGTATCCTTCCCAAAATTACCACACTGATTCATTGGCAATGAGTTTATACAGAATGAATCCAAAATCTCCTAATTTTTTTAGAAATTACAATTAATTAAAATTTACTAAACACAGATACTTAACAGTCAATGCCAGACTAATCTTAGTAACAATACCATTGAAGCTTCAGGGCTCTGATAAAAAAAGAGAGAGAGATGTTATAGATAGGCTACATTACAATTTTTCCACATTAAGGTAATTTTTATTTCCATTATTTATTCATTGTAACAAAGTTATTTATTCACTGCACTCTAAGGGATGAATAGTGGACTCCAAATCATACTGTGAAGACCAGTCTCTTTTAAAGCGATTGTCATCTATTCTTCCCCAGAGGGACTGAAACCAAAGCTGAGCTCCACTTCTGCCCACTCTGAAAACGACAGGCTGACAGCCTCCACACCCTCACAGATCAGGAGAGCACTGTGCTCCCTATGTGCATCTCTGTTAGGACTAAATTCACACTGTGCTTGCAGCTCAGCATCACACATAAGTTAAAAGCCAATACTGCACAGAAAAAAATTGTAAAAGTATAGATAATGTATTCCCTAGTTACCTTCACTTCTGAAGGTGGGCACGCCTATAGGTGTAATTCCTTGGCCCTAAAGTACAAAATAAATCTTAAACTGCTTTGCAGTGCCATGTTGTGGCAAGTGGGCAACATATAAGATTGTGGTTTCTTTCTGGGAAGGCCTTGGAGCTGTGTGCAGCAGCATACTCTGCTGTAGTTAGACTGTCATGCTCATCAGATGCTGGGATAAGGTATGTAGATGCATAGTGTGCACACCACACCATCCTTTAGATTGCCCTATATCTGTGCTCCATCGAACAGTACAGATACAGATTTTGACAAGACACTGCTGATTGATCACTCTGAAAGGAGTCCTTTTCTGTGCAAAGAACCATTTTGGAGATAACTGTAAAAATGGATCACTCATTTCAAATCTATGATTTCTGAATGCCTAACCACTGAACCTGCTGAGGTGGAGCAGGAGGAGACAACAGTATATATATACTTGCAAATAGGAAAGAAAAGGGGAGAGAAGCAAAGGAGCGTTTCCACAGCATGCAGGATACTATGTGTATTTGTGGAGACATAACAGCAGAGGTATATGTTAAGTTCTACAAATTAAAGAAAGCCATGAAGTACAGAAGACAGAAGCATTCTGAAATACAGAAGGAAGTGAAAAAATAGCCTAGCAAAATGCAGGATCTCTTAATCCAGTTAAAAGGGATAACTTGCAGTGGCAATTTTGTGCAGTGATAACAGAATTAGAATGCACTGTTAAATCAAACAATGCTAAAAAAGTTGGTGAAAGAATGATACTTTTTATTTGAAGCTGCTGAAATTACCAGTGGTTACACTGTGTTTGATTTTCCATGTTCTTTTGTGCTTAGGAACATAATTTTTCACCTAGGGAGAACCAGAGAAACTCCCCAAAAAATGCTGCCAAAGCAAAAGATGGGACAAACATACATGTCTATGACTGGAGTAAAAATACCCTACAGAGATGTTGTGAGTTTTCTTAAAAATGCATTATTATGCAAAAATTAATAACTAAGATTAAGTTTTATAGCACTCCAAATAGATCAAGTTAGAAATGTGCTGTCAAGGTTCTGAAAGGACTCAGCATTAATATCAAATTCCTCAGATGAGGACGGAAGAATTTGTGATTCTTCACAAATGAATGATGAAATTTTTCAACAATGGAGCTGTACAGAAGCAACATTTTAATTTTACTTTTTTGACTAAATCGTATGTTTCCTCATATAATTTTTCAGCACTTATATTCTTTTCCTTTCAGTAGACATATTTACCTCTTGGTGATGCTACCCTTTCTGGTATCTGAGATAAATGAGAATGGAGAAAACATCTCACTTGCCTGCAGTGGAATAGAAATTTTCATATTTTCTGAGGCAAATAGAGTTTAAATAAAATTGATGTATTTCCCCTCAAATGCCAGATGATTTTTAATTGATTTTGATCTATTCCTTTTTTAGGTTCTAAAACACTTGAATAACTTATTTTTTCTGCCTACAAGTCTAAACCAAGCATTAGTTTTGAGCTTC
This sequence comes from Xenops minutus, assembly GCA_035221455.1. NCBI lineage: Eukaryota > Metazoa > Chordata > Aves > Passeriformes > Furnariidae > Xenops > Xenops minutus. Next base: position 22,459,868 of record JAWWEE010000122.1, on the reverse strand, counting down.
AAACTAGGTTAGAAACTGACAAAATACAGTGATAGGACTAGTTTTTTAACAGTGTCTGCTCAAATGCTTTTTAGCTGCCGGGGATCCTTCTTTGCTGAAGGCTACTACACAGGTGCCAGTGTTTCCAGCTCCTGTGTGGAGATGGTGTATGAGTTCCTTGCCATCCTTGCTCAATGGGAGAGGAAAACAACTCAGACATTATAGAGCTGATATTTGGTCAGGATCTTGTGGGCATGGAAGAGCAGCCCCTTTTCTGTAGTATTTTCAGCAGGCAACAAATGAGGAAAATACTGACAATTCCAAAAGAATCTAGTCAGCCCATTCTGCTTCCACAAATTAATCTTTCCACATTTATCGATCTCAGACCAAACCTGCTTCTAAATCACCCATTCACATTTCCTCCTTCACTCTCTCTAAAGGGATTCCTTGCTTCGGCAAATGTTAGTGGACATCAAACTGCAAATCATCACTATTTCAGACTTCATTTTTTTTTTGCCAGCTTCCTTCAACCCTGGGCTACTTTTAAAGTAAACCCCTTAGACATTACTGGATAAAGAATTATTGGTAAAAGTTCATTATTTGCAATACTATGTCCGGCAAAATGAGTAGGTTATCTGTGGTATCTCTTTCTATAAAATCGTTTTCATTTAAAAAGATTTTAATACATCAAGGTGCAATTTGCTCAAAACATTTTTTAAATCTAAAAGCCTGTCATAGTTCTTGACTGCAGCCGTTGAATTAGGGTAATTATTCAGTTGGTCACTTCTCATGCTTCACAGATTAGCAATAAAAAACTCACAGTACTTCAGATTCTTTTAAAGTTATGCCTACTTGAGCAAACACCCGAGGTATTAGTGCCTCCTAATATCTTAAGAACAATTACTTGCTATGTGAGAATGGCATTTTACCAAGGACTCTTCCATTAAAGCAGCCTTCTGCTTTGTTAATATCATGGTCTTTTTTTAACATCTTGACATTGTTTCAGCATGTCACTACAAAAGAAAATCTTTGATTTTTTTTAAAAACCAGAGGAATAAATACATATTGCAAGTGATGATAACTTATGATTCATTTTTTTTTCTCCACAAAAGACCTTGAGCTCTCCATAAGACATATGTAAATATAAAAAGAACATCACTGAGTGCAACCCAAAATTCCAATAACTGGAATGTTTCATCTCCTGTAAAAGTTATTTATTCAATGTTATGAGACATTCTTATACCACACATACTATAGCATGTGTGGTATATAGATACTAATTATTTTCACTGAATACAGGAAAATACACTGCTTTTGAAGGTTAGCATTTCTTTGGACATATTAATTATCTCCAAAACCACAACCTTAAAGTTTGCTGTAATCTGTAGCATTTAAAATAATATAAGCAGTACAAAAGCATGTCCATTTAATTGTTTGTTTGTTTTTACTGGTGTCTCTGGCAGAAGGTATGGTAATTTTCATAATTTCATTCTAGCATGCAATCACATATAAAAAAATCGCATTTTGAATGTCATGTCAAATGTCTAACAATCTGATCCAATGTATGTTGAAACTAATATGAAGCTCCTTATTCATTTCACTGAACATTAAACATGACCTCATATGTAAAACTCATTTTTATATTTGCAGAATATGAAAGTTTGAAAGTTTGCAATGGTGAATTGCAACAATGAAATTATTTGATCTCAGTGAAATTATTTGATCTCTTCCTGGTTTTCCACCATCTCTTCATTAAGCTAGGTACAAAAGTCTTAAAAGAGCAAAGAGGAAGTAGAGGACAACTCTTCTGCAACTTAGAAATAAGATCTCATTTTTCTTGGCTATTTCATGTGGCTGCATGGAATTCAGATTTTAATGTGAAGTTCTGCCTGTCTGTCTTGGTATTGTATGTCTATGACCTCGAGCAATTAAGAGATATCATGTAGCTACTGTGCATTGGAAAGATATGGGAAACCATTAGAAGGAAACAAAATACATACTGTTGTAATTGACTGAAATGTGATGCTCTTGCTATGTTAAAAATGAAGCACAAAATCAAAACCAGATACAGAAATAATGAGAATGCTGGTAGGAGAGGGGGAGGACTGCCAGTTAGCAATACTGCGCCACTACAATATTCTGAAGTCTGGTCAAAGTTATTCACATACAGCTTCAACCATGTTTTTGTTAAATAACTGCAAAACTTCAAATAATTTCAAGGAAGGCAGATTCCTCAAGGTATAACTTCCTTGAGGAACAGTGACTTGTTATTTTCTGTAGGTACCTACAGCAACTACCACTTTGCTTTGTACATTGAATATTCTAGCTGAGTGACTTGAGGACAAGCCAAAGTTGCAGGAGTAAAACCGTAATGTACACCACCTTTGTTTCTGAATAACGCTTCTAAGTTACATTACACAATTTGGTAAGCTAACACATGGAAGTTCAAATGAACACAGTTCATGCGGTACAGTTCAGGGAGCTGTAGGGTAGAAGAGAGAGGGTTCAGGATAATTTTCAGGATTTCTGTTGGTTTGCAGAGCTATATATGACCAAACAACATTAAAACCAATGCTAACATTTATACTGAATGGTGATAATGCTTATGCAGCAAGTCAGAGGCACTTTTTCTGCTAAAGGCTGCAAAACTGAAAGTAAAAGACAAAACTGAGACTTCAAAAGAGAGGAAAAAGCCAAATTTTCATTTCGAATAAAATATATTAAAGCTTTAGGCTAGTCAATGTGAACACAACAGAAAATCAGAACTTATTTTGGAGATCCTTGGCTGGACTTGTATTAGAAAAAAATTGCTGAAGACAGAAGTTGATTAGAAATTAAGAAATAAACAACATAAATTAACAGGCAAACAAATTCAAGTCTTTCTTACAGATGTCACCCAGCTGATAGAACTTTTGCAACACCTTAAAAAATATTTTTAACAGCTTACCTTGCTTGTTTTATGTTTGTTTTACTACTAGAATGCCACTAGAATACTTCTAGTGGCTCATTTTTAGAGCTTCCTATTTAAGTCAGGGACAGTATTTTCCCCTGTATCAATGGATTCCAAGTTGGGAAGAAGCACATTAGAACTGAGCTTTTAGCATAAAGTCAGTTTTCACTTTTACTAAGGCTAGTTTTAACTAGACCTCTAGATATCTGGCATTTTTAAAGGAAGCACAGATGTTCCCCAAACATTTGATCTCAAGTACAGGTGTTTGCATTTTTACCTTAAGTTATGCCTTTCTAGACTGCTTAAGACATGCAAAGAACTCCTTCAGATTTTCCACTTTTTCCAGGCGTAACAGGATGTGCAGGAACAAAATATACTTCTTTGAGCAGATAGAGCAGAGACTGACTTACAGACTATGATGCAAGAAAATCAAAACTACAGTTTTGTGAGAATCTTAGGATATCTGTAAGGGTCCTCCTTATAGTAAAAGAGAAATTCCCTTACAAACATTTTGGTAAAATAGGAGTTCAATTGGAAACCATACCTTTAAAGATTATGCGGTTGAAAAAAAATTTGAAAAGTAAGAAACCATGAAATTAATATACAGTTAACCTCAGGAAAAAAAGCCTTTAAAAACGAAGACCTTAACCTGACAGAGCTAAGTAATACCAGCAACAGGTGAACATTTTGACCAGACTGCTGTACTAAAAGAAATGCTGACCCATAGTAAGACAATGTAGGAAAAATTTTAGAACTGCAACTCAGTTTTATATGTCCTCTAGATCCACATAACACATTACACGGTTCAGTGCCAAATGGATAGCTATAGCTGTGAGCTATCAAGTAAAGGTGATTGCAATGATACATTTCTCTGAGATTTTCTTATCTGAAACAGATAACACAAGAATTGCTCTATTTATCTGAACTGCAGAATGTGAGATGTTTAATATTGCTTATCTTAACTTCAGGCCCATAAATCCACTGTTTTGTATGTCAATACTCATATTGCAACTCCCCTACTCAGGTGTCTTAATTCATACACAGCATCAGGCAAAAATTATCCTCATGCTTCCAAAACAGGTCTAATATCAACAAAGGTACCTTTTAGACCTAACATCTGCTCATCTCTACGTAGTTGGTATATCATTGTAATTATATTGCAATAAAAATATTGTTGTAATATTGTAATTCCTGGTTCAATTACAACCAAGTATGTCAAACAACAGCAATTCATTACTCCTCTTAATTTTAAACTTTCAAGACACTCATTTATAATTTCTACATTCATGATGGTGTCCAAGTCTTTAGGGATGTTTCCCTGAAGACAAGAATTGGTAACCAGGAATCTGATATGGGTGTTAATGACTGGAAGGTATAACATAATGCTGGAAAGAGTCAATTCTGTCTTATTTACCCAGTGACCTCCAAACATTGTCACTTTGGCCCAGCTGAAGTGATTGATGACTAGAAGGAAGAGGTTAGGAAATATCCCCCAGGTATTTGTGTCAGCGTCCTTGCTTACATCCTTTCAAGCATCACCAGAGAGAGGCTGAATTATTGTACAGCTTCAAAAGGGACTTGACAAACTCTTACTCAAGGGGTCTTGTATTAGCACAATAACATCAATGCCAGTGTCACCTTTGTCCACTATACTCTTTCTATTCTGTGGTTTCAAGTGTTTTAGAAACTTTTTTGTTACTGAATATGGGTATAAAGCAGCAAGCCTAAAGAAAAGTACTGCCTGAATGTACCAAACAAAAAAATTATTCTGATTCAGAATTTTTGGATCAACAACTATTTCCCACTTGAGTTCTTTCTTGAAAAAAATATTGGATAGAGGTAAATCATGTACTTTTTCAAAATCCCTCCACCCCCTGCCCCACTTAAACAAAGAAACATAAATAAGATTTTGAGAGTAAGAGCAAATAAGTCCAGGACACTCATGTGAGTTCAACAGAATTAGGTGCAGAGGCTTGTCTAGGAATCCTTGCCCAACATTACAGAGCTGCAAAGAGGTTTTTGTTACATGCACTGTGGATCTGCTTTTCTCCAACGCTATAAGGTCTGTCCAAGCAAATGTGACAGGGTACTTCCTTGGTAAGAATAAGCATGGCCGTTTTACAGAAATTGCTCACAAAATGTTCCTAGAATTTTTTATCCATATTCTAAATACATGCATATTCACTATCATTCAGAAAGATCTCTGTATCTTACAAGATCCCCACATTAGAAAAGTAAATTATAAATTGCCTTCTGGTGGTGAGAGTCAACATGTTTTGCATGAAATCAACATATCTATGCCTAATTGCACCAGCTTGTTGACACTGAGACATGATACTACTACCCTCATAACCAAACACTTGCACTAAATAAAAAGAGAAGAAAAGGACAACATGATCTGGTATAGTTATATTTGAATCTACTAATGGACATTTATGCTCTGATATCTTGTATAGAAGATCTACATATTTTCAAGTTCATACAATATTTCACATATGTTCACGTATTTAGAAGTGCCTACAGTTTCAAATCCAGGCACTGTGGTTATTATCAGTGTTTACTTATGAAAACTTGCTTTGTTAAATTTAATGAGACAAAAACAGAATCAGTTCAGTTACAATGTAAGCTGGTCTGCACTTTCAAAAGCCCTTGATAATTTCAAAACCTAGGACCTATGTTTCAAGGACATATTAACTACTGAAGCAGAATGAAGCATTCTCATGGTGAGGAAAATTTCATGGTAAAAATAGCCTTTGAGTAAGTCACACAACATTAGCAGAGTAATTAGTCTTTGGCAATTGTCAAGGACAATTCAGAATAACTTATTTTAGAGGCAAGATTTTTTTCTTAAATCCAGTATGTATAGATATAGAATGACCTGTAAGGTACAACTTTTATTTTCCTTATATTGTAACTGAAATCACCCATATGCTCAGCTATTTGAAAGCTTAGACAAATAGAGTATGTTATATTTACAATGAGAATCTTGAAGCTCATGTCCACCACCAGAATCCTGAAGGTTTAACTATAATGTTCTTCTAACAGTGACAAGCTCTCACATCTCCCCCTTCCTTTGATAACACCTCGGCTATGTTGGCAGAGCCTGTAGCCTTGCTTACCAAAACTCTCTGAATATGTTGTGTATATTAAAAATTTATTATAGGTGAGTCACACAGACTGCATCCAATTTGAAGGTTAAACTACAGCTGACTTTGCTGGACTGCCAGGCACTTAAGCAGAAATATCACTTGGGTGTTAGAGCTTATTCCATCTGGGAATACAAAGAAATAGCAGATGCTCTCCAGTACTTTAGAGACGTATTCTACCTGAGGTCATCCACTGCAAAATCAGGCATTCTCTTGTGCTGAAAGTTACCAAAAGGTTTCCCTACCTTCCTGAATCAGAATCTTAATAATGATGAAAATACAATATCAATACTTCCTGCCAAGGACATTCCAGAGTCTAGTTTGACCTCTCTGGGTTTCTCACATTTTTCCCAGAAAGAACTGATAATGAACAAGTACAGCGTTTCTGTTGGTGACATCAAGAGAGATGGATCTGTCTGCTCTTAGGCTTTACTTTGGGACAACTTGTAGAGACTATTTGATGAGAAATTAAGTGAAAAAATGTCATTGTCTCAAAAATTAATGGCTTACTGGAAAGAACTTACCTTTCTCCAACACACTGGCACTCCCCTGGAGAAGGGCAATGCAATGTGGAGTTTTTTCCTTCATGTTTTTCTAGAGTTTAGAAATTATACATTATACTATGTGCTCCCACAGCCTCAAAGACAGTGGAGCTATTCTCAGAGGTGTTCCCTCAAAGAACTTACTGTGTTCCCATTTTATACAGGTATACAGAAGGGAAAGTGGCCTTGGTCACTTTCGAAAAGGACTGGCCAGTAGTTTCCAACAACCTGGTAGTTGCTAGCTGCTGTCTCCCAGCATATTCCCTGAGGATCTGTCTTAAGCAGACAAGGTTCCAAAAGCATAAGGCTGTCTTTTCACTGCTCTAGCTCTGAACTGTGCTATGTGCAGAGCTAGGAGAATCTGGGTCACAGATTTTATGCTGTAGTATGCCAGGGGGACTTGTTATTTCACTTGTTTGCTCTCCATGGCAGCCTGATGCAACTTGGCATGCAAAAATATGTGCCATGTCACACTGTCCAGGAAAGTAACACATATCACCCCTGGGTGAGTCTGAAAGCCAATGGTTTTCTGATTAAATGCAACACTTGCCCCCCATTTGCACCACCAAAACTCAACACTCTTCACCAGAGTTCACTTTGGATATGTGTGTGGGAGTACAGGTAAGAAGACAAAATGAAATTTAGGATAAAATTTTTTCAGCTTATTAGGACCAAGGTTTCTTCAGGAAACTGGGAATTCTTCTTGCACATTTAAACTATGATAATCTGCAAGGCTCATATTTAACTTAGCTGATTTTTATGCAGTGCAAATTAGCTACAGATTGGGGAGATAATGAATCAGTGTTTTGAGTTGTTGCATCTGTGTTTTTCCTGTTGAGTTGATAGGTACTGGTTTTCACGGCCTTGTAATCTACCTTTTTTGTTATGTTAGTCACTACTATGAGCCTGGACAGCAGCTAATGTTTTTTTGGTTTTGATAATGAATAAAGCTTTCAAAGCTCTACTGCTACAATTAATAAGCAGTTTCCTAGAATAAAATTACATAGCTGAAGTTTAAATTATGTCCTCTCTCAAAGATTATGAAGCATTAAATGTCGTAATTCCCTCTAACAAGGAATAAGTTTTAAAAGTATGGGGAACCACTACTACTTGTACAACACTTTTCAAATTTTTTACATTAAATCTTTTAAATTTCATATAATAAAAGTATAGGCTAAAATGCAACAGAAAGAACACCTCTGACTATAGAATATGATTATGTTTTGAAGGCATATTGAGACATCTTATTGTGACCAGCATTAAACTAGACTGATCTTTTACTTTCTAACATTCTCTATATAATTTCCAGGTTCTAAGAAGGGTGATGAGATACTTATCTTTGGTAGATGCTCCATGAATAAGCCATGCATATGAATGCAAGCAAAGCTCTGACATTAAATTGGATTTTTCTCCAAGAGAAACTTTGAGCTTCTTCCTGAGCTGTACAAAAGCCTCTGTGCTGCCACTCAGCTGGGAAAGCTTTTCACCTATTTCTGTACACCGCAGTCTGCTGCCTTCTCCAGTCATATGCAGATGTTTGTGTAACACCAGCATAATATGTAGCTTTATACACTGCAGACAAAAAGGCCTGTGCAATTTCATTCTTGCTTCATTTTCTTTTGTGAGCAATGGGGTTGCTTTCAGAATCATGAGAAGCAGAAGTTACAATATAAGACATATAAAATAGGCCAAATTACCATCATTCCCAAGCAGAGAGCCTCCATCCAATCCATGTATGGTCCCTGGCATCACAGATGCCACAAGTTGCTTAGTTTCAAACAGCTGTGGCACTGCTTTCTTTCTCAGAATGTGATGAAAAATTAATAGACATGCTGCCTAGGTTTGATCTTCTCATCTTTTAGCCATCTAAATGTAACTTTCATTTATTTTCTTCACATGTATTTGGTTCCTTGTTGGTTTTGCCCTGATACATCATTTCACTCTGATTAGACTCTCTTCATGTTTTAGCTGCTATCAACTTCATCTCTCCTAAGAAAGCTACAAAGCAATTAATTGTTTTCATGGCTTTATTCATGCCTTGTTCTGGGGAGCACACACCACTGAGATTATCATGAACTGGGCATGTTATGCAGTCAGTGACAAGCTCTGCACTGCCTGGCTTCCCCTTGACCACTTTTCATCCAGATGGGACAGTTCAATAGTGCTGGATGGATGACCTTCAATATCAGCAGTTCCTCTTGACAGGGTTCAGCATAAATATAGCAGTTCACTTCTCAGCAAAAAGAACTCTTAAAAATGCTTAAAGTACTCATCATCTACTCCACTTAAGGTTCTTGTGGTTTGAAAAGCTAAACTGAAGGCAGGAAATGTCTCTGTTCAGTGCCAAAAGTCCAAACAAAGCATGGCATAAGAAATTTGGGATTTCTTAATCCTGTACTCCATAGGAAACATGAACAAATATTTTCCATTTGTAGCTTCTGTCAGCCAACAGCTTCTTTTTTTATCATATATGTATATGCATATAGTTGTTTCCCCTCTGATATACAATCATAGATAAAAAAAAATTGATTTTTTCTAAGATTCACTATTGTCAAAAATAATATGAAGACATGACACTGAAGAGAAAAATTTGGCCCTGCAAGACTGTAGACATATTTTATACAGAGCAGGAACAAGGAAAAAAACAAGGAAACAGGACCACCATGATCTCTTCAGGCACTTGCAGCATTAGGAACACTACCAGTAGAACAACAGTGGAATCTATGATCTGACTTCTGGTTATGTCACTAGTTGAGTCACCTTTCTCTAATAACTAATATATATTTCTTATTTTCATTTTCAAATAAGGAAAGGCTTGAGCTTCACAGAAAGGGTGGTCAGGCACTGGAACAGGCTGCCCAGGGAAGCAGCTGAGGCACCTTCTCTGATGGTATTTTAAAAGCTGTGTAGATGTGGCATTTACAGACATGGTTTAGTGGTAAGCTTGGCAGTGTGAGGTTTACAGTTGGAATCAATGCTCTTAGAAGTCCTTTCCAAATTAAATGATTCTATGATTCTGTGATTGTATGATATTGTCTTCTCCAGAGCACAGAAGAATCATCTGCAATGATTGGATGTCAAGTATTTCCCTTCCAGTAGCTAAGCTGTATTATTGTGTTACTTACTGCTTTGAGGATTTGGAGGGACAGAGGACAGCAGATTTCTCTTTCTTCTTTAAATGGTATGCTGCTGATGCAAGAGGTAAGAATAAATCACGGGATGTGGGAGATGATAAAACTGGTACTGCTGCCAAACATTTTGCACTACTAAATCCGTGCTTTCGGCATATTGTTCTGAGAATGAGGCCCCAGTTCTCAAGTGTGCCATTAAACATGTGCATGTGGGAAGGCAAAAGGGAAGAATCTGGAGCTAGTCTTTTTCTTTAGCAAGAAAGAGTAACAAATAATTACTTGAAAATAACGTTTTGGCTGTTTTTCAGTTTATATGATTGCATTTTATTTTATTTTAGATTTATGTTTATGTAGTTGTAGACATAAAACCCCCACAAACAACCAAACTCCCCAAAGCATAGAACATTTAGAAGAACTTCTTTAAAATTATTTAGATCTGTGTTCTGCTCAGAGATTATAAGGACATACTCAAAATTAATGCAGAAATATATAGAATTAAAACCAACCAAACAAAAAAACCCCCAACCTGAATGGCCAAAGTGAATTTCTCCCTATAGGTTAGAAGCTTGCAAATGAAAAACTAAACATTTCTAAATTACTCTAATTTTCTAGATGCAAAGAATTCACCTGGTATTTTCACTAATGAAGCATTTCAGAAGGTAAGTGTTCAGGTTGCTATGGTTAAAATGCAATTTCAAGTTGATGATTACGTGGCTTGTTTGTGTACGTGGCAGGGGGCACTGGGAGTCATGTTTACATTTGAAGTTACAGTTTTTGTAGAGCACTTTGCTACAAAGTAAACAGCCTTACTGTGATTGGAACAATAAAAATCTGTTTTGTTTGTTTGGGGTTTTTTTAAATATTATTTTCGTACTTTAACAGTACAAACAGGAATAGAAATCATCACAAAAATTACTACCTTCCTAATAGCTGTCTGTAAAATTCCTGTAGAATAAATATCACCTTTAGCCCCAAAAGTGTACAGAAGTGTCTTCTCAGAAGAAAAAATGGTAAACTGGTGAAAATTAGCACTATCTCAAAAAACAATGAGGTTGCAATACCAAAGACTAACAGTAAGGCCACAGTTTTCAGTTACTTCACTTGCACAATTTTTTTTAGATTCATCTAAACCCCACTGGAGAATGGATCAGTATTTAATGCTAAAATGTTTATGCATTTCACCACTAAACCAAATCAATACAACTGGTCAAAAAATTGCAGTCTGTTAATATAAAAAATGTTTAAAAGTCTTGTTGAAGCTGTTGAGGGGACTACAGTATATGAGACTTGTAATACAATAAACACATAATTTTGAGAATGTCAGTGTTATGGGTAATGTTGCAACATTCCCATCCAAGTATTGCTTATAACATACTTGCTATTTTATATTGCAGCATATTGTACCCTATTAAAAAGATTTTTTTTTCCTTACTAAATTGAAACGTGACATTAAAATCACAAAACTCATTGTGTAAAAACTGAACTTCTTCAAAAAAATGCAAAATGTTCAGATTTCTTTTTGTTTCAATCCAGTATAAGACATGGGAGACTAGAAATTCCTTTTTTAGTTTTTATTACTTAGCAACTGATTAATAAACATATTTGGTTTTGAAAGAAACTTTGGACATGCAGAGCAGCTGGGCACCTGGATTAGGCTGTTTTAAAAAAAACACCATGTTCTTAGAGATGTGTTGAACAAAAATAATAGAAGAAGAAAAAAATATCGAGGGTTCTAGCTTTTATGGTCATTGAATTCAAAATATGATCAATCCTCATTTTTATTACGATAAGGAGTAGCCTGGTATTACTTTTTTAGACACTCACAGTGTACAAATAATCAGGGACTACTTAAAGTACAGTAAATGTATTTATGCTAGACACTGGGCACATATCAAAACATCTCCTGTTTCCAAGTCCTATCTTTCATTTGTTTAAGACTATCTATTTATTAGTTTCCTATGTACATTCAGGATTTGTATGTAAATGTTTATGGAGATTAAATTATTTTTTCCCATAGTGATAAATCCTCCATCTTACCTCGAGATGTTGGTTATACATTTGCTGCTTACAATATCCTGCATTTATAGAGTGTAATAGGAGAATATAAATATTTGTACCAGAGGTCATGGTTTATACTCTGTTCTTAAACATATTTAAACTTAATGGCTTAGACAAACACAAGAATTACCTAGACCAGGCCAGGATATGGTGACTCTCCAAAACTGCTTATCTGTTTCAACATGGCATTAGTACATTCTCCTTTCTAGCATTCTAACAATAGCTTTACAGAACTAAACATTAACAAAAAGAATATCTACCCATATGCTAGTTAAAAAGCCACTTGAAATATGCATCCATATCATTCCACTAAATGGCTGAAAGATGCAGTATGCTTTCATTATGAGCAGAGAATCCTGATCGATATCTGATGCTAAAAAAAAGAGTTGTTTGTTTCTTATTTATAAAAACATATAGATATGCACATGTGCAAGAATAGCATAGCCTTAACACAGAGAACTGACAGGTCAAGTACAGTTTCTTAAAACCAGAAGTTTTCCCCTTTTATCTAATTGATAAACATTCACCCTATCTGACAGAATTAACTTAAGGAAGAAAAATCATGTTTGATTTTTCAGGCTCGGATTTCCAAACTGCAGTTCCTTATTGAGACTGGCAGACATCCACTATGGTTTGTGAGGCAGATGCCAGGAGCGACCAAGGGAACAAAACCCAGAGCAATCCTCACAACCACTACCACTGTCTGGTGCAGGTATACACACAAACTAGTCCAGAAAAGAGATTTTTACCTAATCTACTGAACAATAACACAATTGTACATTCAACTCCCCCACTCAAAAGTCTTCATCCTTTACTGAGAATTGTGAATTACATCCGCACTAAGTGTTTCATGCATACCAAGTGCCATGGTCTCAGATCCAACAGGCAGATGCAGCAGTCTCTATCCAAGCAATAGTCACACACATGCAGTGGTTACCAAATAAAAACTTTTTCCTCTTTAGTTATGGATCACCTCATTTCAGTTTAGAGAAAGTTCACAATATATTACCCACTATGTAAAATACCAAAAACTGGGTTGTCTTAACTTAAAAAATTCGAGACAGTGCAAACACATGAGAGCGATAAACTGAATGTCAGTGGTTAAATCAATAATTTATATAACAAAGTTAGAGGTGAACTGCAAATCTTTTTACATATTCCCCAAACTTCAGCAGCAGATGTCAAGTTGAAAGATAAAGTTGAGTATTCAGCACAAATGCAATGCAAACCCTACTGTTTTTTAGGTCCCACCTCATCCATTTTGTTAAACTTTCTGCCACCAATTCTTCAGTGATGCCCCACTATACATTAAAGTGTTATTATTACCTCAGTAGTGACACCAACCTGAAGCACAGAAATGACCTTTAGAAGTAGGGAGGTCATACAAGTGACAGCTTTTAATATTTAATAAAGGCTTAGAATATATTTTTCTACATTCAAAATACTGAAAACATAAAAAGTGATTTTTAAACTTGTCAATTGAAGATATAAAGTAATGTTTAAACTTGTCAAAGACTTTACTTAAAATTGGAGATATAGAGAGTTTTTAAAATATATATTTTTATAGCTGACAAAAGAATGTCATTGGAAGAGATACTATCTATAAACATAATTTATTTCAGTACTCGAAAGAGTAATGGATATTCTCAAAATATTATTGCAAATACTCTTATTCTGTATGCATCTAAAGTAATAGTATGCATATAGTAATTCTTCATTAAGTTTTAGCAAATCATAGAATCATATGTGCATTCTCTGATTATATTTGAAATATGAATCATGAGAATTAAAATCTATCTTCAGAATATGATGCATCCCCTAAAAAGCAGTCAGCATGATTACTTGTCTAAGCAGGGTCTGAGTAAAAAAGAGTTCCATGATCACACTTTTATTAATTTTCCTGTTTTGAGTTCATATTCCACCCTTATTCCATGATCTGCTGTAAGAGTCAATTTCTTTTAAAATAGGTCCTTGGTTGTCCAATCCCCTCCCCAGAAATCATCTTAGAATTAATCATAGCTAAGAGTTACTTTAAAGGAGCTGTAACTGTGAAATAACAATATTTGGTGTTTAATTGACCCATGGAAATAAGACTTTGTTAAAGCTGATTCCATAAAAAGCCGGTTTCAAAGGACCATGAAAAGCAGATGGATTCTGGGAAGGAATTAAGTGTCTGCTGGTAGGGTGGTGATGGTTTGCTTCATTAATAAAATGTGAACAGCAGGAGGACACTAATGAATAGGCACCCTAGAACTGGCATATGAAATTTATTTCATCAGGCGTGCACATTCTCACACTCAAAATAAAAAAAAAACCTCACCTACCCAACATAGTGTTACTCTACTGAAAAGCTGAAGGAGTCTACAAAGGGATTCCTCTAATAGCAATGTAAATGTTGACTGCATAATATTGAAAACCCTGGAAAGTCCTCTGAATGCTAGGCAACTTTCCCCAACAGGTGGCCCAGCTTTTATGTTGTGTTTCTTCTCAGGCTTAGCTTTCCCAAAAATATCTCTCAGTACACTGACAGCCTGTGAAGTGTAATAGACACTTTGCTATTTTCCTATGAGCATTCGGGGCTTTTGATGGAATGTGACAATATCATACAAGGAAATTACAGCAAATTTAGATCCCTATTCCGTAGAGCAGTTACTTAGGTATCTAGCCTCAAAGACTGTGCTACCCTTCACCCCTCTTAAACAGAGAAACTTTTGGTTGTGGCTGAAGATCTCTGGCTCAACTGAATACTCAGCCATGATGATGGTTGTATATGACAGATCTCTACTGTGGATTATAAAGACCAATAAAAGTTTTATTTAATTGGAGAAGGCCTAAGACTTAGATATATGGATCAAGTCATACACTTTTGGAAAGGAGTATAGAAATACCAAATGGCAAAGGATTTGTTTTCAGCCGTGACAAAATGCCCAGAAAGCACTTAGAAGAGAAAGACAAAAATATACCGGAGGGATTTACTAAGCACTAGTAGTGGTGAAGACTGCTGCGAAATGAGTCATATGGTTCATTTCTAAAACACATTAAGGAACGCATTTAATATTGGATATTTATGCAAAAAATGCCACTTAAATTAACTCTTTCCTTTGGCACAAGTTGCTTCTTGAAGGTTTATAATTTCCTACACTGGTCAAACCCCAACCCCACAGCCTATGAGATCTCAGATGTTAATTTATCATTTAAGTCCGTACACTGTGGCCAGCCTTGTAAATCAGTGGTAGGTTTTCCTAGCTACAACAGCATTACATTCCTGAAGAGTCAATTTGGCCCCTCAACAGCTGGCATGATGTTTCTCCTCTACAAGTTGAACACAGTAGTAAAAGACTGTCCAGTCTCTTGGTGGAGTGAAAAGACATTGGAAATCCCTCTGGAACAGCCAGTATGATGCTTCCACACCAGAAGATTGCAGTCTATTCTAGGAACCTCCTTGGAAATGGTTTTGCCAGACAAATTCTGAAGGCATAAATATGAAATTTGTGCCTTTTGTGCCACTGCATGTTAATGGCTTCTGCACTGTTTTCTCACAAATCTGCTATGGGAGCAGGACAAATTTTAGTGGTATTTCAATTTTGGTGATATCTGAGTGGTGTGAGAATCACTGAGTAGTTTTTGTTCTTTGAGTGAATTAATGTATTCATAAGAGGGACCTGCAATAAGCCAACAAATCTCTGGGTTTGCTATGAAAAGGAAGCTACTTAAAAGGAACTATCCATCTAAATATAGTAAGGAAAGATCATGAATACTGTGAGGGAGTTTGTGGGGGTTTTGTCCCTCTTTTTTGTTTTATTTGGTTTTGTTTTGTTGTTTTGGTGTTTGTTTGTTTGTTTGTTTGTTTTTCCAGGCACCTACATACTTTCCTGGAGGCAATTTAAAAAAAAAAAAAAAAGGCTTCTGTAATTAATTATATCAAATTTTATTTTCTTCCCTTTCAGTATTGTTTATGTGCATCATAATATCACAGTCCAAGGTGCAAAGAAAGCAGAAAGATTATTGTTGTAGGGTTTTTTAAGGGGTTCCCTGTCAGAAATCTTACAGACATTTTAAGGAACCCAACACTTGCCCTCCAGTGGTGGCCTATCCAAACTGCTTTTGGTATAAGGTCTCAAATCTGTGAATTTAAAATATTCTTTCAGAGGAATCATTTAGAGGAGAATATCATAGTATTGAGCACTAAGCATATTTCTGCTTCTTCTCCATAGCTAATGGTAATGGTAAGACAGTGCTTGTTAAAAGCTAGAAGGGGGTAAAGGCACAACTAAACCACTAATTTTTACATTTGTCAGCAGTTCATTGATATATTTTGCAGTTTTCATTCAGCTCTGTTAATAAGTCCCTAAAAAATCATTACTTTGTCTTATAGAGGACAATATATATTGTCCTATAGGACAATAGATGCACTCTATTCCTTGGAGTTTGGAAGCTGGTGCAGTAATAAAACATGTATTTTCTCTGGAAGTATTGTAACTTCCAAAAGAAGACCTAAGATAAGGGAAAAGTAGCCTAAAAAAGGACTGCTGTAATTTAATACAAAAGGCCAAAAAGTGCTAAGGGTTAAAGCATGGAAAGGAAACTAGTTTTTGAAGTACAATGAAATGGCATTTTTCCTCTGTAAATTATTTGAAGCAGAATACCACAAATCACCCAGTAATCTTCTTAAGTGAAATTAACTGTGAGATTTTAACACCACTTTATTAACTTAAGTATTCTGTGCTCTTCTACCCATCATGGAAGAGGCATGGTTAGGATGTAGAAAAATGACCGTGCTTTATGTATCCCAACCTGGCTTTCTACAGCCCTTTTTCTTGCTGGGGCAGGATGGACTCAGTTACGTATGGCACGGAGCCATGTGAAAGGGCAGAGAACCTCCAAAACAGAACCACAGCCTTATGGATTTCCTTCTTCACCAGTACAACACATCTAACCCCCCATCAACAGTGTGGAAGCTGCCACCTTTGTCCAGGGCCCTCTAGAGGCAATGGAGTAGGGAACTGGTGTCGCACGCACCCCCGCTGTTCTCTGTAGTGGTAATTGTGTGTTAGGGCAAACATCTATCATGTACAATAACTACCTTGTGGCTCTAATTCTGCTAATACAATCATAGCTATTAATGCTTTTAAAAGTATTTATTTCAACATTTCAATCCTTTTACAAAAGCAAATAGGACTGAAAGAATATTATTTGGATCTGGTAAATACTTTCTTTCAGTACTAAAAAGGCAATGCTCTGGAAAGCCCTTTAATAATCATTATATAACAGCTGTAATCCCAGACTTTTGTTCTCTCTTCCCCTCTCTTTAAAAATCTTATGCATGATTTTATACCAAAGATTTCCATGTGCATGAGGAATGTAACAATCTGAATTGTCTCTAAAAACACCAATTTATATTTTCTTCTCCACCCATTTGTCACATGAACAAATGCAGCCAGATGAGGTTAAAATTTAGTTTGCTAAAAAATCATCTCTTATATTCTACATATAATATTTGGAAATTATTATTTGACATTGAAAAGGGTTCTCATGGTTTAGACTACCAAGGTTTAAATTAAAATATAAGAACATTCAGTACACAAAAAGAACACAGTAATTTCTAAATGCAGAATAATTGTACTTAAGGTATTTAAATAAAATTATACAGTTTATATGTACATACTTAAAATACTTTAAAAATGTATGTGACATTAATGCAGTCTCTACTGTACTTGATGAGAAAGCAGTAGTTTCCTTGGATACATACAGTCTCAAATTCCTTCAAAATAGAACTTTTGGAAGGTATTTATGGATCTAAAGTTTATGTGTATATGATTGTTTTGGAGAATTCATTGCAATGATCTGAAATATTGCCCATTGCCTCTAATCCTTCTACTGAATTCCTCTGAGAAAAGTCAGGCTCCAGCTACTCCACACAATTCCCTTAAGCAGCTGTAGATACAAATAAAATCCCTCTTCCTCTTCTCCAGGCTGAATGACCCTAGCTCATAGACCGTCCTCATACACCTCATGCTGCAGTCTCTCACTGTCTTCATTGCTCCACACAAACCTCACTCCAGAGAGGATCCTCTCCCTCAGCCTGCTTCATGCAGCCCAGAATGCCACTTACCTTCTCTGCTCCAAGAGCACATGGATGATTCCCCTTCAAGATGCTTTTCACAAGAACCCCCCTGTTTTTTTCCTGCCAAGCAGCTTTCCAGCTGTTTGGCCCTCCACCTGGTTTGATGGGTTCCTCCTCCCATCTGTGGGACTTTGCACTTGGATCTGTCATAATCCATAAAGTTCTTGTCAGCCCGCTCTCTCATCTTTTTTAGCTACTTCTAAGTATCAGTCCTGCTTTCCATTGTACAGACTTCCCACAGCCTGGTATCACCTGAAAATCTTCTGAGATACTCCATCCTGCTTTCTAAGTTGTTAATAAAGACATGACATAGTCCTGGCCCCAGTGTGAGTCCCTGAGACACAACACTGATAACTGCCTACCAGGTGGACTTTGCACCACTGACCACTGCCCTTTCAGCCCCCCTGGTTGCCCTTCCAACCCACTTTGGTTGGAAGTTGCTTCATTGTTAACAAAAATATGCCCAAGTTCAACAATTGGCAAAGATTTTTCTATTTATAGTGATGAAGATTGCAATTTGACTCAAGAGATCATTCCCCAAATCCCCAAATCTCCATATCCCCATTCCTGTGATAAAATCCAAACAACATGATGCACCGAAATCCTTAGGGATTCCTCATGACTGACAGAAGTCTTAGCGGTAATAAGGTTCTTCAGGATCATTTGAAATAGATGCTACTATCTAAATATAAATGTACTATCATAATTTCAATGGGCAATCACTGAAGTAAACAGTAACATTTCTATCAATGTGAAGAGCTCCACTGCAGACAGGTGCACATATATTTGCATGTATCTGAAGCACCAGGCACTGGCACACTCTTTGCATTCAATGGAAAGCCAGAAATGGAGGATTTTCAGCATGCAGTTTTCAAACACTTCAAACTATGTTATGTCTTCAGAAAACATAAAGACAGTTCTGTTCTTAGTGCAGGATGAAGAAACAAAAATAAGCTACTTGTGAATCACCCATTTAAAGAAACAATCTAAAAAGGTCTTACAACCTGAAAAGATCTCTCCATCTAGATATGGCTATTCTCAAAGCAGAAATACACTTATTAGAATTCTTAAGAATATCTGACAGTCAAATGCAACAGCAAACATGAATATTTTTAGGTGGAGATTTCTGCAACATACTTTGTCTTAAAAAAAGTGGTAAAGGGAAAAGAAACAAAGGAGATCAACTGGAAAACCAAAAGAGCTGCAGCTTGTTGAAGACTGACTACTTACAGGTGTTAAGTATTTCAAAGGTCAAACCGATGGGCATGCAGGAAAACAAGTCCTGTAAATAAATTAATAAACACATAAGTAGGAATACAGTAGAAAGTTAGTAAAGGCAGAAAATCATCAGAGATGTCTCCAAAACTTCTCCATCATAACCTCAATAAAATACTAAAATTCCAAGCACCCACGTGGCAAGACCTGATTTTACAAAGCTATTCCCAGCAGAGGTTGCTGCTGTTTTAATTTCTTTCACACCAACACACTCAGTTCAACTTTAGGAATCCTCACTTGTACCCCAGCTTCTCTGTGTTCCAAGATGTGACTTTCTTTGCTGAACAGTGACATCATTGCCATACAAAATGATCAAGAGATTTGCAAGTTCAGCTGATTCTGTCTACAAAGAAAAGGCTGCAACATGCAATCAGGGAACTGAATGCCATATGGACAGGAAAACATCACTGAATGTGTTTGCTTGCATCAATGCTTGCAAAGCTTATGTAAAACTATTTATATTGTGAAGGCATGGAGAAATATCCTTTTTACTCCCCTGAGCAAAGCATCTGAGTCACTACAGAACATAAAACTTATTATTAAAACAATCCACTTTGAGCTATAACTACAGTATACTATTAATTATGTAAGCAAACTTAATTTTTTATAAATTAGATAAAGGAATGTAACAATATAGAGCTTGTAAATACACATTCTGTGTCATGTGGGTATTCAAGCATCCATCAACTCTACTTCCCAAAATGTGTAATAAGAGTGGCAAGAGAGGAGTAGAAGGACAAACTTGGAATGGTACTCAGACTTGACATTCAAAAACAGTAAAAATTTTGAGTGTCTGGAGCAAGCAGGAACTCTGTTATCTCTGTTATGCCTGGGTATTTTTTTTTGTCCCTACAGTCCCAGAAAAAGAGTCAGGGATCTAATAGAGAATTACTTTCCTTATGGTATTCCTGCTGCTAGGTGAAACGGGACTAAGTCATAAAATGCAAATATGCAAGTCTCTACTGTGTTTGCATTTATGCTCAGCCCTTAAGGGACTTACTGATACTAAGTGCTATAAAACATATCATCATTGTCTCTAAAAAAATTCCTGCCTTGCCTTCAGTGATAAAAGACAAGACTATCATGCTGTAATTACATAAATTATTTCCCAGGTGAATCCTAACAGATTCTAGCTTCAGAACATAGATAATATTATTTTCATACTGAAGAACATATAATCTTAAAAAAATAAATCCATATGTGTGTATTGATCTTTTTCCAGGAATAGAGGCAGCAGAAAAGTCATGGAGATGTAGATTCTGAGTTTTTATTAAGGCTTAATAGAAAACTTCAACAATATGCATTGATTTGTACAAAAATGTGGAGAAAATCAGCAGAATGACAAGGAAAAACAAGGTGCGAAATTGCTCAAGAGAGATAAACTATTTGTTTAAAATCAAAAGCTATTCCCTTCTCGTCAAAAATGTCGAAGTTGTTTTCACAGCCTTCTATAAATAAAAGAAATCTCGATGAGGTAAAAATAGTAAGGATAAATAATAAAAATAATCACACTAACATAGATAATTTGACCCTTAAATTAAGGAAAAAACCCACCAAATAATCTCAGAAGTCACTGTTTTATGTAAAATGCCAAATACAAATTTTTTGTTCCAATGTAGAATATACTATTTCCATGTCAGAATTTCTGATAAAATGGAATTTTATTTTCAATTTATGGTAGAAGTCTTCTTGTTCTTCCTTACCATCTTGCTAGCTTTATTGTACAGCTACAAGATTTTATCTAATCTTGCAAAGATGGCAAGATTAAACCAAAATGATACTTTCCTGACAAAGCTGTCATAAAATTCTATACAGTGACCAAAGAAATGGCTTTCCCACTTCAAATCATCATTACAAAACAAACAAAAAAAATTGCCTGTTTGAAAAGATGAATTGCATCAAATCCTTGAAAAATGGCCATATTATATTTTGCTTGGATATTTGCATTGATTGTATGCTATGGTATCTTTGCCTGGATACTTGACAGGCGAAAGCTGTATGGAGTTGTTATTATATGCAATGTGTGTTTTGTTCTGGGACAGCTGCAGGTCCTTTATGTCATATCTGCTGCACCTCTTGATGAGATTGATCCTTGACTAAATAGCACATTGAAGATAATTACTCATATTTTTTGTCTCTCATATTCCAGTAAATAAATAAAACCCACCAATCACATGAGAAGCCCTGAACCTGACTGAAATAAAGTGAATGAGAAAACATTAATTGATTGACTGGGGGAAGAATCAGATCTCAGCAGAGCCAACTGGTACACTTCCAGAAAGGATACTAAATAAAACACCTGCATAGAGCTTATTTCAGCATATCTCTGATAGTGCAGATTTAACCTCTTTTTTCATGGTCATTTGGGCTTTGAAAGAAGTAATAAAATTGGATGTCCAGATGCAATTAGGAAAAAATAACAAAACCCATCATATTTAATATTTCCATTACTCTTTTGATTAGATGTGCCTTAATACTCCTTTTTACACAATTAAATGCTTCAGCTTACTATATATTATAAACACTCCACAGTAGTTTAAAATTATTATTGCTATTAAGACCTTTTAAAAGCATTATGCAAATTCTCTTTTAACTATAAAACTATTTCATACAACTAGAAGCCAGGAAAGATGAAATTATTTTACATATAAAGAAAGAATATAATTTTAAAATTATTTTTGCAAGTGGCATGTAGCACAATATATGTTTCATTCTTATTTCAGACATCAATTTTTTAATCAAGGCCAGAACAACTGCAGTAAGCAAGCATCATGTCAAGCAATATTTTTTTGAAATGGCGTGAGAAAGAAACTTACTTTCTAATCCTGACTACTCCTAATTAATCATGTAAATAATAAATTCAGCTATATGTTGTAAAGCATACAATTTTGCTACTAATTCTCAGTGCAGAGTCAGATAAAGCTATTTACTGTTTACAAAAGGCCAGCAAATACAACACCCCTTTTTTTGTGGTGCCATGACTATTTTATGCCCACGTATCACACTAACTTAAGGTGCTTGGGGACCCTGTTTCAGAAAACAGCAAGAAAGAAACAGTTCTCAAGACTCACTAAATGCTGGTCAGCATCTTTTAGCAGTCATTAAACCCTTGACAACAGGGGAATCTGCATCAAAC
Source organism: Xenops minutus (assembly GCA_035221455.1). NCBI lineage: Eukaryota > Metazoa > Chordata > Aves > Passeriformes > Furnariidae > Xenops > Xenops minutus. The sequence continues at coordinate 22,437,527 of JAWWEE010000122.1, read as the reverse complement.
CTTGTGCTAAAAAAAAAAATAAAATTCAACAGAACAACTTTGAGGGGGCTTTAACAAACATATAGGCTATTTATCTCACTGTTATCTCGCCCATAAACCAGAAATGAGAAACCAAGCCATGACATAATTAATTTTTGTTTACATCAAGAGTTATTGACTTCAATTTTTTATGGGAATTTGTAGCTCCAACACATGAAAAACACCTGAAAATAATATGTATATTGCCTTACCCATGAGAAAAGCATTTTTCCCTTTCAGTTTGATTTTATTCCCTGTAGTCACCCATGTCTTTATGAATCTCTTTTTTCAGAAACCTGAAGAGTATATTCCAGATTTATAACTAATTTTGTTTCCACATTGCCACAACAATTCTTTTAAAGTACCTGTCTAATCTGTGGGTGCTTACTCTACAGAGGCATGGCCATCCTTAAGTGAAGACAGTGGAAAATTTCTGCCACATCTTGGGGATTCATAAACTCTACTTGGAGCCAGGCAACAGGGTGCCTCTTCAAGGACAGCACTAGTGTTAGTCAGGCAAGTAGCCCAGCAACGGGAAAGTAGTAAGATGAGTACCTGAACCTTTAGAGAATCTGCAAAATGCTTTTTCCACTTTGAAACATTTCAGAAAACTAATTTGCCTTGCTGCTTGAGATCATGAAGGGCATTGTTAGCAATCCTAACTGAATGAATGGGAAGGCTTTGGTTCCTTTCTAGTACCAAGAACTATTTTCCTAAGTTCAGAGAGAAAACTAAAATTTTCAAATTGCATCTTGATGGACATAAAAATTTAAAACTTCCTTCTGAAAAAAAACCAAAATGTCTCAATCTTTTAACTCTCCAGCACAGAATGAAATGTTAGAGCAATGCATGGATAGTATGTACTTTTCACTCAAACTCTTCCAACTCTCTCCATGTCATAAAGAGAATTTTGTGAATGAGAATCCCTTCAGCTTTGATCTTCATCCCTGGTCTCTTCCTGGCAGAAGGGATGTCACACTGGATACATTTCTTAAGAAGTCAATAACTACTTTCCTATGAAGACAGGATGAGAGTTGGGGTTGTTCATCATGGGAAGAAAAGGCTTCTCACAGTAGCCTTCCAGTACCTAACGAGAGCCTACAAGAAAGCTACTACAAAGGCATGTAGTGACAAGAAGGGGAATAAATAGCTTTAAGTTGAAAGAGAGGAGGTTTGGATTAGACATTGGGAAGAAAATCTGTACTATGAGAGTGATGAGGCACTGGAACAAGTTGCCTAGAGAAGCTGTTGTTCCCCCAAACCTGGAAGTGATCAAGGACAAGTTGAAAGCGGCTCTGAGCAACCTAGTGGAAGGTGTCCCTGCCCTTGGCAGAGGGGTTGGAAAGATATGATGTTTAAGGTCTCTTTCAGCCCAAACCATTCTGATTCTGTGAATCTATGACAAGTGAAAGCTTCTTCTCAATCTCTCATGATCAGTATGTGCACCTTTTGGAGGCAATAGCTTCAGTTTCACTGAAGAGACAGTCCACTGAGCAATAAGCAAGAGAGATGGATGAGCACCTGACAACACAGGGCTGGCTAAACACCCTGCTTTAACTGCAGAAAGATGAGAATCAGGAAAAACTAGCATTCTCTTGTAGAAAAATCTATTATCTACACTTTGCAGCAGTAATGGCAGCAGGTTGCTACTTCTTAAGATCACAGCCTAAGATGACAGACCTCCCTCCAGTCCAAAAGGGTCTCTCTTGACAGCACCCAGGGTATTTTTACCTGGTGCTGCCTTTAAGTGCACATGCTGTCTAGAACTGGCATAGATAATGGGTTCAGCTTCAGGTCAACAGAATTATATCTGTTCTGATAAAAGCCTGGTACTCCTACGTCTGAGGTTTATGTATGCCAGCGTGTCTACCGCTAGATGTTTCAGGGACTGTGTAGACAGCAGGTTGCATGATTTGCATCAGGGTTGTCTCAGAAATGTCACACTGTTACTAGCTGAGGTATGTCTTGGTTCTTTGTTTAGCAAAGAGGCTGTTCTATGACTTCCTCAAAATGCAGGAGGATAAAATTAAGTTTGCAGAGGATTTACTGAAGATATGCTATTTCTCAAACAGGCAACTCTAAAGAGTCACCTACTGCTGCCACCACCAGTGCTGCATTAAAGTCTTCTGCTATTGATCCAGCTCTCAGAACTTGCACATCATCAGTTATCTGGTCCTTGGTTCTCAGCCACCATGTCCCTGCAAGCTCAGTGTGCCTGCAGCTCCTCCCACAGCAGAAGACTGCCTACTGCATTTGAGTGACAGAGGTACAGCAATGGATCTGTTGGCTGGGAGTAGCTAAGCTCTGTGAAGTAGGGAATAGCCATGTAGAAAGTGAAGTCTTCTTTACAGAAAACTGCCTCACGTCAACATGTACTCTCCATACATCCAATAAGTACATGTACAATTGTGTGCTTTTATGGTTCCTACTTTTGCCTGATCTGAAAAAAAGTGAAAAAGTCTGCAGAGCAAAGTTTTTGAACCAAGATAATGAAATCTTGAAGAGCAGTGTTAATGGGAAGATTAACTCTCTACTGAACTTCCTGCCTGCTTGTGTCTCTCATGAGCTAACTATTTTACAGCGTGTTTTCTCCATGGTTGTTTTTTTGATGTTTTCTAGGACTCAGTGTCATCACCACTCTGGGATGGTTTTCTGTACTTACACAGATAACAAAATTATTGCAATACTTCTAGCTCTGCAGTGAAAAGGGTCCAAAATCCAGGACACTGCCTACCTGTATCAGCAATCAAACACTGAGAAGTTAAAATATATCTGCAAATCACTGAGCTTAGCCAAGTGGAAAACAATATGGCTACACTAAGGAATAAACATACCTGATAACAAAATTTTCCAGCATCAAATCAAACCAAAGAGACAAAGCCAAAATTAAACTGGATATTTGAAATGAAACTAATATCTAAAAATGAGGTAAAGCAAAACAATCCACTCTGTTCTTGTTCTCATTAGACAAAATATTCACCAATTATGGTGCTATTTAATAACAATATTGAATTGGAACACGTCAATACTTTCCAGAAAGAATTTAAGTTTATCAGCCTTGTCCTCTCACAAATTCTGTTCATTTGAAACTGCACTACTTGAGTACAACTCCTGGTTATTTCAGGTAGTCAATCTGAGCTTTACAGCTTGATCTGTGGCCACTGAATTGCACAAGACAACTTTTCTGGACATGGAATGAAAATCATTATGTAGCCTTGCAAGTGGGAGACTTATAATTCAGCCCATCTCAATAACTTTACATCAGTCTTCTAAAATAATTCTCCTGGGGTACCCTTGTCTAAACTAACTACAGTTACTGATTAGCAAACATGTTTAATATTCTTTTGAAACTAAAAGAAATGAGGCAGTTCAATAAATAAAGCAATTTCATGTCATGATAACACTGTGAATAAGAAAAAGAATCTAATCGTGTGTGTGCCTGTGAGAGAAGGTACCTCAACAGCCTTGACGTGCTCTAATATATCAAAAAGCAAGCCTGACTAGTCCTAGCTCATCATGCAAATGCAGACATGAAGTATGAGACTGTAAATTATTGACTGAAGAACTTCATATCTTACACCAGATTTGATCAGTTACTAATTCACAAGTTTTCCAGGAAAAAGTCTTTTATACTGATCACTTCATGCTGTTTATCATGTTTATAATAGGATAAGATTGACAATTCATATTTAATCTATGATCAAGTATAGATATAAGAACATTTGTTGTATCTTTTCCATACCATCCACGTTCAGCTGGTTATTTCTACTTAAATGCAGTATCATGCACTTACTGAAATGGCATAACTGTGGTTTTAGATCACGTCTCTTATTTTTAAAGAATTTTTGAAGTAAACCCTTTAGAAAATTTTTACACATTCTCTAGGGTGGTGTCATCTGCACCTGTGAGAAGCATACCCTATTTCATCCCTTGTGCCATCAAGAAAGATGTTGAACAGCACTGGAATCTGAAGAGATCCCACTGAACTTTCACCCATTTTGATGGTGCAAGGTTGATAACCGTTGTCTGTGAACAGTTTTCCAGCCAGTTTTAGACTGGAACCTTAAAGAATATTAAAAAAGGTTCAAATTCTCAAATGTCTTATAGTAACTAATGTTATGAGAGACAAAACCCCTACAGAATTCTATTTTTTTTTTTAACTCATGCCTTTCCTTGCACACAAGACCTGTCAGCATCCCAAAGTGTAAATTGACTAATTAGGGTGCTATTCATTCTTGCAAATGTTGGGTGTTAATCTTTTTCTTATGTTCCAGGTAACTACAGAGACTTCATGTTTTTGCCTTTATACATTATTTTTTTGTCTTAATAGTATACATGCTCTATTCTACTTGTTCATCATCTCATCCACCTCACTAACTTCAAAGATAGTTATCTTTGTGATTTCTGAGATTTCATCATCTGGTTTATCAAGATCAGTGGATTAAAAAATTTCTACGATGTTCCTAATATGTTCTTTCCTTGCTGATGCACTTGGTGTTAAAATAATTGATCTATTTCATAATGAAGGAGCTTTTCTTTGTATTTTTCTGTCTGTAACACTATCTGCAAGCACTGGATATACACATGCACATATACATGAACATAAATGCAGAACATGCCACAGGATGGAGAAATACTGTTCCTTTTAATGCTGCAGTTATTCTCTCATGCACATATGACACAGGTAAGTGCACAAAACATACTGACATTTCATGTTAGTTTTGTAATTTGCATCTCCTTGTAATAATGAGGAAAATGTGTCTGCTTAATTAATATAAGGAAAGTAACTCATTAATGATTCCAAAACATTGTCCCCTCCATGATAGATTTAAGTAATTTTTTGTGGTCTTGAGTAATTTATTGATTTTGCAATTTGGTAATAAACGCTTCACACACTTCAAACATGAAATTCTAATTTGGCACAGGACTTTAGTTATTTTTCTTTCATTTAATGTTAGATATGTAGTAGGGCTCTAATTCATATCTTCTCGGTGACAAAAATTTTTCTTTATTTTCATATGGAGATCAGAATCATTTTACATTAACATGTGTTAAAATTTCACCATAAAAATAATAATGCAAAACATATATGCTTACCAAGATGAAAGGATTTTTTGAAGTTGTTCTTCCATGCAGCCAGTATATGTTGTGATGCAAAAAGTTTTGATTCTATGAATAGCATCATAAATACCGATAGTGGGGGAGTTGTAGTAGAAGTAGCAGAAAAAAGGAAATGATGGTGCAGTAGATCAATGAAGAAAAAGTATATTGATGAGTTGCACAAATATTTGGCCTTAACTATCCTGATCACATGATATCATCCTGATTATCCATGTCTGATCACCTGAAGACAACAAGATTACTTATCCATACAGTCCTCTTCTAAGCTTCTGCACTATGTTTCTAGTCCTTGAATATCTGAGTAGGAACCATACTAGCAGGTCTTCACTTAGTATGTATTCAATGTTTTTATTAATAAAGTAATCCACATTTGGCACAGAAAGCAGAAGGATAGATAACAGGAAATGTCAAAACCTCCTATGAATGTCTTTCTTTCATGGTGCCAGCTGGGTTTCTTCAAAACAAAAGCCATTCTAGAAGCAAGTTAATTTCTTCTTTTTTAAAGCTTTGTCATTTCAATCCATTTGTAAAAAAGACAGAGGTTCCTAAAACAGTACTTGACTATATATGCAAGATTAGCTTCTCAGGTTTTCTTGGAAAAGGTAACATTAAGGTAACATTAATAAAATATATTGAAAGAATGATACTTTTTGTCAAGAAGGAAAAGTGAATAAGTATAATAAAATATTTCCAGGTTATTAAAGTGAGGTTCTGAAGGGGGGGAAAAAAAAAAAAAAAAGAAAGACAGACTTTTGAAGGAGTTTATATTATAACATCAGATAGCCATATTTCTGAGGAAGAAAAGGGCAGTAAAAAAAAAAAGGAATCAGTAATGGAACACATATTGCCTTTCCTTCCGTATATGGAGTCACATCCACATTTTTCTTTATGCATCTATGCAACTTTATTTGCATGAAATTTTACTGCTAAAGAGGTATAAATTTATAATTATTTGCTTCCCAAAATATATTACACTTGTATTTCTTAACAAAATAAGTGCAAAGATAGCAATTTAAAACAATAATAAAATCGGCAAGGAGAAAAACTAGCACATAAAAGCTTATCAGTGTGAGTCACAAAGAAACCAGAAGAGTTGTGTAGCAGTGGAAATTCTTCAGGAGGTCAAACAAGTACAGAAAATGGTAATGCAGAGAACCACTCAGATAGTTAATGAAATCCATTGACAGCAACCTCTAATGCTGTGCATTTGAACTGAAAAAGGCAATGAGTATGGGCGTTATTTTTTTTTTTCTAACAGAATTACTTTTGTTTCCTTGCCATAGCTAGACCTTTAATATCACAAGGTCACGCCCTCTCAAAATATTTAGAAAAGTTTCCTGGTTATATTTTCCCTTTTGGGGAACACGTGCTGCCATTGAAATTGCTTCTTTGATACTCCCACCAGCCTCCTTTGAAGTGGCAGCACTCCACATCGCCCCTTCACAGTATGTAGGCTTCTTGCTAGAGTCTTGTGTCTGGAGAGGTGGGCTCAGCACTGCTCTCTCACAATTTTATCCTCATCTTCATGGCAGATGTTCTACACTACTCCAGAAAATTGCCTAATTTTCCTCTACTTCTGCTTTCTCCACAGTGAAGAGGAGTTTGTGGGAAGGGAAAATAATAGCCACTTTTGCTGATAAAACACTCAGAATTTTACACATGAGAAGTATCATACCAACAGTAAGTAACTGCAATAAAGAAAGAATTATTATGAAGTTTTAATCACTTGAAGTGCTGGGGGAAAATTCTGCCCCTGATTTTTAGATGCTATTCATACTTGGATGGTTAGTCTTTGGTTCATCATAAAGAGTTTCCTCATGTGTACAAATTTAAAGGACTGTTTTATAGATCATAAAAATATGTACTCAATTACTTCAAATAACACTTGTGGAACTGCATGTAAATGGTGCATAGATTGCTCAATGAATCAAGCCAAAGTCTCTTTCCAAATCAGGAACCTGGGGGTAACCAACATCAACAAACACATACACGCTGCTGAGATGGGAAAGCTTATTATTGCAGAGTAGTTTTCATCTGTGCTGTAAATAAAACAGGGGCTTTAAACAAAGCCACTTCAAACATGCATCTGCAGCAATTCTACTATTAAAACTGGTAGTGGCTCAGGGACAATCAATGTACTTTGTGTCAATATTGCTTTGATTTGCATTACAGTATACTTGTACAGGGCATAGATTTATAAAACAGCTTATTCTCCACTATAGATACTCCCAACAAGCTTACTTAAGCCCTTTATATCATAAGCTCTAAATCAAAGGTTTGACACTGCAGAGCTCTAGTAAACTGACTTCATGAAGTTGTAATTCTCCTCTTGCCTTCTGCCAAGATGTGTATTATCATCATCAAGGCCTCTGAAATGCTTGTAACATTATTTGTAAAACATGTCATATTTATTATGATGCTATCAGTTGATTGGGGGCTCATTGGTTTTTAGTTTCTTGGCTTTTACCTTTTGACCCATCAAATTTTAGATTCGAACCCTACTGAAATTCAGTGCAGAATTTTTTTTCAGTTGATTTCAGTCAAAAGTTCAGTTTCAGGTTCAATAATGTATAAGTAGAGCATGACTATTTAGGCCATTTTTTATACCAAAGCCTATTTTAAAGCTTCTGCTAATTTATATGGAATACACTAATATCTTAAATCCCAAATCTTGTTCCCACAACCTGACCAGCACAAAAGAAAAAGAAATACAAGTACCTTGGCTGATTCTTACTACAGATTAACTACATTACTCTGTCAGTGAGTATGGAAAATTCCTCTTGAGGCAGAGAACTGGCTATTGGTGAAGGGGCTGTATGATTTGGCCCTCACCTCCTCCACTCACACTTATGCTGGACAAAGTCACCTAGAAGCTCCTAGGGAGCAGCACATGCCATGGCAAAGGGAGAGCTTGCCCCCATCTCAGGCATCATATTGCTTCTCTGCATCCATGAAGCACAACAGATGATGAGGCCCTAAGAGTGCCTTAGTACTATTCCTATTTACTTTTAACAAGCACCCTCAACCTGTGGAAAACAAAACCTTTCTCAGATACCCAATAGTCTTCAAAGCTCCCCTGAGTGAGATCGTTGAAAGAGGCACATGAGATTTAAATGGTTGTCCTCAGTCACCAAGTTATTTGATAGCTGTGCAAGGGGCACAGATTTTATGACATGCTTATAGGATAATTTGTTGATACTTCAATCTGGAGAGCAAAGTACAGGAGAGAAGATCTACACTGCTTTGAGATAGGGGCTATTGATTTTATGTTCAGTACTGCATTATGAGACTACATTAGGAGCAAAGGAAGTGAGCATCTGCATATAAAAGGAAAATACAATTTTAGTCAGTACAGAACAAAATAAATATTAATTCTGCCATCCAACAACATTATAAACCACGCCAATAACTCCACACAGAGCAGAGGTCCATAAATACAATTTTGACTTCTTGACTGTTTAAGATTGATAATTGTTCCTGAAGGCAAATGAATCCACAAATGTGTATTCCACTGTGTACTTTATTAGTCTTCCATTTACAAAGAGTATATGACCAGACCTACTGCTTCTAATAATGCAGTTCAAAATAATTCATATCAAGTTGGGGGAAAAAAGGATTTTTTTCTCTAAGTATTCTTTCAGTCTTTCCTTCAATAATATCTCAATACCTCATACTTGAAAATAAATGGATATGTACTATGCCAATTATGGCAGCAAACAGGGCTTTATATCACATTTTCTGGTCTTCCTTTTCATGCACTTTTTATGCATGGAACAAGTTTCTCATAAACATAAGCAAAGAAAATTTATTTTCCTCCTTTAAAATTCTACTTGTGACTACTTCCTTTCACGATGTCTATTTTAAACATGAGTGAGTAAGCAGTTTGGGTACTGTTCTCATCACATGGCTCAGGACCTCCTGAATATAACTCATGCTGTCTTTCTCTCAACATCACTTGTTATTCAGCTGCTGTTCACCTGCTATGTAGACAGTTCATTGTTTAGGCCAAGCATTAGTATGTGTTGTGATGCAAAATGTTTTGATTCTGTGAATAGCATAATAAATACTGATAGTGGAGGCACTGTAGTAGAAGTAGCAGAAATAAGAATCATACCAGTTCTATCTGATGCAAACATATTATAAACTCCCCTGTAATTTGCTGAAGCAAAAAGATGGAATAAATTTCAGAGTTCTCTAACAGTAGACACACAGCTAAAAATCCAAGCATTCACTTACAGAATTATTTTCAGTTTTGAAGATTTGGTGGATGTTTTAACTCTTAACCTAAATATAACAGGTGACTGCATTCCTTGGGAGAAAAAGTAAATTGTATTTTTGCAATCAAGCAAAAGCCAACTCTTGTGAAAATGTAACTTTTCAGAGACTACTATGCCTTTGGGAAACAGCATGCAGAGACCAAAGAACTATATGGTACACAGTGGGCAACAGAGAGCATCCACTGCTGCGGATGCTGTGGAGTTCAACTTTGTGGATGCGTGATGTGAATTTATGATGATCCAATGTCCAGAGGACTGTGCATGTAGCTTCTCAGCTAGCAATAAAAAGTAGAGAAATAGGACAACAATGGAGAAATGGGGCAACACTGAAGTACATTTGCATCTGAACTGCAAGTATTTCAAACAAGTAGGCAGACAAGATCAGAAATGTTTGTGGACAACATCTGAGATCTCTACTTCCTTAAGAAGTGTTGTTGTTTATACTATTTGTTCCATTATTGTATATACTATGGCTCATGGATTCACCAATACTTCTTGACAGAATTAAGAATTGCATGCAGACCTCTAGACTTCCAAGTCTGCACACTGACAAGCAATGTGTTTTCTTGGCTACTTCACATACAACACAGTACAGAGAATTCAAACATATCAGCAACTATAAAATCAGTTAAACAAGGCCAAATTCTGTTCTTTCATTTAGACTGAAATACTACATTTAATTCAGTGACATTTTAATGGATTTAAATATGCCATGCATGGAATTGTGCTAATGCAAAGCTCAGCCACAAAACTTTAGACCTCAAAAGGTCTAAGACGTGGCTTTTAGGGTCAGGGTTTAAGTAGGTGACCTTCGTAAACCCTGTGCTGGGGTAAATTTTACCTCCAAAGCAGTCTTTTGTAACAGCCTCATAGAAGATACAGCATATCTCATTTTTATATCCATTGATCCCTATTTATGGTAGATTAATTTAACCAGTAATATTCATATAAAATTAAGATTTTTAACCTCAAAGACAAATATTTTCTGCAGCATCTAATGACATTACCAGACCACTGACCAGTGGTGGTACAGTCTGGAAGTTTTCATTTTCAAGCCTCATATGTACCAACCCAACAAAAGACTGTGGTGTTATTGTATATCTTCCATGCAGAAATTCATGCTTTCAAGAGATTTGGAAGCTTAAATTGTTCCTCTAGTTAAAATAGACAGCAGTGCTATCTTTATCAAGCTGTTGGATGCTTCATTCAATTGCTTGAGTCATTGGCAAAATAGCTTGAGGCTAGACAGGTATATTATTCTTTAGAAACAGATGGTGATGCACACAGGAGATTTGAGAAACACACATTCTTAACGCAGCAACAGATCTCTCTAAAATGAGCTGTCCAATTTGTTATGGTTTATACAAAAATCCTGCTACTACCCTCTATTACCCCCCTCATTAAAAATACAGTATTTGGAAAAAGGCATCAGCAAAAAGGAGTTTCAGTTTCTGGGAGGCAGCATCAACAGAAAAGAATAATAATTTTTTTGTGTGTGCAGCAGGTATTTTGGTAGAGTCAGATTCAGGAAATTAATGTCGAAGATAAATATTAGAAAAAGATGGTTTTGTCACTACTGCTCAAAACAGTTTTCTGAAGAAAATGTAGTAGTTTGATATTATTTTTTATTATTATCCATAATGGGGTGGAGGGGGGAGGGCAGAGGGAGGAAAAAGTAATGCAGTATTATTGCAACCAATTGCTGATTGTATTATCTTGCTATTTCATCATCCAGCTATCTATCTGTATTTTTCTTGTGGCTTATGAAAGATGTATCACTACTTCTTTCCAACCCCATTTATTTAGAAATAATTAAATGAGCTAATGTCATTATATATACATTTCCTTTTCAGTTTTCACTTTGGATTTTGGGCTTCTAGATTTGGATTTTTACATTTGGTGAGAACTTCAGAGAGGAAAAAAGGTTAATTAGTTTGAATTTCCTTAGAAGTGCCAAGCTAAAAAAGTGCAATGGCAGGCAAAGTTCCTATTCCTTATATTACCTAAAAAAAGAATCATGTAGGTTCTAAAAGTATCAAACAAATAATCTGGTAACTACCTCTCAAGGCCAGCAATGGTCCCAGCATAATCACCTGCCACAACTACAAATCAAGAGTACTCTACAACTTTATTATTGAGATTGGTACTTGCCCTTAGAATTGTAGGTTATGGGGAAGGGGCTACAGTAAACTTTGTAGTATGTTCAACATTGGTTTACCGTAACAATTAATTTACAATTCAGATAGTAATAGTTTAGTAGGATCTACAACACTTCAGACTATCAGTAGTTTGTCTTATTGAGAAGATGCAATTCAGATTGGACGATAGCTTTTGCTATGGCAAATACACTGCAGCATTCTCCTGCTTAGAACAGTTTGTGTTATTGCTGGCACTAATTCCAGTCAGGAACTAAGTATTTGTTAGCTTTATTTTTGTTTATATTTTGTTTATATGTTTCAAGAATTGCATTGGTCATCTTTAAAAAGACAAAAGAGTGAAAGACTAAATACGTAACAGCATACAATGGTTTGTTCATCACTATTGGTCAAAAAAAGAATTAAAACAAATAGAAGGGATGTATACACGTGCTACGAAAATGGAATATGACAGCATTTAGTTACCTAGTTAGCCACAGAACGTGACATACCCCAGTAATTTTATGGAGATCTAAGAGGAAGAAAAGCACCAATGCTGTAAGAGTTTCTATTTTCCAGCTGAGTAAGGATATACTTGCTTGCTTATGGCTTTTCCAGAACCTAAGGGTTCTGCTTTTCAGGAAAGAAAATAAAAACATTGTTAAGTATTACAGCTAAGAACAGACTGACTCATCCTCTCCTTTACAAAATGAAGTGACATCACTCCTCCAGCTGCTCAGTGTGAGGGAGGTCAGTTGGTGATAATCCCTGCCAAATGTGTCCAAAAAGCACAGATGAAGAGTGGAGCCTTCACATCATAATAATCTTCTTCCCTCTGAGCTTGTGGATTCTCTTTTGGATGAACACAGCATGGTCCAGGGCTTTGCATAATTTCAGGGGATATGTCTAGCCAGGATGAAATGGAGCCAGGCAGGAGCAACTCTTGAGGGCATCGTTCCATGGCAAACTAGTCAATAATTCACCAGAAAATCCGTTGATGTAAATGCTGGTTGGAGATACGTTACCTCTTCCTTCCTGGATTTGCTCACAATAAGTGTGGTCATTGTGGGCATGCACAGGGAGGGAGTAAACAATTTAAACTAGGTCACTAATGCTCACAACTGAATTTTTTTTCAGCAGGGAAAGAAGCCAGATCACATCATGAACTGTCCAGAACTCTCTGATTTTGTCCTGAAATTTGCAAGGAAGTGATAAAGACTTCTTACAGATTCTTAAGTCAGAAAGATATATGGACGTCCTTTGTGGCTCCTGGTCACATTCAAGAATCTGCAGCAAATCTCTTTCTCCCATGCCGTTAACAGGAAAGTGGTTAGATGTATCTTGATGCACAAAAAGGAAGGGGTATCAATGATGGTCCCATTAGATAATACATTGCTTGTAGTCCAAGCATTTAGAAAATTGGAGACTAATTTTATGAAGAAGTTGCAAGAAAGAACACTAACTGCGTGATCATCAAATTTACTTTTTTCTCTTTTTTTTTTAAAGTGCTTGAGTAAGTTTCTGGAATGGAAACACCCTAGATAGGAAAATCATTACAGATACTTGTTCAAATCCCATTCAATTTCAGGGAAGTACTTTCCATTGATTCTAATGGTCTTCACATCAAAGTCTTAAAACTGATTGATTTCTTTTTTATTTTTTTTTTTAATGCAATTGCATTCATAAGGCACTCATGTGTTTTCAACAGCCAGGTAAGATTAAGCTATATTTATTGGGAACTTTCCATGTTCAAATTAAGCACAGAGCAAAGGGTGCAGCATTAGGGAGAAGCAGTCAGAACAAAAAAGAAATAAAATGTAAGTACACTTTATTTAAAATGTACAGTTACTGAGGGCCACTTGATTGCATTGATTCCATTTAGGTAGAGAATAATCAGATAGGCACTATCTTGTCAGCACAGAAAAAAATATATAATATATAATCAACTAATAATAGTCTGATGAATTTTAGGCTACCTTCACTGTTCAATAACAGTCTGAACAAATAAGCAGAAAATAAATTCCTCTGCGGAAGGCACTAGTCAACTAAGACTGCCTTGAGAGTGGCAAAATCTATAAAAATCTTCCCCAAGGACTTTTGATTAGTCAAGTGGTATTTCATACCTTACAGAGGATTTTAAAACATTTCAGTATAAGGAGTGAATAGGAAACACCTACCTAGAATTGTGCAGTGGAATTTTTTTTTTTTTTTTTTTTTTTTTTTTTTTTTTTTAGAATAGCAAAAACAAGGAGAAAAAAGAGCTTCCTATTGTGGGAAGTTGCCATTTTAACAGAGCATCTATAGAAAGCAGTGGCACCTTTATACCAGGTATCTATATACCCAATGCATCTCAGGATACTGAGGCCTGATAATGCCACTTCTATTTACGCTGAGTAGCACCTTGCTTCACAAAATTTTCTACCAAAATTAGTCTTGCATAAAAATGCAAGAAACAAATGCTAGAAGTATCAGTCATCAAATCTAGTAGTCCACAATGACAAAGGTCTGTGCAATAAGTGTTTCCTTCAGGCAGATCTGAAGTACAAACTACTTTTTATCCTGCTCTGTACAAATTAGTTCTCACCACTCCACAGGAAACTTACAAAAACAACACAAATCAAGATTATAGGCCACACAAACAATGCTTAAGGTTCCTGAAATAGCAGGGAACTTGTTATATTAAACTTCGAAACGATCTTAGGATAAGACTGGCCCTCATATGTGTTAAAAAACAATGGCACTATCTGAAATCTCTGCCAAGTTCCCTTGAGGGAAAAAAATCAGCTTGACCTTTAAAGATAAATTGAATCCTAAGCAAGTGGGCAAGACTAAGATATTTTTCCATGGGATAAGCATGGAAGAGAATCTGATTTTATGTAATGAAAAAAGTTTTAATCTGTACAAGCCAGAATCAACAGCACAGGTACATACAAAATGGAACCCCAGTTGTGCAAATGGACTGATCATTTCAAAAACACAAACTGTACTCACAGTTATGCAGGAAAGTGTTGTTCTATTTTAATTGTACTATAAACTGCACAGGGGAAAAACCTCCTACAGAAAGAAACAGGAAATAAACAGGTGGAGACCATACAGGCAGTATTGGAAGTAATCTCCAACTCCATGTTATTGCACATCTTTCCCTCTTAATTTTCAATTTTGATATTAACATTTAACTAAATAACTTGCATTAGGTCCATAAATGGACAGAGCCTCTCGGCAGCAGCAGTAAAGGAAAAACTTTCTTCTCCCTTACAGAGCAGACATTTTATAAATCTATTCTTGTTTGAATTTCCTCCTATCCTTCCTCAGCTTTATTTCCTCAGACTCTCAGATCCAGCCAAGCACGCTCTGGATTTAGGCATCTCATTGTCCCTTTGAAGGAACTCTTTGGAGCAATCTGACTGGCCAAGAAGAAATGGATTTCACTTCACACAAAGTCAATTCAAGGTAAAATCAGCATAAATGAATGGAAGGATACTTCTAGAAAAGCTTTCAGGCCCAGCTCTGTCTGTCACTTAATAACTAGTTTTGATCTCAGAAAACAAGGTCTTCTAGTAGTTTTGCTTTGATTCTCAGAGGATTAGTCAATTCTGTTAACTTCTTTCCAGCAACCCCTGAGCTTCTGAATTGGGTTCAGGAGGCTCACAACTCTATTGGCATGCTAAGCAAACAAAAAGGTTGTCAGGCTTCTTTTCAGTGTACTTCTTGTTCTACTGCTTCCATGTCCTTCTGTCCTTTTAGTCATACTTCTGAGCCAAAGATTTTGTGCAAAAAAGATTAGGGTGAGATACGAGTCTTATGCTGTTTAGCAAATATTTTGTCTAATTCTTACATGGAGACATGCACTCCATGTATACTTCTCCATTTACAGACTCTGTTATATCCAGAATCATATTGAATCCATCACTACCTTATAGGGAATTACTAACAACAGGTGAAAGTGTTTCATAGGAGACACCTTCTCCTGGAAATGCCTCAGTACCCTTGTTTTGTTTTGTTTTAATTATTCCTGTACTGGCAATAAACTGAATGCAGCTGCACTGAAACACTGATACTAAACTGCATTTTTCAAAAAGGCATGTGTTTAAAAACAACACTCAGTGATATGACTGAAATTCTTACCTATTATATAAGTTAAAAGTTCTCATCCAGTGCTGGATGGAATACTAGGTTTGTTCCATTAGCTATGAGTAATCCCATTCCCAGTAATTTTTAGTCTGAAGATTCATTCATTTGACTCCTCTCCAAAATTTCCTAGGGTATGTGATAAAACTTCCCCATGCCATACATTGCCACTCTCTGTGACAGGATAAATTTCTTTGCTTAAACTGATGCAACCACAGATTTTTAAATCCTTAAGCCACTGTTAAAGACTCTTGGAAAACTCTGCCTTATCTCTCTCTTCAAAACTCTGCAGTGTCATTCTTCAAAGACTGATAAAAATGCCTATTCTTTCATGTAACCATGATATAAAACTTCAGTATACCCTTTGTTGCTTAAGGTAAGAGGGAGCTGAGGTCCATTCACTTGCTGTGACCCTTTCCCCATCTACTGTTACAATCAAATACCCAATTTCATAAACACAAAGTTCCTTTAAGTTGTGCTGTCTCCAATCTTGGAAATATCTTTTCCACAATGGAGAGATGTTCAACATTACCTCTGTCTCTTCGGGGAACATTGTCAATTCTCTCTATAATAGTGTTGAAAGATAACCTTCAACAGATTTTTTGTTGTTCTCTAGGAATATCTCTGGTGGTGATAACATTTCATATGGCAAGTTGTTATATTTCAAGCAATTCTTTCAGGGTTTTAGAGAGGTAAATGTCTTCCTGTCTCACTCCAGTCTCATGTGCTGACAGTTTACAACTTGCTGCACTTAATTTTGACCCTACACTGGAGTGAGATTAATCACAGGTACCATGGATATTTTTGTCTGTTTTAACTAAAGGCAGTAAAAGCACAGCTTATTCAGGAAATTGAAGAGGTGACACAATACCCTCAACTATTGATCTTATTCAGAAAGCACAGAGGATTCCTGCTCTCAGGAATTTGACTGGACCTCACCCTGGACACAAACTGCAACCCCTGTCCTTCCCATGTTGCTTCTCTTTAAAGACAGTGGGTATACCCAACGTTTTTTCAGAAGGTTGTCTTTCACTAGGGTATAATCTGAGGATTTAAATTCTAATTCCATTAACTCTTTGTTTATGCACTCAGATCTGAGGCATATTTAATTTTGTGAGAATACAGAGAGCACAAGAGTACATCAAACAGAGGCAGCCAAGAGGCATAGCAGTTTGCACAGCATCCTCTGAGTACTGTTTTGGAAGATCCTAGATCTTATGAGCATAGAGTCCAGAATCATCAGAGAACTCCTGGGACTTCTCTGAGAAACATGAGAGTGCCTCCTACCAAAAGATGAGGACAAGATAAGGGGAGCCACAACTAGGGTCTAGCAGCTCCTAATGAGTTTGGGCAAATGTCCTTGACTCAGGGTATCTGCAGCCTTTCTTGAAGTTTCTTAGCAATTAGGGAGGCTCAAGGATCATTTTAGCTGGTGCTAAGAAGAGGCCCCTATAAAAGCCAGGTCTAGAGCACCGCAGTTTGTGCAGGATAATAGGAAATATAAAACAGCAGCTTTATTTTTACCCTTTTTTGGTGTTTTAGGGACTCACATCCTGGATTTTTGATAGAATTTGAAAACTGCTCTTACTTCTTCACGTTATGGCAGTTATAATTCTGAACAACTTTAAGTTTACAAACAAGCACAACACTAATTCCTTTATTTCAAAAGTACCTTTCCAAAGCTTGATTGCTTTCAGGTGGCTTTGTGTTCTCTGCATTGATTCTGCATGCAAGTCTTGAAAGTTATTCACTGTTGCTTCCACTAGAGTTGCTAATCCTGTTGCTTTGGCGAAGATCAGGCCCCTTTCTGTCAGGAATAATCTCTAAATGTTGCTTTCACAACACCACAAGCAAATCTATCCCCCACTTTCAAACATCCAAACAAGCAAGCAAGTTACATGCCATTATTTTGACCAGCCACCTTGTCTGTAGCAAAAGAATTCTAATCTAATCCTGCATTATATTGCCACCGAACCTAATCATCTGCATCAGATATGCCTGCCTTTCAATCTTCTCAGTCTTGTACTTACAGTTTTCCAGTCATCATTGTTTTATAAAACATAATATGAAGGAATGGTTCATTTAGAGTTTTCCTTCCCTTTGACAGCTTTATAAAGGAATGCTAAACATTATTGTGTTTGATCAGTTTTAGCTGATGTACAGCAAACAAATGTACTATATGCTTGTGTTTGTAATGTTGTTGCACCTCACCTTCTACAAAATATGTTTTAAAAATAGCTGCCTTTGGAACAGTAAGGGTGGCATGCTGTACAGACACACAGAGTGCTTCAGTTTAAAGGCTGCACCTTCTACTCCCATATCCTTTTTTTTCATTTTATTTTAGGTTAAAATAAAACCCACTAATGTTGAAAGCACATAGCTCTTTATGCTTAGCCATTTGATTACAGTAATTGCATTCTACTTCTCAAAATTCCCCTTTCAGATGCAAAAGGAAATTTTACCTTTTGTTTTGTTTGTTGTTCTGAACTTTGGCTCTTTGTAAACTGTATCCCACAACCAGCTGTGTTTCATTTCTAGAATAACTCATAGACTTACAAAGCTAGCTAGTAAGGTTATTGGGTCCTCTGGAAAGAACACTAATAATGCTGCATAAACCATTATCAGATTAGCATTTCCCAGTGACATGACTACTATTCCTCCATCTCCCTTAGATGTGCAATTTATGCAGCAGATGACATAATGATCTTAGACATATTATATAGCCTATGCTGTATACTTATGACAATGTGATATCATTGCATAGAGCTAAGACTACTTACTTCCTTAGCACTACATCTGATCACTCCAATCATTATGGACATTTACATATTATTTTTAATTTCTTTTAGTTTGGAATACAAAGGGAATTAAATAAGTCATAACTTCCTCTATTTAGTTTACTTTTTAGCAAAGTGACACTTGTCACTGAATGAGACTTCTATTCACATGAGATGTTTACAGAATCAATTTTTCCGTCCCTTTTCATCTTCACATCTTTCATTCTCAGTTGACACTTAGCCATCACTGAAAAAAAAAAGTATTAAACCATATATGCTTCAAAAATTCTTCCCTGTCCTCTCAGAAAGGTGCACTTCCAAATTACAAGTAGTGCACAGAACCAGGAGCTGTGCTTCTCATTTGCACACATGAGAACTGACTTCCAAACCCAAGCCTCAGAAAGGCTGTGCATGAGGTTATTCTAAAACCCCACCATAAGAAGCAAGCTGCCTTGAGAAATTTCTTTTTTTCCTTCTAGTTCTAGGGATACAACAATATTTTCTATTTTAGCGCTTTATGGAATGTTCTTCTTCGTAATGAAGTCCCTATACATTGAAGGATACTTTTAAATACCTTCCATGTCACTTGTCATTAATGTACTATTCAGAACACATGCACAGAGATTTGTTTAAAAAGCTCCAGTTACCACACAGCTTCAAATATCTCGCTTTTGTGCTACTCAGTAAGTCATCAATCCTAGAATTACTATAATACCCACAATATTCTGAACTTTAGAGTGTCAATGACTGCAGTTTTAAAAATAAAAACTGCTAAAATGTTTCATGTCCTCATCATAATAAACAAGGACTTTCCCTATAAAGTCACAGTGGCCTGGGACCAAAGATGGGCAATAATTAACACTCAAGCAGTGACATGTTTGAATGCCATTATTTCACAAGACAATCATGCTAGAAATGAATGGTATCTTCAAGAGATAACAGTGATTCTCATCTTTCAGTGACATACAGAACCTGTTTCTAGATCCGAAATATAGTCCAAAAGATCACAAGCTGGTTGCTTTCTCACATATAATAATACATTTTAAAATCCTAACTATTCTGTAACTTTCTGTCTCTCCCTGTTGTCTTGAAAGTTAGACTTACTGTAACAAGGGATTTAATTTTTAAAAATAGGTAAGGAAAAGGAGCCTCCCTAAAACATTGCAAAGCTCCTTAAACATCTAGCAAGATTTAACCTGCAAACTCACTTCCACACCCAAAACAGAATACACAAATGGTTATGAGGAATTACACACTATGTTCATCGTGTAACATCCAGAACTTAATAGCCCAAATCATACCCAAGGATCTTTGACATTACAGCAAGAGTTTGTAGGAGCTTGTGGGGCAGAATTACAACTACATGAATGGTAGTTTTCTAAAGAAAATATCGGTTTGGTCCTCAGTTCTTCAAGCTGGCCTTTGATGGAGAAACACACAAGTCTTTCAACTCTCAAAGTTATTATTTAAAACATAGATATATAGTTCATTTTGTGAAGCTGGATGAGATAAAGTATCTTTCACATATAGACTAAATCAGAGCCTAAATTTTTCAATGATGTTATTGTTGCTATTATTACTTTCAATTTTTAAGGGACACAGGTTTCAGTGTAGAGGAATAAGAATACATTGCTATGCAAAACTCTTTAATATTTTATGGAGTTCCACAAAGTAAGCAATCATCTTGTGCAAACAAATTCTGCTAAATAGTAGACGATGTCTGCAAATCAAATATTTCGTCTTTTAGGCATTTCGTTTACCTGCAAAAACACTGAAATTTACAGTAGAAAACTGTAAAATTAGGAAATTGCATTTGCTTTAGTTATTGGGATGTGGCAAGTACTGCTATTTCTGCAAAAGATGTTATTTTAAAGGACTGTAGGTCATTGTTGCTACAAGAGTATCAGAGAAAATAGAATGAGAACCTTTACACTGCAGTCACTGATGAGCAAAAGAATGGTGCACATTGTGTGGAATACAGGAACAAGTTTCTTCTGTATGTTTCCCTTATTTTTCATTATGTTTGACATTTTTGAGGCTTGTAACTTCTGAACTGCCTACTGCAATGAGTGGTAGTAGATCAGACTTCATTGTGTTGTATTATGGAGTTGCAGAAAAAAAGAAAACATGTTAAATTGGAATGACCTGGCCGTGGTTTGGAGGCTGAGATGGTGTCCTAGATCTTGCTGTCAAACAAAATACAAGCTTTGTGTACATACTACAGAAGTTCTGCACATAGTGAAAGAAATGCTCTATCTTCCTTGTTCTTTTGCTGTGCTGCAACATGCAACGTTGAAGAGGAAATAAGACATGACCTGTGCTAGTTTTTTCCAGCACGTTTAATGGTACAGCAGCTATTCCTGAGAGTCCACATTTGCCTGGGACTCCAAAGTAGGATATTGTCAGAACTGACAGTAGTCAGTTTTAGGATCAGGGTTTTTACTGTTACAGTTTGCTTGGAATGCAAGTAGAAGAAAATGTTGACTTCTGGTTGGCAAGTCAGATGTTAAAAGCCACCATAGATGCTATAGGCAATCTCCTCACTTTCAGAGAGAGACCTAGGTATACAGGTTCCTTAATGCCAATACAACAGACCAAGGCATGCTATATTACTTTTTCACCCATCACCAGAACTGTGGTCATTACAATGCTTAATTTTTATATCTTTCCTCAATATACCTGAAATTTAGTCTATTTGCCCTTGATGTAACTACTCCATGTTGCAACACTTGGTCAAAAGACCAGAAGGTAGGGCTTGATTTGGAATAGTCACTGCCTGAGAATTCATTTGTCAGAGACAAATAAACAGTAAGTACTACTCTTGCAAGCATAAGCTAACAATCAGAGCTGTCACCCAGTCCGTTAAACCACATTTAATGATGCATGGAACACGCATTTCATTTCAGGCATTCAGGACTGCAATTCTAGCAACCTCTGACTTGAACACAGCTTTTCTAAAGAAAGCAAAATAAAAAGCTTTGACACCCGTCTACCCATTGTGCTTGGATGAAGACCACATCGAGGCAGCTGTGTTTCCAGGGATTGTTCTAAACTGGCAATTTGGGCCAGTTTTCTACTTGCATGGTGTCACTAGAGCAACTGAAAGGAGTCAGATGCATGACTGAGATCTAAGCCTCCAAATAACAAATCCTGCTTAGTCCTTGAGTGCCAGTTTTCTTGGACAATTTCCTCTGGTATGATTTCTTTCCTCCTTTTTAGTTTGTTTAAGAGTTCCAAAGCAATAATCTCAATATATTATAAGCCCTTCAGATAACAGTTTCAGGATTATGAAGAATAGTTGAATGACTAGCAGTGGAGCCAAGTTTGTCTTGTCTGGTACTAAATCAACATTTCAGGAGTAGTTGGTTTTTTTTTTTCCCCCTGGTGCTAAATGTTGAAACAATCCAAGCATTTCACATATGGTAGTATTGTCTTAAATCCTTCCTTCTGTTTACTCAGCTTTCATGTGTACCATTAGACCACTGTTTATACACTATCAACCATACAGGATTTCTTACATACTGTTTCTTGGTTCCCTTCATGCTGATTCTACAGCTTCTTTCCATCATTGTAGTTGTCACTCTGATAAAAGAGAATCTTCTTCTTTATAGCAACATAAATCAGGAGTAGGTTCATTGGCTTGAGTGAAGTGATTCCTCACACTACTGTGTGTGTGGGGGAAAAAATACCTTCATGTTAGAGCACTCCATTAAACCATAATTCAGTGTCTGCAAAGATCAGGACACACTGGCATTCAGTAGAAGGTTAAACAGGAGAAAAAATATCTGAGTGCTGCACCTCAGCTGTGGAAGACTTGGCTCTGCACTGACTCACTAGCTTAAAGGGTTGCTGGAAGGGGAATGCTTAGAAATCACAGAAGAAATTACAGACTCTTGAAAGGGTCCATTGTCTACCACAGTAGCAAGTAAATTCGATGTCTGAACCTCCAAGGCAATTTCATCTTATGGTCTCATAAAAATGAGGCTTTCAGACTTGGGGGACAGCTGTCTATTGGACTGCCTCCATGCTGCAGTCTGGTGAAAGCAGCTACCAAGTCTGGGAGTTCATGGGTCAGCTGGTCCTGGAAGCTGGACACAAGCAAATGCCTCTGTTCTGGATTAAGACATATGGTGGCCATAATCTTTGCACCTTTGTCCCCCCTATTCAGTGGTGAACAGCCATGAACCTAACAAAAGTCAGATTGATTTCACTTGATAGCTGCTAGAGTCCCACACAGTACATGCTGTCCATCTGCTGTGCTCTATATCAATCTTTTTTGCCCCCGCTGCATGTCAGCACTGAGTATTTTTAAAAAACTGAGTTTTCCTTAGAATCTGCCACCTGTTGTATCTTGCCACATGTGTTTGTTTGTCCTTTATTTTATCTTTGTTTTCTTAACACTTCGGCAAAAGCAAAATACTGTATTGCCCTACTAGATACACTTCCTCCTACAGCTGTGTTCTAGTAATTTATAAAACAGCAAGAATCTGAGCTCTCACAGAAGAATCAGCAGCATCAGGAGATGGGGAAGAAACATTAACACAGTCTATAGGAAGTCACAACACATTGAAGAATGTCTGAAGGGATCCCTTTATTTCAGGTTTTGCACGCTATAGTCAGCAAGCAGGGCTACAAAACTAGAGAACACATTCATTCATGGTTTTCTTAGTTTTAGAACAAACTCAGTAAGGCTGAGATCAACAACTGACTCTAAATGTTTTGTTAGTTCATGACAGAGGTGCTGGATGATGAAGATATGTCTTTCTCATTGCAAAAATGAACAGATCTTATTCCAAGATTTAGAACATGCCTTTCCTCCATCAACTCCAGTGCTTTGCATGCCCAAGCCTTGCTGACCAGGGCAATGGGGGAGTAGCATACTTTTCATGTCAGTGGAAATAAGAAAGACAAAGACTTTGTGACTTTTTAGATTCTCCCTTACTTTCTTGACTTTAAAATTACTTTGCTATCTCACAAACTGATGTGCTGTGCTGGTGAGCTACTCAGTGAGTTCAGAAGTGGTGATTTTCCATTGAGTATTACAATTAACAGACCTACCAGCTCATCAATTTATCAACTCAAAATGAACACATTCTTTTATTCTTTTTTTTCTCTTTTTGTTGCACATGGTTCATTTCAGAAATATTCCCCCCTGCTTTCAGCAACATAAGCAAATTAACACCAGTGAGACTCAGAATCTATGAAAATGCATCCTCTGAGCATCTGTTAAGTAGATTTTTGTTATGCTATATAAACGAGGATCAGACCTAGGTCAGGTCAAGCGCTGTGAAGGACATGCTAAACATATCAATTTGCAGCAATCACTAATCTTTGTTGTCTGCATTTTTAAGACACAAAGTAATAGCTTATTCATTGAACCAACATGCAGAATTATTCATAGAATTAATATATATAATGGCAAAAGGAGGAAGTCTCCAGATTTTTTTTTTTTATGTTTAAATTTTTTTCAACTGAAAATGTACAGAGGTTTTGCTATTTGCAGTTTGTGATGAAAGAGAACAGTGTTAGTAGCATTTGGAAAATACAGCAGGAGTATTCTAAGCACATCCATTACGAGTCACAAGCCTGGAAACTTTTCAAAAAAACAGAAGTTCTGGTTTATCTACATTAGTCTTTGCATTCTTGCCTCAGCAGGGATGAAGGGGATCAGATAGACTGACCAACCAACCAAACCATGTCCTCCTTGTTTAGCTTTTGTCAGGAGTCTACCTAATATACAGTAGTGAAACAACACACACAATGCATTACAGAGACAATATGCATAACAGCAGTGGAGAAGACAAAAATCTTCCATTCACTGGCATTGTCCCTCTCCAGACAATGTGTTTTGTTAAGTGTTACTCATACTAGATGAGCAAAGGACAAAGAATAGAAATAGAAATGGATTTGTGAGAGAAGTAGCACATTAAGGAACAAAAACCTTCTGTAACTTTGGATCTCGTTATAGAATGCACCTACAGAAGAACAAGAGCATTACACCTATTGTGGACAGTCAATAAGCCACCCAAGTGAGAAAGGAAGAGAAAGTGATATGTCCATATCAGGCAAACTCCTCCGTAGAGCACACCTGAAGCTTCACCCTCAGTACAAACTGGACATCTAACACTGTTGCTTGCATGAAAAATTAGGACATTCAAAATTCATTGTTATGATATTAGAACTGAAAACGGGGGTGGGGAGGGGGGCGGGAAGACACCATAAAAATTAAGAAATGTATTGCATTCACAGGGAGAAGTTTGGAAACAATCCACAAACATGTTTGCATATAAAATACAGGAAGCCCCTTATTCCCATCCATATCAAGAAACAATTTTATTTATCATAGAAAATCCTGAGTTGGAAGGAACCCACAAGGATCATGGAGTCCAACTCCTGGTCTTGAACAGGGTTTAATCAGTACACCAGATTTCCCCACTTTAAAGCATCTTTTCAGTGTAAGAAACTCTGTAGTAAAACAGGAAACAGAAGTGTGTTTCATTTAACTGAAATCAATGAAAGCATCTGGGGAAAAATATTTTCATTGACATGTTTGCTCAGGCATAATCTTTAGTGACTCAAACTTTGCATCAAACCCTGAGATCACAAAAAGAATCAAATTTTATATTACAATACTGCCTTAAATGCAACTGTTAAGATGGGCCTCATTACTGAGAGTATGATTTTTGTAATTAACGATTGTGTTTTATTTCTGAAAAGAAATTTTATAAATGTTGTTCAGGCAATTATACTTAATGACACATTTCAATTTGATTTTACTTAAATTATAAAATGACAAGGATCAGTTTTTCATTGCAGAGCTGAAATAAGTTTCTTCTGAATCAATCAAATCAGCATTTTCCAAGACATTATCCTCAGTTACCTAGAATGTTGTTTGACATAATATTCCTCTAAGGAAATATTAATTCTGATGAAAACTTAATTTTAAAACTAAAAGTCCAGTCTAGAACAGGATCTTGACAAAAAATATTAAACTATAGTACAGACAAGAACATAGAGATCTGAGCAATTTCCACAACTAGAAAAAGAAGCTGTCTGAAGGTGCTGTGACTAATAAGTCACCAAATCAGTACTTCTTTTATGGCAGCTTTGGAGAGACCCAAATAAATCAGATTTGTCATAACTCTAAATACCATTTGAAATGTCAGCTGGGATTTCAAACTCAGTGTACCACAGCAAAATGTTTGTAAGCCTTGACTGCACTTCACAAGAAGTCTGTTGTTTTCAGCGATGAAGAAGCCATTTTCTGTAGGAGAAATTCTTCACTTTTTTACAACCATTTTTCCTCTATCTTTCCACATCAGATAAAGATGCTCATTCTGTTCAATCTGAATGTACCTTTTTCTAAACAAACACATCGCTAAGTATGTAAAAGTTGTTCTGTCAGAAGCTGTTTTAAACGATGCTCGCCCATTTGGTTTTCACAAAACATGGGTGACAGCACAAAGCAATCTTATCGCCTGTACTACCAGGCAGCTCATTTACTTTCACGTTTTTAAAATGACTCTTTGTCTTAGAAAAGGTCTCTATTCTTTGCAAGCTCTCTGCTGAAATGTAAGGGGTCATTTATTTAAAAGAAAGCAATAGGGGATAGGATGGAATCTCACAGCAGTTTCTTTATGGCATTTTGGTTTTCAGTGATGAAAAAATGAATACGAATCTGAAATCTATTAAAGTCTAAGAGAAGAGCCATCAGCAGAAACCAAGAGTATAAAACACATTGGACTGGATTGGTTCAGAGCACAGTGTCTGCATGTTGCCTGGCTTACTTGTACCATTACTCTTCTTAATCCTTTTGTGACCAGCAGTCCTCAAATGTATACTGCAGAAGTCAGGGATTACTCTAAATGAAAAGGCCTCTAGTATCCAGCTGGGTGAAGGCAACATTGGCTTTATATCCTTTTCTATTTACTATATGAAAAAAACATAGAAGAAGGGGGAGGAAAGATCTAACTTTGTGTTATGGCATGAAGATCCCCATGAGTGTTAGTCTGCCTTTAGGCAGCTATGCCACATTTAGAATTATATCACTTTCTCTGCACAAAGTAACTGCAGTTCATCAGAGGATCCAAATGTCAAGTAATATCCAAGGTGTCATTTTCTCTCTTCTCCCATGTTTGAGACAGCTTACAATATTATATTGTCCTGAACTAAATTCTTGGTAGTGCAGAAACATCCCTGACACAGACCTGGGGGGGAAAACGGGACGGACCACTCCACACGCAACGTGGGGTAATGTGAAATAGCCCTTTATTAAACAGAGTAAAAGGGTTTTATAGGGGCTAGCTAGAAGGAGCTAGAAACTAGGCGTGGTTCGGGGAGGAGA
>JAWWEE010000122.1:22397029-22410627 GCA_035221455.1 Xenops minutus | reverse complement strand
AACTTGTCAGATAATGAGGTATTTAATTGTTGCTGTCTTCCTTTTTGCTTTTCTTCTTATTCTTCTTTTTCCATTTCTGGTAATCTTCTGACTGTACTCCCACACATCCCAAACTCCTATTCAGGCACAAGACCATGTTTCAGCTAGAATCTACAAAGAACAGAATTTTTGTGCTCTTCTTTCAATTCTAGGGATATGGATTTTGTCACTTCACTTCTTTTCCAAGCCATCAATATATTTGTATTGCCTTTGGAAAACTATGTTTACAAAGACTTAGGAACAATTTGGTTTATACAAGAGAGAAGCCAATTACATAAAGTAATAAATTCCACCTTTACAAAACTCCCTAAAAATCTCCCAAAGAAACAGAGGCCACCATCACTGAAATTAAAAATTGTCAGTGGCCTCCTCAACCTCAGAGACAAGAAATACTTTCCTGAAAAATCTCACCACAGCACAGGAATAAATTATGCATCCAAATAACTACCCACTCATATAATCTTTTTAAGATAAGATTTTCAGATACATTTTCATAATAATATAAGCCCATGGATCAATTTATTCTGAAATTCATTTCTACTGAAATAAACTGAGGAAAGACTTCTTACCTCCTTTTTTCAGTCTTGTAACTCGTATAAAAAGGCAATATTAAAAAGTATTGTTCTCTGATATGCTTTGGAGAAAGGTATTATTCATTAACTGATGTGATATATAGTGACAGAGGAAATGATTCCCTGTTCTGGATTAAAATGCCAACGTGCATGGTGCAAATATTGAGAAAAGAGAAGGGGCAGTCTATACAGTGGCAGATACAGAGAAGGAAAGCAGCTGAGCAGAAATGTACTGGAAAAAAAAATGCACAGACAAACCAGACCCCACGTAATTACAGGAAGCATCTCAGGTAATTCAGGAACATTTAAATAGCTCTGCTTCTGCAGGCATTTAACTGAAAGGGGTAAGAATTCCTGCAGAAAGTAGGCATTGGACAATAACAGGAATGGAAAATAATAACATACATTGAATAGTTCTCATCGTATCCTGTTCTTCATTCCTCTTGTAAACGAATAATTATTTTATTTTCTTATTAGTTCTGAACATTACAGAAATGCATCCATTGCTTTTGAATTTTTTATAATGATTCTGTCTATAGGCATGGACCAAAAATCATTATACCAATGTCAAGGAGTACAGCAGCTTGCACACATACAGGTATATGCCAAGCATAAGATATACGCATGTCCTAGCTACCAACACTGCATCTGACCATGAAAGAGTGGCCAGACCAACCACTACATGGAGAAGCCAGATCTGAAAATGCAGAACTTCTGTGGAAGCTCTGCTTAAGTTTTAGGAGTAGAGTCCCAGATCCATGATAATTGCAGCCATCACATTCAGGGGCAACTGGTCGCACAGCTTCCATACTGATAGGGCTGCAAAATGTTTTTAAAGCCACTAGGAAACTAGTGTGATTTGCGAAAGGTGCAATAAGCTATCCTGTTGTACTGTCCCCATATATGGGTTAGCCCTGGCTAACTACACTGGCTGTTCAGAATTAGGAGAGTTAGAACAGAGAAGGCAGCAAGGTCTAGCTTCCATCATAAATGAATGCCATCTTATCATTCACTTCACACTGGCATAATACCAGTAATTTTTTTGGAAGGTACTTCTGGCTTACATTTGGGTAAAGACCTGTGTTAAAATCTAGTAGAGTCCATGCAATCTTAGGAAAATATTTAATGCACATGACAACAATAGGTTGTTGTGATATCAAAAGAGCAACATGGTTAACAAAAATATATATTTTTTTTCACAGTGAGTGAATAGGATGGGGAAAAACACACTTTTCAGTAAAGTGAGTACCTTTGTATTAACTACTTAATAGCTTGATATTTTCTTAGAGTATTTCTGTGGAGGTTATAGATCATTTGGCTTCATGAGCACTATGCCAAAGCTTGCTTTTCATTCTGGAATATCAGGTTACTCTATTTCCATTAAGATGCATTCTTTTCAATCTATAGAGATTGTATTTCCACTTCTTTGTAATTTCAAAAAAAGATTTCTCAAAAAAAAAAAAAAAAAAAAGGGGCAAGGCATAAGTATTTTTCATCTTAAATTTTATTCATTTCTGAAAATGTGCAAGTAGGAATCTAGTTTTTGAGATCTATTGTGTTTCCTAAAAACAATGAAAACCTTTTCTGTATCCACAAAAGCCACATTACATGATAAGAAGATTAAATACTCTCATATCCATCTATTAAAACACAGACAACTACTTTTTTTAGAGAGCTTATTAGACTGCATTAAAAACTGAGTACCCTTTGACAGTACATACCATATTCTTGAAGTATTGCTAAGGCTGTAGAAGTGAACTTAGGAAACTGCAACCAGAGGGACTTTTTGGGTCATCAGGTACTATTCCCTGATGCTGCAAGGGTACTATTTCAAGTATTATCCCTGTAACAAACTTTTAAAGGGCTGTTCTAATTCTAGTTTTTGCTCCATCTTCTTCTGGAGAGTTGATAGAAGTTCAGTATGCTTACCCTCCTCTAAATCCAGGGAGCAGCCTGTTCACATCTACCACTTGTGTGAAAAGATACTCATCTTATGAAGAGCCAGGACAACTTTTTTGTTACTTCTCAGCCTTTCTTCCAGGTCCTCTAAAAGGTGATTTAGTTTCTGAATTTCCTCAACCAAGTGTCAAGTGCTTCCATACAATTTTTCCAGTAATTTATTTCTGGGGAAACAGAGGGCTTTAACCAGGTTCAGTACATGCAGACTCAATCAGTTGAAAGCCTGCTTCTTTCTTCTCCTATATAGTATCAATTATTTATTCTCACTAGTTCATCTTCTCACTGACATAATATTCTTTGCCATATTCCTATTTTTCCAATTTTCCTTCTCCTATAAATTGAAAATACTTCACTCAACTACCTCTACATACATCTGTATTTTTCACAGTATGAGAGCTATACTACTTGGTGTACTTCTCACTACAGCTGGAACACATGTTTTTGTTTCTTGTTCCTTAAATGTTTCTCCAACCTTGGTTAGTTAAGCTGAAACCACTACACAAAATCCCTGCCCAAGTCTGCCCCCTTTTAATTGATTTTAGTTTTCTTTAAACTCCTGAGAGTTTCCTGAGAGGAAATAGCTGGTAAATCTATAACCAAAAGGAGCACAAGAAGAATGGAGCAATAGTCATGCATATGCAGACTGTTGTTTTACGAAAAGAGGAAGACCAGTCTAGTGAGGGAGACTTGTAGACTGTGGGGAGAAGTGAGCCAGACCTTTGACTAGACTATGGAAATTAGAACCTGGACAAATTAGGTGGCAGAAGTGCTTAATGCTGCTGCAGCACACATCTTCAAAGGTTCCATTTGAACTCCAGAGTCCTGCTGCTCTAATCTCAGCAAAAGGCTATTTTAAGTTCCCTAGAAAGTATATGTAACTAAATTCAAATGGCACCTGCACAGATCTTATCCTGCACTTCACCCCTTGCCCCCTCTGCAGCAGAAGGATCAGTGAATGGAGCTGGCCTCTGTACAGCCATGCCAAAAGCTGAAAGGGATACAAGCATGGAACTGATGCAAAGGGAGCAGAAATGACATTACAGCTGGAGTAGTGAAGGAGCTGGAGACTGTGCTGCATAGGGTATTAGATTGGGATCTATATATAACATTAAATAAAACAGACAAGAAAACTCTGATTTATGAGACTATAATTTAACCTCACCAGGGTTCTGGTGGATATAAAACACTATGGTAGTTTTATGCCACCTGACCCTGCAGTGAAATCAGAGGACCCTAATTCTCAGTTACCTGCTGGCTTCTCACAATCAGAATTTTTTAAATAAGTTAGTAATATCATTAACAAAAAAAAAACAACTATTGCTATATCAAAAAGAAGACTGGAGTTCTGATTTTAAAACCAAACCAAATAATAAACAATATAGCACTGGAATATTGTATTGGATTCATATTTCCTGTCTTTCCCTCACTTAGACTAAAGTTGGCCTATGTTGATTTTTAGCTAAATTGTATTGAAAATAAAAACATGAAGTTTCATTTCACTCATTAAAGCAGGCAGTGACACAGCCTTCATATATGTTTTATTCAATATAATGAATTATATAGTTGATAGTGAAACTATTGATAAAATGGATCTATATACAGATACAGAGGCTGTACTATTCCATTATGGGTTTTAACATGGAACTACAAGTTCCCTTGTAGGTAAAGCAAAGTCCTGTTCTAATCATAAAGTAGAAAGACGCTACATAAGATAATATCTACTTCTTTTCAAAGCAGAAATTAAGGACTAAAACTGTGTGAGAGGCTACTATTGTGAAGTATCTCAACATTACTGACACCATAATCAGAGACAGTGCATGAGTATTCCGTACCATGGCTAAGATTTTTGTACATACAGACATGCATATACATAATGCATAACTGCAAAGGGCTAAAGGGAAACCTGCAGCGTAACTACCCAAAAGCATACAGGTAAACATGTCTAAATAGTAAAACTGGCAAGGTAAGAGTAAGACACAGTGCTGATAGGAAAGGCATACGGTGGTGCCACACCAGGAACTGCCTCTTTTTGATTCCAAGAAGACGGTGGGGAGTATGAAACTACAATGAGCATTTAAAATGGAGAAGAAAGAGGACATTCTTCAGCTTCAGCTCCCTCTGAGGGCTGGAGCCTGGCCCCTTGGCCTCAACAGCTGAGACCAGTGCAGACCACAGCCTCCAGCAGTAAGGATGCAGCACCTGCTCCATGGGGCTGTACCTGCACAGGCAATGTGGGATATGCTCCTTAAGGACCATCTCTTGGAACACTTAGGGATAATGATCGATAACGAGTAAGACTGAAGCAAATAATGGCTTGGTGGTTTTGTTTGCCTGTTTATGTGTTGGTCTGACTTTTTAAAAACAATATTCTTTGCCTACTAATCTTACCATTGAAGAGGTAGGTAGTTCATTTCAAAGACCACTAGTAGATGTGTGAGCTAAAGCAAGCACAAAGCCAAACTGCACAAAGTACTTCAGTAATTCTCTACTCAGAAATCTGAGAGAGCACTTTTTGGTCTGGTTTTCACCTGTAACCATCAGTAGAACAACCTTGTGTTGAAGGACAGTGTTTATTTTCTATTTATGAGGATTTACTCTTCAGGGAGAGACAGACATTTGTGGGAAGTCATGTCTTATCTCTGAAGACAAAACTGCAGCCTTCAAAGATGTGAAAAAAAACAAACAGTTTACACAATTTTCAGAAGATTAAGTGACAAGAGCGCATTAAAGGCCAGGGCCAGCTTCAACAGTCTCCTTGTCTAGTAAGGCTCTAATACCAATACAAGTCTATTTTGCTCTTGTCTAATGCAAGCATTTACATGACTTATGAAAAGCTCAAATTGGTTTACTGTATGATTTTCCAGTAGTTTTATCAGAAAATATTCTGCTGTGAGAAAAGAGAGCCATGAACGTATGATACCATCTGCTTGCAGATCAAAAAAGCTTATTAAAGATGCAAAATAAGGGGCATGATATTGACTCTGCGTATTAATTTGTTTGTGTTAAAAAACTTCTCTAATTGTGATAATTTAAATTATCTCTCATCATTATTTGGGGTAACTTCTATTTTAATCCTCATGTTGTCAAAAGTAGTGATTTCACTGTATTCACTTAAACCCCTCACAATAATAATTCCGAAGTAGGACGCATATGACAATAATCAAAATAAAGGCAATATATGTTGGACTTCATAGAACAAAATATGCAAGAAGAAACAAGTGAGAAAGAGCATAATACATTATATAATAAAATCTTTTACACACCACATAGGAAAAGTACAATTAGTAAAACGCTCAATATATATTTCATATTAGGTATATGCTATAAAGTTCTTGGTTATTAATTTTTTTAATTAGATGCTTATTTACCACTACACTGTCTTCAAGACCCTGTAAATTTCTTCTGTATATCTACTCCTTTCCTGGGCATAAATAGGTACTATACAGACTAATTAGTAGTTTACATCTTTTTCATCAATTAATTCACAAACTAAAACACCTCATGTTTGCCCTAATAGCTTCTTTGTAGTAATTTATATTCTACAGGTTGTTTTCTTCATGGTTTTTGTTCAGTCAAGTGGGATATCTCTATAAGCTTCTTGATCATATTATTTTAAATCTTACAAGTTCATTTCTCTCCCTAGCTTGTTTCAGGAGGATCCTGCTTCATCTAAATACTTAACTTTGCACTAAAGTATATAGCAGAATACTCTTCAAATCAGTTAGTCATTCTAAATTAAGCAGGAGCTTAGGAACCTTCTTGAATTAGAGAGTAGGTGCCTTAATAGATGCTGAGATATCTACAGTTGCACAAACAGTAACTTTGTGATTTGTTTTCGTTTTGTTTGGTTTTGATTGGTATTTGGGTTTGGGTTTTGGTTTGTTTGTTTGTTTGTTTTTGTGGTTTTGTTTTGTTTGGGGTTTTGTTGAGACTTTTTTTTTTTTTGAGATAAATTTTTTTGGATTTAGCAGAAATCCAGACACTCATGGTATTACTTCTGCTCATTTTTCACCTTCATTATACTCAATTTAAATTAATATTGCCATTAATATTGCATTTCCTTTTATTTATGTGACCTTGTTTCTATTGTATTCAGGCTTCTTTTCACCCCTTACCTGCTATCTGCATAATGGGGATAAAAATGAGGGGACAAAAAGACCACAAATGGAAGATACAGGCACTAAATAGTAAAGAAATCATACTCTCACTTGAAGCCAGGAAGGGTGTCAGTGAACTAAAAGCAAGCAATAAGGAAATACTGCCACATGAGCATATGATTTGGGATGACACTTACAAGAAAGAAGCTGCAAAAATTCTTCATCCCTAGGTCAGAAGTTGCAAATAAAGAGGAAGTAATACCCAAATGTAGTGACACTTAGGGAGAACCGGGCAAAGAATCAACACAAAGTTGAACATATCTACACAAATACTAGAGGGCTACAAATAAATTGGGGAAGTGGAATGCCTACCTCTATATAAAGACACTGATGTACTAAGCATATCAGAAACCTGGAGACAGGAAAACAATCACTGGAGTACTGTAATGCCATGACAAAGTATTCAGTGAAGAAATAGTAAACTGTGCTGCTGTCAGAATAGATCAACATGCTTACCACAGTAAGCCTCATCAATAACCCAACCATCTCAAAAAATTTACAAGTATCTGCATGGATTCCAGGCTGAAATAATATAATAATAGGTTGTGTTACTGACTATCCCCAGAGAAAGAGCAGCTGTGAGGACAGAAATCACAATTGTTTGGGATTACTTCAGCAATCTTCATGTAGTCAGGGCAAATAAATACTTTGCATGGGACTCTAAGAAAAGGTCAAAAAACATATGGATCAATGACTGTCCTCCAGTGAAGCCCTCACCCTTTTTTCTAATGCTTCCTGAGCAAATATCCACCAGAGAACATATGGGGCCAACTTTTTTGGTACATGAAGAGTGAAAGATTTCACAAAATTTTGCAGAATAGTCTGAGTTGCAAGGGGCCCATAAGGACTACCAAGTTCAACTCTTAAGTGAATGGCCTACAGAGGGTTCAAACACACAACCTAGGTTTATTAGCACCATACTCTAACCAACTCAGTTAATCTCAAGATGTGAAATATATCTCCAGTCTTAAAACAGGGTTTTGGGGTAACGTGGAGTAGGAACATCATGAGCTACTGTATTGTAAGTCTGGCAAATACCTAAGGCAAATAAGTAGAGGCTATTTATGGTACAGAGATTCAGCTACCATATACCTTTGAGTGTTTGGTTTCTGTTACAGATCTGATGACATTTGGATAAATGCAGTAAACTTGGGAAGACCTAATATGGATTCTCTAAACAGAAATGCCACGTTAAACACCTCTTGGGGGTTTTTGAACAGATTTATGACTATGTGGATGAGACCAACCCAAGTGATGAGCTCTGCTCAAATTTTTAAGCTATTGTCAAATGTAATGAACAGCTTCCATTGAGGGCATGAGTGATGAAAGTCCTGTCAGGAAACAAGATGATGTTTTGGGGATATAGAAATCTATAAAGTTTTGTATAAATTACAGGCTGCCCAATAAGGCAGGAGGAACAGACTCAGAAGGAGATGGTTTCAGGCATCAGGCAGTAGATCTCTATGACAGGAGGGTGCAGGTGCAATTCACAGAGGTCAGAGGAAGACTGTAGAAGTAAAAAGAAGAAAGATCCAGAGTAGACTACTAATTGAGCAACAAAAAGGCCAGGAAATTTCTCAGCTGAACACAGCTGGAGATTTAGAGAGAATCATAAAAGTGGACATGATTGCCCACATTACTTTTCTATAGGTACCTGCTTATGGCCACTGTTAGATCACTAACTGGGTTGGACAGACCATGGGTCTGCACCAGTGCCCCCTATTCTCACAAGGAGAAAATGTCAGCACAGCCTGGGCTGCACTGATGTCCTAGCATGTCAGGCAGCCAGCACTGCTGTGGGGTTGCTCCCCTTCTCCTCCGATGGAAAGGAGTAGGAGCTCTGACAGAAAGCAGGAGAAAAATGGGTCAGGTTGGCCAGAACAACTAAGTGATGCCACTCACTGCGGGCAGATGGCAAAACACCATAGAAAAACCTTGTATATGCTTCATGAGATAAGCAAAAACTACTTTTAATTCTAATGAGTAGGAACAGCTTTTCAAAACTATGATTTATTCCAAAATCCACTATTAATAATGTTTGTTGATTTGTATATTAGCAAACACTTCGTCACTAAGTGATGTTTTTATTGTTTGACAAGCTGCAGTATTTATTATCCCTACAATGAACAAAGAAAATATCAGCAAATTCCTTTCCTAATGCAAATGCAGAGAAATACCTAAGAAACTAGAAAAAAAAAAGCCATTTTAAACTGCGATAATATAAATTTTTCTCAAAGGTATTTTAATTAACAAGCAAACTGCAGCTATAACTAAGACCATTGCCTTAACAAATGAGTATCCCAATATCTTCTTTTCAGTAAGTAAAATTTGCTTCAGCTTTAATTTATGGTATATCCTTTCAGTTCAGCATCTCTCTTATTCACATATTTTTCAGTGGGTTAATTAATTTCATATCCAAATGAGTGTAAAATATTATCTATTTTCATTATTATCACCCTAATAAGATTAAATTGGTAATCACTTTGATTCTAATGAAAAGCCATAAATATCTCCTTGCCTTCTCTTGTACATTTTATTTTCCATACCATGAGACTGAAGTTGCAACAGCAGACTGGGCTTGTACACTTGGCTGCTTCCCATGTCCCCAAGCTCAGCAGCAGCTGATTTACTCAGTTGTTTAAATAGACTGGCAGGCTGAGCTACCACTGGCATTCAATAGTCAACCTCACCTGTTCAGTCTATTGCTGCCAAATTCAAAGTTGTTTTTTAACTCCTCTTCTCTTTAAATAAGACAATGGTGGAATATTGATCTTGCACATAGCACCACATTAAACAACAACACACATGCTGCAGGACAGGATTTGCATTGCTGAGAAGCTAAATAAATTGGTTGGGTAAAAAACAGAATTCAGTTCAAATCAGAACATTTAAAGATACCATTGGGCAGAAATTATCAGCTGAGTGGGACAAATAATGAGGCAGCAGCATAGTGGGGTACAAATTGAACCCAAGTCAACACTGTCAGCCCATGGTATGACACAAACACTATTGCTGGCTATGTGAATGCAAACAGCTGCAAGAAACTGGAAATTACTTATTGCACCATACAGCAAAAGCAGAGCTAAATTTAAGTACTGTGCCTTGCTTTGGGCACACTCTACAAGAAGGATGTACATGTACAGAGGGTGGCTTAGAGAGGGGCAAACAAAGTATTCAAAGGTCTGAAGCATATGAATCCAGAAGAAAGAGCTCAAACAACTGCCTTTTAGTCCAGAAAAGCAATGCATAAAAGGAAGAATATTAACAGACTGCAAAAGAGTAGTGCAAAAAACAAAAGGGAATGGATTGCTCTAGATATTTGTGAGGGTCAGAACATAGTGCAAAATAGACTGGAATTTCAGAAAAGAAGATGAAAGGAGATTTCCAGGAAAGCTTTCTATAGACAAGGATGGTGAACCAATAGAAGAGCTGGTCCAAGGAAGATACAGTCTCCACTATCATGCATTTCAAATAAAATGTAGGACAAGCACCTTTTGCTATCTGACACACATCTGACCTTATTCGGAGGCAGAGGCATTAAATTAGATTACTTCTCAAGATTCATCCATTTCTCTTTTGTGTATGTAAATGGTTTAATTCATTAGTTTCCACATAACAATCTTTTCATTGATACCAATTCTCTGGTTCAAAAAAGAACAAAGTTAATAGCCTGGTGATCTTGTAATTTCTTGACTTTGTGAAGGAGTGGGACCTTGAACAATCTCAAGTAACACCTAGAATTTTTCTAGTCATGTTCACTTCACCCCTCTAAAAGCATTTTAGCCAAAAGACATTGTAAAAGTTCAGTAAATTAAGTTTTAACTACAGTTATTCTCCTTTATCAGTGATCATCAATTTTAAACTGTATCTTCCATGCCACAAGGGCCCTGTGTTGCTTGTTGCAGGCAGAATTAGAGTCCCTCTGCACACCCCAGATAATGGGTCAAGTGCTTAGAAATTCCTTTACTTGTTTATATTGCTACAGCAACTTATCTACCAAAATGCTTCATTATGCTATGAGGACTTCTCACTGAAATGAAACGAGCCCTGAGCAGAGAAGGCAAATGCCAAGGAAAATTCAGCATGCTGCATGCTTTAGGAAAAGAGAAGAGTAATTCTGACAATGACAAGAAGAAAAAGTGAAGCTGGATATTTGACATGCACAGTACAGGCATACCCTCATTGAAGCATGCCATTCAGAAGAATTACTTCTAAAGTGATTCCCTGAATGTATTGCTTCCCAAACCATGATTATGTACAGTGCAAATATATCCCATTTGAGTTCTCCTAAAACTCTAATGCATAACAGTAGGAAAGCAAACTGTGTTTTCTAAATGTCAGAAAAATTTAATAAAGCCTGAAGAAGGATATGAATATGCCTATCTTTTATTTGTGGTTATCAATAATGATGTTCATTACTGAAATACAGTGCAATGACTGAAGTACCTAATTCAAACTGTGTGCATTAACTAAAAAATAAATGCAATCATAATTCCATAGTCAGACTCCCTATGCCAGATCCTTAATAAATGTAAATTATCAGCTGAGGATCTGGACCAGACTTTCTATATCTTCCTCCCAATTTAAAAGAAAATGCCATTAGTTGTACATAAGAGATACTGATGCTCCTTTTTTAATTAAGCACAGCAGGACTTTTACATTTTTATGGCACTGCCTAAAAGGAGCTCACAGATCATCCTAGTCAAAGATTCCAGACTGCTCATAGAGGACCGAAAGATGGAAAGAGTCATTATGAATCCAAGATTAGTACTAACCATGATGTCAGTGATTGCTGACACAGAAAGAAATGGAACCTGTCTGTAGCACACATGAAAAGCAAAAAGAGATGCTTGGCAAATATAAATGCTAATGAAAAAACTTACATCTAAATAATGCCTCATGAGTTCATGAATTCAAATTATTTCTCAGTCTTGTATTAACTATCATTTAATAGCTTGGTTAGTGCAAGCTCATTTCAAAGCCATCAGAAACTGTTCTCTCTATTCCAGTGTGCAAGGTTAAGTGATGTCCAGTTCCAACAAGTGCCAACCTACACCCTAGGTAATCTTGTGGTGAAACAATAGTCTGCTTGCACAAAGCACACGACAAAGCTACACACTTCTCACTTCACTGACCTGTTTATTTACCCAGACTAAGCTCCCGCGAGCGCAGCTTGTCAGAAGAGTAACTGGGCTCACAGGCCCATCAATCAATCAATCCAAATGGACAGTAAAGCTTATTCTGAAGTTCAGCACGGCAGATTTTTGTGAAGAAGCTGCAGGCCTCTGAAATACTTAGAGATGTAAATAAATTCCCTGTGATGTCTCTGTGTGTTGCTATGAATAAGTTAAAGGGACACTGTCAAGGTTGTTTGGCTAAGAAATTGTTAGGCAGGAAATTTAAAACAAATAAAGCCTGTGCAAGACTTACTGCAAAACCCAGTAAAAACAAACCTGAGCCAGCTATTGTTTGGTTCTTGCTGGTTTTGTTGTGGGGCTATTTTCCTGTTGTTGGGAACTTTTATTTGGGGGTTGTTTTTAGATTCACGACCTTGAGAGTAGTTGGCTTTCAAAATGAAGACGTTACAGGAAAAAGGAAGCAAAGATATATGTGAGGCATTTTTTTGGTAGGGCATTATATTCTTGTGTATCAAACTTAAATAATAGATGTTGGAAACCAGATCAAATTTAAGTACATCACTGAAAAAAAAAATAAAAAATCAGAATTCAGTCAGAAGGTGTAAACCCATGTGAGTTGTAAGATCTGCTAACCGTTCTATTAAAGCTGTTTTACTTCTGTATTGAGTTAAAGAATTTAAATTAATTATGCTATATTTCAGTGCCCAAAGGCTTTATAAATTAAAGAGAACATCTTTAATCTCTTTCAGAGATACCAAAAATGATAGAGAAAACAGAATCTCACGAAGTATTTATATTTTTCTTACAAAAGTCAAATACATGGCCAGTGTGTTTCTACTTGCCTATCCAACAAAAGAAAATACCTTTTTAAGAAAGCACTAGAGTAACATTAAGTAGCACAAAATGAAATATCTTTATATTTACTTTGACAAACCTGAACCAGAACCATTCCTTTTTCTGTCAGAAAAACATAATCCTTTCTTTTTTCGCTCTCTTTTAAAGACATTTTTTCATCACAAGTAAAACCCAACCTTATAGAAAATCAATTGTTTCCTCTTTTAATATATACTCTTTTAGTTTGTTTTGTTTTGTTTCCCCTAGTGAAGATTTCAATCTCACCTTAATCTTTTGTATTAATCATTTCCAACATCGCTATGTGAAATCTTTTCCCTTTTTTTGTCTATCTAAAAGTATTGTTGTATTTATTAGCCAATACCACACAAAATATTCCAACCAATGCAGAGCAACTGAAAAAAAAAACCAAAAAACAAACCAACAAATCCACATACAGGCTATACTTCATATTCCCTCAATTCAGGAAGGATGCTGAGGTGCTGAAGTGAGTCCAGAAAAGAGCAATAAATCTGGAGAAGCGTCTGGAGCACAAGCCCTGTCCGGAGTGGCTGAGAGAGCTGGGGGTGTTTAGCCTGGAGAAGAGTAGGCTCAAGGGGGACCTTATCACTCTACAACTACCTGAAAGGAGGCTGTACCCAGGTGATGGTCAGTGTCTTCTCCCAAGCAGTAGTGACAAGCTGAGGGGACGTAGTCTCAAGCTGTGCCAGGGGAGGTTCAAGCTGAACATCAGGAGGAATTTCTTGGCAGAAAGGGTGATTAAACATTGGAATTGACAGACCAGAGTGGTCGTGGAGCAGCTTTGTGTGGGAGTACGGTCAGAGGACTACCAGGACTGGAAAAGGAAGAATAAGAAGAAAAGCAAAAACAAAGACAGGAAC
>JAWWEE010000122.1:22288906-22396929 GCA_035221455.1 Xenops minutus | reverse complement strand
GGAAGGTAAGGGGTTTCCTTCCCGGGAGCTAGGGAAGATACAACACTCCAATTTACAATACAGTAAAAAAACCTCAGGTTTAAAAGGCATTCTGGTTCCACTTATGATATTGTGAGTCTATTCCCACATCTCCTCCTTTCTTATTTTTTAAAGCTGGATATGGCTTTAGTAATTTGAAACCCTGGGATTGTGCCAGGTCTAGCCAAATATTTTGTCTAGACCGCATTACCCAATTCTGAATTGGAGGAGATGTAGTTAAGACTCTGGACAGTGAACTTTTCTGATTTGTTGGTGTTACGCTGCAAACAAGAAACAGGATTATCTCAAAGGTGATGTTGCTTCAGGGCTGTTTCCTGCTGCTGGTGCTGGATGTGCTGGGAAATCCTCCTGGTGAATGGCATCCATTGTGGACCTGCTCCTGCGAAAACAGAAGCATGGCCCCTTCCCCACACAATTAGAGGGACAGGACCAAGCTATTCTCCTGTCAGGAGACAACAAGCAGAACAGTAATACTCAAAGCAGTTGAAAAATCTGTTTCTGTAATAACACATTCACTTTTACAATTTGGTGTGGTTTATAGGTTGCTTGCTCCAAAACAGCCAACCCCCCTAAAAATTTAAGAAATAAAATCAGAGATGACCAAAACTCCAATGAACTTTTATGAGCTGTCCACTTCCTAGGTATTTCCATTGCCAGAAGTAACCAGGGCTTGGGAGTGCAATCCACACTAGAAAAATTTTCTATCTGAACAGAAAGGTGTTGGTTGATGTCATTGCAATATCACTCTCAATAATCTGTGAAAGATCATGGCAACTGGGAGACGTGCTTGAAGTCTACAGAAAAACAAATGTCATTCCTATCTTCAAAAGCGTCAAGACAGAAGACCCAGGGAACAACGAG
Source organism: Xenops minutus (assembly GCA_035221455.1). NCBI lineage: Eukaryota > Metazoa > Chordata > Aves > Passeriformes > Furnariidae > Xenops > Xenops minutus. The sequence goes on along the minus strand of JAWWEE010000122.1, from coordinate 22,396,029 downwards.
CTTCACCTCAGTCTCTCAGAAAGAGATGAAATAACTAATTATGGAAACCATTTCCAGGCACATGAAGGACAGCATTGCTTCACCAATGGTAAGTCATGCTTGACCATCTTATTAACCTTCTATGATGAAAGGCTAAGAGCTGGGACTGTTTATCCTGGAGAGTAAGTAGAAGGTTCAGGGGGATCCCATCCCTGTGTACAAACATGGCAAAGTACAAAGGGGATGGAGCCAGGCTTTTTCAGTGGAGCCCAGTGATGGGACCAGAGGCAATGGGCACAAGATGAAACACAGGATATTACCTATGAACACCAGGGACCACTTTTTCACTGTGAGGGTGACCAAGAAATCATAGGTTGCTCAGAGAGGTGGTGGTGTCATATGCCTTTGGAGATTACAAAATCACCTGGACACAGTCCTGGGCAACTGGCTTCCAGTGGCACTGCTTGAGCAGGGGGTTGGATGATGACCTCCAGAGGTATCTTCCAACCATAACTATTCTGTGCTTCCATAGCAGGATAATCATACCCTCACTTTTTCCCCAACCAATGAAAATTACCTAGCTGCACAAAAGTGCCAGTAAAAGAAGCAAGGCAAGCAGTACTCTTTTCTTAACCAGATGAATCCTCTTAGCAGACCATAATACTTTTTTTCCCTTATTTTTCTCCTCATTTTGTCTTGTCTGTTATTTTTATTCTCCATAAAATCATAAGAAAAATATGATTCATGCCGCAACAGATGGTGACAGAAACCCTCTACCTACACTGGAATGTATTTGATGTCAGCATTCATTCATCTCAGCATAATAGCTACATTCAGTGATTCAGTGGAGTAAGGATAAGGATCCTTTCCATATAAATTATTGATTTTATATAAGTCACAGATATATACCTAATATATAAACCAAAGATAACTATAGCCCAGGGACAGGATTTTCCAAAATGAGCAGTGATTTTTCATGTTCATCTTGATAAAATTTAAATAAGACCAGATATTCAAGACATTGGTGAGGGTAGGAGAGAAAAGTTTCAGATGTCTTTAAAATGTTCCACATTGGATAAAAAGAAAACATTAGGCATCAAATTTACAATAAGCACTTAAAACACTTGTCCAAATAGGCCACCATGATTTCATTTTAGAGATGCACAAAATCCAATTTTTCACATCCCAGACACCATTTTACCTTGGATAATTCACTTTCTGCTTTCAGCAGATTTTGCTCCATGGAACAACCTGATTATTTCCACACTTAGTTCTTAATAGTATTTGCATTTGATAGTACCATAGTGACTTAATCAGGGAATGGGACTTTTCCCAAGAGGGCATTTTGGAAATGCTTATCAAATGTTTGTTTCTCAACCAAAACCAAAGAGCAGTGCATACTCTTCAGTGCAGATATACTATTTCAAATAAACAGGCTTAGCCATGGCAAGCATGAAACTTCCTACGCAGCATGGAACTATTGGAACACAGAGAGAATAACCGAAAGTTACAGGTCTTTGTTCTAAGAAGCTAGTGTCATAGTTGAACAGTTGATTCACTATTATATAAAAACCTTTGTTTGCTTTGCCCTGTTAAGAATGTGCAGCATCATCCTAGAAACATAATTAGTGGCAACTGCCTAGCAACCAAGTGTATGATATTTTCTTTCTTACAAAACTTTCTCTTTGACTTTGAAAGAACCCAGAGAAATGCAAAAGCATCTTTAATTCTGTACATTCTTATAACATTTTAATCTTAGTTTTAACTATGTTCATAAATATCTTGAATTGCATGCAGAGCTAGTGCTTGTAAAGTTGTGAATATGAGATATTACCTTAAAGATATCATGGGAGATTGGTCATTATGGGTGACCTGATTACACTTCCACATATGCTTAATTTTACACACTTTTAAATGTCCTTGTATAGTGCTATGTTCCTTAAATACTCACAGAACCATTGCTAAACGTACTGCTGTTAATGAAATTACTTCACTTTCTACTAGCCCATACTGAGTTTCAAAAATACTACCACACTGACACTGGCTTCTCATAAAAATAATAAAGAAAACACCAAACCCCACTATTTACACAGGATAGAGAAAAAGTACCAAGAAGCACTGAAACAAGAAAAGTATGAAACATAAACATGTTACTAGCAATGAAAATTTAAAGTGCTGATCAGGAAATAGCATAACTGGCTTTTTCTAGCAACAGATGCTTTGTCAGAGATCAGATCTTCATCTTATTTGGTACTTTATAAAATATAGAATCAGAGATCATTTAGATTGGAAAAGACATTGAGTTCAACCACTAACCTAGTTACACCATATTCACCACTAAACCATGTTCCCAAGTGCCACATCTACATGTTTTTGAACACTTTCAGGGATGCTGACTCCACAACTTTCCTTGGTAGCCTCTTCCAATGCCTGACCAACTTTTACTGAAGAAATTTTTACTAATATCCAATTTAAACTTCTCTTGGTGCAACTGGAGGCCATTTCCTCCCATCCAGTCACTTTTTACTTTGAAGAACAGATCAAATTATCTGGCTACAACCTTCTTTTAGAGAGTTGCAGAGAGTGATAAGGAGCTCCCTGAGCCTTCTTTTTTTCATGTCAAACAACTCCAGCTCCCTCAGCTGCTCCTCACAGGACTTGTGCTCCAGACCTTTCACCATCTCCATTGCCCTTCTCTGGACACGCTCCAGCACCTCAATGTCTTTCTTGTAGTGTGGGCCCCAAAACTGAAGAACAAGATTAAAGGTGTGGCCTCACCAATGCTGAGTAGATGGGAATGATCCCTTCCCCAGTCCTGCTGGCCACACCATTCCTGATACATGCCAAGATGCCATTGCCCTTGCCCACCTGGGCACACTTCTGGCTCACATTCAGCTGGCTGTCAATGAGCACCTCCAAGTCCTTTTCCACTGGGCAGCTTTGCCACCACTCTTCACCCAGCCCATAGTGCTGCATGGGGTTGTTGTGACCCAAGTGCAGGACCCAGCACTTGACCTTGCTGAATCTCATAATACTGGCCTCAGCCCATCAATCCAGCATGTCCAGATCACTCTGTAGAGACTTCTTACTTTCCAGTAGATCAGTATTCCATCTGCAAACTGACCAAGAGTGCCCTTGATCCCTTTGTCAAGACCAGTGATAAAGGTATTAAACAGGACTGGTGCCAATAATGACTCCTGGATAACACCACTGGTAACCAGCTTGCCAACTGGATTTAACTCTATTCACCACCACTCTGTGGGCCCAGTTATCCAGCTGGTTTTTTACCCTGCAAAAATTACACCCTTCCATGCCATTAAAAGTCTGTATCTCCAGGAGAATGCTGTGGAAGACAATACTCAATGCCCTACAAAAGTCCAGGCAACAACATCCATAACCTTTCCCTCATCCACTAGGCAGGTCACCCGATCATAAAAGGAGATGAAGTTGTTGGTCAAGCAGGACTTGACTTTCCTAAGCCCATGTTGGCTAGGCCTGATCCCCTGGTTATCACATACATGCTGCATGGTGGCACTCAAGATGATCTGCTCCATGACTTTCCCCAGCACCAAGGTCAGGCTGACAAGTCTGTAGTTTCCCAGAGTCTCCTTCCAGATTTTCTTGTAGATGGCATTACATTTACTGACTTCCAACCAACTGGTACATACCCAGTTAACCAGGACAGCTGGTAATGCCTGAAAGTGGCTCAGTGAGCACTTTTGCCAGCTCCCCCAGTACATTGTGGTGGATCCCATGTGGACCCATAGGCATGTGCCTGTCTAAGTGGCATAGCAGGTTGCTAACTATTTCCTCCTTGATTATGGTGGTTTTATTCTGCTCCCCATCCTTGTCTTCCAGCTCAGGGGGCTGGTACCCTGAGTACAACTGGTCTTGTTATTGAAGACATAGATAAAGAAGGCATTAAGTACCTGCACCTTTTCCTCATCCTTTATCACTGTTTCCTTAGCCCTCGTTTTATTGCTGATGTATTCATGAAAGCATTTTTTTGTTTCTTTTATGACAATAACCAGATTAAGTTCCAGTTGGGCTTTGTCCCTTCTGATTTTCTCTCTGCACAACTTTACAGCATACTTGCAGTCCTTCCAAGCTGTCTACCCTTTCTTTCAAAGGCCATAAACTCCTTTTTTTTCACTGAGACAAAGATTTCTTTTCAGTCAGGCTGCTGTTCCCTACTGGTTCATCTTTTGGAACATGAAGACACCCTGCTTCTACACCTTTAGGGTTTTCCTATTAAAACATTTCCAGCCTTCTGGACTTCTATGGCCCTCAGAACTGCCTCCCAAGGGACTCTGTCAACCAGTGTCTTAAACAGGCCAAAGTTTGCTCTCCAGAATTCCAAGGAAGCAGTTCTGCTAACCCTGCTCCTTACTTCTCCAAGAATCAAAAATGCAATCATGATAGCTCTGCCCAAGAAGGCCTCCAACCATCACATCACCCACCAGTCATTCTCTGTTTACAAACGGCAGGTCCAGCAAGAGGTTCCCTGTGTCAGGAAGCTACTTTCCACATACACTCACATATTAGAAGACTGCATTTGTTCCGAAGAATTTACAATCTTACCAAGGAAGGTAACAAATACAAATGAAATGGAAAGAGAAATGAATTTGTTTGCCCTCTCTCACATAATTCCTCTCTGAACAGTGCCCCAATTCCCAATCACTGTTCCATAGAGGTGGAAAATACAGGGTTGGTTATTGTAAGACAGCTTCGTAATATATTTTGTGATCTATACTACATTTGACTGCTGATTAAATTTTGAAAAACAATCCATGAGAGTAGATGGATGAGAAGCCTCAAGCAACTATAATATGAGTCACTGCTTTCTGCAATTTTACTAAAATGGTAACTAAGGGTAGATCATTCATTTGACTGCTGAAATACAAAATTGTTTTTCCCTGTGTGTATAGAGAGACAGTAATATTAATTTCTGTATGTTTCATAGATATGTACTATATACAGTAGCATGAAAATAATCTTTTTGGGGGTTTCAACAAAAAATTATTTGTACAAGGAGATATGTAAAGCAAAGTCCTATAAACACCATGGCAAATATTTAACTACTTTGTCTTCATCCAAAAAGCCACAACACAAGTTAGTAAACCAGACTCAGAGAGTTTCAGTGGGAATCATTAACAAAGCCAGACACTTTCTGCCTGAACACTACATCATGTACAGAAATACTTCCAGTTCACAGTAAGAAATGTGTGACAAAAATATTATATTTACTCACTGTTTTAAAATCTGAATAGAGGTTAACACAGATCTCATAGTCCATGCAGCACACAGAAGGCTGGTCTATTTACTCTGTTATCAGCAATGCTGTACAAGGGAAGGGGCAACTTTTAACCTCTGTCAGAAATTACCACCTACTCTGGAGATTAATCCAGGTGATGGAAAGATAACCTTCTGTCTTCACACATCTGCATATCCATCTGCACAGCCTCTCAAGATTAGACACATTACTGACAAATGCCATAATAACTCTTTTTCTGTCTTACCCTTTACCCCACTTTCACACCTGATGAAAAGTCTGTGCTTAGTAGAGGACTATTTCTATATAAACAGCCAGGCAGAGCTAACATATTTCATGGGCACTTGTAATTTTTCATCAGGACCACCAGAATGCCCATAGATCTTAGCCACATAAAACCAGCAATTTTTGTATATTGTGCCATATAGATTATCAGTGTAATCAACAACCGTATACCATTTGGATCATCAATAAAAGTCAAAACTAATATAAAATACCAACAAATTTCTAGCATTATCATTTGTTCAGCCATTCCATTCAGCCAGATTTAACATTAAACTGGACAGGAAAACAGCTACAAAAATCATATTTCTAAAATTTTCCAAATCCATTTAGGATTCTTCAAAAAGGAAAAATATAGTCAAGAATTCAAAATCTGCATTCTTTAACTTCAGCTACATAGTAACATTACTGAATATTGTTTAACCTCTTAAAAACCTCTACATGTATTAAACCAATTTGACATTACTGAATGATTTCTCAAGATGCTCAACATTTAGGTGCATATTTCAACCACTTGTAAAAATTTCTTCTCTCATGTGTGTATTTTAATATTGCTGATATTTTCAGTGAAACTTGACATATAAATGCAGTGGAATTGGGCATTTAAGCTCTAAACCTCAGTCTAAACACCTAAATTTAGGAACTAAAGTTTGAAAACTCTCATTATATTCTCAAAAAAACATTCCACTTTTGTAGGCCCGTTGTCTGACTTGTTAATTTGTTTATTTTATTTTATCACCACCAAACAACAGGAGATGCTTTCCAGCAGACAGCACAATACAGGTTTGTAGAAGCAACATAACCCTATGCCACACTGCAACAACTTGTGGTGACACCATGCCTTAAAGCTCAGTGCTTGTTTCCTTTCAGAATAAGTCAAAGCATTAGAGACAGTACAATCAAATGCTGTGGACTAAAGAGATATGTTGGTTTCACTGGGAAAAAAGGGTTCCTAAGCAAAGGAAAACCAAAAATTCTACTTGCTAATATTAAACTACACTAAATATCAGCAGTGGCTGATATGGTGGCTTTTTCTTCCCTTGATTTTGTGATAAAAATAGAAGAGATATCAGAAGTCATGCAACAGAGTGCCATAAAAGGCAGAACTATTAATTTTAAGAAAGAATGGCCTGTAAGATGTTCAGTAGCAAAGAACATACTCAAAAATTTTAGAGGTAGCATTTACCAAAAATAACTTTACATTGTCTTCTTAATAAAGGCATGAAACTAGTTGAGATACGCAGAGAGATACACTTGCAGTCTGCATTCTCCTCTTTAATTTTTCCTAAATAAAAGGTAAGCTTCTAATTTTGATTATTATAAACAAACCAAACAAAACTATTGTGATTGTCTTATTTGGTTCTGGAATGAAATTGCGCAAATTCACTAAGATCCTTTCAGAAGAGTGCTGAGATCTCAACTGCCCTATTTCAATGGGTGTTAAATCAAATAACAAATAGTTATTCTCATCAGAATATAAGAAAGGAAAGCAAATATCCTATTTTAAATTTCAACAGCAGGATTTCTCAAAGTGTAGAGGACTGATGAAATAGTAAAAGCAATAGAAGATACATTTATGGTAAGCTCAAACTAGCACCTGAATACCTTCTGATCTGTAATGATGTAACCTTAGAATATCCTCATGAGAGATAAAAATACCACGTTTCTGATCTTATCATGAATAGAATTTCAATCATCTGAAAGTAAATAAAATGCCCATCACCACCCGCTTATCCTTTCCTTGCCAGATTTAACCTAAGTGGCAGAGGAGCAGTGGGAAGTTGCAACAGTACCATCCAAATCAGAGAAAACTCAGTCTGAAACTATTACTACTCTAAGTGCTATTTTCAATCTCTATCTTTTTTTTATACTTTTAGATGTTAATATTTTTTATCCAGCACTCCTATTTGAAGGTACAGGGTATGCTGAGGAATAACCACAAAAAACTCTCAAATTCAAGGAACCGTGTGCAATCTAACTTTGAATTTAGAGCTTGCCCATTTTCTTATTAAAAGAAATAAAGTGAATAATGCTTCAGTTCTTAGGATAATGTGGAACAGAAACTGAATACTGAGGTATACTAAATGAAGAGGATTCAGAGCATCAATAGCAGGGCTTCCCTCAATTTACCATAACACTTCATCACAGCATTGACAGATAATGCCAAAGCTGTTCTTAATAAAAAATCTTCCTGAAAAGAAAGGCAAGAGGTATGTCTAAAACTGAAATTTTGACACGGGGAACTCAGTCTGCCAACAGCATAGCCTAGATTAAAACTGCTGATTTAACAGGCAGAACACTAGGTTCTCACCACCTAGAGAAATCACATGTTTAAGTAAGAATTTAGATAATCCATTTAAAGTTACAAGTTTAAATGAAAGATGACCCTGTAATAGGGACTTTGAACTTTAGATTAACTTTATATTGCTATATTCTGTCTAATTTGGAGGTTGATTCATGCAAATGGTATATATATATATATATATATACACGCTGCGCTCTTTTTCTTCTGTCAACTAACAAATACTTTGCAGAGTAGTAAGATGTGGATCAGCTTACACAATAAGTCAAAGTCCAAGAAATACCTTTTCAAAGAGGAATGTTTCCTGCAATGAGGCAAATTGACGCTATACCTCTTCTGTCCTGATGTCTCCCTTTGAGCAAGTCCTCCTTACCCTGCTACCCAAACTCCATTTGTACACCATCAGAAATTACTGAAATTGAGACCAGGCCTTCGCAAGGAGACTGCAGAAAGAGCCCAGCTCATACCCAGGCTCACATGTGTCTCAACTGCAGGACATCCACAAGCTGCGATAACCGAACTTCAATCACTGACTTCTTGTACTGATGCACCTGATACAAGTGACAGAACAGCTGTGCTCTAAAATATGTTTTCAAGTCACACTGAAGGAAAACAGCTCTTCATTAACTGTCAAAACTATTTCCACTAGGACTCCATTTTAAAGTCCTTCACTTTAACAATGTTCTTTCGCACACAAAAAACATTGAAAGCTGAAAAATCACCGCTTTTTTTTTTTTTCTTAAATTAAGGCAACAAACTTCATTCCTTCTTTTTGTGAATGCAGAACACTCAGAAGTAGAAAGTGAACTACAATTTGAATTTCAGTTTTAAATTAATCACAGTGTTCTTTTGAGGTAATGTTCACTCTTAAAATATAACATATACATATCTCTATGTTCACTGGTAAAAAAAGTCTGAGTAATTCAGTATATGGAACAGTTTTTCAAATTCACCTATTATGACATCCAGTAAGCTGACAATAAAGTTATGGTTCAGTTAATACCTAATTAATGTTAATTGTTAAAGAAATTTAAAAACTTTGGTACACACAGTACAGAAGACTGATATTCTTGAGCTTATTAACAGCAAAGTTTTAGAGCAAAAGATTCTTTTTATTGTTATCATTCAGACTTAAAATCATCAAGAAAACACATTAGTTGGAATCCTAATTAAATATAATAAAACATAAACTGGAGCTGTGACATTTAACAAAATTTCACAGCCCTAGGGACCTAGTCTTAAACAGGAGTTTGAAGTATGAAGGAATTTGCAAATCCAACAATCCTTAACTAAGCTCCAGGTTAAAAACATGATTTTGAGCATGGACAACTGAAAAAATATGAGAAGGTTAAATAAAACACTAAGAGACAGAAGTATAACACAAACCTATCTGAAAAGCACAGGTCTTAATTATTATAAAAAGAACATGCTAACAAAGATGAATGATAGAATATCAAATATTGGAATGAAAAGTAAGTCCAAGACACATAATGTGATAGATGAAATTCATGGGAAACAGAAGAAGAAAGCATCAAAATTATTCAGAAGTATTCTGAATAATTTAAGATGGTAAAATGACACTAAAAAGAAAATTAAAACTAATGAAACTGGAATTTCAATACCAAAAAAACCTTTTTTCCATCTCAGAGGGAACTAAAAAAGATAGACAAGAAATCCTTACTGCACTCTGAGTCACACCAAATTCCAAGAAATTTGAGGGGTGGGGGAGAGTGAGGTACTCCCCCCTCCAATTATGAAACAGGGAAGAATAACTCTATTGGGAGTATATTTCAGGAATCACTTAAACTCTTTTTCTAAAAGAGTATAAAAGACATTTATTACCTTGAAAGTATCTCTGAATAGATTAAAAGCATTTGAAGAGCTGCTATCTCACATTTTGAAAGCATTCAAACACTTTATCCTTCCTCTATTTTTTGTTTCTACATAAATTGAGATACTTGTGTTCTTATACCTATTTGATTTTATGATCTTTTTCTTTCTAAGTGTCTTAAGAAACCATTTTGGAGGTCAAAATAATCACATCTCTTTAGAAGTGTTCAGTTCATGGTTGATGTAGCCTCTATGCTTTTATCTTTCCCACAGTTCTCTCCTGAATCTTTCTGTCTCTTGAGTGTCAGCTGAGGCTTCATTGCCTGCTTTGACACTATTGTTGTCTTTAGCTGAAAAAAATCAAGTCTGTCTCATTATGAAGAAACCTCCTTTATTTTCATGCCTTCTTTTATCAGTTTTCTCTTGTCTAAGAAGATTTGGCTACTTCTGCCACGTCAGTGCATACATCCAGGAATACCAAGATTTCTGTGATTAGAAAAAGGGGAAGATTATATTCTTATTTACCCAGATGTGACTGTGAAGAGTCAGTGTATGTTCTACATATTTGAGGCCTTGTTTTTTAAAATGTGTCACAGAAAAAAAGACATGTACATGCTTAAAGCTGTTGTAGTAAACTATTCTAATTCAGGAAGTCTCAATATTTGTGTTCTCAGAGGCAAATTTCTGCACTTTTGCTCACAGAGAAAGTGAGAACCTGTAGAGGTCCAAACCTGTACAGGCACACATTTGGGTTTTCTTCTGTAAATCACAACTGTTTGCAAGGCACATGAGATTTAGAATAAAACATAGTTACCAGTGCCCAGAATAGTTCACCATTAGTGCACTCTTGAAGAACTTGAAGGAAGGTTAGTTTATATCCTAGGAGTAGCAGTCCCTTCTCCCTCTGCAGCATGTAGGTATCTTCCTTCAAACCAGACTTTCAGAAGGGCCAGTGGTCAAAACTTGTGCATTAAGGAAAGAAATTTTAATACTTCTCTCAGTTCTTTATGATCCTGGAGATTGTGTGAAGCTTTCCCATTCAAAAAAAAAAAAAAAAAAAAGGTATTTCAGAGAGAAGTATACTTAGAATAGAAAAGAATCTGCTCAATGCATGGGGAAAAGAATCCCATCTAACCATATAGTCTAGTTGGTAAGTTGATTCCACCTCATTGTGTTTTCCAGAAACCTTCAAATCTAGTTCCTAAACATATGTGAGGAGACTCACTATCCATAAGCAATGGAGAGAAAAGTCCAAAGGAAAAATTAAAATAATATATGTCTTGTAATAGAGAGACAAGACTATCTGTGACACAAGCCAACCATTTTTTAATCTTTTCAAGACCAGTGTAAATAACATTAACTAGAAAACAAAAGGCAAATCACAACATACAAAAATTTCCCATTTGATTTGAACTCCTCAGAAAATTGTTAGTATTGATTTTCTAAGAAAATTTGCAGAAAATAACCACTATGCTTTCAGGATAGAGATCAATAAAGGTATCACAAATCACTTCAATAATCAGAAGTGAGAGATTTTTCTTGGAATATTATTTATCCTCCTTAATGTAACACTTTCACACAACGCATTTATCACTCTATTACATTCAAAGACCAGAGAGACAGTTAAGAGCACTTTATTCTAGCAAAACTTTTCTCATTTTATAATCCATCAGCCCACTGTGATTATATTGTTAGCCTGTTCCCAGTTAGTGACAGCTTAAAAAGCACAGCGGTATTCTGACTAGTAAACACATAAAAAGCAAATTACTTAGCTGCTAATGGACCTGTTCCAAATGGGACACAGAAATAAATACATTCCATCTGCAACATGGTGGGCAAAAATTAAAGATATCCAGTGGTTATTATTTGTATATTTAGAGTTTTCTTGCAACAAATGAACTTCTACAGGTCGTGCAATAAAGCATCACACAGAGCTCTGAGCTGAGGAAACCTGCAGACCTCAGCACCATACACACCTACTTACTCAAGTTTGAAAACATTTCAGTTGTATTCCCCACTAATCTCCAGCTAGTCCTCAGGTGCCAGGCTCTCCCTTGGAGCCAGTCATGGCTTTCCAGGTCAAGCAACTGAGCACTTGCAGATTAGTGTACCTAATGTGAAAGCTTCTGCTTAGTCAATGAGCTAATGTCTGTATTTGAGAAGGCAGGATTAATGTGTCCACTATTACAGATTTATGAAAGCCTAAATAATAACTAAACCTTTGTTTCCCTCATAATTCTGTCCAGAACTGAACTACTCAAAACTGTGTTAAATAAGAACTGAAATTCTTTCCAACAATGAAAGAGTGCTAAAAAAAAATAAACAAAACAAAACAAACAAACAAAAAAAAAAACCACGAGGGAAAAAAAAACCCAACCAACAAAACAAAATTAAAAATTAGTATGCACTCATTTGAAACTTTTCTACATAGGACCAACAGCAAAGTCACCACCAATACACATTTCAGTAAAAAACCCCCATAGCTATACATCTTTTTAATCGAACATTTTCTTTCTTCTCCAAACTGATGAGAATTTTCATTCTATGGATCAATGTATCCAAAGAACCTAAACCAAGCTCCCCTACAATGATTCTGCACCACTGTGCAGAGAACTAGCTCATGAGATTAAGACTTTCACTGGTCACCAGATGAGGGGCATGATATATGACAGACTGCTCTTTCAATGTAGTGAAAATCTAAGATAAACACTTATCTTTAAGAAATAAAAAATACTTGTGAGTTAGGTTTTAGAAAGCTTCCATTTGCATCACTTAGTATTTACTTAAAAGATCAATACCAGAAACTACTTTGACCTAATAAAACTGAGTGTAGTTCAGATATAAGCCTCTTAAGAAATCAAATTAAATTCTTCAAAATTACAGGCACAATACCTAAGCTTTTAAGAAGAAAGGAATGCATGTATTACAGCTGCTTCTTTCTATCTGCTTATATCCCCAAACCTCTGGCTCAGTATCAGGAATTTTCTGGGTTCTTATCCGCTAAAGACATTACCCAAATGCCTTCTTAGAGTAAAACTTGCATGAGCTAGTCTTAATGGCAATTTTCAGTGCTTTAATTCGTATATCCCACCTTAAAAATTACAGAGAAAATTAATTCTAGAGCTTTTAGGCTACCAGGAGGCTTGCAGGAGGTGTTATAACTTTCATGGATTCATGTTCATTCAGACTCTTTCCATTTTCTGTAATTTGGACACCCTATATATATATATAAATGCTTCTTTTTACATTAAAAAAAAATAAAAGTTATAATAAAAAAAATTCACAAACACTCTGCTATTCACTTCTTTAATTCTGGAAGGTTCAGAAACTGTCTTTGTTAAACAAAGGTCTAGGACCTTATTTTTCCACTCACACAAGCAGACTTAGTGAAAGAAAGTTAAACACAAAACTAGTGCTTGTGCAAACTAAAGAATAGAAGTATACAAATACTGTGGAGTGTCACACCTTTTGCATTTCACAATTGAGGGGTCAGAACTTTTACTATAGAACGGGACTGGCAGATCAAAGTCTAAGAAAGATTATAGTATACAGGCTCATAACAGTATCTAGAAGATGCAAGCCTTATATATTAATTAAAAAAAAAATACTTGAGCAGTAATAAAAACTATACTATAAAATTTTGGCATTTCCTCACATCATTTCTAAGTAGCTTGAGAGAAATATTGTGCTGCACAAACAAAAAAATAATCACAAGACCTTGAAGGCAAAGAGCCACAAGGAGAGTTTCAGGCACTGCAGTATTCTGGACAAATCAGGCAACACACTGCTTATTTCAAGTGACTGCTCCTCACTGCTGAGTAGCAGCCTTGGAGGAGAATATTAACTGTAACTTCATGACATGTAAAGAGGAACAAGTTGAAAAAAGACCATTTTATACAAAATTAAATATATTTCTACTAGCTTGTAAAAAAAGACAATTATTCTAAAATCTTGTCTTCACAACAGAAAATGTCTTGTGAAGCCAGGAAGGTAGCAAATCAGTTCAGCCACAGTTAAGTTTTAAATTGGACTTCATCAGCCTTTCAAGTTTGGGGAATTCTGAAATGTGTACTTAACCCACTAACCAAGAAAGAAACATCCCTAATTGCCAGATTGGGCCCGTTTCATTTGTAAGCATAAGTTTCCTTTGTGTGGGTATCCAAAATTACAGCCTCAGTTAAGCGAGTGTGATATAAAGATTTGCCTTTTTTAAAATTGACTAGATAAAACTTTATTTAGTCAGAGGAATGCAGAAAATCAGGCTACTAAATTAATCACACTAAAGTTAAAGAAATAGGGAAGTTTTATATTCCCCTATTAAAATACCAAGCAAAAAAAATCCCCCACAGCCAGAAACACACAACTGGAACATCATCTGGGTGGCTTAGTATGGATCTTTATAAAGTGGACAGGGAGAGGGCCAGAGATGGATGATTCAAATAAAATGTTATTAATACCAGTGCAATCTTTTTTAAAGTAGTGAGACAGACTGATGTCACTTCAGCAAACCAGAAATTTCTTACTTTGAATCCTTCTTTCATGTCAGTAGTATGATATGGAATAAAATTTTTTATTACATATTTCAAACATGCATATCCCTTTGGTATTTGGCATATTATTGCATCTATTCATTATAACTTTCTGAGTAGAATAATTTGCCTTAAAGCTGCCTGAACACCCAAGTAAATCTGCCATTATTATGTTATTATTATTTCATTATTATTCTCACTACTTACTAGAAGCTTTATTTTAATCTTACATACCTGTTCTTAAAATAAATAAATAAATAAATAAAATCAAAGGGAAGCTATGTTAATCTTCCTTTCATTTTCTCTTGTAGTTGAAAAAGAATTCTCCTCACTTTGAAACTTCTCAGTGCCCCATAAGACTGATTCCCTTAACACCGAACTAATTATGATTTAATTCTCTATTTAATTGAGTCAAGCATCTTATGTGAACCATTGAAATAAAACCATATGAAAAATTATGTGTGATTCAGCTCTTAATTTTGAAGGTCAAAATGCTGAGACAGAACTAAATAATGCTGATATTTCTGAGGTGCATTTGAGAAACTGTGTTATAAACAACCACGTGAATAACTTTCCATACAGGGTCCAGCCTTATGGAAGTCTCTATCTTGATAGATAGCAGGATCTCTTGTGCCATCATTTGCTTTTGGACCAATAGAGATACCAGTGCATGAATGGAATAAAGAACAACCTCTCTTTCCACAGTCAGACACTGGAAACTGAACAAGCGCTTGGTAGCATTTTTCATCCCTGACACAAAAAAACAAAGAACTGGTAGTCCTTCACAGAATTCAGAGCACCACTGAACTTTTATTCAAAGATTATAACCTGCCCTGTCTCAGATGCAACACTATGTCTCAGTTCCAAAGACACATCATGTTGTTCAGTATATCCCTCATCCTCTAAAAAACTAAGACCTCTCTTAGAAATCATCTGGCAGCTGAAAAGATTGGGACAACACACTCCTTCTTTACTTTTTAAAAAAGATGCAAACAATTTAATTTTTTTTCATTTATGGAATTTTAGATTTTTAAATATTTCTGCCAGATCCTTCTGCCAGTCTGCTCAGATTTCAGCCCAGTGAACACAAAGTTTGGAAACTGACAGCCAAGTCACCCATTGTCTTTCCTCAAATGTTCACTAATTAATTGTGACAACTTCTGAAATCCCTGTAACATGTGTAGGAGGGAGGAGAGATTCACGGATTATATTTCTTACCTATCTTCCCTCTCCTCAGGCACAAAGCATACCCTAACCATTCACTGAATTTTGGTAGTCATAGTTTGCCTTTTGCTTTGCAAGTACAGATTCCAACCCCGATTTATTGAAAGACTAAAAGACAAATTTATTTCTAATTAGTCAATTGTGTAGAGCAAGTGATGCAGAAACTAATTTCCCTCCTTCTTTTAGAGCCTAGGAGGATCTACAGAACCCAGATAACATTCAGATTTTGTTAACATAAAAAATAAATCCCAAACTTTATTATACTCTTCTAGGTCTTACAGTCCTAAAGACAAATAATGTATGAATAAAATACAAGAATCTAATCCTAAGCCTTGCAGAATTACTGCTCTAATTCTCTCTCACTGTCTCTAACTCTCACGCTCTAAGGCTCCCCCTCTTCCAAACACAGCAGTAGGAAAGAAGACTTGCAGGGATAAAAAGGCACTGCTGTTAAAACTATTATTAAAACGCCACAAGGAATGTTGAGCCAATTGTGGCATCTGAGTGGAATGTGTCTTTGTTTACATACAAGCTAAATTGTTACAAAAAGCATAACATCAGCAAAACCAAGACAGAGATGTCTTAGTTTTTTGTACACTGCAAGATTTTTTCTTAGAATTAAAGAAAAAAAAAAAAGGCAGAAAATACCTTTAATTCCAAGGTTTGTAACCTCTAGATCTGGAAAAATAAAATACACGCTTCATCTGTATAAAGTGAGTTTTGTGGCATCAGTTCATGTTTCATTATACAGCACTCTAAAAATTATCAGACAAGAGCTGATGACAGCATAGAAATAATAAAAAACAAGTTTTGGTAATACACAGATTTCACGGTGGAGTAGGGTTCTCTCTCACTGTGAATGTAATTTTTCAGTAAATTCATGACAACTCCACAACATTATGGAAGCACAATTGGAATTAACCACAGCAAATGCAGATCCTCCTTGTTCTTTTGTTAGGCATAGGGAAAAAAATTAGATGTCTGCAGGTTCCCTTGCTTCTTCCTACTTTTACTTCCTTACCTTCCTTCTCCACTCTTCCCTTTTCTTCATTCTTCCCACACTAACACAAGAAAGAAGCTGAAAACAGACTTCAATAGTCACAGAAGGAGTAAAATCTAAGCTTGGAACAGGAGTATCATAGAAAGACCAAGCCATTAATTTCTAAGTGACGGAAGGGGAAAATTTTTGACATATAAAGAAGTAGAGGAATAAAAATGATTTCTGTATTTTATTGTACCAAATAGAGTTTCCACTTATTGGTTTAATCTTAGTTCTTCTGGAAATATTTGAAATTATTAAAAGGGTGTATTGCATACCACATTCTCCTTTACCTCCACTCCCATCCCCTTCCACCAAAAAAACAGAGAATTCAAATAAGTCTATGAAATAAACCTATCAGTCCATAAAGATAGTTCGTGCCTTCAGTGCTGCATTTTTAATAGTCAGAGCAAACACAAGAACAAAGAACCCTGGCCAAGTCGATGGGTGGTGTGACACAGGCATGTGAGATTCAGTCTCACATATATTTGTAGAGAAACTCAATGCACTTGTCTGCCACCCTGCCCACCACAAAGACTGTCATCCTACAGGTGTGACAGACCTCCCTTTGGAAGATAGTATCATCTTTTTAACAGGATATAAAGAACAAAATATTATTTTCCTGGTGCTATGGTTTGAAATTCCCTAAATTCTAAGCAAATTAGAAGCAGACAGCATATTTTTCAAGAAACAAACTACAAAGAAGCTTATTTACTGTGTGAGTACAGTCTCAAAAGTCATATTTAGGATTACCTCCATAATGATTCATCTTTTTCCCTAAAAATTATTTATCTATTCAGCACAAAACAGCAGTGGACAAAAGACCATGCAAATGTAGATTTCACACTGACTCAGTGGATGTTCTTTCCTGAAAAGGGCAGAACTCAAAAGAAGTTTCTCACACCTGCTAATTCTAAGTTCTGTGCTCCAACAGCCAAGCAGAAGTTCACTTATCTGATTTCATTCTCCATAGGTTGTTACATGTTAAATTAGGATGTTAAAAAAAGACAACAGGAATTTTACTCATTTGAATTAATCTACTTAATATTGTCAACAAGGCAGGCAATAAAAAACCAAACAAACCTAAAACATTTTGAAGAGAAAAGTAAAGGGGCTTTTCAGTTAATGACAACATTAAAAATGGAGGGTGGAACTGAAAGAGAATTCTACTCAAAGAGAGTGATGGCTTAGTAATACGATCTCAATGAAGGCTAAATGACAATTTAACGGAAGACGCTCTCTAGGCTTAATTTAAACAGATTCTATATATATTCGTTGCTATCATGAAATTGTTAATACCAAACCTAATGCATCTGTTCTGTCTTTGTTCAGTTACCTAGACTACAATTCTTGACACCACTGTTCTGTAATAACCTCCATCTGCTCTGCTGTCTCTGTCATTTCTTTTGCTGTAACATATTGTGACAGAGGCCTCATTTACCTAAACTTATCTTGGCAACTTGTACTTCATTAAAGAGAAGTCTGCAAGCATCAGTTAAAGCTTTCTTATCTGGCCATGCATAGCTAAGCTTCATAAATCATTCTTTCACTTTCCATTTTGCAGCTTCTGGAAAGGTAACATTATTGAATTCAGATCACTGGAATAGAGCAGTACTAAAATGTTTATTGACCGGCTTTTAGGCACTGAGCTCTGCTTTGAATGCAGACAGTAATATTAGCCAGAGATTTTGAATCTAAAAGAGATGTCACTAATATGTTTTATACATTGCTATAAATACTGTTTGATGGCAGGCCACTTTAGCAAGCTGCTACTAATATAGCAGAAACAAAGTATCAGTTGCATATATTCCCTCCTTCCTTGTTCTTTTTTTTTTTTTTTTTTAATTCATAGCATCTACAAATAAAGTATTATATATTCATAGATCTAAGACCTCAATCACAGCTCAGTAGTGCAGAATGCATCTGACAAAGGCAGCAGCAATGTGCAAAGGGACCTTAAACCAACCTTTATGTTCCCATCAGATCAGCCTGGCATTGCACCAGGACAGCACTTGGTGCAAATCACAACAGCTGTGGAAGTGCCAGTCACTACTACAGCGGTTCTTAGTTTCTAATACAAGAGAATTAGTGGGGTTTCTGCCTCCATCCAGACTCCTATGTAGGAATCATATGACAACCAGCAGTATATATACTGCACACAGTATTACCTCATGATAAGAATCATTTGTTATTAGAATGAAAATAATGATGAGCCCATTTACAGACAGACAGAGCTATTCTCTTTTGCATCAGATTCAGAAGAGAGCCATGCTGTGCTGGCTGATGAGTCAAATCACAAATGCTGAGCATAACAGGGTAAGAGGAAAGGAAGAGGGAAGACTTTATTTGCCAGACAAAATTTAATCAACACAGAATGGTTTAATTTCAGATAAAATTCAGGCAATAGTTTTGAATTATTATTTCCTATATGAGATCACTATCCAACCTGTTCATTTTGGTAATAGTAAAATACACTGGTTCAATAGTTAGGATTGAACAGTTGTAATAATGAATAGCAGTCTAGGAACCACAGAGATGAGTACGATGCTGGTCACTTGCATTCAAGCTCTCCTCTGATCCACAACAACAACTTTAACTGACACCTCCTATGTGAGCACCACTAGGCTTGAGGTTGAGAATAAGCTTCTCCTACTAGCATGGTCTACTTTATCTAAAAGAAGCATTATGTAGCCCGGAGAGAGAAGAAAGTACATGAAGGTCAATATAAACACTCATCTAACCCATGAGAAACCTAGATTTAATTCTCTTTGATCCATAAAAATATGTTTTATAATATAATATAAAGTTTGTAAAAATGTAGTCGTTTAAGATGGGCAGATTATCAGTTCCTTGGAAGTTAGACACCCTACAATGATGAAGAAAGGATCTGTGTTGCACTTCAGTGGGCTAATGTTCTAATGAGCTATCCAAAGACAGTACAGAAGCTTCTGTAGCAGCTGCCTTTTGCCCTTAAAGTGTCCCAATAATTGAACTAACTTTTGAATGGATTAAATCTGAAAAGAATAGTTTCAGTTCACCAAATTTAAAAAATAGTTTTAAATTAATCTGAAGCAACATTGTCATATCTTTTCAATCACTATTCCCACTTTACCTGCTGAGTAAAATAAACCTTGATTACTCACACTAGCCCACAAATCACCCATAAAGAAATGGCAGGGCAATTTTGAATAAGGTATAATCAGTCCTAAGGAGCTACACTCCAAAAACATGCAGCTGCCAGGACACCATTTCTCCCCCTGTAGAATAGGCTCAGTATCTAATAGGAACTCTAATGAAATCTTAACAAACTGTCAAGTTCAGTCTCCTTTAATTCTCATCCCAGCTTACTGGAGTCTGTAGCGTTTACAAGAAAGTCTACTGCTCCAATAGTGGCTCTTTTTGCTGGAGTCACGATGAGAGGGAAGAAGGGAATGCTGCAAGGATGAGGTCCCCAGTTTGGAAAAAAACCCTGACTCTCATAGTCACATATGTGCTATGGATCATAGACATGGTCAGATTCTGATGGCTTCTATTCTCTCACTGGATTTTGCATTTAAAATACAAATTATTTCTCTAGCCTGAAGAACACTAGCTATATTGCAGTGGTTTGCGCACAAAAATGGTAACGTGTTTTCCTAATCTTAGAATTCATCTAACAAATAATATAAACTTACTTACAGCCAAGAAATCTGTTATCAGCCCAGATAACAATTTTGTCATTAAATGATACTTAATTTTTAATTAATTATAGCACAAATAATGGCATTTTAACTAAGGGGTTTTTGGGAGTATTTTTGCTTTTAAAAGGTTTGCTCTGCATCAACTACAACTGAGTCAAATCTGCAAGGAAAGTAAAATGAAACTATTATTTATAAAGATCAAGCAAACAATTTTCTGCTGGGGATTTAAAGCAAGTTTTTGTGGCTGCTTAATTATGATCCTTAAAGTGGTAAGTTAAAACAAACAAACAAACAAACAAACAGCCAATAACAATATGTCTCTAATTCAGACCTTGCATGTCATTACAGTGATACTGGCTCTTTATCTGACTTTTCATTAGCAGATCCCAAGCTTTTCAGAAATCACAATACTGATCTGAAGTGGCATATAACTTTCTTCATTACAGACTACTGTGCCAAATCCATAGAAAAATAACTGAGTCTTATGCTGTCAACAGTCAGACATACTTATAAACCTTTGTCCATGAATAAAAACATCCTAAGAGTCTGAGGAGCTGAAGACCTACAAAATTCTCATGCCTTCTTCATTTTTGCAACCTGAGAGCAATGACCCATCAAAGCATGTTTTCTCTACTCCTTATGTGCACAACTAGGGCATAAAAACTTCTGAAAATGAAGCAAGAAGTGGGAAGTTAAAGAGTAAAATTAGACTGACTTTGAAGATTTTCTCTTACAGCACAATACACAATGAATTCAAACCTCTACATGAACCTCCAAGGAACTAGTCCATTTGTAGCTCCTGCAAACCAAGTAAGTCAATGTCTGAGTCTTTGGATACAATGATAACTTGTGAGGCTTATGTAATGTTTGTAAAAAACTTTTTGATCCTCAGGTGAAAGGAGCACATAAGGACAAAAATAACTATCTCTAATTATAGAAGAGTTCATACTGTACTATTTTTTAAAAATGTAACCTAGAATTTCTATAATTATACTAAAGATGCCTACAAAATACTTTCCCTAATAAAAGCATACAGATTTGGGGAAATTAATACAAATCTCAGTTGCTAACCAATTCAGGGAGACATACAATCATTTTTTGCTGTAAAGCAGAGAGTTAAGAGAATAACTCTAACTACATGGATAGTTCCCTTATAATCTTCACAGGTATATATTACAAGCAAACTGACAGTTTTCCCTGTTATTAAAAGCTATATTTTATTTTTGAGTGTTTATACTTATATCAAATTTTGCAAGCTGCAATTTTACATGCAAAAATCTCTATTGAAGAGAATTTTAATTTAATTTATTTTAAAATCTTCAGCCAGGGGGAAAAAAAAAAAAAAACCACCAAAAACAAACCCACCAAATAAAAAAAACAGTTATGGTAAACAAATGTTTCTTGTTCCCATTTTGTTGACTTTCTGTTAAAGAAGTTTTAATACATTTGATGTTTTAAAATAGGAATTCAAAAACTGACAGCGGAGTGAATTCTCCCAGGGATGCACTTCTATGTATCCCTGAGAAATTCTGTTAAATTACATCAGGTAGTAAAATTTTGAGATAAAACCCATAGCTTATACATTTGCCGGATCTTTACTGAAGAAGTCTCTGAAGAGTCCAGGTGCAGCACAACTTACCCTATTGATGCCTTAAAATCTAGTATTATATAGAATTTAGTATAACTCTTTTTGCACTTTTAGTAGAACTTTAACTACATACCTTTGTATTATATTCCTGAAATATCATTTAATGTTTCTCTTCAAGAATTTCCATGGATAAAGATTTTAGCAAGAACATCTAGTTTGTATAGAATGTACCCAGAAAAACATAATAGGCACATTGATATAACTCTAGTCAAAACTATTCAGAAGGCCTAGAAACCTTGAAATGATTCCAAGCAGGACAGAGATGATGAGCAAGAGGAAGACAAGATGAAGATGGATGGGTGGTGGAGACCTCTGACTCAATTAAAGAAGCGTGCCTGGGAGAAGTTCCATGAGAAGGACAGTTTTGGACGTGAGTGTAACAGTATTAGGTAATGCTTTGAATTGTTAATCAGGTAACTAAATAAAAGCAAAAGTCTTTTGTAACTCTATACGCACGCTTTTGAAGAATAGATTCTCGTGCATCCATTGTCATAATATAAGGAATGCTACCTGCTAAAACTCACAAATTGAGTTTTAGGGGTTTTCTTTTAAGAGCCGATTTTAGACATCAATGAGCAAAATGTAGGAAGTAGTGAAAAAATTTTCTCTACTTTATTTTCAATGCCCATTCAGACTGAATTCAGGTAGCACAGAAGCCTAAGTTAATTGAGATAAAATAAAGTCTAGGGAGAAAGAATGAGACCAGGGTTCAAGTGTGGAGAGAGAGGCTGAGCAAGGATGCTCCACCTGGGACCTGGAAGGGTAGACCACTATCCAAACACAAAACAATCACAAACCACAAAACCTGTTGATACTACTTTTTTACTGCATTTGCTTTCCTTGCACCTCTGAGTGATAAATAACTTGAACTCCATTTCAGCGACATATAGGCCTGGAAGTCCCTACTTGGTGCATGTTGCTCAAGCATAAAATCTATCTTATCTATTTTTCCCTGAGCAAGCAAAATGTAAAGAGATTCCTCAAAAGCAACCAAGCACAGAAAGGAATATCTGATGCACTCTCCAAAAGCATGGGAAGGATTGTGTTTTAGCAGGTATGCCCATACTCTTCTCTGACTGCACTGGACTAAGACTATGCTTTAAAACTTATGTAAAAATTCCCTTAACAGTCACCTACTGGGCTTTTGGCTGCACCTTGTTTATAATGAAAATACACATCTATAAATCAATGGCAGTACTTGTCTGATTTTGAATACGTCCAAGGAAATTTCTTTCAAATATATCTATGAAGCACCAACTGATATTAAACAGTTTAAACAGGGTTTAAAATTTTCAATAGCAAGGTAAAAAATACCATTTTAGTCACAAATCAGGCTGTCTTCATATTCCAATGTGCCAATCTACAAAAGTGATATGCTAACAAAATCATTAAAAACTATTACAAAAAGACATCTTCAAAAAAAATGCTATCTATATAAAAATTATTAAAAACATCAAGCTTGTTTATGTCAAGAATACAAAATACAGTAAAAGTTGGAAAGACAATATGACACACCAGTCATTGCTTTTAACAGGAGTTATTATACATCTACGTATTTGACAATGCTGATTTCATTCTGTATGATAAAACCTCTCAGTGCCATTATCTAATCTTGGTCTAGGACATTATTAAGTTCTTATAAAGAAACAGATTATTTATAATGTGCGTTTTCATTCACTCATTGGCCACAAACAGTTAGTTATAATCATATTGTTGTTACCTCAAAGAATTTAATCAAGCTCTGTGGTCGGATGATTATGCAGAGTATGATTACTCTGAGGGAGAAAAAAAAAAAAAAAGGAAATCTGCCACTTCTCTGTCCTATCCCCTCTCTGAAAATAGGAGGAGAAAGTGCTACCTACTGAAAGGATCAAGAAGATCCAAATTCTGAGCTACTATTAGAGTAAATAGTTAATGGCATAGGAGACAAATTGGTGGGGACAGGTCTGACAAAAAGAAATACAACAGTGGTTAGTTATTGACAGTAATATCTTAGAACAGGAACTGTTTTGGTATCATTTAGGAAGTATCCACTGACTTGGATGGACTATAATCCATTTCACATCAGATGCAGGTCTTACTGATTGGTAAAAATACAGCACTAAGTTTGTGTTCAATTTTGCTTTCTTTGTTGCTCTTTGGTAACAGCAAATGACAAAACTTGTCCTGCCTTGGGAAAAAAAACTTTCCTCAAAAGCATTCCTTAGCAGTAACAAAACCCTAAGCAAAGAGAATGTCTGGATTCCTTGCAAAACCACATAATGCACACACAGTTTGAGGAACAAATTTCACATAGGCCTTCTTCACTTTTGGAGAGCTAAGTGCCTTTTCTACAGTAGAAGCCCTCCTGGTTAATCTTGTCTGTCAGTAATTAATCATGTCACAGTCCTTACTGCAGAAGAGCTTTATCCCTTGTATACTTAAGATGTTTGGAGGAGTTCAATTATTATTTATACTAACTTCTGCAACAGTGCTCACTTCAGGTCATAGAAAGAATACATGGTTAAATATCAGTGCTGTATATTGAGACAAACACTATTTGTATACAGCGTTCCATGTGTTTCTGTAATTTCTCAGCAGAAAGGATGCTTTTCTCACTGCCATTTATTTTTCCTGCATTACAGTAGTTTCCCACATTCCTTGATGCTTTCTTAACCTGCCTTAAATGTATGCACCTTTCACACCTGTATGGAACATACAAGCCTGTTTTATTACAGTTTCTACTGACACCTCCAACACATAATGCTTTATATCTTAACAAAAATCTTCAGTACAGCAAAACAAATTACAAGAAAAGCTTCTTTCACTTTTTGAATTATCTTTATAAAAGTATATCACTAAAGCAAACTAACACTGTAGGGCAAATGTCAACTGTATGAAATTAATACATTCATTAAAGTTTTTCATACTTGAGAGGTCCCTTCTTTCCATGGAAAAGGGTTAAAAGCATTTAATGGTCTGGGTTAATAATAGTCAAATTACTGAGTCAATTGAGTGATGAATTGAGTAAAATCTTTAATGCTGGATAGAGTGCTTGACCTGCTCTTTCAAAAGCAAAAGCTAAAAATGCCTTCCGCTTAAAACACCAAGCAAACTTCAGTGATCTATGCTTATGCAAATGTTTGATTGACAGCTGTCTGGTGGCTCAGTATTATGGGTAAAACACTGGTTATTCTTAAACCTGTAAAAAAAAATATGGAAAAGACACAGTACATTGATAATCAAGGCCAGAATTTTCAGAAAATATCTTTAATGTATTTTCAGAGGAATTTAATAGCCTGCCTTCCAAAAGGTTTGAGTTTTTTCAATCCCAGGCCTACAAGGGTAACTTTTTCATTCATATTTATGCTTTAACACACATCTTTAGCAGCGACATCCACATTACAAAACTAGAAATCACCAAAAAAAGGTATCGAGGGAATGCTTTCCTTGCAAACAATTGCAGACAACAATATTTTCTGACTTAAACAGAGGCCTACTGTGAACATGAGGGAAAGGATGAGCAGAGATGAGAAAATGTAAGGGCAACCTATGGCATGTTAGGCAGGAGGTGTACTCTGGTATGCAGAGAGGTTCAGCTGGGAGCCATCTCAGAAAAGAGCAGCTGATGTAGAAAAACGTTATTACTAAAAATTCAGCATTGCTGCTTTTCTGGAAATCAAAGCAATATTACCTCTCAGATTCACTTATGTATCTATAGCTTTTGCCCCTGGGTATTCCCATTTGAAAAAAAAAAACAAACAAATAAAGAAACAAAAAACAAATAAACAAAATATAAATGTATCACTCAAAAAATACAATTTCTGCTCCTTATATCTTTATCTATAAAGTTTCTACCTATGAGAGGAAAAAAAAAAATCTCATTTTGGTGTTCAAAGCTTCTTCATATGGTGAAAAGCTGAGACTCCAACTAAAGTATTCACAAAACGTGTCGCTCTATGCTGAAACTGGAAACTCAAACTAAATTATGTCTTTCTAGCTTTAAACTAGGAAAGGACTTGAGCACAAGCACAATGTTAAACCCAACAGCACGAACAGTGTCACAGTCAAAGGGATGGTTCATACATTTACACATATTTCAGTGCCTTCATGAATTTGGACTCTCAAACTAGTATTAATCACAGATACATGAAGCTGAACTTTCACAGTTCTTGGCCTGGATCTCAAATGTCCTCTCTTCACTGCTTTGGCTCACTCATTTGTAAAGGCACCTTAATTTCCACTTGTAAGGTAGAAAAAAAAAAAAATTAGCTGCATCACCAGAAGTGTATTACCTGAAAATTTTTACATGCTTTGCAGATGAAAGAAACATACATTTACTTAACATCATGTGCTATTATTAAAGCTATGCCTGAGACAGAAAGCTTAATATTTTGAATTTATAAACTAGATTATAGTTAGCTACAACTTTATCTAGACTAACTTGCTCTTCTGTTGATGCTTCATTCATAACCACCACTGATGGTATAATCTGAGTTTTAACAAAAATAATCAATAAAGATACACACGTTTGCAAAAAGTAAATGTCAATGCATTAATTCTGGAATATCCCAATTCAAAAATATCATGCACCTTTAGAAAACACATATGCAATCTATTTCCTTTGGGTCTAGAGAAAGCTAATTTTTATATTTATTTTTCTTAAAATACACTGTTTGTTCCTCCATAAATGACAGCTTTTGGTTCTTACATTTTCCTCTGCATGCTGAACTTTGGTATATCAAAATGATGGGAAGACCAAGTACAAAGACCCAGCAAACATCAACAATGAGATAGTTATTGGCAGACAGTGTTTTGACATGCAAATAATTATGAGAGTCTATCTTTCCCTCAGTCTGTAATTGCAGGGAAGAGTGGAGAACAGGTGCATATTTCGAGCTCCGTTAAGCACTAAAGTTTTAAAGTGTCTCTCTGGACATAGATTTGAATTGATTGTTGATGTATCATCAGTTACTTAGAAATCTTGAAAAATTCTGTAAACATCACAGCCAACATCCTACAAACATTCTCTCTTGCATTTTTTTCTATCAGCAGTTAACACAAAGGATTGTTTCTAAATAAACTGCAGTGCAGGGGGGGAAAGTAAATAGATGCAGCAATGATGTGAGCTATTGGATAAACAGAAAGCTTGCAGGAAGAAAGTGAATAGCAGCAAAATGAAGATAAAGAACCAAGACATACACTGTTGGTAAAGGAAGCAATTACCAAACTACAGGCAGTCTTTGTTTTGTATGAAATCATCTGTACTTCTAACACTGGCTCAGCAAAAGGACTTCTTTCATTAAAATGACCTAATCTGGCCAAATTATATTGGATCCTTTTAGCTTCGACTAGCCCAGTTTTTACAGAGAATTGAGGAATAGCTTGGAGCACATTTTTAGTAAAAAGACTTTGTGGCCCAATGTTTTTTTCACACATTGATCTTGAAATCTAGGGAATGAGCTTGCTCATGGAGTATTCTAGGAAAAAAATATTATGCTAATACATAATTTTCATCCTGAATTACGTCAGCAGATTCCACATTAACAGATGAGCAAAGTTTTCATATAAAATCATGAAGGAGGTAAAAGATCATGGCATGTTCAATAGAGTATATTAGTATAATACCTAACTTTTTGCTCAAGAAACTTAATAACTTCAGATCAACAAACAAGCAACACTTTTTTTTTCCACAGATGAAATCTTCTCAGTGTTTCTCCAGTACTACTTAATTTTCTTTAACTGTCATTAACCATAAGAGTCAAGGCACTGTAAAAGCTTTGAATTTTACAGAAAATTGTGTACATCTTCCTCTAAAGCCTATTTGGCATTTCTTGCTACCTCTTAGTCTCTGGGCCAAACTCCCCAGCAATAGCCAGCTCTACTGTAAAATACACAGATAATCTCCTTGTGTGTAATGTCTGTTCCTGTCAAGCAAGTAACAGTATGTCCCTAAATTCTGCTTTCCTACAGCTTTCCACTCACTAAAACATGATGCCTGTCCTCATCATGCATTAAGGGGACAGACTCTTGATAGCACCACTCAAATTATACCACACTTTTTCAATACCTGCAGGTATGGTGACTCAACTACTTCCCTTGGCAGCCTGTTCCGAATTTTGACAATCCCTTCAGTGAAGAACTTTTTCCTAAAATCCAGTCTAAACCTCCCCTGGTGCAACTTGAATCTATTTCCTCCTGTTCTAGCACATACAAACCTCCTTTCAACTAGTTGTAGAGAATGATAATGTCTCTTCTGAGCTTCCTTTTCTCCAGGCTAAACAACACCAGTTCAGCCACTCCTCATAAGATGTAGGATCCAGCCCTTTCACCAGCTTCATTGCTCATTTAACTAGATGAAGACTAAGCAGGTCTCAAATAACCACAGTGAGAACTGCTGGACACTCAGAGAGCTTTACAAGAACAAATATACCTATTGGGCTAAATGAAGGCTTGAAAAACATATTTTCTGACTTATATGATTAGCTCCCAATTATTTTCAGATATAAATGAAATGATATTTAACTATCAATAACAGAGTAGGGATTGCACTTCCAGACACCATGACAGACCCAAGTGAAAGGAAGCCATCTTTGTTACCTTTACAGAAAAGACAGTGCTTAAAATGTAACTGAATTTGAATGCTGATATAAATGCTCATAATATCCACTTGGATCCTGTCTGAACACGTGTATTTATATTTTCACCATATGCCAAAGACATCTAATTTGAAAGAGGAGAGAAAAAAAATAACTGTTTATTTCTTTTAGTACAATCTGGCATGCATACAAAATTTGAAATGCTTTATTTTTATAGATCAGTCTGTAAATTAATGTAAATAATTTAACATGCAGATTATTCATTGTGCTGAAAATGACTGGAAATTTTCAAGAGTATAGAGAACTCTTTGACTAAGGGTATTAGTAAAAGATACAAAGACAAAAAAGGCTTAGCAACTCCCTGTAAAATATTTCAGACTCCACAGATTGTTCCACATTAGAAATTGTACAGTATGTCAGAGGTTAACACACAATGTGCAGCACATATACTGAAGAACTGTTGTTTGCACTTTAAACAAATAAGATTGCTTTTTTTTTTTTTTAAGAACCTAAGTGATTGAATGTGTACATGGCCATATTGCCTGGATTTCACTTGCACTTGGCACAAGCTTTGTACCATCAGGCAGCAGAGAGCGGTTTTTCCCCTGTAGAAAGTTACCAATGTAAGAACAAAGAAACCATCTTCACTGGCTGCTCAAGGTCGTTCCTAGAGACAGCTCTTACTAAATAAGTCTGTGGACATAGTTTTGTGGAAATGCAGCAATCACAGGTGTCAGCTAGATACAACCAATCACTGGTGCACACCACAATCTCAAAGGATGCCAAGGGTTTTAAAGTCCAAAGTATGCACTCATTTTACTTCTACCTTAATTAGAAGATCTAATATTTCTTGTATTCTCCTTTATTTCACATATAATGTATTTCAAAAATTCAAATAAAACCCAAAAATATCAATACCTTCCCATTAGATTAACAGCTGATCAGGCAAGAATGATTTTTCTGTTTGGTCAGACATGGACAACCACACATGACTTTCAGTTACATGCTATGGATTCATTTATATTTCACCATGAGCATAAGAGACAATTCCCTATATCAGCATTTAGGAGATTCCATTAACCTGAGACTGTAAAATATACATAGCATATATAAGTACAGTATACAGTCAGATGGGCTACACCAATGGGCTGCTGTAGCAGCTGTCTTTTTTATTTCTCTGAAATAACATAGCTGCTGTTATAGCTAAAACTTATAATTAAAATGTAGCACACTTCTCAGAAATCTTATCTACTAAGCACTACACTGCAAACAGCCTGGGATGCTGGATGCTATGGGTCCCTCGCTGAATCCAGATTCAATGTTTACAGCAAGCTGCTATATGTATAATTGATGACAATACTAATTATGGACATACAGGCACACATACTATCTTCATCTCCCTTTGAGATGTTAAGCGTGAATATATAGCCACAAGTTGTTGCATGAGTATATCTTTAACATATTCTTTTTAATGCAGAGGGCATAAAATTCTCATTAACAATAATTGAAGCTCGAAGCAGGAATTCCAGGAAAGATGTGTTGTCTCATTAGATATTAACTAGAAATACTATAAAATACTCTGTTTATGTATTGTTAGAATTCTGGAGTCCTTTTTTTTTTTTTTTTTTTTTTTTCCAAATTAAGACCTCTATTAATAAGTCATTTAGAGCTAAATGAAAGCTCCCACAATTCTGGAAATCATGTGTGCACTAATAAGTTCCCCCAAGGATACAGTATTTCCACTAAACTGTAGAGTTATAAGAAAACAGATCTACAGTACCTGTTTGCCTTACTGCAGAGGCAATTAATCCTCACTACAGTTAATGGATCTAATAATTCTAGCTGTGTCACGTCCTCTCAAAATTCCCACCATGTCTGGGCTCATAAGATGTTGGTGGAGCTCTGCCTCATGATGTGCAAGGGCCTGATTGTGTCAGTATTTCTTGATTATACAAAGGACCACACCATTGTCTCTCCACACAAGGGAACATGGACAAGCAGATATAGGTTATTTTAGGACTCAAAACAAAGAAATACAAACCCCTGAAATTTTCTCACAGGCAACAATCCCTTCCAGAAGTCACCCATAAGTGGTCTACAGCTCCATCAGAAATCTGCTTATGCTCCAAGACCAATCTAAGTCTCAGAAAATACATTTCATTTTACTGCATATGTCAGGATAAGATCTTCATTAGCAGATTATGTCTGTCTCCTAATGTCAATAAAATCATTTCCAAGGACTCCAAGGAAATAAGGTTATGCTCATTCCAAGCATATTTACAAACTTCAGTCCTCAAAATACTCCAATTATAAAAAACAAGAGGAGGAAGGAGAACCCACACGGATTTGACCATTTATAGCAAGATTCACAACAAGCTTCTTTAACTCTTCTGCTTTCATAATAATTGTCTGATTCTCACAATTAGGGAAGGCAATCCTTATAGCTTTCACTCCCAACTAAAAGATGCTACATGCTCATTTGTTTAAAAAGAGACAAACAGAACTGCCTTCTTAAATTGATGTTTGTTGAAAATTGGTTGTTTAGGGGAAAATAAAATTGCAAGGGCTGCTTCAGCAATTGGTTTCCAAGAGCAAATGTAGTTAGTTAGCAAAGGTTAGTTCAAAATAAAAAAAAGAAATAATTAAGAGTTAAGGCAAAGCACTTGTATCAATTCTCATTCACTGCTAAAAGTATGGTCCGTTTCTTGCAGAAATTATTGCTTCAGATAACCAAATATCTTGTGCAAATTCCAAAGAAACTTTCTTCTGAAGGATGGAGAGCACTCTAAAGAAAATAACTGGCAGAGTCTCTTAATGAAAGTAATAGTCACTTGCAAAATTTTGCCACCAAGAACTTAAAAAAGCCCAAAACCAAACATGAGAGAAAGCAGTATCCTTTTATTGCCATTTCACTGCTTGATTGGTCAAAACTGACAGAGAAATTTAGCATCTTCATTTCATCCCTTAGAGTTAAACCTTTCCAAAATGCTACAGGACTAAAAAGGACACTGCTCCCACCCTTCTTCTTCCATTAACTCGCTGTTAATTCAGTGAAATTGCCCAGGTTCTTTCCAAAATTGCAACTCTACACCACAGCATTACACCGAATATTTTGAAAATGTGACAGAACTAAACATCTATAAAACCACTAAGCTCTTCAGAGTAAAATCCTGAAGGAAATTAGACAAAAAGAAACTATATTTATGTGTATACTAGAAAAACCAATCAACAAACCAACCAACAAAACAAAACCACAAATGTCCAGAACAGACACACATATACACACAAAAGAATAACAGATTCTGGGAGCTTACTGCTTTTCACAGCAACAATAAATCTCTCACTAGACCTGACATTACATTTTGGTACTCAGATTTTATTGTAACTGAACAGCCTTGCTGCATTTAACAACAGGATACATGTTTTTAGGACACAACTGTCACATCTCTGGTAGCAGCTCAGTTCAGCCCCAAAGACTACCTATTGATTTAGCAGTGCTTCTACACTGACTAGCAATACTTCTACGCTCTTTCAGCCTCTCTTGACTTCAGTTTACATGGCAAGTTTATAGGGCCTACAGTAGCTAACTTTGAACAGCAAATCTTTTGAGGATTAGTATGTTCTGCAAAAGGAGGATTCAATGTTGTATCTTGGTTCTCTTCGCAAAGATGGCTATTGTGTTTATTTTGACATGTTTTTGTCTAGAGGATCGACAGTTCACGTACACTGCCATCAAGTCATCAAACATAGGGTGGAGTTATGTGTCTTCATAGTTTACAGTGCTATGAAAAAGAGTATAACGTATTTTCCAACTCAAACGCAATAGTTCATATGAGAAGCAATAAAGTGAAGTAGAGTTGGTCAGGACCTATAATGTGCTTGCTTTGTCTACCTTACAAAGGACTTCCTCCTGCCCATAACTGACTACTGGCTTCTTTAGAGAAAGCAGCCCAGCTTTTCTTGTGTCTTCTGACCTACATTCAAAACAGCATCTCCTTACATGGTCCACAGAGTGCTTAGGACTATATCTGATTTTTCCACGCAGGAGGAAAAGGAAAATGACACATAATATATTTCATCCACCATGCAAAAGACAAATACAGAAGGGTCTCTCCTACACATCTCCATCACAGTTTTAACAAAAACAGCTTCTCATCCATATAAGCACTAAAGTGATAACCTTTGTAATCTGTTCTATAGTTTTATAACTGACTACACTTGCATGAAGACAAAAGATCTTTTATTTTAGGAGGTCCTAATACTTATTGCCCACTCAAACTGGTAGTGCTTTACTCTAACATTAAAGTTATATGGTGTCTTTTGAAAGAACATTCACACTGTCATCAATAATGTTTATAGATACAGAGGTGGAAACAGAATATTACAGAAAACAAATGTAGCATGTATATACTGTAATGTTGCACCCTAACTTCTCCCACAGACAACTTGCCTCAGCTTATGAGAGAGCTCTTTATAACACTTCACAATCCAAGCATCTTAATAATGCTTTGGCCATTTACACAAGCAAATTATATTTGTGAACAGAACCAAACCTGTATACCTATAAATAAATGAATTATATCATTTGAAATTGCAGGAAATTATGTAAAAGGTTATGTCATTAATCTCTATTATTTACATACTGAAAGTCCAAAGTGTGGCATTTTTTACATTCTTGTACTCAAATTTGAGCTCTTTATAATGGTATTGTGGGTTCTTTTGCTACATTACAATGCACAAACTAAAATTTTAAAATGATACACTGAAAATCTCCAAGAACTGTGACCAACTCTGTATTTTTTCTTGCATAAAATAGCCACAATAAAATGTGCAGTAATGCATACATAGAGTGTCACTTTGATGTTCTCAGAACCATTAAGTAATCAACAAACAGACGTAGTGTAATACTGAATCTCAAACTATGCTAGAAAAATCATATTAATTCTCTTTTTTTTTAGATCTATAATACC
The DNA here is from genome assembly GCA_035221455.1 of Xenops minutus. Taxonomy (NCBI): domain Eukaryota; kingdom Metazoa; phylum Chordata; class Aves; order Passeriformes; family Furnariidae; genus Xenops; species Xenops minutus. The sequence continues at coordinate 22,362,696 of JAWWEE010000122.1, read as the reverse complement.
TTTTCTTTGTAAGACTAAGACTTTTTGAAAAAGCAGAGTCTTATGATGCTTTTTACACAGCACCTAATGCAACAGACCAAAAATTTGCTTGCAGATTGTAGAAAATAACCCGCTCATGGCAACTCTTTGGTGCCGACCTGCTTACTGCAACTTAGACACACAAACAAGTAAAAAACTTATATTTTACTCTTTGTTATCTGCAATAAACAGTAGCTTAATAAACTCTGTCTTACTCTGTGCTATCAGCCTGAGGAAATGGAGAAAAAAATATCACATATTCATTATTTTGTATAAATAAGTAATAATATTCACCTTTTTACCACCTCAAACACTCACTTCTATTTATTCACATTTACCATAACTATTTCTAAATTCTCCTACATCTCTAATGTAGCTATTATCATAATAATTCTCAGGAGTTAGTCCTAAGTATTCTCTCTATGAAGAAACATCACATATTTATTAGTTTTTCAGGTCTGTGTATTTTGGTCTCCTGAGGAGACTCTGCACTTTGTTGTCTATGGTTCTTAATAACATCCATTTACTGGTTGGCATTCCTGTGTGTTTCTGATCAAAAGCACAGATTTCTACACTATGACTGCATATGGGTTGTTTTGCGCTCACTTTAGTGATTTAATCCTCAGATGCACAATCTCAGTTTTATCAACAATGCTTGAAGAACAGAATATTCCAGATCCGAACTAAGTTTTAGCATTCCTGTCTTAGTGGTATCAGAAAACCATAGTATTCCAAGTTGCAAATGGTTTAACAAGTGGATGTGGGAGGCTGGTGGGACAGGGGACACAACAACAGGACAAAAAAAAATGCCAAACCCAACAAACAATAAAAAAGTGTGACATTTTTGTTTAGCCCTGATTATTTTTCCCCATAGCAGCAAATACTTATTCATTAGGGAGACTAGCACCAACAGTAGTCAGATGGGTTTGCTTTCTCCATGCCTCGCTCCCCCCAAAAGGGCTTCTTCTGATTCAAAACAAATGAGTTAAAAGTTATTTTTTCCTTAAAATGTTTTTTGCAATTGTGGAAATATGTTAGCATTTTTAAACTCAACTGCCATTTCCTAAAGGCAATTTTTGAGTTTTAGAGTTTTGAAATTTTAATCCAAATTCATAAAAAGAAAATTTTTTGAACTTTACCTTTTGTCCAGAAAGAAATACTTCCTATCAGGTACCCCGATCTGCTCTTTGGGGAGAGAGGAAAAAACTAGGCTTTTCAGAATGTCTGCAGTTGGCCATCTTTAAAGTGTATATCAGCAAGTCATCTTAAAAGCATCTCATTGCATGACTGTTCATCTCAGATTCAGTTAAGATTACACATAAGCTCCTATTAGCCAGTCTGTTCTTCCATCCTAAACAAAAAGGGAAATACCAAAATCTCAGAAGAAATCTTTTGATTTCAACATCATACTTGCACTTAAGCAGAGTTAATTAGTTTACAATGTTATGCAAAGGCACATAGCCCTTGACTTTGGGTATATCTAGAAAACTATATTAGATGCTTGTACAATGCTATGAGAATCTGCTTTCTTGTGAACTCTCCTTATTCAGATGGTAGGATGTATCAAAAAGTTTGCTGTTACCAAAGACTTCCTAGAGAGGCTAAGCCTTCTTATGCCCCAAAGACATGACAAGTGTTTGCACATTTTACTGAGGGCTAGGCAATGTCAGGAAGACAGAGCCTGGAACAGCGTGTTTCTGCACTGGAGCATTCCATAGGAATGACTGCAAATTAGACAGAGGCTATTCCCTCCTGCTTCCCTATTGTTGGAGGCAGAAAGTAATTAGCTGCTGGCCTATACCAGCAGCAAATCATTAACCCCTCCTGCCCCTAAACATTAGCTCAGCTGTGCTGGCCATTGAATTGCAAAGGATTGAAATACTTCTCTGTCTATCTTCTGCTTCATCTACTCTAGAGAATCCACATACATGTGCTGTCCTTGGCTCCTAGATATCCAGTCTGGGAAGTCTTGAGGGGGCTGGGCAGCATTTGGATTTGCTCAGGCCTGATACCCAAATCACAGTCCAGCAGTCAGTGATTGCAGAAGCTTCCCAGAGCTAAAGAAAGGGAAAAGCTGCCTGCACACATGCTGCCATTCTGGGATAAGTCATCAGATACAAAGAAAGGTACAAAGCCAGAACAGAATCTAGAGCTGGGGTTTCTCACCATTTTGGGTTATCTTCATGGAGCATCATTCAGTTAGATCAGGCTTTGTTAAATGCTGTTTTGGATTCGCTCTGATAAAGGCAGTGCCTACCATTTAACATAGACTACAAGAGTCTCTTCCAAAAGCCTAACTTTGAGTGGTGTTTCATCAAAGTAAGTATTTCTTTAAATGCTCTTATTACATGTACTTCAAACATAAGTTGTAGGAGCAATTTTCCTTCACAGACACCAGCCTAGCAGCAAAGTAGGCCAAACACATCCATCTAACTCAATGGGCCAGACATAAAAATGTAGGCCTTTTACAAACGCTTGTAAGAAATTATGTCTTATCTTTTGAAAGATGGAGTCATTGCATTGGCATTACACAGCTTGTGCATTAGATCAGACAGCAAATGAGATATTGATAGAACTATTTTGAACAGTCAATAAGCTTTCAAATGATTGATAGCTTTGAGCTAACTCTGGTAATATCAGTGTCTGCACTTGGAAACTAGAGACTGAAACTATAATGCAATATTCTCTTTGCAGAATTCATAAGCATAAGTCAAATGTGGGCAGTGGCTCCAGTTGAGGGATTTGGGTGGGACTCTGTCTTCATAGCAGAAGGAAAGAATGAGAGCAAATTTTACTTGTCTTAGTCTTTCCATCTAAATCCAACCAAAGTGGTACCTCAGAAAATAAAAATACGGGAGGAGAAAGACAAGGGAGAAGCCAAGTTAAATCCCTGAGCAAAAGAACAAAATGAGGAAACAATAGCTCCATGAACATTGTGCTTAAAACCCTCTGCAAGTTAGTAGCACAAATTTCATTGGAAGTCCAAACAATGTTACTGAACATTCCAAATAAAGAACAAAAATTTTCCCTTAGAATGTTTTATGTAGCGTATTCAAAGTGAAAAAGTAGCCTCTGAGGGGAAAAAGGAGCAGAGGAGAAAACATACAGCCAAGAATTTTAAAAGTGATATAAAAAAAATTATTAATGCAGACCTAGAAGTAGCTGGATTTTCAAAGATCACATGCTTTGTGCTCTCACAGCATAAGCTTCTTTCATGTCACAGAGAATCCAATAAAGAGCCATTATTAAAAATATCCCTCGTAAAAAAATTATTTTTAGAAAAGAATGTAGAAGGAATTTTAATTCATTAAGCTCCATCTATTAATGATTGAAATTAATGACAACATATTTATCTTAATTTAAATTTCCAAGCTCTCAAGCTTATGGTAATGCCCTGAGAAGGCTATAATTCCTGTTTGAATTACAGGTATTCATGTACATGTACTTGGTTATCATCCAGGTTTCCCTTCCATTCCATCTGAAATTAGAGAGGGGAAGAAGTTGAAAAAAGTAGACTGGTAGTCTTTCCTTATCATTTATAAACAATTACTTCCCCTTGGTGCTGCTATTCATGGGGTATTGGCTCACACTTGCAAGAGGTTTGCTATCCAGCTATTAGTATAGTAAAATGCAAAAGATATTAAGATTCTCTACAGGGGGGAGAAGGTCCTCAAGGATTACTTGATCAAATTAACTGTTAGCAGTTTAAAACCTGAGCTGTATCAGACTAAAAATACCAACTTCACTACACTTGCCCCTAAAAGCAGTGATGATTCACTACTCTCAGTACTCTTCAGTACCTCCTTGCTCCCTTATACACAACATAGAGCATAAAGCACAGTGCCTGCACAGTTAGGGATTCGCTTTGGAAAACTGACTGTCAGCAGAGGTAGCTTTTCTTTCACTTACTTGGTATTATGTCTGTGTGACTCTACAGTCATTCATAATGCTGCTCTTGATTCATGCTGATGAGACCAGGATCCATACCTAAAACAAATACAATTCAGCACCTGTAGATTTACAGTCATTATGTACTTAACTAATGCAAAACACTTCCTTCACCACTAGAATTCTGCCCCAAGGAGGCAATATCCTTCCTCTCTACTGTAGCACTTCCATCAGATGTTTACATCCCTCTCACTGTTATCTATATCTCTTTTCTCTTTGCCTTTTTATAAACACTATGCCTGAACTATGGTTTTTGAGCAACCATCTCTATTGCAAACTTCAGGATATCAAAAAAAAGTGCCCATTTTTAATTATACTTTTTACACACATGCAGAAAGTTGCTTGATAATTTAGTTCACTAAAACAGTATAGTTCCAAATGCAGAGGTGAAGGCCAGAGTATATATAGCCGTGGGATTACAGGTAGGTAAGGTAATTTAAGAGAAACAGTGAGGACAAGGAAGGTTTTGAAAAATAATGTACTCTGTGCTCTTTGTTTATTTTTACTGTACTGACTCCTTCATTTAACACAAATGTAATAAATAAGCAAGTACTGCAGTTTATTAGGAATCACATCTTATGTGAGGAGATAAAAATAAAATACATTCTTGGAACTTTCTTTTAACACCTGAATACGATAATAGAAACAATTAGGGACAGTTAGGGATGGATTCTGTGAATAAAGAACAAGATTGGCACAGTGGAAAACAGACAGAAATCTATCCAAATGTGCATGTATCATTTTTCAGATTGAGAATTGGAAACAATTTTGGCTAAATCTTTGGTTGCTACAAATAATTTTGGGTGTTCATACCCCATGAATTGTGCTGACTAATAGTATAAAAACGTGGCTTTTTACATTCATTGGCAAGCAGTTCTTCTGTACCTAGTACTAGTCTTAAATTTTAACTACAAGAGATAACATGGAAATGAATGATTAGGAAAGCACAGGAGAAAGAAGATACAAATCTAGGATCACTTAGGCTTATAATGACTTGTTCTCCCCCAAAGGACATTTGTGTGCATTTAGAGTGTATGCCACCTAGTGGGAGCAAAAATTTGATCAAAGTGTTAAAAAAATAAAAAAGGTTAAAAATTTAGCCTGGCATACTGCAAGCTGGAGGGAAATTAGAACCTGCATTCAGTATTGAAGCACAGTGTTTACATACAAAGTCCTTCAAGAGAAGGGGTTTCTGACTGTCCATTACCTCCTCCTTATTGCAAAACATAAGTAAAAGTTACTTAAAACCTACATATGCAAAGCTCCTGTTTGATATTGTTGCTTCCACATTGTAAACAAAAATACAAAAATTTTGCTTAGTAGAGTTCAAAGGCACAGCAATCTAAAAAAAAAAAAAAAAAAATCAAGGAAACGTACTGGAATATATGTAAAACTAATGATACAAGGCAATGCACCGTAATCTAATTACCTGACCTTCAAACAAAGTAAAATTATGGAAATGGAGGAAGTGCCACTACACGATCTTAGCTTCAAATCTAATCAGCTTGTATCATTAGCACTGGCATAGGCAAGTAGCCTTACGTGTGAGGGTGGGCGCTGGAGGGCTCAGCCCTTACACCTTCACAGCACGGCCACATCGAGTGCCACCTGCCCGCCCTCGGCTCTCCCCAGTAAGGTCACCTGGGTCACCTGCGCCTCTCCGCCCCCAACCCGGCCTTGCCCCACCCCTGCCTCTTGCCCTGCTCGACTCCAAAAGACTGCTGGGTTGGGTGTTGCTAGGAATACAGGCGAAAGTTCTCACACACTTGCCTTGAGCACAGTCAGCAAGGAGACAGGTGGCAATTTTGTTTCTTTCCTCTGTCTCCTGCCTCCTCCTCAGGCAATCCACACCCCCCTTCCCGAGGCCGTCCCGGGGCGAACCGGCGGCTCCCGGCTGAGGGCTCGCAGCCCCGGGAAGCCCCTGGGAACGCAGCGCATCCCCCGGCAGAACGCCTTGTCCTTCCCACCTGGAGCCCGCGGGGGCGGTGGGAAGCACGGCCTCACCACCGGCAGCATTCAGAGGTGCGTCAGGCTCTTGGGAGGAGGTAGTGCTGGTTTATTCCCTTCCGTGCTCTCGTCAGCATTGAACACTATTTTTCACAGTTCCTTGGAAGTGTTGCGAGCCCCACAGTGTTACTCTGCTTTTTGTCTCTTTTGTTCCTCAAGTGGAAGGGTGCTTTAAAAGAATCTGTCTCCTTTAATTAAATCAAGGCTATTGGTACTGTGGTTTGTCTCACTCCTGTCTAAGAGAAAAGTTAAAAATTACTTCTACCAGTGCTTTGAGAGCTGGAGAGGATGGCAAAGAGGAGGGAGAAGGCCTTATGCTACTTGAGAATAACTCTACTTTCAAAAAATCTGTTCATACAGTCATGTCTAAGATATCTTTGTAGCTGACATCACACATTTCCCTGTTGTTTCAGCTTTCTCCTCATGCAACTTGAGATATCCTTCAAATAAGATTTGAAATGTTGGAGGCAGTAGATGCATTTTTCTATTCATTCGGATGATGGGTTTTTACATGAAGTATCACAAAAATGTGAAAAGAGTTCACAGTGTATTTCAGTGCCATCAATTCATTATGCTCTCCAAGATTTGGTCACAGTTTTTTGTTCACCTCAACTCTGCTGCGTCAGGGATAAGAGTCAGTAAGCCAAAGTGAGACACTGTTTTCATTATTTTGGGACAATTAAAGTAAAGTAAATGGACATGTTTACTCAGGAACTGTGCAGGTAGTAGAAGCCAGCTCCTTATGGGAAGAAAACAGACTTATCACAAGCTAAGCTCAAAGGTAGATAATAATTCTCCGTGTTGAGGACGTGTGATTGTCAGGAGTACTAAATGTTTGTCAGATTATATGTTGATAATTAAACTGCTGATCCAAGTAGAAAAATATGAATATACCACATTTTAGACCCTCACATTCTAAAATATGATGTGTAGAGCTGGAGAACATAAGGTACAGGGGAAATAAGAAAAGCACTTGTAACAGTAGAAGGAAGCATCAAGGCTGTTGGTATTAATGTGTTGAGTTTACCAGAGTGTTTTAGAGGAGGCATTGATATTTTCTACAAATACTGTTAGAGACCACACATCCCAATCATTATATATTTTACAATGGAACATTTGTAAAAGGAAATGGGCCTTCTGAGATTGTGCCTAGCTAGTAAGCCAGTCTAATTGGGACCAAACATGCTTCTTTCATCCACATGGTCCTGTCTCATCCTCTGGACTGGCTCTAGGGTTTGTCTGACCCCACAACGAGCTGTTTTTGGGAACCCATGTTGTGTGAGTTTCCAGTGTGATTCCCTGAACTGGTTACTGCTCAGTCAGACAAGTGCTGAAAGAAAGGAGCCTGGAGGGGAGCAGAACTAGCCATTTGTACAACAGGTTGTTTGGTTGGCATTTTAAAAAATGAAACCTTCATGCAATGGTAGAAACAATTGTTCCAAAGAGCCAGAGACTTACCCGGCACAAATTGGTAAAAAAACCATGGAAACCTTTTTTCCATCTGTGGTTTTGATCCATGAGGTTTGAGAGCTACTGTATTTCAATTTTAGTTGATCTGCTTCCAAGGCAGTACATGGAAAATGGGGAAAGCATCACTAAAAATAGTGTACTGAAGAATATGAAGTCAGTTTACGTCAACATATCTATGCAGACAAGGTGTGCATGGCACAGACACAGGTGTGCATGATCTCCCTGCGGGCTGGGAACTCACCAAAAATTATGCTGTTGTCTTGCATTTTTGCTAAGCTAGCCTATAAAACAGAGTTAAATTTTGGAAGTAAAACCCTACTACTCTTTGGTAGCTCCTCCCATTCTTTTCCAGCCTCCAAGGTAACTTTATGTAACTCAATGTAAGTTAAACTTTACGCACACTAAATTTTCAGAGCTTGATAAGTCTGCTGTGCCATAACTTCCCTTTAAGTTATTGACGTGTATTTGAAATTTATTTGTTTTATTTAGCCTTCTATGACCTGTTGCTCATCCCCCTCCTTTTGCTCAACATTATTTTCTGAAGAAAAGTAATACTAGGATACCTAGTCACAGTATACTATCAAGAACAAATTTCTCCACCGTGGCTATTTTGGGTCTCTAGTGTTTTATGACAACAAATAAAAAAGTGTATGAGGGAAGTTTGATCTGAGTTCACTTAACTTGTAGAGAAAAATAATGGCCCATAAAGTGCAGAGAAATGAGCAATAAATCTGCTTTCAGTCTTTCTGATGTCTTAACAATTTTTTTTTCTTTTCATGGGTAAGTTGGTTTCAGATTTAGAGATAAACTGATGATCTAAAATTGATAAAAAATTTGTGTCTATATTGAATTATCAAAATGCTATTTCAGACACTTAGAGCATTACCTTTTCCTACTGAATACTACAGTAGTGCCACAAAGAGGATAACAGGGCCAAGATGAAATCTAAGAATAGGAAAGCAAGTGGGTTTAAAGTAGATAAAGCATTAGAGGTTTTGAGGTGATCTACTTCTGTGATATTAAACAGAACAAAGTATTTTGTAATTGCCAATTTTCTCTCACTTTGTTAGCTTTATCCTTAGGAAAAAGACTGATGATCCTCTTATTCTCCAGTGACTAGAAAAAAAAATAGAGTTGTAGTACCTATTTAGAATATTTAATGCTGGTAATGGAATTTCATGAGTAAACTTCGTGTCTGCTTTACCGTGCCACATGTTTTCAAAGCTTTGTAGAGGGAAATTTGCATCAATAATGCCAAATATCCTCAGGTCCCCATGAATTCAATAAAATCAGTAAGAGTTCCCCAGAGCAGCCAGCAACTTAAAGGCTTGAGGCCTAGGTGCTGCTGTGACTCACACCTGGAGAATAATGCAGATACAGACATGCGAAATTGAACGTCCTTCGTATCTTTTGTTTTAAAGCATGTTCCTCTTCAAATATGCAGTTCTTCTCTCATGCAGTGCCTTTACCAATAAGGGTGAGTGTATAATGATGCTATTCATAAAGGCTCACTAACAGCTAAATCAATGATACTTGTCACATGAATGGTTTCCTGGGCTGCTTCTTAGAGTTCATTTTGATGGTATTACTTGAAAAAACACATTTAGCTTTTGGGTTCCGTGTATTGATTTTTGTTTTTCTAAATGTAATGCTTGTTTCACCCTAATATGTGTTTCTTTAAAGTGGATCTATAATGAGGTAGTTTGGACTGCGTGTCTTACCTCTCTCTGCACACTATTAGTATTGGACTCCCAAGGGCAGTTTGTGCAGTGAACTGTGATAATGAGGTTGATGGTTCATAAAAGGGCTGATGTGACAAATTACTGACCTGTTTTGGAGATTAGGTAATAGTACCTTTGCTAAGGTCTGCATATCAGCTTTTTATTCAGCAGAATTCTTGCACCTGTAAGTATGGTGGTTGCCCTATTGTCTGTTCCATGTACCAAGATGATCAGGAAAACATTTGCAAAATATAACTGCTGATGTGATTCATTGTGCTCCTCTAAAGACAAAACACACTATTCTGTGATTCAGAATGTGCAGGAGATTAAATTTTTTACAGCTTCTTGCATAGTCTTTAGTTCTTTCAGTACCCTACATCTGCTACTTTAGTTGGAAGAGTATTGGAAGGCATACATTATAAAATTCACCTTCCCATATATACAGATGTCACCCTTTAGGACTGTTAAAATATCTGTGATATTTGGTTAAGGTGTAGGATCAGTTGGTTCTCTACATATAATGAAGTCTTCTCAGAAACATTCTCTTTTGTGAGACATCTTAGTTTGTCTCAGTAACTGGGGCATATATTCTTTTCTCTGATCTTGTGTTTGGTAGTAATACCTCTTGATTCTATTTAATAGCTCAAGCATTACAGATCACTAGTAAAAGTTGTCATCTATAGGATATCTGTATAGATGATTTTTAATATTGTTCCATCAACTGGTTTGTGAAGGTAGCCAGTAGAAACAATATCCACTGTGTATTTTATTTTATTGCTATTTCTGCTGGTAGTTTTCAAACCTTCTCCTTTATGCCTGCCAGACTTTGGATGGGTGCATTTTTTGTGGGTGAGGAATGGCTCTGGGATATACAATGTGTATTTACATGTGTTCCACAATAATATATTGTTCTTGGCAGGAAACACAAAAGCTGTTGTCATACTCTTAGAAGTGTTAGGTGATGCTTAATTTGTCATTTTATTTTTGGAGCATTCAGCAGATTGAGCTTCATTGTCCTACTCATGTGGCCAACAGAGAGTTTGCATTGATACTCTTTCCTTATTAATACTGACAGTGTTGGTTGTGCTGGCTTTCATCTTTCCTCATAGCTGTTGCTTTGGGTTTTTTGCTGCAAGGATTCTCAAGCAGTGAAATAAGCACAACTTGCTGTTGTCCTCTCGCTGCAGTGGGATTGTCATTTCTGTCCCTCATGCTGTCTCACATGCATACATTTCCTGAGGAAAAAATGAATACTGTGAAGTATCTTGCATAATTGTCTGTTCCTCTGTGATGTGTATAATAATGTGAAACATTGTTTTGGAAAGGCTAAAGTCATGATCAAAAGTTGAATCCTTGCTGCATGCCTGCTTCATGTTTTATCAACACAGTTGGCAGGTGAGGGTCACGCTCCCTTCTGCAATGATATACATCACTCTCTAAAAAAGAGGATGGCTTTTGTAGGGCTTATCTCTGACCAAGTGCCATGAGATAATTGAGGCTTTCTGCACACACAACAGTGCTGTGTAGTACAAGAGAATATCAGCACCACTGAGAAAGTGTGACTGCAAAGGGCTCATCAAATGTTGTGGCAATGGTAGAATTTGTACTAAAAATGTCATACCCAAAAAAGTGCTTCAGTTTTTCTCAGTACGTTTCACCTTCTCTGTATGTTTTAAACTGCATTTAGTACTCAGTAGGCCTTTGTGATGATGAGAGTGGAAGTCAAGGTACATTTCCAAAAGGTGGGCTTTAGTATTTCCTGAATTTTATATATGAATGAATGATTTTTATGTGCCCAGAAAAAGAAGCCTTGTGCTATGAAGAATAATTCTTGAATGCCAATATTACCAAGCTGGCTTTTGGCTTACCAGTCACTTCCAGTTTTGATAGCCATCCTCAAAGTTTCAACACCATTCTTCTTTACTTTTATTTATATCAGCTCAAAACTCATGCTCAGAAAAACAGAACTCTTCAAAGCACAGGTTGCCTCCAGATAAATGTGATCCACTTGTGAGAAATGTTTATGTAAATTTATGTTTGGGGTTTTTTTTAGTAACCAAGTAATCACTATTGATTTTCTAGGTTTGAAATTATATTAAAAACTCTTTCTTCCAAAATGAATATTTTGATTTCTGCTTCTTTCAATATTTGAAAAAAGCTGATATCACTGTTTCCAACAGGTCTTCAGAACATTCTGTATTCTCCTTATAAGTACATCCAGACAAACCCATCTCTTTCAATAGCTCCACTTGGAGAAGAGCCTTCTCATTCCAAAACATGCATTAATGAGTGTTGCAATATCTGCTGAAGACATGCAGAGGTCATCTGTTCTTTACAGGGAAGGTCCACGTTGCTGGGACACAGCAGCATGATCTGTCACGCAGGGGTTTAATGAACCGTCATTGCAAACAATATTTTTACCCAGTTTTGTGGGTAAATCATGGTTAGAACAACCCTGAAATGTACTGATATGTTAATCAGAAGTGTGTGCTAATAATGTCATAGCTGAGTTAAGGGAGCAGCAAAAAGAGCTTGTCAATCTAGAACCCAAAAATAGTATTATTTTGATTAAACCTTATATGCCACGTACGTGTTGTATTAACATGCGTGGCTTCTATTTCAATAGCAATAATTATGCCAAGACTGATGAATGACATTTTGTGAAAATCTGTCAACACCAGAAATACTGGGTATCTGTCATTCAGTGACTCTGCTAGTGCCACTTAAACATTTGAACAAGTATGATATAAATAATTATTTTAATGACATAATTTTTTTTCTTATGATACAAGTTCTGGTAAGTGAGAGAACTCTTGAATGGCTCAGACTTCCACTGACCTGTCTGGCCTCTAGGGTGGTAATTAGATGTCTCCCTTTATTCTTCAAACAGACTTTGATTCTAAGACACTAAAACATCACTCAGAAACATTACTAAGAGCAGAGTTCTGTTTTACCTTTCTATCCAGATTAATTATGGCAAACATCAAACATAATATTTTATAGAGTTGTAGAATCATAGAATAATTTGGGTTGGAAGGGACCTTCAAAAGTCATCTAGGCCACCTCTCTTGCAATAAGCAGGGACATCTTCAGCTAGATCAGGTTTCTCAGAGCCCAGAGCCCAATTCAATCTGACCTTGCGTGTTTCCAAAGATCCCACTGGGTATTTCATTGATGGAAAATAGTCTGGTCCCAATACAAACTCCTGAGGGACACCACTGATTTCATGTGACTTCATTTCTGTGTATATACCAGCTTTAAATAATCCTATCATAATCTTCCACAATAAATTCCTTTACCTAGTCAAATTGATAAAGTATTATCTTGATCATATTCAATATGATCAAGTGTTCAATAGAACATATTATTGCTGTTGCCATGGTAAGAAAATGGGATGCCTTTCTAGTCCTTGAAATTCTTAATTGTTTCAACTGGTGTAGTTTCATTTGTATAGAATGTTTTTTCATAACACTTGCCAACATAACTCCCTCAAAGGAAAAAATTGGAGAGGGGTCAGGATAATGCATGTCGATATATTTGCCTCCTTACAGGATTTAAAAATTCCTCAGCAAACTACTAAATTCTAAGGCTCATAGTCTGCTGATTACTTGCAAAGATATATAAAGGATGAATTAGAGATCACACTGATTGAAATAGTTCAGAAAAATGTTTTGAATTTAGATCAAAGAAAAAGACTGAAATATGTACAGCCTGGTCCTTGATTGTCCTGGTTTCAGATGGGATAGAGTTAATTTTCTTCTTAGTTGCTGGTACAGTGCTGGATTTTGGATTCAGTATGAGAATTTTGATAACACAATGATGTTTTTATTGTTGCCAAGTAGCACTTACTTTAAATCAGTAACTTTTCAGTTTCCCATGTTCTGGCAGTGAGCAGGTGCATGGAAAGCCAAGAGGAAACATGTCCAGAACAGAATCACACAGAATCAATTAGTTTGGAAAAGACCTCTGGGATCATCGAGTCCAACCTGTGACTACCTTGTCAACTAGAACATGGCACTAAGTGCCAGAACCAGTCTTTTCTTGAACACCTCCAGAGATGGTGACTCCACCACTGCCCTGGGCAGTCTGTTCCAAAGTTTAACAACCTTTTCCATGAAGAAATTCCTCATGGTGTGTAGCCTGAACCTCCCCTGGTGCAGCTGGATGCTATTTCCTCTTGTCTTGTCACTAGTATCCTGGGAGAAGAGCCTGACAACCATCTTGCTACAACCTCCTTTCAGGTGGTCATAGAGAATGAAAAGGTCACCCCTGAGCTTCCTTTTCTCCAGCCTAAGCAATCCCAGCTCCCTCAGCCCCTCCTCATAGGACTTACCCTCCAGACTCTTCACCAGCTCTGTTGCCCTTCTCTGGACACACTTCAGCACCTCAGTGTCTTTTTTGAAGTGAGACAACTACCTGGATGGATAAGGGGACAGCAGTGGATATTGTCTATCTGGACTTCAGCAAGGCTTTTAACACTGTCTCTCACAGCACCCTGCTCAAACTCAGGAAGCATGGACTGGATGAGCAGACAGTGCAGTGGATTGAGAACTGGCTGAATGGCATATCTCTGAAGGTTGTAATGTTTGGCACAGGGCCTAGCTGGAGGCCTGTCACTGGTGGTGTCCCCTAAGATTCAATCTTGAGCCTAGCATGATTTTAACTTAACCATCATTGACTTGGATGAAGTGGCAGATGCCTCCTCAGCAAGTCCACTGGCAACACAAAGCCAGGAGGAGTGGCTGATATCCCAGAGGGCTGTGCAGCCCTTCAGAAGGGCTTCAGCAGGCTGGATAGAGGGGCAGAGACAAACTGTCTGAAGTTCAGTAAAGGCAATTGCACGGTCCTGCACCTGGGGAAGAATAACCCCTGCACCAGCAGAGACTGGAAGACAACCTGCTGGAAAACAGCTCTGTGGAGAAAGACCTGAGGGTCCTGGTGGACAACAAACTGTCCATAAGCCAGCTGTGTGCCCCTGTGGCCAAAAAGGTCACTGGTATCCTGGGATGCATTAGGAACAGCATTGCCACCATCTTGAGAAAGGTGATCCTGCCCCTCTACTCAGCCCTAATGAGGCCGCATCTGGAGCGCTGTGTTGAGTTCTGGGCTCCTCAGGACACTGGAGACATGGAGCTCCTGGAGTGGGTCCAGTGGAGGGCAGAAAACATGTTGAGGGGACTGGAGCATCTGAGGGAACTGTGTCTGTTCAGCCTTGAGAAGAGATGACTGAGAGCGGACCTCATCAATGTCTATAAGTATATGAAGAGACAGTGTTAAGAGGATGGAGTCAGGCTCTTCTCAGTGCTGCCAAGCAACAGGACAAGAGGCAACAGGCAGAAACTGATGCATGGAACATTGCACCCAAATATGAGGAAGAACTTTACTGTGCAGATGACCGAGCACTGGAACAGATTGCCCAGGGATGTTGTGGAGTCTCCCTGATTGGAGATATTCAAGAACTGTCTGGATGTAGCTCTGTGCAATGTACTCTTAAGAAGGGTTTAGACCAGATGATCCCACCCATGGTCCCTTCCAACCTTACCCATTCTGTGCTTCTGTGAGTTGGCTGGGAAAAGCTGACTTGGGAACTGCCTAAGCATCAATCTGTGAGTGGTGGTGAGCAATTGTGTTGTACATAACCTTAGGTTTTATTTCTCTTATTTCCATTGCAATTATTATTAGTAGCATTAGTATTCTATTTTATTTTGTTTCAATTATTAAACTTTTTATCTCAACCCACAAAGTTCATGTTTTCTTTCCAGTTCTCTATCCCATGGAGTGGGGTTAGGGGAATGAGTATCTGTGTGGTGCTTAGTTGTCAGCTGGGGTTAAACCATGAAAGTGCTGAAACATCTGTGAAAATACTTCTGATTCATATGCTTTGAAGCCTCAGTCCTGTGCTGTGCAGTAACAAAATTATCCAGAATTACAGAGGAAACCTTTATTTATATCTACAATATTGCAGACAAATTATTGTGAAGGTACAAAAATAATTACCTGCGGATATTAAGTATGTATCTATAGGTTCAAAATGAACTCTTCATCTTACTGCCTGAAAACCAAGTTCTAACTTGGCAAAGATGTTATAAGAAGGTTTTGTGAATCAAAATAATAAATAAAAACCAGTTCAAATAGGAATTTTATCAAGCTCCTTATCTTTAAGAATTACTCACATTATTTATATTGCTGTTTCACATTAAGTACCAGCTATGAGTTGGTTATTATACAAGATAGGGAAAAAATAATGAGTAAAAAGTTGGAAACCATGTGATCTTCATGAAGATTTGGGTGAGATTTCTGACAAGATCAGAGAAAGAGAGTGTAAATTCAGTTCTCTGCAGCTCTTCATAGTGCTTTTGCCTTCTAAATGAGTCTTCTATATGAGACTCATATAGTTCTTGGATCTTAACAGAGCAGACTGAATGCATTAAGGCTTCTGCCTACCTTGTCCTCTCTTCATTATTACCCTTTCCAAGGAAAAAGTACCATGCAATGTCAATTTAGTTTGAGTTCTTCTACAGCTAAACTGATGTTTGTGATATGTGGAGATCATATCATCCTGCAGATGCCTTTCACTGTAATATTTTAGGCACTAAACCTAATTATTTTAAACACAGCAAATTAAGAACAGTACTTCACAGTCACAGTTAATACTCGCAAACAGTGTTAAGGTTGACATGATGATGGTACTCCTGGACTTTATGCAACTCAGCCAAAGTGGGCGTCAGAGCAGTTGAAAGCCAACTGATGCCTGCTGCACCAAGGTACACCAGGGCTTATAAGTGCTGGCAGTGCAGAACATTTTGTGTTTATCTCCTACAGAAAACAGGCCCTTGTGTTCCTTTGATTTTTAAACCAGCCTGCTCCATCTGGTACAGTTTGTGCTTCCAAATAAGGTTCAGGTCTCTGTTGCCTGCCTGAGGGAGAGAGGAAGAAAGGAAGAAGGGCCCTTAGATGAAACTTGAAACTAAGGTTCCTGTACAAATGACTAATTTTCTCTATATTTTTGCCTTAAATATGGTGCCTGCTCCCAGGGGAAGATAGAAATCCCATCATCCAACTATATCTAAACATTATTGTCTTTGCAGACTAGTGCAAATATTTGTAAAGGAATACACACTTCAGATTGTTCTAGGAAAAGGGTAATGGTGCCATGGAGACGAAAAAAAAAAAAAGGTTTTCTTTAAGCTAATAACTTAGGTGATTTTTATCATGATGGAAGTACCATAGCAGATCAAAGCCACAGATCTAGATAAATTACCAAAATAAACATTGCAGTGGGAGACATTGAGAATAACTAGCATGCAGCAGATCATATCTTCTAAAAACAAATTTGGATTTGGATTATACCAAAACCCAAACAATTACGCTCTTTGTTTTCCCACTCCTCATTGCCCCCCGGATCTGAACACTTTTGTTAGTCTTGAAGATCATCCTATTCATATGAGGCTGTAAAATCTTGCTACCTGACTTTTTTAAATATATGTGGTACTTAAGAGAGCTTTGTAATTGCAGAGTGATCACAGATAAGTAGACGTATCATGATTCTTATTAGCCATGATACTCATTCTTTGTATACTTCTGTCATGTTGCTTCATCTTAGCCTGTTCCTTGGACTGATTAATTCTCTTTATTTTCTCTTGAAAGTTGTCCATTCCCCTACAAACTTCTGTTTAGCGTGTTTGAATTTCTCGTATGCCTGCTTTTCCCTCTCAAAAAGGGACAGGGAGGAAAAATAATGTTGTTGAAAGCATATAATTGATTTAATGATGTATTTTCAATTAGTTGCCATCCCAGTCTTTCTGTTTACCTTGTACTTAGCTACTGATGGAAATGCAGTAGGTATTTCTAGTGATGTCTCAAATTAATTCAAAATCATTCTTTCCTCACTTACAGGAGCCACTAATTATCTATTCAGTATACACAATGCTTTTTGTCGTAGAATGACAGCAGTCACTGTGGTTTATTTCTCCTTTTGACCTTTCAGTCTTTTTTTAGATTTAAGCAACCTAAATATTCTGCTGTCTGCAAATGCTGCCACTTGCATTCCATTATTAAATAGTAAATGTACAGATTCTGCTGTAAGTGACATCTTCAATTGAGGCATCTAGTTTTCAAACCAGACATAAGCACTTTTTTCCAGATTATTGTGTTACTATACTTCTTTACATGGACAAGAAGTACCCCCAACAAATTGCAAATGTGTAATAATAAGCATATATTTTCAGTGCTTAAAAACAGTACATGAATTTTGACAGTCAGAGGGCAAATGGATATTCTTGGAAGTACCAGTTACACAGCAGTTCTCAGGGAGAAAAAAAGGTGAGGCAGGAAAGGGGAGGGAATATGGTCAGTCTTTGACAGTGAAATAATGTGCCAGAGATCTTAACAAGAACGTGTTCAGTGACTTCCTGAAACAAGGCATTGTAGATTGAATGAATGATTTAATAAATGCACAAAAACTGTGAAACTTAGTTTCAAAAAAATTTACAAATTTTATCATACACCTGATTAAAATATAGCTGTCCTAATGCTCTCCACATTGTGTCAGCCTTAAGAGAATGTAAGAATCTGGCCTAGTGCCTCTGAATCATAGCTTATGGGGGCAGGTTGGAGAGGGTCCAGAGAAGGGCCACAAAGATGATCAAAGGCCTGGGATCCTGTTGTAAGAGGAAAGACTCAGAGAGTGGGGTTTGTGCAGCATTGAGAAAAGATGGTGTAGAGGAGACCTTATCACCATGTTCCAGTGTGCAGGGGTGGCTACAGATGGGGACTACCTTTTTACAAGGAGCCACACAGAAAAGAGAAAGGGTAATGGGCACAAATTACTTCTGATTGAACATAGGAAAAAGTTTCTCAAAATGAGAACAATCAGCCACTGGAATAATCTCCCCTGGAAAGTGGGACATTCTCCAGCACTTGACACTTTAAGATTCAGCTGAACAGTGTGCTCACCCATCTTGTCTAGTCTGTGCTTTTGCTAAGGTCCCTTTCACCTTGGTATTCTGGTCTAGTCTAGACTGATCTGGTCTTGACTGGATTTTATCTTCCAGATTGGTATTTGAAAAACAGGTGTATGTCCTGGGGAACTTGCCCTGAGAAGTGAGAGGCTAGGACAATGAAGGAGGCATTTAGCAAATTAAACATACATGTTTCTTGATGGTTTTGGATCATGACTTTTGGAGACAGTAAGATATTTGATGAACACTCATTTTGTATCCACAGTCAGCTCTACTTGGAATGTCATGTCCAGGATACATCAGATCCACTATACACACACTCTGCAAAATTTTCCTGTTCCATGTTCCTGGTTTTGGCTGGGGTAGAGTTAATTTTCTTCCCAGTGGCTGGTATGGGGCTGTGTTTTGGATTCTCTCCCTGGTCCCAGTAGTTAAGGGGAGTGAGCGAGCATCTGCATGGGCCTTGTTTGATAGCTGGGATTAAACCGTGACAGCATGCCAGGCTGCCAAATTGTCATGATCTGTTAGATAATGGAAAAAAGCCCCAAATATGAAAACTGGAATGACTATGCCCAGCCTCAGATACTGTATGAAGTTTAGTTTTCGATTGAAATCTAAATTAATATGAAATCCTGCTTATAACTTTAGCTACTCTAAAATGTGTAACAAACACATGATAAACTCAGTCAGTTAGCCCAGTTATACCTCTATCAAATTTTTTTAAGATTGATCTTTGAAAAACATGTCATCCAGTTACAGTGATTAGATAAATATTTCAGCTACACATCACCCTAGCCAGTAGCAAATAACCTTTTTCTTACCCCAGTATATTTTCAAAGAAAAGTCATCAACAAGGTACTAATAAACCTCTGATTTAGCCATGCAGCTTGCAGTGAAAGCCTCAAGCTGAAGGCTGTATGTATATATAATATCGTACCTGCTTCTCTGAGCTACAAGTTCTTTCTATCAAGGTAAAATGCATTAAACTAGCGCATAATTCTCCTGTCTGCTTTGTGTTGCTTGAGAGGCTTTAAAGAGCTATAATCAATTTGCCAAATGAATAAAGAACAGCCATGACCCTGCATCATGCACAAAGAATTCACCAGTGAAAATACTGTGCATATGTGTAGCTCTTCACCTGTTACACAGCTGCAAAAACCTCAGGGTCCTTGAGATGATATTGTATGTTGATAAAAGAGAAATACACAAGATAATAATCAATATTGTACTTTTCTGAAGTGAAATCACGTATCTAATTTTGAATTGGGTATGATAGCAAATGAAACTTGCTGGAAGACTGTATTCTGATTCACAGGTGCTGGGTCTTTCTGCCTCCTCTTAAGTTAAAAACTACAAGGTCACGTACTGTGGGATTATTTCACATTATAAAATGCTTTATACAGACTGTTTGCTACTGAAGATTAAAGTCGTAGGTGTATTTGGGTAAGAAGAAGAGAGAACTATATATATATATATATATATGTTTGGCCACAATTTCTAAAAATGCATATGTTGGAAGGTTATTGTTGATAAAAACAGCTTAATGAAATTAGGGTTTATTTGGGTTGATTTGTTTATGAAATTGTGATCAGCCTACCAAAAGTGCTGGGAGAGAAGAGTGAGTAACTCTGCGGTTGTGGCTTCCTTCACATGACACCTAAAATAAAGAAAAACTCGAACCAGCTGCACAAAAACTGTAGCTCTTCTAAAGAAGAGCTATCCTTTCTGTGTACACTTTTATCCCATCTCAGTTACCACCCTTTGTAATGGCCATTGAAGATTGATTCTGCAGCTAGGAGCAGCTCTATCTCTATGCTTGTATCATCTAATATGTCATGATATAATGACCAGAAATTAGGTAGCAAAACCATCTCCACAATTTCACTGTGCCACAGTGAAATTCTCCTATTTTAGGAAAACACTACTGTATTGTACTGCCAGAGAAATAGCTGACGAAGAGGCCTGGAATGTAACAGAGTATTAATCACCTTTTCTTAGAGTTTCAAGTGTTGTAATATTTTTTATTATTATTTTCCCTCTCTTTTGTCTGTCATATAACACTGATAAACACAGGGGATTTCACCCCAAAGTGAAACTCACTGGACACATATAATCACTTTATAACCAAAAAACCTGAATTTTTGCATGGATACAGACTTCTGAGAAATACCAATGACACAAAGAAGAAAAAAAAGAAATTATTGAGATGCCTGCTGCACTGAGGCTGACCTCAGAAGTTCAGTATCACCTCTTCCTTGCACTTTTTTTCACCTTTCAGATTGCTTATAAAGCATCGATCTATAAACCTCTCTTGCAGATGTCTTTTCTATTTCCTTTCAGACATGTTAGTTTTTAAAAACTATTATTTGAGAGGATATCTAATTAGCAATCAGGTCCATTGGTGGTAGTGCACCCAGGAAGGTGCACATTTCCATATTAGTAAGTAGTCAGCATTGGATTTCTGATGTTGCAAATCTAAACAGTAGAAGCTGGACTATTGATCAAGTGAAGCATTTTGTTTGGAAAGCTCCATGGTCTACCTATAAGCTTACAATGTTGTTTCCTCCACCTGGATAGCTAGCTGTAGAACAGTCAGTTCAACTTCATGCATTTACCTTGTAACTAGCATAGCTGTGATCGACAGTTTAAGAAAAATGTTGAGGGAAACATCAATTTTGTGACCTTGCCTTTTAATGGGCAATAAAGTTTTAAAACTATAAGCCTAGGACTTACCAGAGCTCTTCTTTGTTTTATTCTTTCTAGGCAATTACTTTGGTGTGTAGTGTACTCTAGCACCTTTGATCGCTAACAGCATAATGGCAAGTCAGGGTGTTAACCTTGAGACCCAGCAAATTTTTGGATCATTACCTATTTCAGAATTTTATCAATATTTTTGGAAAGCTAGTCCTGAAAATGGAGACATTTAGGGGAAGTGTTGTGAACAGACAAAGGATGGCATTCTTGTAACCACTCATAGTCCTTAAATAAACTCTTTTTAATGACTGGTATGATTTGGTTTCAAACTTGAAAACCAATTAACCCCTGTAGTCCCTTCAGTTTGTGAGTTTATTTCTCTTGTAAAACCACAAAAAAGCCTATGTGACTGATCCCTTGCACTCTGCTTGTATCACATAGACTCACAAATATGTCTCAAAACATTAAAAAACTAGCCTGGTTTTCAGAGTTCAAGATGAAAACAATATAATCCTTTGAAGGTGGAATCAATTGAAAAACTGGGCGCCAGCTCTGTGAACTGGAGCACATGGGAACAGTGCCACCCATTTCTAAAGGAGCGACACTAGACCCTGCGTATGCAGAAAAGGAAGCTTGCTCAGTTTTCAACAAGGAGCATGGTGCAGGTCATGAGAGTGTAGTTTGGAGTTTTAAGCTTTCTTTTAGCACTGAACAAGATGTTTTCCTGTTTTATGGCAGGACTCTTGCCTAGTAAGTTCCTCTGTAGTCCTAATGGAAAGCTGAGGAAAATATACAATATTCTCACTTTCATAGTCTGTTACAAGCCTGGCCAGACACTGGTGCTATATGACTGCCACATATTCTGGTATTTTGAATGTCCCAAAGATAGGATTACAATATGTAACATTTTCTAAAACTTCCAAGCACTAGTGCAGTTTTTATTAGAGAACAGCACTAGCTCTGGAACAAGGACACTGCTTCAGCTACAAGTCTGAACACCAGAGCTTACGAGTAATGAGAAGTGAGTTCATTGTGATCTATATAGGGTACACTTGAAATTTAAAAAAAAGTTGTAAAGAACTACTATTGGAAGTTTCTCATTGGTGATCAGTTAGGTAGCATTTTGTTTGTTTGTTTGTTTGTTGTATTTGTGTTTTTTCCTGCCATGTATTTGTCCCTGAACATTCTTCAGCTCTGCTTTCACATTTATGACGTCCTCTTCTTAAATAAGCTTGACAAAATCCCGTGAAACAGCCTTCTACTGTGTTTCAATACTTATGTAAACTGCAGAAGCTCTTGAAGACAGTGGCCTATCTTGTTTGGATGCTGTCAAAACATGACTCTGTTAGTTGTTGCAAGATGCTGCTGTTTCTGTCTCATCACCAACACTGTGCAGACACATGTATGTGTCTTTTCTCCATGTCAGTTGGCAAGCAAAGTGTTCCAAATAGTTGACTCAGGGAAGAAACTGGCAAGAAAGCATTCTTAGTGCTGTAGGAGCTATGCGGAGAATAGCTGTGATCTGGCCACAGCAGGTGGGGTTGTGGCAGGAAGCAGAGATGGGAGGGACATGCTGTCAGTACAGCCCGTGCATTCCATTGATCCTGACTGTCAGCTTCTCTCTGTCTAGTGGAGATTAGGCGAGAGAAAGGATGTTCACAGGAGGAGTTTTCAGGATGTGAGAAACTAGTTTTGGTAAAGTATGTTCTGCCCAGGAATACAGAGCTTGGTCTTGGTCCATAACTGCCTGATGGTGTGGAACTCAAGACTAGTCACTTCCCCATGCTTCACAAATATGGGGTTTTTCCCCTGGAACTTGTGCTTACACATATATATGCAGCCATGTGTATATATGTGTGTGCATACATATACTGCCACAACTCTTTCTTCTCCACTGTTTAAGTAAAGAACAGTACACAGAAAAGGCCTAACCCTGTTCTTTCAAAGGACTTCATAAGAGCAGTGTATTATACTACTACTTATCTTTTTAACTCTTTTGATTTTAATCCCTCGCCTTCTGACAGTCCTTTGCTAGCCAATTAATTGAGTAACTACTAAGTGAACTTCCAAGGCATGAGGAGGATTTCTTTAGTGTCATGGCTTCATGACTCTGCAGTGAACTCTACTCATGATCTCTGTACCTTGGAAGTGTTTTGTGACACAATAGTGGTGACTGCAGTAAATTCAACAAACACAGTCCCTGACCTGAGGACCACAAAAATAAATAAGGCACCAGATGAGTTTAGACGTAAAAGTACTGTAATTTTTGAGGACACTCAAAAAGCAGTGGTGTGAGTTTGTGGATGTTTTATACTAGGGTCTTAACCATCAAACTCTTTTGCTTGTGATTTATTTTGATAAGGTGATGTTAATGTTCCCTCTGTATTTGCAGCTAGTGAATGTCATCACCTGGAGAGAGTCCTGATTATCTATTTTTCACTAGTACACTCAGTACTTCCCATACAGAGAAGCAAAATTGCTTCTGGAAGAGCCTGGTTGATGAGAGTGAATTGTTGCTCTTGTGGCAGATGGAACTGCCGAGAGCCTTTTAAGCAGAACACTCTGATTGCTTGTGAAATTAAAACTTGCTTAACTTTGAAAGGCTGAGAAGTATAATGGGGATGGTAAAGATTTAAACATTAACATTTGAGAAGAGTAAGAAAAAACCCCCAGGAGGATCAGATGGCTCATATCTGCAGTAAGCTCTCCTCAATTAATGCCAGTCCAGCGGGGGAGACCCTCAGCCTGTAAACTCTCTAGGGAAAACTATGTGAGAAGAAATTTCCAGAAAGTATCTGAGTTGCAACTCCTAACTTAACAAATCCTTCCTGTGTAGGAGATACATGTGCCTAATTTGTAAAGATAATGGTGGAGGCAGGGGGGACAAGCAGGGAAGGGAGTGTATTTTAACAATTTCACAGGGAAAGTTTCAGGAGACATTTCAGCTGATCAACTGCAAAACAACAATGGAGTTTTTCTTGCTTTCATTCTCTCTTCCTTTGGCACTGTACCCTTTTTTTTACCTAATGCTTTATCTGACAAAATGGAATGTTTGTACCTTGGGTTTCATAACCTTGTCTAGCCTTTTAACCATATTTTCTACCCTGAACAGCTAATTTCCATGTTTGGTAAGGCCTCACTGCCCATCTATAAGTTCTTACTGCACTTACTGCTCAGTGTCTGTTTCCGTGACCTGGATTATATGAATATTTTTCATAAAGAGGAAATGTTTTGCACTGTAACAAATTTTTCCAAGTGACCAGAGTTTTCATTCAAAATGTAAGGAAAAAAACATCCTCAGAAAAGCTACAGTTTTAAATCTTATGTTAGGTTTATCTTGTTGACAGGTACCCACAAAATTAAAACTCTTTGATTAAATACCTGTATTCAGACTGTGTGGAAAAACAAGACCATTAAAAGCTGTGTTTCTTTGCCACCTACTATTTGTTGGTATTTCATTAATACAATTTTGAGCAATAGAACTTTTAACTGTAATTATCTAGGCAGCATGAGTAATCAGTAGTGTGTTTTCAAAATCAATTTTTCCCAAATAAGGAATAAATTCTTATGGAAAAATAAGGCCTAGGTCAGTTTTCAATTGACCTCTTAGTAACACAGTAATAGCAGATTGTGCATTTATTCTGAAGGGGTTATTTGTAATCAATATTGTACTAATTTTATTCCTTGCAGATTGTCTATCAGTTCAAGTATTATGTCTTTTTAACCATGTTTCATTTTACCTGTTTGAATTTAACTATGATACATCTTGAATTGATCAGTATTTTCAACAGAGAAATACTTTTCATATACCCTATTTTAGCATCTAATCATTCAAGATGAGGCTGTAGTTCAGGTGGAAGAACATCCTTAGTAAGCAACGTGCAAGAAATTTCGGCACTAGCTTCAATTGTCATTCACCCCAGATGCTTAATAGAAGTATCCAGCAGAGCTCTTGTCACATATTTACTAAAAAAGACCACCTTAATCTCCTGTTTTAGGATTTGTTTGCAGCATTTGTTACCGATGAAAATCAGTTTCTGCAGCAGAGATTAACTGTCTCTTCTGCATTATCTAACATTGCATGAACCACATTTCTTTCAGGGGAGCCAGCTTGTTGTAGTTAAGCCTCTTTAACGAAACATTCATTAATTCTGGGGTTCTACAGGATCCAATTTTGGAACCCTTACTGGTTTGTCATTATATATTTTCCTTAGGCAGTAACTGATTGGTCTCATTGTTTCCAGTATCTCATGCAGATGATCTTCAGATTTTCCTTTTTCTATTCCACCCTAAACAGAATGCTAACAAGCCAGAGTAGTTACTAATTGGTCCATCTCTAGGTCTTTGCACTTCTCACTCCTTGGTTCTATAAATAGATGTTCCATTTTCCCTGTTGCCAAGGCTTGTAGCCTTGGTGATAGAAGAAAGAGGGAAAAATTGGGTCCCTGAAAAACAGTAAAGAACTCCTTCTCCTAGGTGAGGGCAAACAGTTCTAAAGGAACTGAGTTTCTGTTTCACTGGAGTCCTTACAAAGGAATACATGGGAATAATATTAATACAAAGAGCAGATAGCAATGACTAAAGAGAGTCAAAAGTGCTGCAAAAAGATGGGCTAAAACTGCAGATAATATATACCATCCTAAGAACAATTGAGGACAACGGGATATTTTTGCAGATAGACAGAAGACCAGTTTAAAGAAGCATTGCTTAGACCATCATGGCAAATCTGTTACCTCAAAGGACTCTAAGGCCCAAGTGGAAGTAAAGAACTGACAGGAGAGGTGGCAGTGCAGTCCTATATAGTGCAAGGTGCTAACAGTTTGCCTGTGACATGGAGCTTTTGACAGTGTAAACTAGAGAGCTTTGAAATTGATAGTCACACTTCAGGAGAGATGCAGACCCACTGGAGAGAGGCCAGTGCAGAGCAACAAGACTGTAGAAACCAAAAGATAGTTATAGTGCATCGCTCAGTCCATCTAGTTCAGTATCTTGTCCCTGAGGCTAACAAGCAGGGAGTGTTTTGGGAAAGAGTGCAAAAGCCAGGCATAGAGAAATGCTTTATTGTTGTATTTTGCAGAATTTAGTAAATTGAAATTTAGGGAATTCCTGCATTCAAAGATGTGTCTTTTTAGCTGCCATTTTGGTTCAAATGTTGAATGTAGCCTAATTACTTTTTAAGCTATTACTAATATTTTTATCTACCACATCTTTCAGTAGAGTTCCACCAAAAGTCTTTCTGTCAGAAAGAAGGCAATGAAGCACTGTGGTAGACTGGAACTTATGCTGATCTGTCAGTATATGACTTTAAGAATAGGCTAGACAAAAACTGTCTGTCTGGAAAAATACAGTTATAATGTGACTTGGGCAAATGGGTGGACTGTTATCTTTTCCTGTTGGTTTTTTTTTTTTTTTTTCCTGCACTTTTGTACAACTCTGTGAAAGTGATATCATCTCAGAAAAGAAATCCCTGCTCCCTAAATCCTCTCTCACAGCCTTTTTGAAGTCAATTTATTTGCTGTCTCTTTAACTGATGCCCCAGCAGGTTGGACAATAAGGCACATCCCAAACCTTGTCTTACAGATGTAATTCTAAACAGGTGCAAGCCACAGAGAGAACTTCTTCACTTTATCAGACAACACGAGAATTGTATAATTTTGACATTTTGTTCACTGTCAGTTAACTCAGGTTGTGAAGCAGAGAACAACAGGCTTGCAGATTTAACTGCTGTTTTGGGAAAGACTTCTAGAATTATTCATAAAGGATGAACTTGTTAGCATGTTAGATAAAAGTCTCTTAAGCAGTAGCCAAGAGCCATGGGTTTAGAGAAGTAGATCTTGTCAGAAGCATGTGATAGAATTAATCAAGGAGCAAGTGGGACAAAGAAATTAGAGACTAGGGATGCTATCGATCTGATTCACTTACATCTGAGTAAGGCTTTGATAAAATTTCACAGAAGAAGCTGATATGCAAATTCAAGGATCTTAGAGTGAATGAGAGGATGATGAAATGGATGAAAAACTGTCTGAAGAGAAGAATACCGAATAAATGGGCACAAACTGACTTAGAGAACAGAAACCTTTAAAGACCCCTGAATTAATTAATTTGTTACTTTAAAAGTTTTTCATACTTTACTCAGATACTTAGCTGCATTTAGAGTATGACCACTGTTGCAGAAAAATAACTGGGGAGATGCAATAATGGAATATACTTCTGTATCTGAGGAAATTTGCTTCTTCCCCCTAAGGAAGTGACAGAAATGGAACTTACAGAATGCATTTTCTCTCATTCCAAATATTAAACAGAGAAATTCCTTTTTCGATGTGGTTTGTTTTGAGTTTATTTTTTCTATGATGAATTATGAGTGACTGGCCCATAGACACAAACACTGTGGGCATCTAAAGCGCAAGCAAGATGAAATTACTCTGATGCTTCCTTTTCCCCTCATTGTACATTCGTATAATTATGTTGACTTGCATTACTACCTTAACTCTCCATTTTGTTGGATTTTCTCCTTACACCACCTTAAAATACCCAGTTTCTCATTTACATCTTTAATCTTGTCTTGCATTCTTCTTTGGGTTTTTTAAAGACTAAAGTGTAAGGGCATTATATGACCTTACAAAAGTCCATTGCTCTTAAAAGATTCTACATTTTGGGTAAAACTCCTCTCTCCCTGTATAAGAAGGAGGTCTCAGAGACAAACTACAGAAGCATCATCTGGTACATAGAGGTTTGGGCTGGGATTCAGTCCTGGGTCAGCTGTAATTTACCCTCTGAGCAATCAATTTATGTTTTGCCTCAGTGCTCCCTGTGTAAAAATGAGAATGATACAGAGTTATTTTGTAGACATAATCAGGTAATGAGGCATTTAGCTTTCTGCCATGAGACAGGAATACATGTTAAAGGAATCTGTATGAACTCAGGTCTTTGAAGAATCATGCAAAACACTCTTCTGTTAGTTCAGAAAAGGGGTGGGGGTGTGTGTGTGTAGGAAGGGGGATGTGTGTGTTTTCACATATATATATCCATGCCTAAATCCTTTCTGATTTATGTTGCTGAAAGAATTTGCAATAGAATACATCCAAACAGAGCTAATATATGTAAAACTAGTTCACATTAATCCATAGAAGTGGATACATGATAAGACATATTCAGAGATTTTTTTATCCAGCCTTTTATTGTTCATTGGACCCTTCTGAACTGGTTCATTGAAAACTTTTGCTTATGGTGAAGAAGCATTGCTCTGCATTCTGAGAGCAACAAAACTTAATGAATGCTCTTTATCAGAACAGCATGCTAGAGAAACTGCATAAAAAGTACTGCGATTCCTAAGGACAAGGGATATAGTCTGTCCCCAGTCAGTGGCAGAGAAACATATGTTAAGATCTGTTTGGGGTATTTTTTTGTTAAACGTGGCCATTCTTCAGTATAACTGAATTGTCAACATCAACTGTACAGCACAAAGAGAACATAAACAGCAGTACTTTAAAACCAGATCTTCCCTGAGGAAGTGTGGATGCCTCATTAATTCAGAATTGGAGTTGGGAAGAACTCTGGAGCAACAATCTGGAAAATAAAAAAACAAGTGCAGGCAGGAAGAAAGGAGACAGTGTGTGGTACTCTCACATCTTGTATTTCCTTAATTCTACACAAAAAGCTGACAGTTCCCATCCTTAAAGTACCTAAAAATACCCTGTTCCACTGCAAAATGCTATTGCAATAATCTGTCTGCCAGTACACTTCCACATAGATTTTTCATTCAGCATGACTTTTTTTTTCCCCTTGCCTCCCACCCCCAAGATCAAGAGAAACACAGTGTTTTTAAACATCTAGGAAACTTGTAATAAACATTCTGAATTCTGCATCACAGCTGGGTTAACAGGAGTGTTACAAACACAGCAGCCCTATGTTGTTTATGTCCTGCTGTCTTGAATTGGATAGCAGTGTCTGAAAATACTCTTCTGATGTTCTGAGGGTGTCCTAACTCGCCTGAACCATGTCTTGGTTGTTTCCAATTTTATTTAAATAAGTGGCTTGAAAAATAAAATGCACAAGAAAATACTAGCTCTTTATTTTTTATTTTTTTTAATGCAAACTGAAGTTTCTCAACTTTCTTAACTTCTAGATGAGCTGATAATTTGCCTTCACTAGATGGTGAATCCTTTTTCTTTTATTCAGTTTCCTGATTAATCTAACATATGGAATATAGAACATCTAAGTTACAGAAATAGTTAATGTTGCTAAAGAAATGAGTACTTCTGCTAGATACTTCTACTTAGAAACCTTGTTCATGCTGAGTCTGTGATAGTTAAGTCAACAGACTGTTCCAACAATATGCTAATCAATGCCTTCCAAACAATAAACTCACAACTATTTTTCTCCTGTGGGGAAAGCGGAAAATCTTATAAAGCTTTTATTGAATTTAGGCTTCAGCATTGGGAGCAACTTCATGAGTCTTGAGCAATGTATTGGCTGAGTTCAATACCAAGGGACTGCTGGTGAGTGAACGGTTTTGTCCTTTCTGGTTACTGTCACCACAAGTCAATAAGAGCTACCATGTGGGATTTTGAGGGGCATAAAACAGATTTGACCAGTCAAAAGAGATCAGGGTCCTAGTCCTGTTAACCTAAGTAATTCTTTGTTAAATGTTAACCTAAGTAATTCGTTGTTAAATGTATTTCATGGTAGTAGTTCTAGTTGTGTAATTCCTACTTTCTTTCAAATAGATAATCCATCAGAAAGAAAAGAAATATATTTTGAGAAAAAGCTGTTCATTTTTTTCATTTGAAAACAGTCATGAAGCTTTTTCTCTTCTTTATTTCTGTCTTGTGGTTCAAAAGGGAAAAGTCAAGGTGACCAGCATAGACTAGGATGCCTTCATTAAAAGACCTTTGTTCCGTGTACAGCCTTCTTTATTCACATTTGTAAAAGTCCAAAACCTTTTGGTTTCTACTTCACACTACTTAGCATGTGTGTGGTCAAAGTACTAAGGAAAAAATTCAAGGGCTAAAGATAAGCATTTATTACCATTTTTATGTCAGTTGCTGGCTGTCATTCAAAAAAAAATTTTGGTCTTTCAGCATACCTGTCAGGTCATACAGCATTTAAAACAGCATTGTCTGTGTTTAACCCCTGGACTCAACCTCCCAAACAGGCTACTGGCCTTAATTTAATAATTTAATTAAATTTGTTTATTTGCATTTCATGTTCAAGGAACTTTTTTTATTCAAAACCTGTAAAGTTACCTTGTAAATGTAACTGTGCAGTTACATTGTGAATTCTGGTGTTGGTTCTGCAACAGTCTGAAAGACTCTTTTCATCATTGCCTTTTTTTTTCCCCCCCCATGATTATTTTACATTGTTTTGCTCCTTGAAGAGTTGTCCATAAGAGTTTCTTATGGAAATGAATGAAGAATCTGCCATTGCTGCCAAACTGAAATAAGGGAATGTTTCAAACATCCATGCAGAATAAAAGCATTGCAAAAAAGAGGGGGAGGGGGGAAAGATCGAGAGGAATTACTGTACCTGGTAGTTTGTTTCACAAAGTGTTATCCGAAACTCTGTCATGGATAGTTTCCGTTGTCTCATAATCAATCTGTCATATCATATGGAGCTTTTCATATCAAAGCTCACATGTAAAGAACTTCTTCAGGTAAGATTTTTAAGCAACTGTACTATGTGACTGAGGGCCCTTGATGAACGTTTGCCTTATGAATCATTATTATAAAGTTAAATCCTAATTACCTGGCTGTAGGGAAATGGGTAATCTTCCTGCCTCTTTGGGAAGGCAGAGGAAGCTGAGGGAGATGGATCAGTTTTTCCATATCTGAGGTGTTTCTACAGGCCAGGAGTCAACGTTGAAATACCACAATTGAGACAGGATCATTTGTTCGACAGATCTGAGTCAATTTTTTTTTAAATAGCATGGTGTCTTGAAAAAAATCGTCTGCAGTTTGCTTCTGTTAGCTTATCCTCAAGACAGTGGTTTGAATGGGAGCCCTTTGCTCTAACACTTTTTCCTTGAGTTCTCTTGAATCGTGGCCATAGAGGATACTCCATTACAGTGCTCAGTTCTACACTATTTTTGTGTTAAAGGGGTCAAAATTACTGTCCATGCTTGAGGTACTACCTGAAACATTAGCATTCCTGAAGAGTATGTAAGGGATGAAGGACACTAATCAGTAGGCATTTTCTTAAGAGGAAACTACAGAATTAAACAAATCTGGCCAGTGCTGTCTCATGCAGAGATGAACCACATGCATTGTACTTCAAGCTGTAGCATTTCAGTGTATGAGGAATTACATGTTACTTGGGCAAGCTTTTAGCAAATCAAAATCTTTCTAAAAAGAGCATGAAATGGATGTTATCATGCCTGTACCACAACCCATGTTTCTGAGTAATTCAGTTGGACAAGATTTAATTAATAACAATCACAGCTTGATAAAGGCAAAGATATTGAAGAGCTTT
The DNA here is from genome assembly GCA_035221455.1 of Xenops minutus. Lineage (NCBI taxonomy): Eukaryota > Metazoa > Chordata > Aves > Passeriformes > Furnariidae > Xenops > Xenops minutus. The sequence continues at coordinate 22,331,411 of JAWWEE010000122.1, read as the reverse complement.
AAAAGCCACTTGATCTATCCTAAGGCAGAAGTACCCTTGTAATTTAATATTAGTCATGTACCTAATAGTAATTAATAATTTCATCTTCAAAATGATGGTGTTGTTCTCACTTTGCATGTGAGGAAACAGCAGAAAAAACAGGGAAAGGTTTTCAAAGTCAGCTAACCATTTGTGTAGGTACCAAAACACTGTCAATAGTTTTTCTTCCCCAACCTTACCTGTTTTTAATAATTCCAAACTAAGTTAGAGATACTAAACTGTGACTCAAAAGTTGATTATGCTTTGTCTTTCCAAAATTCAGTTCTGAAATCTGTTGTTAACTGAGCAAGGGAGTGCATGTTATAGCATTATATAAAGAGATATGCTTCAGAAAATGTTGAAAACCTATGCATAACATGGGGTTTTCTGACTTAATTGGTGATTGTTTTATGACAGCAACCTACGTGGAAATGACAATGCAGCTTTGCATTTTTTTTTGTCTTTCAAGGGCTTTTTTGAAAATGGGATTAATTACCCCAGTAGTTCTAATGGTAGGTGAAATGCTAATAACCAGACAAATCTCAATACATCCTAAGTAATTTTTTTGTGTTTACAAGAATTTGGAGAGGAACTGGATAACTTTAGTGAGCTGGCAGTACATGTCCATAGCTTTAAGCTGTAGGTCCCATGTATAAAATCTAGTTCAGGTCAATAGATAATACATTATACCTGCCTGATGGCTGAGTACCATGTCATCTGATTTAAACTGGTGACCTTGTTGTACCTGATGGACAGGTGTCTACTGCTGTCAGAGCAGTTTAAAAGATTTTAATAGAGAAATGATAATTTATGAGTATGAACTTCCATATCAGAATATGGAAGTTTAAAGAAAGTATAGTGTTTAGATTGATGGAGTAAAAAGAGCAACGTGGTTACATTCATATAGCAGATGTTACAGGGTTGAGTTATAAGCTTTGGTTTAAGCTGTAGACTTTCATAAGAGATGTCACAGAACTAAAGTGTATGTTTGGCACCAGCTTGCTTATATTAACCAAGAAGTCAAGGCATGAAGTGGCCCAGAGATTAGAAATGTCTGAATGATTTGTCAGAAAGGGCAGAGAAATACTGATGAGAAAGCACATAAAAGTTACTGTGCACAGCATTTGACACAGTCATACCCTTTCTTCCTCCAAAGACATCAAGTTCATTTTCTTTCACTGTGTTAAACTTCTACAGAAAATCTGCAATTCTACAGAGATTTGGCCTTAAGATTAAACTTTCGGGGCCATCTTAAATGTTACCAGCTGAAAACCATTGTAGGATTTCACCTACAATGTAAGTGAATGTAAGTAAGTGAAACTACTCCTAATAGGTGTACTTAAGGGTTTAATAATTTTTTGCAAGATTGGAACCTTGAACAACATTTTCTATTCAAAAGAGTTCTGTGTGGGTCTCTTCTCATTTTATGTCTACTTGTTATTACTGTCTGTAGTTTAAATTTCACTTAAGCTGCATCTCAAAAAAAAAATCTTGATTTATAATTAAATAACAGGTTTTATGAATAACTGCTATGCATTTAATGGAGGCCTAACACTAAAGGCTTTTTTCATCTAATAATGCAAAAACAATTGCATATCTTGAAGTCATAATCCAACGTGTCATAAAAAAAATTAAAAACATTCTTTTCTGATATTTAACATTTGTAACTACCCACACACTAAAATGGAAGCAGGGACAGAGAAAGCTATGCCAGAGATGATTTAAGAACTTGGCCTACACTGAGGCATGAGGTATAATAGCTTTTTGTTGGTGTTTTTAAAAATAAAACCTTCCTCCACTTCACTTAGGGTAGCATAAGAGATTTAAGTACAGATAGGGATTTATAGAATTATTCTTTGCCATTTCAAATAGAATGGTTAGTAATGAGAGTGGCTCCTCTTTGTTGCATTCATCCTTTGGAAACAACCAGATCTCCTAAATAGCTTGTTCTGAGTATGCTGTTCATTAGGTTTGGCAATTACATATGGCTCTGAGTTTTCTTCTTTTGGAGCTAATACTAATAAACACTACTGGAAAACTAGTTTATATAAGTGGGTGTTGTTTGAGTTTGGATACTATATAAACCACAAAACTAGTTCTGTAGAATTTGGTCTTTAAAATACAATAGGCTTCTTTGTGACATCTGATCCTTCTTTATAATTTTCTAGAGATGGCAGCTCTTAATTAATGCAAATAAACCCATTTACAGCCTTGCTTATTGAAAATGCTTGTATTTGAGTGCTGAGGTTTGACTGGTAAGGAGAGCAGCTCTGTTTCTGGAGTGCTGAATGTCTGTGCTTACATCTACTTGGATCCAAATTGTACCTTATGGCAATCAACACTGATATCTAAATGTCTTCTGTTCCCTTAAAATTGGAGTACAGTGTTTCCTCCCTGCCATCTTCTCTCTCCTTGAAGCTACTGGGCCAGTATTCAAGATTAGGGTCTACATAGTTCCATCTGGTCATAAAAACTAGCCAAGCTTACTTTGTTTTTTACCTTCTTAAAGTTGGTATCGCAAATAATCACAACTATTCTATTTCTCAAAGGCAATAGATATGCAAATATTTGGAAGTAGCACAGCTTGTCTCCTCCCCAGTGCCATTTCCCATCCTGGGACCAGTACTGATCAAACTATACTGTTTGCAAAAATAAGCTCTCAATAAAGGGACTGTTCCTTTAATGTAAATTTTGAGTCCTTCACCTTGAAAGTAAGCATTTGTGGTAGAGGAAATAGGAAAAAAAAATCAATTTAATCTGCTACCTTAGTCCGTACAAGTTCAGTGCAAAATAGCTTGGACAAAAAGTCAGGATATTCTGAGGACTGGAGCTCCACTGCTTACAAGCAAATCCTTGTAGCTGGAACTTCTGGAGTTGGAGTTAAAACTACAAGTTACAGGTCTTTGCTTCTAACTGGGGAATACAAGCTTAACACTTTTGAAATGGTGTGAAAATTTTGTCCCCATCCCTTTAAGTTACACATGATCTGTTTTTTCTCTATTTATAATGCCTTCTTCTCTTTTGCTATTTCTTTAAAAGTTTAACATATCATAACATCATAGAATCACGGAATGGATTGGGTTAAAGAGACCTCAAAATTCATTTAATTCCAACCCCCCTGCCATGACCAGAGACACCTTCCACTAGACTAGATTATTCAAAGTCCTATCCAGTCTGGTCTTGAGCACTTTCCCAGGGTTGGGGCAACCTCAGCTTCTCTGAACAACCTGTTCCGATGCATCACCACGCTCACAGTAAAGAATTTTTTCATAATATTTGACTAAACCAACTCTCAGTTTAAAGCCATTCCTCCTTATCCTGTCACTGAATGCCCTTGTGAAAAGTTCCTCTCCAGCTTTCTTTCAGGTTCCCTTTAGGTACTGAAAGGTGCTAAAATCTCCCCCAAGCTTCTGTTCTCCAGGCTGAACAACCACAATTTTCTCAGCCTGTCTTCCTAGAAGAGGAACTCCTGAGCATCCTCTGTTGAGCATCTTCGTGGCCTCCTCTGGACTCACTCCAGCAGGTCCACATCCTTCTTTTGTTGGGGGCCCCAGAGCTGGATGCATCTCATTTGGTCTCCTACAAGAGAGTCTCAAATTGGGAGTTGTTTAATACCATGTTGTCGTTTGATAGGACTTATTTTATCACATCCTCAGCACATGGACAGTGGTAAAAAGCAGTATCTGTCAGGACTTATATTTGAGGTACAAACTGAAACTGGGAGAAAGATTTATTCAATAAGATAACAGGAATAGGAATGCCTTGAAAATTACAAATGTGTATAGATAGAATATTGCAAATAATTAAAGCGTGTAGGAAAGTGAAGGATAAGAAAAGCAGCTAAGATGAGAAAACCAGAATATGTATTCCTAATCATTAAAATCCAGAAAGAATAAGCATTTTTGGAAATGTAGAAATAAAAGGATATTGTAGGAGTATCAGCTGTTGTCTTAACTGTGCAGGTGTGATATGGACTTACAGAGCTTTTTCAAAAAAATTACTGGTATTTTTGTAAATAATAAAATTTTAGAGTTATAAATTGGGATTTTTTAATTACATAAACAGTTTAATCCAACACTACCAATATGCTCTTTATGCCTTATCAAACCCCTAGTAAACATTCCTTTCAGAGTGACATTTCAAGCACAAAAGCCTGCTTGGCCCTCTACCGAGTCCTGGGGGGCTGACTGGAGAGAAGGGGACATCAGGACACTGCTTCAGTTCCACTGAGAAGCAGATCCTTGGAGACTACTGGAACTGAAATAAATTTTAACAGCATCTAAGGACTAGGCCCACATTACTTCCAGTACAGAATGTTTTAAAGCTGCCGTTTCCTCCCACTCTCCAGTTCCTCTGACAAGTACAGCTCAGCTCAACAAAAGATCTCACTCAGTGGGCTGGCCAGAAGGAAGGAAAATAAGAGTAAGTGTAAACTTGCATTTGGAACCTAACGTGGTCCAATCAAGCTAGACTTGATGATGTCCTTTAAGAATCAATCAAGTATTTTCATAGAGCAGTAATAAAAATAATAGCAGTTAGATTATTTTGCATAGTAAAATTTGGGTACTATTTAAATAATTTTTTCAGAAAAATCCTGCAAGTTTTATTGCAGAAATGAAGTAAAATAAGCTGCACTTGGATGATATTCACATAAAGAAAAATAGAGTAAACAGAAAACAGTTAATCCAGAATATGAATTCTTAATGGGCCTTAAAACTATGACTGGATATTTTAGAAACAGAGAGAGCTAAACCCAAACATAAATTGCCTAGAGTAGAACATCAATGAAGTTTAGGTGCCAAGGTTCAAAGCTGTGATCATGAAAACTTTAGGTTTAAGTTTAAGTGCTCCTTACACCCAGATGTTCTTAAATTTCAGTACCATGGTAGTTCTTGGACAACTTCCTACAACTTTGTTCCTAAAAATGCAAGAGATGTGACAGGATGTTCAGATTATATTATCTTTTACCCAATCCAGAGCAGGAGTCAGAAACATCTTCTTTCCAAACACTGTGAGAGGTTCAATGCAGGAAGCAATCCCAGAATATTTGTAATCTGCACCCAGAAGTATGTTCCCAAATCCAATGATGACTGCTAGTACTCTTGGTGTGAATTCTATTTATTTGAATACCAAGTATTTGGGGAATTTGTCTAAAGTGGGAGACTTAAAGTTCAGTTCCACTGTGTGTCTGGTCATGTACAAAAGTTTTCTTCTTCCATGGTGGAAGATGAATCTTCCAGCCATAGGAAGATGGTCACCAGCCATAGGTAACACTGAACAAAGGCATACTTCTCTGTTCTTATGGAAATTTTGTTGCAGTGAAAACGTATTTCTTAGGTCGGGAAGAAAGAATAAACTTGAAGATAAATCTAGAGCCTGGAACGCTTGCCTGAAAAAAGGGAATTCCAGATCTGAGCCGAAAGATAGTTTCCTTACTTTTGATTTCTAACGTCTTCCAAGGAAAATAGCCTTGTGGTTAAAAAAGTCTTTGATGATGTAAGAGTTGCTGGTTTGAATCAACTCTAATAGCAAATTTGAGAAATCAGACACCTAACTGATTTTTTTAAAAAAGGTGTTGTAGCCATCTGTCCCCAGAAAACCACATGGCTTTGGAGCCACATACATCTGAGTGATCACAGGCACAGATCTCTGCACTGGAAACAAAGGGGTCATATTTAAAAAGCACAGATTCCTCCCAGCAGCATTTTCTTCTGTCCGCTCTCTCGGTTATGCTGTAGGATGCATTTGGCCCTATGCTTAGCATACTAGTTGTCTTGGATCCTATCCTGAAAGCTCCCAGTATTGCTCTTTGGCAACTAACATAGTCCTGGATTTCACAAGAACTTTTCATGTTGGTTTCATTCAAAATGTGGTTTACTGCATGTAAGTCTTATCGTTGAAAGAATTTGCAAGTCAGTGATTTGCTTAATCTGATAGAGGGAGACAATATAGTGAACCAGCTTAAGGATAGGTGAGATAAAATCATGTACATACCAGTTATGTAATAGGAGATTGTAGCAGCTTTCAAAAGGGGAAGAAGAAAAAATGTCCATTTAAGCATTTACTAAATCTTACTGATATTTCACATGTCAAAATTATTCTCATCATGACCCGTGACTTAACCCTTGAATGTGCTGCTCTTTGGAGAGGAGGGTCTATTTTTCAGGCTTGTGTTTTAAGAATTGAATTCATGCTTCACAAGGAAAACCACTTCAATGATCTCGTTTTGCTACAGTGTTTGTAATTGCTTATGCTTTTCTCCCCACTTCAAGCCTCAAATTGCATACTTAAATGCATCTTCCCCACTGTGGTGCTCAAATATTCTCTCTCTGTGCTACATAAAATGATATTGAAGAAAAATTAATATTTCACTTCAGCAAAATGTAAAGGCTGGATTGCTCTTAAGATAAGAGGAAGAACTAAAAAATTGACTGAATTAAGAGAAAGATCAGAGGTTAGATTTTAAGGGCAAAAGACTTTTCTGTTGATGCAAATCAGCTCTTCTGTTGATGTTAATTAACTTCAGCCACTCTTACTCAGCTGATTGAGGCTAGTGTCTCAGGCAGAAAGAACTCCATCAGCAGTAACTGTTAGCAAAATGTTGAGCAGCTTGACAATACCCAGGGTGGACTGATTGGTGTAGAAATCAGAGGAATTTGGACTAGAAGTTCTACAATTAAATCAGTGGAAGGAGTTTCAGCAATACTTACATATTTTTATTTTTTATTTTATCAGGCTATAAACCTGATAAGAGCAACCGGCTTTAGTTTCACCAAACTCAGTATGAAATTCAACCTGATTTTTTTTTTCTTTCTTCATTTTGGTACTCCAAATTTTCCTGTGCACTGTCTAGCTATGAATATTCTTTTGAAAGATCTGTCTCCATAGAGCAAATAACCCCCTGAACTGGTGGGACAAGTACTCTGATTCATTTCACCTCAAATGATTGCCTTGATTCTCCTGTTTGTTTTTGCCTAGGTTAACTTCTTTTTTATACTTTATGCTGTTCATCACTATGGGATTTTAATTAAATTGATATATTAACTGTTTGGTAATTACAGTTGAAGAATCTGTTGTAAATGTCATGCTGCTGTGCTCTCACCCCAGGTCAGAAATGAAAATGAGATGTTGTGCTTCAACATATTTGCCCAAGGAAATTAAAACATAAGATAATTTATGATTTATCATTATCATTACAGGCATTTATTATTATTATTTATTACCATGCATCATGCAATGTCTCATAAATGCATAATGTTTTGTATTTAATAGAGAATAAAATAAAAACCAAATGGGAAGATTCGACTTCAGTATCAGTGTCAGCCTTTTTGTGTTGGCAACCTACTTAATCTTGCCTTACATACTGGAATTTCAAACAAAGAAGAGGAGAGGTAACACTGAAAGACAGTAGAAAGTTTTAACTTTAGGTCGTGCCTTAGACTCTCACTGTTTTAATGTGGAATTGTTAATGTGTGTTTGCATCATACAGCTACTACAATGAGCAAAGACTAGCTTTTGGATAATTTAACAGCAACATCATAGAAAAGGCTGGGAGCGTGCTTGTTCTGCATGCAGCAGAGGACAAAAAAGTGAGTGTGTTGTCCAAGGTGTACATTGACTAGTGAAGAGAAAATTCATAACGAGTTAGCAAATACTTTCAATTAAATAGTGGCAGAATTCTCTAGAAAACACATCAGTAAATACATTATTAGAGAAAATATTCTAGTGCAAAATTTGCAGACAGTTCCAATCCTGGTACTTCCTATATGTTGAAAACTTTACTTTGCACGTTTAATGCTGCAGTGTGTAATATAGGCTTATATTTGACTTACACATTTCATTCAGGAATTAGTCCCAAATAGGATTTCTAGCTCTATTTCAGAGATTAAATAGATATGTCACTACTGTGTGTAATATGGTGGTGCAAGATGTTCTAGTTAGTGTCATTTTTGAGCAAGATCCCAGCTGAGACCGGAACCACATTATGCAAGACACTGCTCATACTTATAATTCTGGAGAGTTTAAAATGTAAGAAATCTAAAATGACAATGGTGAAGAAGCTGACTGCTATTACTGCCCTTTTACAGCAGAGGAATTTAGAAGATCTTACATGCAGAATTAATGGACTTATTCTGAAAAGCATGTAGGAAGTTATGAACTAACTGAACCCAGCTGTTGAACCAACTGCTTGACTGCGTCTGTGAATGCCCCATGGGACAGGGAAGGTCCTCATTCCTAGTGAACAGCTTGTCTGTGTCCTGATTTCACACTCCAGTGGGGGGTTTGTCAGTGCAGCATTGCCCACATGCCATGCTGTCCCATAGAGAGCCCTCAGCACACTCCAGGAGCGGCCTCTGTCTAAACAATTAAAGGATAAAGGCTGCAAGATGCACCGTAAAGCACACCTGCCACAAAATGGATATACAGCTAGTAGGATCCTCCCTCCTATCTTGTTCTGTTGAACACATACAGGGTTTAAAGTCTGCAGTTTTAAGATAGTTAGTCCTATTGTTTTCTATTGACACAGCTATTTTGATGTTACATTCACTGAGATTGTTAGTGACCTTGTACATGTCAAATAATCAATATAAACAAAAGAAGGAAACTCTGAAAGCGATAACCAGCACTACATCAAAATAATTACCTACAGAAATTCCTAAACGTGGGGACTTGTTCTACAGATCATTGTACTTTCTTGACATTGCTCTACTGCCAGTATAAATACTTATCTTATGATGTACTGTAGATAGAGCAATGTGTTTAAGCTATTTAAATTTATTAAGTAGGGCAGCTTTTCCAAAATATCAATTTTTGGCCAAAAACATTGACATTTTATAAAAGCTGCCTCACTTAATGTGTGCATATTCTGAATAGACCGTTCTGCCTGGAGTGCTCAATAACTGGATAGAGGAGTCTCATGCAGGATTCAAAACAATTGAAGGATGTATGTGGATTGTTATGTTTGAAATGAACACTTTGAATTTCCTTTTTATGTAATTTTATAATCTTATGTATTCAAGGTTTCAAAAATATCCGAAAAGAGTGAGGAACATGCAGATTAAAACCCCATCCCAGAAAATGGTGAACAGTTCACAGGTCTTACTGTGTTCCTGGTCTCATTCCACCAACTGAATGGCAAAAGAATTTCTTGCTCTGCCCATGACCTTTAAGTTTGATTCCTTGTGTGCTTTTGAACAAGCAATTTAGTTTTGTGGTATCTTGATTTCTTCTTCTACAAAATTAAAATATTCATATTCAGCTGATTTTCATGGGCATAATGATGCTTAATTATATTTATATGAATTTAGGAAAGCCTTAGAAAACAGATTTTTAACAAAGGGATAATAATTATTTTTTATTAAATAATTGATGGAGCAGTTCACATGACACAACATTTCTAGGCAAAGGAGAGGCACAACAACCTGGTTAAGAGGATTTTAGACACATAAATCATTCCTCTAAGGATTTTAACTTAGTTTAGCTATTGTTTCTCACAGTCAAATTGTATCAAAACTGCAAAGAAATGTCATATTCTTTGTCAGCACTGATACACAGTGAAAGCCAATGAAAATACTGCTCAGAAAATTCAGACTTAAGTTTACTGGGAAATATCATCATGAAAATCTTGGCCAAAGAGTAGCCACAATCTGAAAATGTTTATCTGAAAATGTTGATCAGAGTTTTAAAACCACAGCATTATCAAGTTGATTAAAGCTTCACAGTGCTGTCATTTTGATGTTACAATTTAGGACAATTGACTTCAGTTTTGGAGAATACATTCATATTATCCCCAAACCTTACATGTTACTTTAACATCAGTCTTTTGGGGATATAAAATAGAGTGAAATCACAACTGGTGAAATCTTTGGACCTTTTATGAGTCCAAAATACGTAGAACAACAACAGCTAAATGTGAAGATCCACCAAATCAGTATCCCTAAGTAGCATAAGAAACTATTTTTTTCCAATAGTTCTGTATTTTTCTTAACATGAAATTTAGCAAAAGATGGTCATTAGAGCACATTGGGCACTCCATATAGACATTGTAAAGAGCAGCAAAGCCCTTGAAATAAGCCACCTCCTCTTGAATCATAACTGTAAGACATTCCTTAGTAGCACATCTCTTCACCCTTCCATCACTCAGCTGGAATATAGAGTCTTTTTTTTTTTTTTTTAAGTTTGTACATCTTAAAATCAGTAAATTTGAGTCTTTGCAGAGTAGCAGACTGTTTCATCCACAATCCTGTGATTGGACAACTCCAATTTTAGTGGTTGCCTTCTTGTGTGGCTCCACATCAGTAACTGGAATTGTTCACTCTTTCTTAAAACTTGTTCAGTTTCACTGGATGGACATTTCAGAGGTCTGTAGCACATTGAATCCTGACACCTTCCCTCAAAAGAGTTCTCCGTACTTGCCTCTACAGCAGAGTAGGAGTGCCATATTTATGGAACAGAGTAATTTGGATGTTTACTAAAATTATTTTCTTGTTCTGAGTCTGAGATTTGTTACTCCGAGTGTAGTGCTGCTTCATTTTTTTTCTGGTTTTGAGGGAATTTTCTTTTTCAATATACATTTTCACTGTTTAAATGAAACAGTACCATTTATTTCCCTCACAGTATGATTGCACATTTATGAACAGTTTAGCAACCAGACTGCTCTAACAAAGTGTTTGGTGAAGGGTAGAAATCAAAAGGTTGAATCTTTGAGATGTTAAACAATAAAGTAGGAAAACTGCAAATAATGTTCTTTCCCTTAGTGACATAGCATCCTTTATTAAAAAACAGAGGTACTATTCATCTGAGAGTTACTCTTTATTTCTGTGGCCCCCACTGGCATTCCAGAGGCAAGAGAAGAGTTTCTTCATAGACTTTATGTGCACTTCAGAGCTATTACAGAAATCTTCATGTAAAAATGACAAAGAATGTAAAGTTGGTGAAGCTGGAGAATATAAACAAACGTTATTTAACTCAACTTTTAAAGAGATCTTTTACATTGGTCTTGCTATTTGATCACTTATCAATTATTCACAAGCTGGTCTACTGGGAATACTCATGTAGAGAAAATACTGCTGAACTCAAAGGAAACACTAGAAAACCTTTTTGTCCTGTCCAGAATGAAAGAAAGAAGGGAAAGTAAAACTAACAGAAAGCCAATTCCTCCATGAAACTGTGGAAAAATAAAGGAATATGAGGTAGATGAGTCTGATGAAAGAATATCAATCTAGAAATTACTATTCAATGAGTTATAAAGAAAATTCAAAGAGAAGATTCTCAGAAAGATGTAAAACTGAATAAAAAACTTATTTCACTCAGAGTCTTCCACAGACAAACAGAAGAAAACTAAGAATGAAATATAAGTTTTAATTGACATGAAAAAGTAGCCGCAGAACTGTATAAAATTTCTGTTCTCTTTTAAGTATTTCCTTCAGTAAAATCTAAATATTATCCCAGTGTAACCACATAAAACAGGCACCAAGCCACCACAGGAAAATAGACTCCCTACTTGTTTCATTAATTCTGTCATCAGGTCCATTATTTTTCATTCACTGCACAATTAAGAGAGGAAATTCAGACAGAACATTATGTTAGTAATTTCTAAAACTTTTCTCCTATGTGAACTAGAAGTAGAAATTTCTGAGTTCCTATAGAAACTGAAACAGTTTATAGGAAAAAAGCAGAAATTTTCCAGAAGCACCTTAAATACCTGTGCTCATGAGATACCTATTTACTTACTCTGCAGACACAAAAGTTTTAACTGTTGTGAATAAATGGTAAACAATAGTTTTGATGCACTCATATAGCAAATGAACATCTTATTTTGTGAAAACTTTTCATGCTTAAGATACAGTTAATCAAATTTGAAGAATTAAAAATTAAATGCATTATGTATCATCACATATGACAGAGAAATGGTCTTCATATATGAAAGATTCATTCACCAGTTAGTAACAAAGTCCCTGTAAGTGGCATGAAGGTATGATCGCCACAAAGCAGAGCACTGGAAAGAAAATACTCTCTTCAAAACCAAATTGATTATTTCCATCTTGAAGAGCAAGTTCATCGCTGGTTATTTCAGCCAACGCTTTGGCTTGAAATCTGTTTAGGCTGTATGGTTATGCCATAAATAACACTGTGGTCATCTGAAAACACTTGGCAAGTGGTTGTTGCTATTGCTGAGCCTAAAGAACATCTCTTTCTCATCTGGGTCCTTTGACATAATCAAGTTCTGTGTAGTCTCATCACAATGTGTAAAGTGAGCTGTGCAACCCTAATTTCTGCTTTTGCCAAATGGTCTTTTATTTTGGATAAAGGTCCATTATTCACTTCACATTCTGCTTTCATTCATTATTCTGTCATTGGTTTCCTTGCAAGTATCACCATAGTTTTGCTGCTCAAAAGACAGAAACTAAATACAATATAGTGCTGGCAGAATACAACTGAATCATTTACAATGACAAATAGAGGAACACACTTTAACAATGTGTTACATGATATCTGGAAAACAATTTTCCATTTTGTAAGGCCATATGACTATAGAGAATCAGAAAAAATTTACTTCTTCTACAAACCTTGTTAGTACAAAGAGTATATTTAGTAAATTAATTCATTATTTTTCTTGTTTATTTTGAGGAATGAAATGTTGAAGGTCTAAATGACTGGAAAACAGATGTTATAATTTTTTATGGTTAATTACAGTTGCTGTAAATTGTAAAGAAATGGTCAGAAATAGAGGTATATGTTCAGCTGAGAAAGGTTGTACTACTGCTTACAGACTTCTGGCTGTTGAACTTCATCTGCCACTTTCCACGACAACACAAGCCCATTTGCAGCTGTGAAAGAGCTCAACCTGGCAGAGAAAAGCAAAACTGGGATTCTGCTGGATGCAGCCAACCTGCAGGTTGACATCTGGGAATTATGGAAACAGGGGAGCAGAACACAAGCTTGTGCTTATAAATGGGTTGTATTTTCAGTGGAAGAGGGAAAGAAGAAATGCTCTTGCCTAATAATTGTTGGAGTTGGGAGGCAACTTATTCCCATGGCTCTACTCAGGGAGGAATAGTTTGTTTTGGCTTGTCTCTTCAAGTGGAAACATAACTGTGAATTAAAAAATGGCATGCTGAGTTTTAGGAGTGGCTTTTTTTACTGATTGCCATAGAAAAGCGGTGGGTAGAGGACAAGTTGTCATTGATTTTTGAAGCCTGAGTGCACTTTTCATACTCTGATGTTGAATAGTGAGCAGTGTAATGCTCCTCATGATAGAAAGTGTATGAATAATCCTAATAAATGGAGTGTTCACAGTGCTGTTTTCCTTCCCCTATATGATATAGCCACCTGCTCCCTACTTTTGGAAGAAGGTGGTAGAATACCACCTTATTTAGAAATATAAGAAGCTATTTTATTCACAATAAGTATTCCATAAGCATTAGGTTTCAGTTTTATTTTTAGTTCTGGTTGATAATTAAAAATTAATATATTAAGCTATTTAATAACTTTCATTATTTCACTAATAATCTTCTGTATTTTATCTTCTAGAATAGTAATAATGAATATGCTATCACTACTACTTTAGCACCAGTATGAATGTAGATCTGGATGGTGCTACATGGAGTCACATAGTACAGATCATTATAGGGATTTTTAGTATTGATTTCTTGAAGAAGAAAAAAATACTATTACCAACACAGAAAAATAAACTGAATTTTTGTAGACCTTAACCACTGAGTTGTTTAATAAATTTACAGACCATATACAAAAGTTGATGGCTTTAGTAACATGCAGAACATTTGAGAAGCTGTAAAGAGCGTAAATACCAATACATATGTAACACCAAAATATTACAGAATTTGAAAAACTTTTATGTGGTGCTGCCTGTCAATGAGCAGGACTCACTCCATGCAACCTGATTTCATAAAGACCACAAAAATTAAATCACATGCACAATATGCACTTGCACAAGTAGCACTTTTGCACAGGATTGTTGTCATTCTGGAGCCAATATAAACTCATGATCTAACTGAGCAAACATAACATAAACGTCTTGTTTCTACCCAAATCTTTATTAGTGAAGCCTAGCCATGATGATGACTCTTGATCTTGTCTCATCAATAAGAACTTTTGTAGAAAGAGAATAGAAAAGCAAACAAGTGCTTGAGTTCATGGATGTTTTCACATGTCACTGCATGGAAAACTTTGCTTGTGAACTTATCTGTTTCAGTCATAGCTGGATGGTAGTTTTCACTGAGAGAAGACATAATTTATTGCCTATGTTACTCTAGCATAATTTGGCAACAAACCATGAAAGATCCATTGTCATGTCACAGAAAAAGGGTTTGCTTTGTATTCTTCCTTTTGAAACAAACTTGGCATTAGGCTTTCTCTGCTAACAACTGGGAGTTACTGTGTAGTTGAATTAGATTTTCTAGATCAGTATCTGAGTAACCATAATACATAAAATTCCCATATCCTGAATTGCGCATGAGAAAGGGTTTAAACAGGGAACTTTTAGGCAGTTCAACTCTTCTTACCTTTGTTTTCTCTGTGAATGAATGTCAATATTGTGCAGAGTGTATGAAAGCCCTAAATATCATGTATGTTCTATGTTGAGAGCTACTGGGGACTTATGTAGTTCATAGGTTTTGTTTGGACATGGAATTTTACCTGTGTGCTGCAAGGCACCTTCAAAAATCTGTAAATGGATTCAGTAAGTGTTGCTCAGACTAGGCTGAGTCCTGTTAATTATTTTCTCACTTTCATTACTTTAATCTCATTTTGAATACTACTTAATAGCTCCTGGACAGGTATGAGTTATTGCTCTAAGACTTACAAACATAATATCAAACAGCAAGTTCTTTTCTGTAAACAGATTTCTTTAAATGGCAGGTTTTATCAAAGACAAATAATACTCCTATAGGAAGACATCCTCAGAGTACCATAAAAGTCTTCATCTCTGTCCCACCTTTCATGTCATAAATAATATGTTACTTTTGATACTGTATAGGCTTTGCTCCTCATCTTTGCCTGTTTTCAGGAGGGAAACAAGAATACAACTAATAGTCTACTAATAGATACTATTGCCTATTGCTATTGCTTTGGAAGGTAAGTGCCTGTGTGTTGGAAACTGTAGTCCACACAGAAAATATAGACACTAGGACAAGGATGATTTCTTCAGCTATCATTAGTCATGTGATGTGGCTGAAAAGTTTGTTTCTTTTCACTGAAGACTTAAAACTGCCAATACCTGCAGACACACGAAAAAATTATATAAAAATTATAGAGTACAGTAAGTGAATCTGTTTTTGATATCTTTTATGAGGTACAGATGCTCTTGTGAAGAAAAGCAAAAAGAGGATCATATTTTTTACTCATAAAACAACATTGTGCATAAAATGAGAGGATTAATGAACCTCAAAGGCTTAGAATTAAGGAGCTGTTTAGGAAAAAGGTACACAAGTCCACATCCAAATGTAATACAGGAAAATATGACTAAAAATTTGGTAACATTTCCGATGGAAGTATCTGTCATGTTTTTTTCCAGACTGGAGATCCTTCACTAGGGGCCACAGTATTAGCTGATTTTACAATTAGGGTGAAAACTACATTCAGAATAGTCATGTGTCCATGTGGTTCTGGCATGATGCATTGTTGTAGTTTCCCTACTTGTGTATGTGGTTGTCTCAAAGTGTCTGTGGAGAAAATTTTAGGAATAAATATGCTTGTATGAGCTTATACTTAGAAAAAGAAACATAATAATTTTTTCTTTGAGCAACATAAACTGGACTTTCTTCAGAAAATGTAATTCCTTGAAAGAGTTTACAGGCTGTTTGCATCTTTTCTTCAGTGAAGCACAGGCACAAATGAGGTCATTTTTCTGCATCATTCCCAATTACCTTACAGGTAAAATGAGTATTTCTGACAGTTATCTGGAAAGTCTTCCATTCTTCCATGCCCAGTCACCCATGACTACCTGTCTCCCAACAGCTCACCACAGTATTTGATTTGATTGGAAGCCTTATAGTCTCTTCTTGAAGGGTGACACTTTTCTCATATATGAACCCTGAAGCACAGTATGCTTGAAGTGAGTAAAGATACACCCAAGTAAAGCTACCTACACCTAAAACAATGCCTGAAAAGACTTTCTCTAGAAAGTCTACTGCCAGGCTATGAGATCACCCATGATATTCCTTTCCACTTTTTTGTAAAGTGATACTGTAGATGACTAGCATTTAATTGCAAATACAGTACCATGGTAAATACTGCCACTCATAAACATAAATATTGCATAAGGCTATCTTATGTACTGACAAGGACCTCAGAAATATGTGTTGTAAGATATTTTTATTGCACGCTAAATATAAAAACTTTTCTTCACATATGCCCCCAAATATTACAGTGCTCAAAGAAAGAGGCAGAATTCCATTCATCAAGGGAGATGTTTTTGCTTTGCTACCAGTACTGGTATTATAACTTCAGTGGAAATTATTCTGGGCTCTGCTAGAACTGGCAATCTGCAAGTCTCTAATGGAAGCAAATGATAGACTTCCTAAAACGACAGTATCATTTCACTAATGTGCAACTAAAAGTATTCAAGTGAAATCTAATAGCTTTTACTTTCCAGAAACATTGTTAAAATAATTGCTCCCTCTTTTTGCAAAGTAATATTTCATGTAGCAGATTTTCTGGAAGGAAGGTAACCTAAACCATAATAGGAGAATGTAAATTGCTCAGACAATGCTTTCTAATTCCTGAGTGGCGTAAGCAAAGGGTTTCAAAATACTAAGACACTGTGAGCTAAACAGAATCTGCCTGGGGAAAGCTGGTCTCTTACCTATTGTCCAAAAGGCCATGGGACTTAGCTCATATTGCTAGTTTTTCTAAATTATTTGATCTGCGCATTTATTTTTCTGTGATTAAGGCAACAACATGACAGATTTGTTGTACTCTGACGTTGTCTAATTTTGATTCCATTTTCACACTCTCAAATTTGTGTATATATTTATACACATGCATACTTGGCTAGTGAAGAAAAAGAGACTACATGAATAAGGCATTAGTGATGTAAAACTAAAATATCGCTAAAAGTTAAAGTAACATTTGAAAAAAGCTATTTATCTGAGCACATTCCCATTCCTGGCATCAGCTGTGTTTCACAGTCTTGTTTACCTTTCTTTTTCATTTAAAAAGTGAAGGGAAATGGGAAATATATATGAAGCAACACTGTAATGTGAGCGTTTGGTGTTGTACACTTCTGTGCATACTTCTGACCAAATGGGCAACATAGGGGTCTGTGTTTTAGTTTTCTGAGCCTTCCTGACTCAAATCTCCTTTGTTTTTGTTTTTGTTTTTTATTATTATTAAGTGTAAGATGACAATTTATTACCTCTATGAATCCGGCACAATCTCATGCTGTGTTTTTGATACCTCATTGCCCTCAATATGGTAACTAGCACTCTTGGTCTCTGGCACTTCTCTTTGCTGCTTCCTCAGGAAAGGGATACAATCACAAATCAAGAGTTTTCCTGCAAAACCTGGGCCTATTCTCACTCCCATCTGAAAAAGATACCTGGGGACTTTAGGGGGAAAAAGGAATGAGGTGCAGGATGTGGGAGGGCTGCACTCTGCTCACTTCATTGTGCAGTGCTTTCAGGAACTGCTGCTGAATCCCCACAGCTGCGTGCACCAGGCTCTCCTCTGCGTGAGGCGCTGGGCAGCAACTGCCAGCCAGAATATGTAGCACAGTCTAGTTGTATTTCAAAAAGAAGTAGACTGCTGAGCTGCTGTATTTCTCCCAGAGGAAACAAGCTACCTTTGCAGGCTGAACTCTCTGTTGGTTTCCATGTTCTTCAGATTGCCTCCTGCTTGTGACCATTGAGTGGAGTAAAACGGTGCAGGAAGGCATCTCACCACATTAAAGTGAGGATTAGGGAATGGGGGATAACCGTTAGCCTCTCTAAAGCAAATCTCCCATTCCCTTATGGTCATATGTCTATGGACCTTACCATTGCTGTGTGATTACAGCCTTGCATTAAACTGACAATGCAGCTCACTGTCTGAACCTTGAAATTTAACATACTGCAAGTCTTTAACCTCCCTGAAACGCTGACAGAAGCATTTGGTTTGAAGGTATATAAGGCCAAGTTCTTCCCTCATGTAATTTCCTTGGCTATAGTGAAATTATACCACAGAGAAATTGTCACAGAAAATCCTAAAATAGTTCTTTGATCACTAATAACCTCTAGACACATAGTGCTGCATGAAATAAATAAATTTCCTTTTTAACCTTCAAAGTGTGTGTCTAATAAGAAAAGTGAGAGCCTATAATGTGGCACCATGATATTCAACTGATCCCCTTCATTTCTGGAGCCAGAATCGCATTAGCTGACTTTGGTGTCTCTTCAGTATCCTTCCTGATGTCACCAGTAGCCCTACAAAGCCAGTACCCGAAGAAAAGGAGAGCTGCATTCTATTCTAATTAGTTTTGCTCTGAAATGAAAACTAAAATATATACTAGTATAACATGTTTGAGTCTATTTTTCAATTCTGTAATTCATTATTATGATTTTTTTTTAGTTAGAGTTCCTCTACAATGAAACCTCTATACATCTCTGTTTAAATCTCTACTCCTATGCAGTACCTTTGAGGTACTAGGACAACCCCAATGATTCTGATCATATAATTAGAAGGCAGTGGTGCTCACAGTCTGGTCTGCCCAGCAGAGCAATTGCTGGTGAGTGTGCACCAGAAGTAATCCCATTTAAAGCTAGAGTCATTACTGCTCTGTGACACTGTGGTAGAGAGGCTTAAACTACTCTGAAGACAGTTTGAGTTTAAAGTTACTGCAACATAAACATCCAGCCCAGCGATACCAAATTACCTCAGGTCACATTTCAGAGCAGGGATGTTCTTTAAAACTAATTGGCCCCCATCTGGACATGCTGTAAAGTTCATATATTAAAATAAATGTTTCTCTGGACTTGGTAAGGCATAAGCGTGCATTTCATTGAGGCATGTACCTAAAGTGTGAGCTGGGTTTGGGAAATGGGAAGAGATACAAATTTAAGTGATAGCCAAACCTAGGTAGTGAAAAATAAGAGCATTCACATCTTGTGAGCTGGCCATACAGAAAAGAAATTTTTCCATTATTTTTAATTCTACTATAATTGTAGAATTTTTTAATCTACAAACTGGGCTTTTGCTCTCTTTTCTGTTTTGAGATCATATGCCTACCTGTCAACCAGAAATGATTTCATGATAGATTTAAGCAGCAGAGTTCATCTGTCTTTCAAGTCTGTATGGGCAGGGCAACTGGAGGCAAGTTTCCTTCCTTTGTTCTTTTCCTTGGGTTTTTGTTTTTGTTGTTGTTCACAAAACTGGGGGGCGGGAGGCAGAATCCTTGTACATCATTTTATATCCATTGGTGAACATGACCTAGAGGTTGGAGAATGGGGACTGCAATGTATTGGGTTGGAGTCCCCTGCAGCATATCAGCAATATATAATTCCTTTTTTTTTAAAAAAAAAAAATAAAATATATTTTTGTATTCATGTTTGTGTTAATTTTTTGCATTCTTTTCTGACTTCTTTTGCATGGGTTGTCATGGGTGTGGGTTTTTTTGGTGTTTTTTTTTGAGAAAAGAGAAAATGAGAAGTGTGAATCTTTAGAAATAAAATCTTGTAACTGGATCATTCACCACATAATCCACAGAACTGGGACTTTTGTTTTCACCTCACAGCTGTAATCATGCCTGAATTTATCTTTTTCATAAGTTCCAGTCTGGTTTAATTTGTTTCTTTTTCTTCTTTTTCTGCTTATATGCACTTGTGTATGCACACATCCTTTGACTTCTCATATGCTTACATATACACACCCACACACTATTACAGGTAAGATATAATTTAATTTCCCAGTGCACACAGTGTGGCCTATATCATATATATATGCAGTGAATCCCCAGTGTGTTAAATTGCTGGGGAGATATGCTTGAGCTCTACAGGCAGAGTGATATTGACACTATCTTCTCCTGCATTGAATTGGACCTGTGGGGTTTTTCCCCATAGCATAAAACCTATGTGAGCCTGAAGCAATATTCCCTTTACGTTAAATAGTGCATTGCAGAATGTTGTGTACAGGCAGTGACAGGACTCTGGATAAAGGGAAAAAAAGAAGTGGCTTTTTGATGCATGATTTTTCCCTATTCCTCCAATGGTTTCCCTTTACATTTGAGAAGCAGCAGCAGGTGTTTGTTTTATTTAACACCTCACTGGATAGGTCTGCAGCATGAACTGAGCAAACTGTATTTCCACAGTACACCAAAGGTGCTCGGCTGTGGCCTTTTGTGTGTGTATGTGTGTATGATGTTGAAGGGAACAGCTATAGCTTGTTAGAGATGATATCCCACTTAAAACTGGCTCACCAGGGCAGCATAGTGGATTTCAACTCCACTTTGGGACGCTGACACAGAGCGCTCTCACACTATGTTCTGCTGACCTGTTTGAAAGTGCTGCTGTCATGGCTGTCCTTCCCTCATTCCTGGAGGTACTGGGGATCTCCAGGGAGCTCTGCCTTTGTGAGAATGAGGACTATGACACTGCAGGATGCAACCTGAGCATTAATGGGTCAGTGAGTGACAGCTGAGCCTTCTCTCTGAGGTACTGAGCTGGCTATCACTGCCAGGAGCACAAGGTCTATACAGTGAAGTGTGCCAATTTAATTTTGTCACATGTGGCCTGGGTTGTACAGATATGGTTGTTTCTAGAACTCTTTGACAATGCTAAAACTGATTCAGGCCACAATGCAACATTTAAGGATGCTAATTAGAAAATAATTGTGCTGGGTTGTACAGACTTTACCATTGTAATATATCTTGAAGGCCCCTATAGAATGGGAAGGAAGGTATTTTAACATACTTTGCATGCAAAATGAGGCACTAGATTTTGTGATTTGTAACAAAGCACAGCACAACTGCCATCCTCCAGTAAATCAGAAAACAAAAATAGTTCTTAAGCAGTTAGTATTCTGCTTTATTTGCTAATTAAAATGAGGTTTGGAACTGCTCTTCAAAATGATTGCTCTAATTAATTCGTTGTTCTTTTGCAGTTCTACCTTCTATGCCATTTGAATATAAGGCAATCCCTTGTGCTTCTCAAAAGCATGACGGCCAACAGAGCATCCTTCCCCTAGTCAGAACAACAGTCTTTATTACTTTTCATTGTTTAATAAAATGTCTACTCTATAGCAGGGCTAAAAGGTCACATATACACATTAGCACAAATTTATTTGCAATAAAATGCAAGTATAAACCCACATTTTTAATTAACATCAAATATTTGTTTAATTTATGCAGAATTAAAAGAAAAACAGATGATCGCTTTTATAAGGACAGTGACAGATTTTAATTTTAATTACTTTTAAAGCTTAATAAAAGATAGTGATTATTTTAGCTGTTATTCCTGTCACTGTGATACAGTCTTGATGGATGGTATTTAAGATAAATACGGTTGCCCTTAAAACATGGCCTGCGTTACAAGCATGGCTATGCAGAGTACAAGATGTCATGTATGAAAAGGGAGTTAAGGGGGTGAAGTATGGAAGATGATGCACTCATTTTGCAATCATCAGAGTGCTCAAAATTTTGAAAATTATTCACAACAGTTAGGACATGGATTCAATGAGGTGTCATTGAAATATTAGTTGTGCATATGTTATATGATAGGGATAGTCTTGTATTTTCTCAAACTGATCCTGCTATTTGTGAATATATGTATCTTATTCACAGGTTTCAGTGAAGAATTTAATACCACAAAGCCTAGACGCAAACTGTTGTATTCAGTGGCTTGTTCAACACAGGAAGGTGTGTGTTCTATTACTTGTCCTATTTATTAGAAAATTTGAATAAAAGGAAAAATTAAAGAATCAGATTCGAAATGAAGTTCACTGAGGAAAGCAATCACTAGAAAAATCAGTAGAAAAAGAGATTCTAGATTATTTCAAAACCTTTGTGATCAAATCTACAAAACTTACAAGTAGTAGCATGATCTCACAAGTATCACTGAAATGATCTCTCAGCTACATTCAGAAAAGAGATGTGAGTCTATCATGTCTTACATTATTTGACTAGTTCCACTTACCATAGATGACAAGAAAGTTTTACACTCTTCACATTTTCTTTGACAGCACTTTTGGAACTAATCTCTGTTTTCTTCAGGAGTATATAAATGACCATGGTTACAGCCTATCATAATTTAAAGAATTTAGAATATTAAAGATGAATGGTCCTAAATTTAATTTTGTGGGGCTTTTTATGCCTTGAAGCTCAAGATATGTCAGCATAGTGGCTTTTGGATTACGCTTTGTGCAATATCTGGATCCAGGGCGTTATGAGCACTATATTAAATATTGGATAATTGTAGCAAAAATCCATTTTTCAGGAAAACATCTCTGTCAACCCAAACCTCCAAACTATTTCAAGTTTGTCTCACCATATCTATATGGTTGTTCATTAAAAAAAGTAAATATGGAAATGACCTCAGAGTATCTGGGTACTCTCTGATTAGGAAATTTCCATCAGAACATTATAAATCATGGAAAGGAACAGGCACTTATTCACTTTTTTTTCTTGCCCATCTCTCTTTTCAACAGCAGTCCAAGATGAAACAGATGCCTTCAAAGTTTTCTTCCTTAAAAATGAGCTAGCAGACTAAGTGGCCCCTACAGGTCCTAATAGAGAAAATCTTCTGTGGGAACAATGGCAATGCACAGGCTGTCTCCTCTGTGCAGGGTGCCTCTGGCCTCCTGGCAGAGGGCCTCCTCTCTGCTGGGCATGTGCTGATTCTTCCTGGGACAAGGTCCTTCATTCCCCTAAAAACTACGCCCCATGCATTTCTGTGTATCACCCACCCTCATCTTGATTACCTCCACAAGATTCTCTTTTCAACCTGGCACTAAACTGTTCTATTTCTTCCCCTTAATGATTTTTTAAATTAATGACCCACATTTTCATAGCTGAGTGTTTGCATTTCGCAAATGGCTGCAAGTACTTAGCCTTCAGCTTTGTGCTTTACAGCATTGTGACTTACTGCTGTAATAGTTATTTTCCATACAAGTAAAATAAAAGCTGACATACTTAAGTCTTTGTGATCATATACATTTACATGTGCAATTTCTTTGCATTTCACACCCACCAACCAGCAGTTTTGTAGCTAGGCATTTGCAAAATACTGCTATGATAAGAACAGAATCTTTTCAGTTAAATCTGTTTTAAAATAGCAGAAGAAAGACTTTTCTTCATAGAAGTGTGAGAAAAAAACTACACGTGATTTGCTTCCTAATTTCACTGTATTATTGTCATTCCTAAGTACCTGTCATATACTCCTGCCTATCAGAATCTCCATATTTTCTCTGTTGTCTTTCAATTCCTTATTTTAATTGAGGTGCCTATTTAAATGGAGGTATTGAAGGTGCTTCCTGACCCAAAAAGAAGCTAACACAAGTTTGCTCTCCTGCATAAGCAGCATCTGCTGATACTTCTACCTGGTAGAACAAATATATCTGTGGAAAAAGGCAAGGGTGTCTAGAAGTAAAAACACAAACTCTTACGAGTGAGTATTGATGAGATATCTGCTGGCAAATGTGAGATGGAGAGGGTTGCAATGGGAGGGGCTGGTGGTATGGAGAGATAGCTGAAACAAGCAGATGGCTTCAAGGAAGCTGAGAAAGGCTGTTAGCACATAAAGCAGCAGACACTTGATGATGAATTGCCATTTTGAGTTGCTGGGTTTTTCTTCCTTATTTAGCTAACTACTGTTCCAGTAATGACTAAGTCTTTAAGTCTCCTTTAGATTGAAGGTACCTTTTTTATAGAATGAAAGCACAGATTTAAAAATCATTAAGGTCTAATGCCAAGAGAAGAAAAAACTGGGATGAGAGAAAGGCAAGCATGCAACTTTCTTCCTTTTCCCTTAATCAAAGTCATTCATTGTTCTATCAAGGGGAAATAAGAGTTAGGAGTCCACAGAAGGCAGTCCAAGTGGCCATGCTGCCCACATTGTGTTATCTAGACCCCTGCCTGAGATAGCTTATCCCAGTCCAGCTTCTATGGCCTGGACATGGGATCTATATGACCCCTATCTTGCTGCTTGAGATGTCTCATTATAGTAGTAACCTGTACATAATTTCTCATCTGACTTTGGACAGGCCTCTTACTCCTAGCTTTAGTTTCCCTAGCTGTGAAATCTGGCTTACAGTGCTGACTGATCTCAGAGCACCATATTTGGGATATGGGAGCTCATTGCAATGTATCAGGTAGTACAGTAATTGAAAAGAACACTCAAGGAGTGTTCTTCATCTTTTCAAAGCAGGACACAAACATTGTGTTTCCCCACGCAGATAGGGTGCCAGGTGGACCCCTCCTATCAGGTCAGGCGGGCACAATTGGCACATGTCAGGAGAGATGCTCTTTTCCGTAGTTGTCTTCATCAGACAGTATGAGTAATACATGGCAGATGTACATGTGACAGTCACTGCTTGTTTAGACAAAGGTGTACTAAGGCAGCTGAAAGCTGTGAAACACATGCACTCATGTGACTAGGCCTGTGCTGAGTCTTCAGGCAAGTTGTGTAAATTTGGTGTCTCCAAAGAAGGGCAAAGAAACTGGTGAAGTATCTGGAGCAGAAGTCTTATGAGCAGTGGCTCAGGCAGCTGGGGTTGTTTAGTGTGGAGGAAAGGAGTCTTAGGTGGGCCTTATTGCTCTCTACAATTACCTGAAAAAGCAAGGTGGGGCTCAGTTTCTTCTCCCAGATAACAGGCAATAGGACAACAAGAAACAGCCTGAAGTTGTGCCAGAGGAAGTGTAGACTGCATATTAGGAACAATTTCTTCACTGAAAGGGTAATTAAGCATTGAAACAGGATGCCCAGGAAAGTGGTGGAATCACCATCCCCGGAAGTGTACAAAAAAGATGTGGATGTGGTGCTTAAAGACACGGTTTATTGGTGAACTTGGCAGTGCTGGGTTAATGGTTGTACTCAATATTCTTAGGGTTCTTTTCCAACCTTAATGATTCTTTGATTCTATAAAATACACTCTGGATTGGACGTGAAAAGTCTCCTTCATCATTTTTACCTAACAATGGTATGGTTCTAGTTTTTAAGAGGACAGTAACATACTGATGTATTTCAAGGCTGAAGTGTGTGCAGCCCTTGGGAACCAGGCGGTACATTCTTCGGTTTTATTTTGCTAAATACATGGCTTTAATGTTATTCTATAACAGCTATTCATTACTGCTAATGAACATAGAAATAATAAAGTAGATATAACTCCAATTTCCTACTGTACCTGTAAAATATTAGTAATTTAAATGAGGCCATGGAAACTATAAAATTACAGCATCACACACTCCCATTGCAGTGTGATTGGATTGCCTCTCTAAATGGTTCATCATCAATCCCAATAAAGACAAAGCATGGGTCTAACTGTTGTCTTGAATCCAATAGCTTAGCTTTATTGCCTCAGTAGCAGCTGTTTAAGTGCCCCGTCCTCTTCTACTCAGTGATGTGATACATCTTTTTCACAAAGCAAGTTCATCAAACCTGCCAGGATTCTTCTCCAGCCCACCATAAGAGATTCTCTCAGTTTTAGAACTACACAAGTGATTCGGAAGGACATAAGTGAATAATGACAGTATGAATGCCCTCTATTTTCCCTTAATTAAAATTCAACAGGAAAAAAAAATAAAATCATAGAATAATCTGACTTGGAAGGGAACGACTAGGATCATCGAGTCCAGTTATTGGGGATATTCACCAACAGTTCTCAAGATATCTGGCCATCCACAGGCCATTACATTCATGAAGGAAAGACATGCCAGGGTCAGAAAAATCCTGAAATATAGGAATACTCTAGAAATTTCCTAAAAATATTTAAGTACTAAGGAATTCTAGGAGAAGAATTTTCTGTTCTAGATGGTTGTTCACTGCCCAAAAATTCCTGGACTGAGCATCCTTACTGATATATTGTGAAAATATTTAAGAAAAAATCAATTAGGCGTAAAAAAGTCAATTGATCAAAATTCAAACTGAAAGACAAAAAGACAAATGTAAATATGTGTTATCAGGGCCTGGAGTTCTATTCAGCTAATATTTTTAATAGGTGAATTTTAGCAGTAGGCAGGAACTGATTCTGTCTGATACTCTGGGAATATAAGCGTCATAGTTTCTAATTATTGTAATTCTTATTCCAATTTAGGTACGTTATTTTAAGTAAGAAGCAGTGTTGCTGTCTCAAATGGAGAAAGAACCCAAATATGGAAATTGAAGCTGATCAAAATGAAGGTAAAAAGTACAAATTATTTTGATGTGTTCTAGTACAGTTTTTTAAAGATTATATAACCTATACTCAGGCAAAATTTTTTTCTCACTTTATTTTTTTTTTTAGTGGAAAATTTACATTTACTTTGCTATAAAATCCACTTCCCTAAGGTGTCTGGGAATTTGTAAGCATGCATACTATGGAAACATTTCTTTGTGATTTCTGGGTCCCTCTCATTCCTGAGTTTATGCAGCATGAAAAATTGCTTCCTCTCTCGTATCAGTTGCAATGGAAAAGGTGCTGCTCACTGTGAACACATTATAGGCCCTCTGGAAAGAAGGGAACTGCAAGGAAGTTATCATGTATTTCATTGGATACATAGGCCTTTTTTGACCACCTCCTCTGGAATGTAGCTCTGACCCTATAGTACAGAATTTCAAGTTGTGAATGTCCTACTGTCCTATTTAAAAAGAATTTTAGAGGTATTTTTGCGCACGCCAGGAATATTTTAAAGAGGAAAAGCCTTATTTAAATGTAAAAGGATAGCATTCATACACTTGACAGAGCAGTTTTAACTATACACCTTTTGATTGTGTGCAATAATGAAAGCTCTTTGCAGTTTTATTCTTGTGTATTATTTCCCAGCTAACCTGATTTATTAGAACTTTGGTCATTTATTGTTCAAATGCATATAAAGCACCAGTAATACACTGCCACTGTGATTCCCACAGAATGTATTTCTGGTTTGTTTACTAAAATTAAAATTATTAATATGCCAAGAGATTAAAATGTAATGTTATCATTTTGTTTTCAGGAGATTTTCACAAACATTTTGTCACAAGGAGAATAAATATTCCCACTACAGTTACTGTACATATTTTATTATAATTTTCCACTGATTTGCATTTTTCAGTCTGGAGTTTTGCAACCTGGATGACAAAGTTATGCTGATGTTGTTAAGCTAATTAATATATAATGAAGTAATAGCTAGGTTTCTCTCTGCACTTCTATACTAACACCCTGTAACAGGGACTGTTTATAAACCAGCATTCATGCTAAAAAAAAATTACTTCTCTGAACACAACTCCTTTCAGGCAGAAAATAAACTGATGCAACAAGGTTAATGAAAAACAAACCCAACAAGGATTTTGGTGTGAATTTATACTTTCGTCTTGACAGGTTTTGTCATTGTTCTTTAGACAAGTGTAAAACAGCACCTGTTGAAAATCCACAGAAACAACTGTTTATAGAAAATTCTATTAGACACTTCTCTCTGTGGCTTCATTCAGGGACCAATGAATTTATATCTGTGACTAACTCTCATAAATTATTTTTAACTCTCCTGTAGTTACCACAGCATTCCACACATCCATCCTATCTAGCAGACTGCTTAAATGTGTGTTTTAAGACAATGATTAGGAAATATCAATATTGCTGGCATGAAAATAACTCACACAATAATTTTCTAAATAAGTGTGCTGCTGAATTATGACATTTACCATAACTAATATGAATATTTTAGCTTTTTCCAGGCAAATGGCTAAATACAGAACTTTCACCCTGCAATTTAGCAATTTGAAGAAAATATCTTACTCTATTTACTTGTAATCTTAATGGGGGAGGGGATGTTTGCTACTTTTTTGTAATCATGACATGATTTTGTGAAGTGTATCCAATACTAAATAAGTTCTCCAAATAATTTTGAAAACTCGGCAAAATTTAGCAAAAATATCAAAAGATATTTCACTATAAATGTCAGCATTACTATATTCACAGCTTTGTATTTCCTGTTCTTCCTGGAGTCTTTGGTGTCATTTTAATTTTTTTCTTTTCCCTCATTAACTGACTTACAAAAAATGGTATTTTGGAATTCCATTTTTTTCCCCTTAAATTTTAGAAGAAAATACAGTTTCTGTGAATATAATTTTCAGAAATTTAACTTCTGGAAAAGAAAACTGTATAAAGAGTGAGGTTTGAGTTTGTGTCATAAAATCAATATCATATTTTATTTTAAGAAAATATTTACCCAGATTCTAGTGGAATTAGAGCACACTCACTAAATGGAATTAAAACACTTTCAGGTTTGATTGTAAATGGAGTTTCATTGTGTTCACTTGAGTCTTGTTTGATTTTTGTTGTACAGTCTATGAAATCTGTAATCTCATTTCCATTATTGCACAACACAAGGGCAACCATTTCTCTATTTCTACAAACCTACTAATTTGTAAGAGTCTTATCTTTTTTCAAGAATGTATTTAAGATTAAGCTATTTTATGAAAAGCTACATAGGTAAATCTATATCAAAGCTATAAATCTGTGCTTAAAAAAGGAGATTTCAAGCCACTGTTGCTATCATTCTTACTTATCAGCTACTAAATATGTTGTTTTTCCAAGTTATGCCTTCTGCAAAGGATTATTTTACTTATGATTTATTTTGGGGGTCTTATTCATAGATATATCCTAGATCAGAGCAAAAGTAAATCTTGAAGGAACTGTATAAAAACCATTGAAAACATATCCATATCTATTTTCCAGATTTTTTTTCCACTTGATAAAGCTTTAGGAAGGAGACAGGTGCCTACATATAGTACAGTGATCAGAATAGTTGAAATCATAAGAACTAAAGAAATTCCCTGAGTCAACAGAATATTTTATTAGAGTAGCATAATAAATTCTAGCAGTTGTCTTTAATGAGTTCCTAAATAACCTTTAATATCCTCTTTTATGAAATACAGATTGATTTGATAGCCAGATTCATGGTATCATTGGATTAGCAACTACCCATTTCCCTAAATTAGGAGCAGTTAGGAAATGAATTATTAACAGAGTGTGTGGAGTAGAAAAAATATTTTGTGAACATTTTTGGTTTTGTTTATTTCACGACTAGTAGTAAATTGTCCTGTCATGCAATTGTGTCCTCCACATTGTGATTGTTTTTTCTAAACAAAATTTGTAAATGTATCAGTGAGCCCTATTCTAATTTTGTATGAGGAGATGTAAACTATATTTGAGATAGTTTTAAGTACTTCTCTTGTTTCTAAATGAAACTATTTCATCTTTCTAACAGATTAACCCCTTATACCATTCTTGTTAGTGGAGTCCCATATCTGTATTCAAAATAACTTTGGAGAAGCTACTTACCTGCCATTAATGGGCAAATGGCTGAGAGAATAAAGTGGTTTGCAAAACCTTTAAAACAGCCAATCAGTTTGGCACAGATTATAAAGTATATTTACATGCCTGCAACCCACAAATGTCAGCTTTCCATGTGGAAAAGTAAATGTAGGCTCTTTAACCAGATATTTAAAAAAATATTCTGCTGTTCATTGGTTTCCAATTTTGAAAACAGCTCAGATTCTGGGAATCAGGGAGGTGTCCTGTTTGGGATAGACACACTTATCAGGTCTTGACTACCCTTATCCCAGACATTTTGGATCAGTGTTTTCCTTTGGGATCCTCCCTGGCTGAACTGAGTCTGGCTGGTTCAGAGAAGCATCTTCCAAAAAAGGAAATGCATTACAAATAATAGTGAAACAACCTCTATCACTAAAATATTTTTGTCTTTCTCTGAAGGTAGAATTCAGTGTGTCCATAAGACTTTTCAGCTTTATATGGCTGGAAGTGCTTATCATAGAAGTTCTGCTGAAAGTTTTCATTCCAAATTCCATTTCACTCTCTTTTCACCTCTCTTCAGTCTTCGTTCGCTCCCATAATCTTGTGCTTTCTCACTGAGCATCTCTGGTGTCCATGATTTATGCATTTGTTCAGAGCCCTTGAAAGCAGGACAGTGCAGCTACTGTCTTCCATTGTTTTATTTTTAGGTTATGTTCCCATGAACATTTCATTGTAATACAATGTTATCAGAAGAAAACCAATGTTCTTATTAATAAAAATGGCATTTTGGATCATTTGAGTTGATGACAAAAGGACAAAAATCAGGGCATGTAGTGTAAAGGCTGGAATGCTTTACTAGGCTTGTCATGTTGGGCTCAAGCTTGCTGATAGAACACACGAGCTAACTATGCTGCTGTTCTCAGTTTTAAGCTCAGAATGTCTTGTTCTTATCAGGAAAAGCTATTGTGTCTTATAATTAAAATAAGATTTTGTAGCCACAGGGTTCCCTGGAAAAGTTATACTTCTTTTGTGCATATTGCACCTTAAAATATAAGAGCTCCCTCATCTCTGCTGTTGAGACAGCAAATGTTCAATCTCTTAATTCTAGGGAAGAAGAAAGCAGAATGAATTCCTCATCAGGGTTTCCTTTTTGCTCCTCATTTTTCATTGTTTGTCTTGTGACAACCAGACTGAAACTGAATGCTTAGCCCTTCATTTCACTACGATTATGCCACGCTCTCTGAGGTATGCACGAACAACCTGGCAACCCAGCCCATCTGTAAATTTTGCAATTAATGTGGAATGCCAGGCTATGTGAGACACTTCAATGGCAGAACTTAAGTGGTTTCTTTGTAGTAAATAGAAATCCTTGGATGAACAGCAGCTGGAACTTTAGCTGTAGTATACACATAGGCTACCCTTTCTGGGTTTTTTTGCAGATTTTAAAATATTTTTTCACTCCTGTTATAATCACAACCTGAAAGAAATTTTCAGATGTTGCAGTAAATCCTTTGAGCTACTGCATGGTTGAAAAAATGGAGATCTTTAGAAAACATTAGTATGTATAACAATAACTTTGCTCAGTGCACAAGGGAGCTACAGAAAGCTACTAAGTTTGCTGCTGCAGTAACAGTTTTTTAGAAAAGGACCTGTATACTTTATGACTAAGGCAGAATGTCTGGCTCTCAGTGAAGTTCAAAAGCATGACAAGCAAGTTAATTTCTGAGAAGATACAGCTTGTGCCACCAAGTCATACTCTTAATTCAGTGCTCCTGGAAGCCTAATGCAGTTTGCCCTCCTGTGGTGGAATTGTTCTCCTTTTGGTTTAGGACACCAAAACAACCTCTGGTTTAGTTTCTGGTCAGGTGCTGGTCCACTGGTTACACAGTGATGCCTTTCTGGTGGTGACAGAGCCCTTCATAAACTCACAGCCCTGTACAGCTATGTTCCCTATGCCAGGGACTGCAAGGAGAGAGGGAAAGCTAGAGAGTGTGAATATTTGCATTCTTTTTCTGTATTTTCAATTGGATTTGAATCTGAAAGCTAAAATTGAAAACATAATATTAAAGTCTTACTTTAAGTAAAAATCTTAGCTTTCAGTATGATAAAATTTAGTCTGTAGAAAGAAGAGCAATGGCAGGCTGTGAAAATCTTGATCATTGTTTCTGTGCTTCCTCTTTCTTCAGAATTTAATTCCTTAGGAGAGTTAGAAACTTTCAGTGTCTGTCAGTTGAGGTCTCTAAGGAGTCCGATCTTGATCCAGATAGCCTAATTTTAACCAAACCCTGAGAAATAACCAGGCAGCTTCTTAGTGAAGCCAAGAAAGGCATAGCCCATGCTCCCTTGCTGGGCAGTTCTGATGGTGGAGATTACTCAAGGTCTTTCTGCGGAGTGTGTTGAAGTTAAAACACCCTGATCATGATGACTTTCGAGGGCATTTGTGAAGTTAGTGGAAGCCCTTAGAAATGAGTTTTGGGAATCTGTGTATTCTTTATGAAGTTTCTAGGGTGTTTCAGATTTTTATTCCCTCTTAAAATAATTTTAAAGAAAAGAATAAAAAGAGGAATTTTCTTCTTAGTGTTTTAAAGATTGTATTTTACACTCATTCTCAGAATTATTATGGATGAATGGGTGTAGCAATGCTTACCGCTCACTGACTTTATGTTTGTGTGAATACTGAAATATATTGCTCCAAGAGGTAAGTACTGGCTTGTGCCAGCTGTAGTCAATAGCACCATTTTGCATGACCAGTATTGCACTTCAGCAAAAAGAAGCGGTAACAAGAACAGCACAACTACATGCATTCCTGGCACAGGAATGCAGCTCATAACTGCATGGAGACTTAAATCGTTCTTGTAAACTTTGAGACATTAAAAGAGTAAGTGACTATTTTTTATCTTTCTTTCCTTCTTTTGATTTGTCTTGAGTGGATTTGTTTGCTCTTTCTGAGTCCTTCCTTAGGACTTACATTCTAGAACAATAGTACTTTTATTCTTTAGTTACACTTTAAAAGTTACATAAGGTTTGGGGATTCCTTTCTAAGGCAGGATGGTCTTTTGCTTGAGATCTCTGTGTAGATGTTTAAACTAAGCCTTTTAATACAAAGCAGATTAAAGTAAATCATAAAATAAACAAGGCCATAAAAATGATGAGCCAAAAAACCTTCTAAGAGTCTTACCTTAAAAATAATCTTAAAAAATGGTTATTTATTTCTGTTCAAAAGTGGACAATTCTATAACTTTGTAAAACACAGGTATTTTCAGTTACATTATGGACCTGATTTGATTCCATTCTGTATTTGAATCTCACTTTGGAATAAATTACATATACAAAACACTGAGCACATCAAAACTTGGGAAAAAAAAATCTGGCATTAAATAATTGCCAGAAACCTGCTTCTCTGCATTTGATGTTTTATCTTCCATACCTGATCAATTCTTTAATCACTGGTCAGTTACCAATTCCACCTTTATTTTACTAACAATGCTTATTATTTTATGAATGATTGTACTAAATATATATTTTGCAGAAGTATTCCTCTTAGAGAAATGTTCTACCTCTATAAACCCGAATTCATGACATTGACTTTGAAAGAGAACTGACATGAATGAAGGGAAATATTTTCTTATCATGACTGTCTCTATTATCCCATTATGGTGTTTCAGCCTTGTGAATTTAAATCAGTGAGAAAATAAAGCAACAGAAAAATCTAGCTTGGTCCTCCCTCAAACTTTAATTTTGCTTTATACATTGACTGTGTGCCAGCTAAATCAGCTTCCATTTATTTAGATGCTTTGCAGGTTTTCTCAGACATAGATTCTATTTTTTTTAATACCAGGAATTAAGAAGAATCACATCTCTACTGTTTGACCTGTGTTAACTGCAATAATACATACACAGACTCATCAAAACTGCCTGTATTACTAAAATTCCATCATTTAGCTTGTATGAGGAAGGTTATTCCTTGCTCTTCAACATTTTAGTGGTAGTTTTTTGTTTGCTTGACTAGTTCTCAACAACTAAGGGAAGTTTGCAATTATAATAACTACAGAAAATGTGCAATATCCTGTTTCTTTTTTGGTATAGCCCATTTATATACATATATATATAGCACTATGCAAAACTTGCAGTTATTTTTCATATAGTCTAAAAGTAAATATTTTTTAAGGAGCAGAAGAAGAGCAGAATCTTAGGCAGTGAGCAAAGTAAACATCAGGTGAAAGACAAAAGCCTGGAAGAATTGATTATGCCACTTGGCTGCTCTCCTGAGGAAGATAAAAGAGGCCAGGACATGCTCTGCTACTCCCTGCATGTAGAAGTCAAGTTTAGAAACAATACCCTGACATCTCTGCCATGCAGATAACTCCAGCAGGCAAGTCTGCTGATTTAACTATTCACATTTTGTATTTTTTGTGCCCACTGATTGACAGCTACAGAACATATTCTACCAACTTGATCTTTGTGTACTGGCTTTAATGAAAAATAAAGAATTAGGATAGAAAAGGGATGAAATTGAAAAGATAAAGAGATTAAATAAAAGATTAGGATTCCTAAAGGCTGTGTATTCTGCCAAGATAATGCAAGAAGAACTTGAGACAAAGTGTTGAGTGGTATGCACACAGCCAAGGACATGGCAAACTGTAAAAACTTCTCCTATTCAAAGCTTGCCGAGAAATGCAACTCCAAAAGAATAACACTTTACTGACCCTCAGCCTTGGAGCAGCTGGGTTACAAACATGGTGTAACCTACTGTGCTGTAATACCTCCAAGCCAAAATATCAAAGGACAGCATGCTATTGACATTCCATTCCCTGTAAATTTAATGTCAGTTAAAACTCACATCACCAGGGTTTGCACCAATCAAACTGCGGGTACCATGTCACGTTTCACTATAGTCATTATGTGGGGAACAAAGAACCTGAACAAGATATGAGTTCACCCTCAATAAGTGTAAAGCAAGGAGCTGCATTGTGCCAGGAGTTACTGATCCATAGTGATCCCAGTAAGAAAGCTGTTCAGTCCCTGAAAATTATCATTTAAAATGCTAGTTATTAGAACTAACATTATAAGAAGAGAATAGCATAGTAATTTTAACATCCTTTTACATGCCGGAAACCCCAGTTGATATTGCGTCAAAATGATCTCTGATCCATGCCCCAGGCTGACCCTGTCCATGGAAGAAGTTCTCTCATTTTGGTCATTCAAGTTATTACAGAATTTTCTTACAAGAAAGCAACTCTATTCATCATTTGTTCTGCGAACGGAAATGAGGTTCACATGAGAACTTATTGCCGCAGCTGTAGACAATGGAAAGGCCACACATGTGGTGTCATCAACGGTATCAAGTAGGAGCTGACTGTGGGCTTCTCTGTTATAAGGAGCTGGATGAGTTTATCCTGCAGCTGAGGGGTTTATGCAGCACAACACAACCTAAAAGTCACCCTGGATGTGCAGCACAGCACAGTCCTGCACCTGCTCAGGTAAGTGCTCGATGTACACTGACTATGAGATGTACAGTGATTGCTGGGTCAGAACCACTGAAGGAGCTGGTTTGGGTTTGACTCTGAACTGTGGCACTTCTGTAGTTCAGTAGTGATTCCTGAGATGAATATGAAACACCAAGTTGCACTGAGCAACAAAATGTTGGAAGGACTATTCTGGAGAGACAAAAAGAAAAAAATGTCAAAGACATTATGGATAAGTTTGCCTCAAATTGTGTCACTGTAGTTTCTCCCTGCCTTCACTGGGAGCGAGACTGGCCAATGGCATTAGGATCTCTCTATGAAGAATCTGTGACAGCTTCAAAAATAAAAGCCAGTAACAAAATGGAAAAACTTAGAGATAAACCTCCAGGCCTTGATATCTCATGTTTTCAGGGTATGATGATCTATCTGTTGCTCTTAGCCTAACCTTTTCCTGTTCTAGATAAGTGAGAGACAGACACGCAGACTTCCAACAGGTGGTAGTATGATCATTGGTAGGCTCTGAAAGGCAGGTCTGTCAAGTAACCTTTACAGAGACCACTCTGTGTATGTCTCATGGCAACACTGTTCCTCATGACTTTTGTTAAGTGAGCTCTCCAGATCCTCCTGGGTGAAGCACAAGTCTGTACACCACTCAGTTGAAGGAAACTCACTTAGCTCTCAGAGAACGAGTTCAAGATTAAAGTGTTCCAAAGTCCTCCAGTTCTTTGATCTGCCTCCTGAGAAGAGGAAAATAATATCATAGTGTTTCAGTATATCTCATGTCACCAGTTTTCTAAAAGAACTGTGGAATTTTAAAGTTTTGCCATTCTCTCTTCTGAATACAATTGAGATATTGAATACAATACCCTACTTCTGTAAACATAGCATCACATCTGCAAGACATTCAGGCACATGCAGCAAAATATAAATGTGCGCAAACTCCATTTCCTGCATTCAAAATGGAGAAACAAAAAATAAGCTTGGAAAATGTAAGTTATGATCTGTACACAGGTAAGGAAATTACAAAACACAGTAAGTTCAAAACAAACTCATGAAAAATTGCACTGAGGGGGAGAGATTGTATCAGCTAAGCTACCTATTAAAGATGTAAGTGAATGTAAGAGATGAAAAGTATGAAATAGCCATCATATAGAATAATTGCTGGGAGTTAAATGATAGCAAAGAAATAGGAAATTAAGAGGACACTCAAAAAATAATAGGGAAAGGGGGAAAATCTAAGATAGCTTCAATTGTGAGATTAGGAGAGAGAAGTATGTTAGTAACAAAAATAGTTAATTTTAATCCAGAGGTAATTTACATAGTGTGGATTTAAATCTGCAGTTCTGAACTCAACATGACTTCAACAGAAGTAGCCTTGCTGCTGCCGCCTTACAGACACAACATGAAATCTAACCACCAAATGACATAAGAAACAGCTGGGATCTGTGACCATGGGCACAGGAGCATACTTCTCTGCTTTAGAGAAGTACCACTGGTCTTGGATATGTGTTCCTACAGAGAAGGACTTTAACATTCAACTTTTCCTCTAAAGACTCACTGCATGTTAGTAACATATTAAAGATAAAGGGTGCTGTAGGAAGGTGATTGGTGACTTTGCATTGAATTTAATCTATTAAAGCGGAATTATTTTAGCTGGCATTCATCTTACTGAGAGAATTATTTCTTGGCACTCATTACTGTAGCAAAGGAACACATAATGAACATTAATAGAATGTTTTCATCATCATAAGCCTTATGTGAGCTGAGCAAGAATTAGCCCCCTTTTGCAGGCAGTGAACTAAGCCCGATCCTTCAGCATGATGAACGTGTCCTACACAGTGTCGCATGCCCTCAACTCCCATTGGAATTGCAGAGTGGTGAATACCTTAGAGAAAGCTTTCAGACATCCAAGCACTTTATTTAAGTGATTTACTAAAAAGTTCTACATACATGGAATTCCTTATTCTCAATTACACTAAAACTATGTTACATCACCTGGGCAGGCAGCCAGGGTACACAGTCTGAACCCTACAATACAAACCTGATGTCTTAACCACGGGATCATTCCTTCCCCTTGGTAAAAGGATAAAAAAAAAAAAAAAAAAAAGGCAGGATTTTCAGCAAAAATGGCACAAATGACAGTCTGTCAATGAGGGCAAGTGGATAAAAGCAGGAAAGTGGTGAGTGGGGGGCATTTGCATAAGGAAGCAGGAGAAGAAAGGAGTGGCAATGCTGAGATGACATATGGAAGGTCAGTAACAGCAGAAAGTGAAGACAGATGTGTAATAGTAGTACATGCAAAGGAGATCATTTTGGGAGTGAGAACAAACACAGAAAATAGTAAGACATGAATGAGTGTATTGCACATGTTTTAAATGAGCAAGTCCTAGTACTTGGTATGATATTTGTAACCAGGCACAGGTAAATCTCTGGAAAAAGAAGTCATATGTATCTTAGAACACCACAATAGCTATAAATACAATATGATTTTTACCAAATGGTGGATTGGGGGTTTATGTTTATTGTTAATTGTCTTTATAGTTCATGTATTTTCTCCTTATTATGTTACTATGTTCATCTTGATTACGTAATTATTAAATGCTAAGATATACTTCATTATATAGATCCACTGCTACAGTAACCATTGTGGTTTGGGGTTTGCTTTTTATTTTATTTATTGTTATCATTCACAGAATTTCCTTACAGGTTGTCCTAAGTCCTAGACAAGCTTCTAGAGAACTTCTTGAGGGAATACTTGTTTAAAGAATTTCAAAGACTTGGGAATTAACATTGGAAAATCAAAGGGCATTAGACAGAGGCTTTGATCTTGCAGCTTTGTGTCCTACCACCTTTTCCCACTCTTTTTGATCTCCTCCACTTTTGCTGAGTTAACTGCTGCCCAAAAAGCAAAGCACAATTTATCTAAGAAGGAACACGTTTATCATTCAGTGTCACTTATATATTCATTTATATTTGATTGCTGTTTCAGAAAATTCCACCTGCCGGGTCCCACTCCTTCAATGATGGATATCCTTCTGTAGGAGGGGAAGATGGGCTTTATAGACAAAGGCCTAGCCATGTGCCTATTGATGAAAAAGAGGCAAATTTTCCAAAGACAGTATGTTTTGCCAGAACTGCTCATACTGCAATTCTCAGGCCCAAAAGTTCTTCATCAAGTATGTGAAATTCTTCCAAATTTTGAAAATTTACTAGAATATTGTTAAAAGTGATACAATATTGCACTTCTCTGAGTTGATCACAGGACAAGTGATAACAAACCATCTAATAGTGGGGGAGAAAAAAAGATGATCTAATAGCATAGATCATTCACTGGGCTGAATAGCAGCTGACTTGTCATCCAGTCTATTAGCACCACAGCCACTCACTTTTTACTTTTACCCTATATTGGCCACTGGCTACATATTTTCAATGAGAGAAGTATACTTTGTCAACATATCAGCTTCTTGTGTTAAAAATACGATTCAGATATTTTGCATGTTGCTTCTAGAGGGACTGGTCACTTTCTGAAGTTCTGTTGCAAACACCTCTCCAAAGTCACATGTCTTGTGTAATAGCCACATTCTCTCTATTATTGCTGTACAGCAGAAAGGCAGTAAAACATCTTTTAAATAATCCCACTTTATGCTTAAGATCAGTGCTGCAGAGAGCTGTCATGGTGATGTTGAATTCAGAGGTTGAGAGAAAGGGAAAATGACCTTTATTCCTCATATAAGGGGAGCGGGTCATTTCTGTCGTTACTGTATGGAGAACTTTGAGGTTTTCAGATAGAACCATAGGATTATTATTCACTGTTTACTCTTGAGAAACCACACACAGAGCATAAATGTAACTTGAGTTTAAAGAAAAATGTATGCACACACACAAACACACACACAAAGATCAGCTCAGGTACTGTAGAGAATATTGATGTGCAGTAAATTGGAAGAATTTGATCTCTACATCCTCCTTTGTATGTTTGGTTTTATTCCCCCATCCTTTGAGCTGTCTGTTATTTTAACATAGTGCCAGGTATTAGAATACTATACAAATATTGCAGTGCCTCACACAAAGGAGAGCACAAGAGCACATGAGTGATATAAATTTGGACACAAGACTAAGTATTGCAAAAACAGTAAGACTTCTGGAAAATTCTTTTGACCTTCACAAAATATGTTTTTACTGGAAAATATGAGTAGCATGCTTTTTAAGGACTATATTAGCCAAGACTGGAGTGCAATGATGTGAAGACAAAGCTGTGAAGGAAGTGGTTTGTGATCAGCTATAAGAATTCAAAGTGAAATTGGGAAGGCAATCATATCATGCATATGAAAGTCTATGAGCACATTGCTGAATACCAGAAAGCAAGGAACAAAAAAGGCAGAGCAGTGATTCAGTTTCTCTAGGAAATTATATCCATTACTTTAAAAATCTATACAGTGGCTCAGGTGCAAAAGCAAGGCATGAAACAGTATGATTAGGGCCACCTACAGGCTACAGACCTGCTTACATCCGTACGGTAAATTTTCAGCTATGACATTTATTTGTCATTAAGAGCATGTTGTACTGCTGATCTCATTAGATTATTGAGCACTTCCCAGCTGGAATTGGTTGAATGTGAAGAAATCCTTAGAAAACTTAATGAAATCCATACTTCTCATACACTTCAATTGGGTTTGTTTATTAGCTGGTGTTATTGGTGTAATGTCAAATATTCAACCCACTCCTGTTATCGTTTTAATCTTTAAGAGCCTAAGGATATTAGTAGTCATTACTTAATTGGAATTTCCCTTCAAGATAACAAGGCACCAAATACAAGAAACTAACTACTTGTAAGAAATTTGTGGTATGACAACTTGTATTAGGCTGTGTATCTTTTGCTAATAATAATTTCTTTTGTTATCACTGTGTTCCACTTCCAAGGACCAGAATTTTAGTGTTCAAACATTCTGTAGTATTCCCCCACTCATTTAAAACACATTAGTCACAGGAAAACTCCAAAATTCTCAAAACATAAAACAAGAACAAGTAAAAATTATTAGATACATTCCATACATAATATTCCCAGCATCTCACATGCAAAAGAGGCTGATTCTCTTGCCTTTCTATCAAGCTCACATTGTCTGCTTACCATGGGAAACAAGAAACTGGTAGGATGTTGCAAATCAAAAGGAGATATACAGACAAAAAATACAGAAATTAAGATAAAGTGTATTTCTCATCTTCTCTACATCACAGTCTCTGACATGTTGCCTAATCCCATTATGAATTGATCTTGAAATGTATAATGTCCAACATTTTTTGCACAGTGATCAGATTCCTTTAAAAACAGATTACTCTTTCACTGGCTGCATTAACATTTCTGAATACAAAATATTGCATATTACTTGAGCCAATGAAGTATATTTGAGTTACTATTGATGCCTTAAGGTTTTTTTATATATTTGTAGTTCTGAATATAACTGTAGAGTTTCTCACACTTAAGGTAGCAGGTGACAGTTTCTAAACCTCTCTCTCATGGTTTGTGCCACATTTTTGAAATTCTGTTTAACAGTCTTTTCAATGAAAAAGATTTTACCAAGGGCATCTCATTTGGGGACATATGCACCTGGAAGATATACTGTAGTCAAAGCAAGATAGAAGGCCCAAAACCCTTGGAGAAGCTCCAGAGAGGCAGACCCAAGGATGGTTCTGGGGGTGGACAATTGTCAGGTTGGATATATCTTTTAGTGTCATAAATTTATAAGAACCCTATACTGGGTGTGCACTTTTGTATTTTGTTTACCTGAAAGCACTTTCATTAAAGAATCCGCTCTCTATTTTAGCTGTACTGATATTGTCTGGAAAGTGCTTTTCTTCCATTTTAGGCAACCCTATTATTCAACAGATTAATTATAGAGATTTTCAACAAAACAAAATAAATTAATGGCAATTCTTAAAACTAAGGAGAAATGTTCTGCTTGCATATTTAATCCTGTAATGGGTTTGGCTTTGGACAGTAACAGAAACATATTATCTAGCTGATGAGCTTTGCAGGAAAAACCCAACTTGAGAATACAAATCCAAACCAAAGGGACTTGAAAGCTTTGCTGTTGTTAATGATAGATTTCACAAGTTCAGTTAGTTAAAAAAATGAATGAAGGAAATCACAGCATCTTCTGAGAAAGTTTGAAGAGTTTAAATAAGCACATTGTAAAAAACTTCTTTGCTGTACAGTACTTTTCCTAACTATTTTGTAAGGAAAATATCTCCAAGACTAGCTTTATTATCAAGCTCTGAGGTGAAAGAAGCCCTAGAAAGTCAAATGTTTCTTTCTCTAGCAAGGATGACATCCCGAGACCTGCTGAAGCAGATTCTGTACTTGCACAAACTCTCATTCTATGCTTCTTGAAAAATGTATTACAATGTATTTTTAAAATATGGTATTTGGAACAGAAACAGCATGTGGATTCATCCTTTTGTCTTTTTCCAGTGGTACTCTTTGTACAAATACAAAGCAGGAGTGTAACTCATGTTTAGTCAGAAACTCTGGCTACAGATACAATTACTGAAGTCTAGGTCTTCGTAGTTCACAACCGTTTTTTGCAGAGATTGATCACTAGAACATTTTATTTTGCTGTGTGCACTAGATTACCTGAGGGCAGGTCTTTTACTATTGTATAAGAAGTATCAGGACTTATAAAAATATTCTTGAAACTAGAAGAGCCAAATTGTTGACATCACAGGCCTGTTTAGTAGTACATCTTCACTATTCCACTAGGCCTTACTGCTCCCAGCCTGACTTGGCTTCTTGCACTTGTTCTTCCCTTTTCCCTTCCATGAAGGGCTTCAGACCTTTCACTTACACTAGCAGAACAGCTATTCCATTGCACTTTTCCTTTTTTGTTATTTTTCTCATGGTCTCTTTCATGTATCTTGTTAAATGGTGTGGACACACAAATAGTCAAATCAGTAGGACTAAGGGAATGCAAGAGTAAGAATAAGGAGCATAGAGCATTGCAAGGGCAGGGTTTCCTTTTACTGGTTCCCAGCTGACCTCCTCGGCTTCTCAGTTCTCTTTTTCTCTTTGGAGAAGCAAGTGTAATTTATGGCAAAAAAAAACCCCAAACTCCGTTATAAGGAGGAACAAACAACAAAATTTTGGCTTGGGGATTCAGGCTCCTGAGATTACAAATCTCTGCAAACTAATTAAATACTGGTATTAAGTAATAATCGCTCATCCCTTAGACCTGTATCTAAGTTAAAGAATAGTCTTCAATGTTAAGTTATTAGCTCTTAAGTCTAACACACATCAGAACTGCAGGATCAATATGAGGAAATAGCAAGGGAGTTCAGGATACAGCTGAACTGCCAAAAACTTCACCTTTCCCTACCTAATGGTTGCTACGCTCTAGCAATTAAGCGATTTTACTGTTCACCTATGTGCTTGTAAATAATTTCATCTAATAATGTACCTGTAAAATTACTGAGTAAAAAGTGTCCTGAAAGGCCATCAGGTTGGCTAAAATCTACCTCTGAGTCAGTCAGTCAGTCAGTCATGGCTAGGCTTCGCGAACGAAGATTTACAAGGGCTCTACCCACGCTTGCTACAAGCACGCTGGTGGCTAAAA
>JAWWEE010000122.1:22222965-22288806 GCA_035221455.1 Xenops minutus | reverse complement strand
TTTTGTGTTAAAAAAAAAAAAAAAAAAAAAAAAAAAAAAAAGATGGGAGAGAAAAGCTCTGTATTCACCCTCTTTGTTCTGCATTTGTAGGAGGATGAAGTAGGCTGCACTGCAGAACAGTAGTTTTGTCACAGAAGATATCTCAGCTGATAAAAAGAAATAACCTTGTCACCTTCTGTATCCTTTGCTGAAGTTAACATTATGTTATTATGCTTCTGGTATTTGATGGTGAGACACTGACTCAAACTAACATTTCTTTTGTCTTTTTAGTTTTTGTCCTCATTGTCAGAACCTTGACCTCTAGGCATAATGTGAGCCTTGAATTAAGCATATGCACTCTCTGGATTTTAGGTATTTGCACCTTTATTAGGGACTTCAACACAGGAATGTAACCCTGTTCTTGCTAACACTGGTGTAAAGCAGGGATCATTACAACACAGTCAGTGGAATTACTCTGGTAAAAAATGGGGATAGATGGGGCTCTGGATTGTCCACAGATTTTTCAGACAAATGGAAAAG
This sequence comes from Xenops minutus, assembly GCA_035221455.1. Classification (NCBI taxonomy): domain Eukaryota; kingdom Metazoa; phylum Chordata; class Aves; order Passeriformes; family Furnariidae; genus Xenops; species Xenops minutus. The sequence goes on along the minus strand of JAWWEE010000122.1, from coordinate 22,288,287 downwards.
ATGTTGCAGTATGTCCTCCAATTACTATTAACAAAAGTGCTCTTCCCCACAGCCATTTTTCTCAAAGTGCCAATTTCTTTTGAGCTCTGCTTCCCATTAAGACTTCTCCTGAATGAGGGCAAATGAGAGTGATGCTCACTTTCATCAGCTGAGCAGTATTGGAGGACTGGCCTTGCTATTACTATGCACTCACAAGCAGTTCAGAAGCAATTGCAACGCACTTGGCTGTCTAATTTGAAACTGTGAAAAAAATAAAGAAAAGATATTTTAAGGCCTAGCTCAGTAAGAGAATAGCCTGAGCAGCAGCATTTAAAACTTTCAAGTGCTTTCTAGAACAAAATTCTTTATAAGAATTTTTCCCTCTCTTCTCTTTTCCAGCATCCAGGATCTGGTGTGTTTCTCTTTTGCAAATTCATAACAACATAGCAACAGATACTTTAGATATAAGATAAGAACTATGAGGAAAGGGTTTGCCTTTATTTTTATTAACATGCCTAGATTTTACAGCAAAAAGTAGACCTGGTCTTGGTAGGTGAGTGAATTGGAATGTTTAGCTATATGTAAATTAAACTGCCGTGTAAAACAAGCTGTGAGCTTTGAACAGTGATCCTAGTCTGGCCGAAAAATTAAATAATAAAGTTCTGCACTGAGGTCTCTTGGTAAATTAAGGAGTGAAACCCATTGGCCGCTTTCCTTTCTGAATCTGGAAGAAGTCTTGTTTATGGTCCATGAGCCCGGATCTGACTTTGGCACTTGGAGCTAAGCCAGTGGTCAGGGTCCTGGCAGTCTGTTTAAACAAAAACAATTTTCATCTCTGTAATGTCAAATTTATATCCATTTACACTCCCTTATATATGCTTATATTAAGAGTGACAGAATCTAATTTAGGAGATTTTATTAATCACTTCTGAATCAAACTCTGTTTTCTAAGGGAAATTAAATAAAGAGATATCTTGTTCATATTTATGAGGGATTTTCCCCTGCCTCAGAAGCATAGCTTCTGGTTTATTGTTCCTGAACAACTTCTCAAAGGAATGTGAGCCAAGAAGCTGTTTATGTTGGAATACACACAGCTTTCTTTGCTTACATTTAGTTTTTTTATCAATACATAAGCAGCTGCCTGCTGAGGACTACCCAGCACCAGACTTCTTGGACTGGAGTGTTTATATGCTCTGTACCTCACCCAGCAAAGCCATGTCCAGTGGGAAGGCAATATGCATGCAATGGAAAAGCTTAACAGTTTATTGCAAGGTCTGTGCTTTATCAAATTTAATGCATTTATTCGTACAGTTATTCTGGTATTTTTTCTGTTTATAGGCCAGTAATTGCCCATCTGGTCTTATCAGAATTCATGAACAGTAGAGTTTGGGAAAAATTATGATGGCCAAATACAGTTTTAGTGCTAATATGAAGATATGATACTAAACCAAAACAGTTACAAAAATTTATAGGAAATTTTCAATAGAGAAGAGTTGAGTCAAAAGGATTGAGACTGAAGCAATCTGATTTCTAAGTGGCTTTCATTTACTTTAGCAATCGTGCTGAACTTACTGTTACAGCTTAGGTAAATAAAAATGGTTTGTGTGAGAAAATATTTACTATTTTGCATACTTGGGATTTAAACCCTCTCTGGTAAAAATCTGATGGAAATCTGCAATAACCTTCAGTGTCTACAGAGATAAAAGCTTTCTCATCAGGAAATCTCAGAATACTTCACAAAACCCATAAGCAATGGCTTTGTTTTTAAGGGAAAAAGTCATAGGGAGTTTGCTCAGGCCATACAGTTGTGGATAGGTAGAAGTGAAATCTTCATCTGAAGCTCTATCCACTCAGTATTTTTTTTCTCTTTCTCTCTTTAATAAGTTCAGTATAGGTATTGTACATATATGTGACATACATTGCATATGTACTTTTGGGGTTGCCATCAAGTTTAATCAGTGTGAGTAGAGTATGTCTCCATACCAGAGATGATGATCTATGCTTCCTGATCAAAAACAAACAAACAAAAACACAACACACTCCAAACAAACAAACAAAAAAACCCCAAAACAACAACAAAAAACCCCACCTAGAATCCATCCCAACCTGTTTGGAAAACCATGCCTTCACTAGTGCCATTTGAACTAGATCAGGTTTTTTTTTTCCCCTTGTCAATTCTTATTAGCTTTAATTTGAAGGAAATTCCACTATTTTGAATATGTGGGATCCAGTATTACTATGTATCCAGTATATGGTGGGAATTCAGTTAAAGGAATTCCAAATACAGTGAGCTACAGGAAAACATTTTACAGAATCTTACCCTAAAGTTGTGTATGTCAGAGCCTTCATCAGATTTCATACATCCTCAGTCTATGTTGCAGTTTGTCTGCATCAGTGATGGGATCTAGTGTTGAGAGGGGCTGGAAGAAGGTGTGTTCACACTCAGGGTGCTGCACAGAGCCTCTGAACCCTTGCCCTTGAGAGGTGTCATATGGCCCTTTTCAAATTAATAGGATCCAAATGTAGTGTCAAAACTGTTACATATGAATTCTCTATTAAAATAGATGTAATTTGTGGGAGAAGAGTTTTTCAGGTGTTGATTTTTTAACTCCAAAGTTAGCCTAAATATTCAATTATATTGCTTGGTGTTTCTGTCTGTTGGGAAGAATGGGGCTAATAAATTTATTTGACATCTTCAAATTATCACATTGCTAAGTAATTTTCTTTAAAGTATTTCTAAATATTATTTTTTTTTGTTGTAATCATGTCGAGAGGTTGAGATGTAGGCTTGCAACAGAACCTTCCATCAGAGAAATTAGCATTTTAGTCTGACATGATTTTTCACATTACCATTTAAGAAGTTTATCAAACCTGTTTTAAGACTGAAAGAATCCAAACTGGTTCTGTTTACTCCTATTCAAGGTGTAAAATTGCAGAGATACCGTGGATAAGATAGACACAGACAACATTGCTGGAGAGGTTTTGCAGCATTGCTTAAGTGGATTTGCCTGTTCTTGGGGTCCTCCTTAACCTTGCTTCTTGGCTCCCATATGAGTCTACTGGTAAAAATTTCAGTGTGAGCCTTTCAAGTATGGCCAGACTGACTGCAAAGAGCCTCAGTAGCACTGCAGAGCACATATTTGATTCTCTAGTTTACCTACTTGACACTATTCAGTCTGTATCTTCACAACACCCTGCCTAAATAACCTTGAGAAACGTAATTATACACTCACTATTGATTAGTACAGATCCATATTTAATTATGCGTAACATGTTCCACTTTTAAACTTTTAGTTCTTTGTTCATCAACACTTCATGTCAGATCGCAGTTTACTTTCAGCCATTACAGTAATGATCTTCATAGGAAAATGAGGTTTCCACCTGCCTTAAATTGCTTAAGGAACAGACTTATTGTCTGCATACAAGTTGTTTTCTGCATACAGAACCATGACCAGTCATTCCTCATTCAAGGTTCTTATTTGTAATTTTTGCAAAGAAAACAGTTTTGCTGAGGCAGTGCTTTGAGATCTTTGCATTGAATCTGTACTGCAGTCTCAAGGGATCATGTCAGTTAAATATGGATCTATTGCTGTAGCAGTTTCATTATTTTTAGTTCACAAACAGTGTTAAATAATAGTATTCTATAACCTGTTCCTATTTCCTGCAAAAAAATAAACTTTTCCAGTAGAACAGGAACATATAATTAAAAACTCCCATACTTCATCATACTAAAAATTATCTGACTTTTGCAGGCAGTCTCCTTAGAAGTAATATGTGGAGATTTGCTTCCTGTTAAATAAGGAATCATGCACAAAATAAAGCTTACTTTACAATACTTTTCTCAAGCAGGAGTCTAACTGAATCTTCCTTCCAGAGGAAATCTAATCTATGATCCTTAGAGATGCAGATTGAAATTTTTTTTTTGAGTCTTCATCCCCCCATGGGTGGGGTTTGGGATTTTTTGTTAGTTCAGAAGACTTTAGTCACTATATTTGGCTCACATATGCACTGAATTGGAAAAAAGGTCATGACAGCAACTCACATAGTTGCAGTAATCCCAAAAGGCAGACCTACGTAACTCCCGTTCAGCACTAGGAGTTCCTGCTTAGACCTTTTCCAGTCCCAAACTTGGGCTGATTTCTACTGATAATTCAGGGTCAAATTCAGAAGCATCCAACTCAGTGCTAAGGGAATTAACTTGGAATGAAAGAAAATTAAAATCTCTCTCCCCTGTGGTCACTTTTGTCTTCTTGCTGAAAGAGTTTCTATAAACTTTATATACTGTGATGGTATTTGAAGGAGCATCCTTGCTTGCGTCTATGAATCCATCCTGCCTTAATGTAATAACCTCATAGGAATCAGGACTCTGCATTGTAAAGAAACTGTAGCCATACTGTCTTCATCATTGTCTATTGGGAGTTTTGATTGCTACCAAGGCAGTGCATGGATGAGTAAAAGGAGAACGAATGTGTCCTCAGAAGACACCATTACAAAATACTTCCCTACCCAGAAATTGTGACATGAAAATGTACTGATGAGTTCATTGCCTAGTGGGGCTATTTCTGGGATGTTTACCCTCACCTCTTCCTCAGAACTGTGTCTACTGTAAGCAACTAGTTTTGAGGGTTTGCTTAAGATAGCAATGCAGTGTTAGGCAGCGGAAGCATTTTCCTTTGATTATGGCTATACTCCAAAAGAAAATAGTTATAAGTAGCTCATTTGTACAATAAAGCCAGTTGTTAATATGCTCTGGGAGCTGTTTGGATCCAAGATGTTATAAGTGGGGGAACATTAACACTGGGAAGTGCTTTTAGTAGCAAATGAGCTGTATGAAGTAACCAAAAGAGAGAGATTGTGGGGGAAATGTAAAGATCAGGCTCAAAAATGTATCAGAATGACTTTAGAGCTATAGTAGAGATTTACATACAGTAGTTTCATGGGGTCCTTTTTGTGTTGAAACCATCTCTGGTAAGCTATAGGACTACAAGGCATAACTGAGAATGGGAATGAGCTGAGAATGAGATACTCATCCTCTATATGATAAAGGGCGTACAATAATGTTATTATAAATGAGAATTAACTATGGTTTTCCTTCACATTGAACAAGAAGAGAATGAGAAAAATAGTAGTCATGCTAAGGCTTGTTCATTCTGCAAGCAAGAACTAGGTCTCCAAAACTTCCATACTGTCTTGGTCAAAACAAAATAAAACATAAACAAACAAAAAAATCCACTCTGAACACCTGCTTTTAAAAGTCACTTATAAACGCAGTAAATGCTAGTGGATTTTGAAAAGATCTGTAAGCAAAAGGCTAAAGAAATGTGTAATGTTCATATATCAGGATATGGATTGTATTCATTAAATGAGATATTTTGTATACTAGGAAGCAGATACTAAAAAGATGTTGTTTTATAGTCAGCATATGTGTTGTTGGTACTATATAAGTATATTCTCCTGCTAGTAAAAACTTCTGATTGAAATGCTCCATTTTCTAGTACTATTGATTAGTTCTGGTATATTCTGCAGACTGTTCCTGCTCCTATTTTACATCTGATAACACCACTATGGGGAATTGTGTTGTAGTTCTAAAAATAATAACAGTGCTCATTTACGGAACTATAGAAAGGTGTGCAAGATGACGGTGGCAGGATTGATAGGAGAACAAATTTGTTCTCAGAAGTTCACTCTTAGGATTTATAAAGTTGCCTGTGTGAGCTGAGACAGAAAATAAGATTTTATCTGAAAATTACATCCAAGATTCCTCTTTTATAATTCTTTTTTAATGAAAGCTTACTGGTATATCCTTTTAATTTTTTTACATTTGTGTAGGAGGAAAACGTGGGCAGGGAATTACCAAACTAATGTACTCCTATACAGCTTACATTCCTGCTAAATGATTCATGGATCTCCAAGTAATCAATGTCTACATCAAGTAGAAAGCTCTGGTATTTGACTCATAAAATTGGTTATGGAAAATACTGTTTTTCCAATCAATTACCTGAATCCATGACTTATCAGAACTTATCTAGATCACCTCTCTTGGAGCAATTTGAACAGTAGTTACACTTGACTTCTTGACATCAAAATACAAATCTCACTGCATGGACGTGATATCCATCCACCCCCGCCTTCCCTGGGCTCCTGCAGTGTTGTAAGGCAGGCAAACAGTCAGGCCTGTGTGAGTAGGTAGGTCTGTTGGACACAAACTGAATCCTGTCATACGAGTAAGAAGACAGCCTGTAAAAGTGACGTCACAAGGTGTTCCACATCTCTTGACGACAGTGTCACTAGTTTAATGAGCTATTTGAAATAAAACTTTTTTAGAATCATAGAATCATGGAATATGCTGAGTTGGATGGGACCCACAATGCTCACTGAAGTCCAGCTCCTGGCCCTGCACAGGACAGCCCCAAGAATCACATCATGTCCTGAGACTGTTGTGCAGACATTTCTTGAGCTCTGTCAGGCTTGGTGATGTGACCACTGCCCTGGAGATCCTGTATCCAACCACCTTCTGGGAGAAGAACCTTTCTCAATTATTTGTCCTAAACCTCCCCTGACAGAACTTCATGCTAGGAGAGGTTTACTCAACACATGTTTATGGAAGCTGAACTGAATAGATCTGTACTGCAAACACCAGAGTGAATGTCAGTGGTTTTCACTTCATAATGAGCAGGGAAGAGTTATATACTTACATTTATTTGGTTACATGTATTATTTATATGTATGAAAATATTTTGCTTCCAAGTTTTTAAAAAGTCTAACAAACATAGATCTTGCATGGAGCTATTTTAGAGTCCTAAATATCAAATGCCCTCCTTCCCACAAAAAAAAAAAAAAAAAAAAAAAAAAAAAAAAAAAAAAAAACCACCAAAAAAAACCCAAACCACAACTCAAAGCAAAACAACAACAAAAAAACCCCACACACAAACACAACCAGGAGCAAACAAACCACGAACAAACAAAACAAAAAAAACTAAACAAAAAAAAGCCTTGCAACAGAGACCTAATTATTTTCTTCAAGCTATATACATGAATATACAAATAAGTAGTGGGTTATATTAATATTCCATCTGAATCTATTATCATGTGCATGTAGTTGCATCTTAAATTACCATTTTGCAGGTCATTGTAGCTATTTTGCAGGTGATGCTTAGCTGCTGCTTTTATGTATATCATGCATATAAAAATACTGTAGAAGTCTTACATACTTATCTACTGCGTTGTTTGTATTTTCAATTAGAAAATAGTAACTGCTGCCTAAATGATAATGTTAACCATTTAGATGTTGCTTAGGTAACTAAATAACTATTCAGTGTTACTGTTATGATAATGTACAGTTTAACAGTAGAAGGCACACTATAAAGTTACACCTCACAAGCATGCATTTAGCAAGAATAAAGACAAAACCTACACCTTTTTTTTTCTTTAATGTTATTGAATCAAATGATGTGACAAATCAAACATGCATGAAATAAGAAATTTTGAATGACAGAGGGATTAAAAAAAGGAAGAGGACAGTGCAGGTGGATTTGTACTCTTCTATATTATCTGCATTGACAGTTACAAATGTGAGTCTGGCTTTGCTTTGAGAAAACTTGTCTTCCTTGGTCAGTCTGTCAAAGCTCTGAGAGCCAGAGGTGTTCTGAAACAGGGAAAATAACTTCTGACAACAACACCTGTAAAAGCAAAAGTTTCAGATTTCATTGATTTTAAAATATTCAGCTGACTTTTATTAGATCCATAAAAACATTAAGTACTAGAGCAAATCACATTGAGTCTTCTCATTGGATATATACTTGTACTAGATAAGGAAACTGTAGTTGAACCATGTTATTTCCTAACTAGCTCTGCCAGTTAATGAAGCCACAGTTATGTCTTCCCTCAACAATTCATGGTGTTTATTATATCCTGTCATTTACACAGATTAAAGGTAGAACACCCTTCCAGAAGATTTATTACAAGGAGATCAAGGTTTATTTTGCTTAGGAAGACTTTCCTGCCTGGAAGAGGCATCTTTTCCAGAGACAGTTTTAGATGTTTTCTACTCCTGCATTCCAGAGAAACTCTCCCTGTATGAGAAAAAGATAAGTCCTTGCAGACATGTCTGAAGGCCCCCACAGAGGTGGGGCTGGGGATCATAAAAGCGCTGAGAAGAACAAGGGTATGTCTTTGGCCGGGCCCTGAAATGCTGTTATGGTTAATGTTCTATAAGTCTAATGTTTGCAAATTTGGAAATAAATTTTCCTGAAAACCTTCCACTTCCTGGCATTTGGGGGATACTTGAGTGTCATCTTACTTCACACATGGCCTCAGAAAGTCTTGGGACAAGTCATGTCTGATACAGTAGGGAATCCAAAAAGACTGGGTCGATGCACCAGCTCTTCTACACTCAGTCCATGCTGGGGAACTTCAGAGCTAAAGAAACTGTCTCAGATGGATCCTTGGTGATTGCAGGAAGTAGCAGCTGCTCTGCAGGAATCATCACTTGGTCCCCTTTTCAGTAGCAACCATGCTTGGGAACCCTGAAGGCCCTTGACTTGGGTGAAAACTTTTAGGTTTGAAATAGTATTGCCTCACGAAAACTTCATGATGAAATAGGGCAGGGGTATGGGGAAATAAGGTAGGGAAAACCTCAAATGATACAAGGATGACAGTTATTTTCAGATGGATGTTTACTGTCAGATAATGTTGTGAAGAAAATGGGAATGAAAGACTAGGAGAAGAATGTCTAAGAGAAACACTTGTTATCCAGGGGACTAAAAGAAAGAAGTGAGGAAACTCTGCTTCCTTTAACAGTTCAAAGAAGAAGGTTAAAGTCCTGGTCTGCGTTCTTGGACAATGTCTCATTGCACTTTAATGAAGGATGCTGTTTGCTTTGATAAGAAATATTTATATAAAAAATTAGTTCAGACTTGGGTTGTGGAAAGAAGACACTGTGTACAGCTAGTCAACACATTATGTGAGTGGACCAGAAGGCCTCACATAAATATGAAGGCATAAAGAGACAAAATGAGATTCTCTGAATTAAAAGTGGCAAGGACTGATATGATATTTAATTTTTTAATCTGCTAAGCTGAAATAACTCAAGGATGTAAGTCTGAAAATTTTGTGGCACAATTGAGCAGAAAAGAATTAGTTTTGTCAAGTATAATATGCCTGGGAGCTTCATATTATTCAGGTTATGTCAAATGCAGAGCAAACAACATAAATGCTGAGCTATGAGAAACTGTATGAATAAATATATGCCTATCACACTTTGGACATAAAATATTCATATATTTCAATGCTAATTCTTCCCTGACTGGACTGCTTCTTGGGAAAAAAAAAAAAAAATCCCAGAAAAGTCAGTAGCTCAACTTAATACTATTAGTAAAAACAGTGCTAGAAACACTAAGTAACCCTTTTTTAAACTCCAGTCTCTTTTAAATGTGAACCTTTACATTACAGTGTGGTAATTAGAGAAGCAAACTGAGCATGGGGGCAAACAGCATTTTTTCTGCATCATTCCCTAATAGTGTGGAGCTGGTTGGGATTCAAGTCCAGACCCTGAATTGCTGGAGTCTTAGAGGCAGCTATGGATTAAGGTTTAATAAAGAATAGGTCAGCTATGACCAGCTTTAATTGAAAAGGGACAGCCAGAGATAATTTCAAATGTACCACCATGGTTTCTTGCCTGTTGAAGGAAAGAAGAGCTCTCACTTCCTTAAATGCCCTCAGTGTTGATAGGAAAAGACCAGCATTTTCAATCTCTCTGATCAGGCCCAAGGGCAATACTAAACTAAAAATTATGTGTAAATACTATTTTTATTGGATATTTTGGTCATTCCACGCTGTGGACTGAGAGAGACAGCTCACCTGTTTATATGGTGAGTTGAAGAGAAAAAGCAATTTTGATCAATGCACAAACATTGCTCTGCTCCTTCATCATACTCCAAGTAAGCATGCATGCAATGCAACAATCTGATTCTGTGCCTTGGTTCCTAGATCTGTACCTTTGGAATGATACTCTTTAGGGATAATTAATGGCCTTTATACTTGTGGGGTTCTGTGATAACAGAGGGATACTACAAAAATTCTGAAAAGATACAGGTGCTCCAAAGCAATCTCTTCCTGGAGAAAACAGCATGCACCCTACTGCCATTAGAGAACACTGCCCAAGCCTGCCTTCACTTGCTTTTATGTCTGATGGTTCCTTTGCCATGCTATTGCTACACGCCTACCTTGGCTGATTCAGTTGTCTCTTCTGTGGCATTCCCAAGCAGAAGGTTCCTGGGGCTTTACCCACAATCTCAAAAAGACAGCCTTCTCTCTATTTTGAGCAACCTGTTTTATTTCTCACTTGGATTTTATATTCCTTGAGTGCTACACAAACCTTGCCCTGGGCATTTTCTTTCTCTATCATCATCCTTATTTTTCATACATTTTCATACATTTCATACATATTTTCTTACAGCTGAATTTTCATTGTCTCGCTGTGCAACTTACTGCTTGTGGTTCCTGATGTATTTTTTTAGTGCAGTTCCTGACATTTGAAACTCATTCTCTATAGCTCTTTGACTCATATACTCTCAATTTTCTTCCAAATCTCAGCTGAGGATCTGCTTTTTAGCACTTGCCCATCTCTTAATTTTTATACTGCAGTGTTTTTATCATATCGCTCATCAATTGTTTCTAAACTGCATAAATCTTTTAGGGATACATAGCATATTTTTTTTAAAGTTGCAGAAAATAAGACTTGGACAGACTCATTGTGTTGGACAGACTCTTCTTATTTGCATTAGTTGAAAAAGAACTCCATAATTTTCCACTGAATTACACAGATAGAATATGGAGTCAATGAAAGAGACTAGGAGACTGTATATTTTATTAGAAGACTTGACAACACTCCTAGATGGAATGCAGAGCACCAGAGGCTGTACACCTGCATTGTGGGCTGCTTTAACTTAGGTACCAAGCTGGTTCAGGCTCAGGAAATTGGCATGGCAGCAAAAAAAGCTGTGTTACGGTAAGACACAAGTTAAGAGAGGGCTTCTATGATGCAAACTTCGTGCATAAATTCAGCCTTTTGCTTATTGTCCTCAGTGAAAATCCACTTCTAGTCCCTGATATTTCATTCTCTGCAGCTTGCTTGTTGATAGAAAGCGTTAGTGTATGAATCTCACATGCACAGAAGGAGCAGTAGCCTGTGTTCATCTTGCATCCTTGATCACCTTAAGTCTATATAGAACCTCCAAAGCCACAGAGCCAGCAGAACTGCAGTAAGGCTTTAAAATAACTTTAAATTACTCACATCAAATGAGTTTTCCATGCTCCTGCTCTGAGGCTGTCAGAAAACAGAGAGTGCATGTGCTGCCCCCAAAGGTTGTGTCACTGGCGAAGAAGTCAGGCATTGCTAATTACAGAAGTGCCTTACTGTGTCCTTTGGCTTAAGAAACTAAGACTGATCCAAAGAGACCACAGGAATCAGTGGGAATTTTCTTCCATTTACTTCAGTAGGCCTTGGGTCAGGCATTTGTTGCAGTGTTCCAAAACCTGCTTAAACACATCTCGAGTTTCTGCTGGCCTCATAAACTCTATCAATTGTTCCCAGAGGCACTGTGGCAGAAAATAATTTTCCTTTTCTGTGAGATTTCAAATACAAACAGCAAGCAATATGAGAAGTCTGTGGGCAACTGGCTTGACTTTTGTCCTAGAAACTGGAGGCTGGCCATGCATAACCTTTTTGAATATGAAAAAAAAAATAACAATAATTCAAATTTATTTGGATATGAGCGCAGTCAAAAGGACTGAAATTGGCTGAAAATACCCTGGCTTACAAGGAGCTTCAAACACCAGTGAGGAGAGAAATAAGAAAAACACAGAGTAAAACTGTGAGCAGGAAATTATAAAATCAAATTTAAACAACAACAGTAACAAAAAAATAGATCTTCATCTGAATTCTGCCTTATGTGTTTCCTTTGCTTCTGATTTCCTGTTTCAGGTTTTAAATAGGCTTAATAGGGTTGTTGTTTTCAGGAAGGGTGTTGCTGTTTTACCTCAATACCATCATATCAGTATAACAAAGACTGTGAGATGACTGTATGTGGTCTGGAAGAACATGCCTGAGTTTCTCACAGTCTTCAGGAAAAACAAATATGATTGGTATTTACATGTCTTCCTATATTAGCCTTTTTCTTAGGATGTGTTGGAAAGGAGACAATGGCCATTATGCAGTCAAACGGGGAAATGACATTTGGTAGATCAGTGAGAAATTGAGTGATCTGTCCCAATGAGTTAGTGTGACATTGGATGAAAAACAAATAAATTTATTATTAAGAGAATTCCTATAAGAAGGGAAGAGTTTCCCTTGAAATGAGCTAAAAGACCTATTTCTTGATATGACAGAAGCAGTGGAAGTAAAGTGTAAGAAGCAGGCTTGCCTTGGTAGAAGGAAGAACCAGGTAACTTTAAATTCACATGTATCTAAAATGAATCCTGCAATGAATTTAGTGGTATGGGTCTCATATAATGTTAGCAACTGAATTCATGACTTAACTGGTAGATCAGTAATTATTTGAAAGTGTTCACACAGTGATATATATTTAGAAACCAACAACAGCCTAGTTTCAGCTGCTTGTCACATATGTAGGATGGGTGCTAGATAAAAGTGACATAGATTAAAAAGAAAAAAATAGAAAAGGAGGGCTTTAGTATGAGCCACAGAGGCACTGTGTTCCGCTCTTCCAAGGAAAGGTCCAGGAACAAGAAGAATCAGTTGAGATCTTGTTAAAGTAATTTTTTTCAGGGATTTAATAAAGCCTGGCTACCAGACTTACTTCAGGAAAAAGGTAAAAAAAAAAAAAAAAAAAAAAAAAAAAAAAAAAAAAAAAAAAAAAAAAGCTAAGGAACTAGCCTTCAATTTGCAGTTAGACATTTGAGATGCTATATCTAGGACATTTGGTTAAATGACTAGTGTTACAAAATGTATCTGCTTCTATATCTAGAACATTTTATATTAAAAAAATCTATAGCCAAAATTGATTTGTGGGACTAAAAGAAGCAATTTTGATCAGGCAGATGCATAAATACTCCATGCACACAAAAGCAAGTGGGTAAGTTACCAAATACAGTAAGACGTACTGCACAAATAAAAGACCCTCCTATTCTGTTGTGCTGGTACTAAGCAGATGTAAAATAGGTTAAATTCTGATCCAATGGCTTGCCATGTGTTGTTTTTTTTTTTCCAGACCAGATTTGCTCTGACTTCATATGAGTACAGTGATGTACACCTAGTGTCACAGAGAGCAGCAATAATTTACTAATACTTGTTTGCTAGTTTAAACATTTGTGGGTTTGTTAGAATGGACATAAAGATAGAGAGAAAGAGGAAGGAAAGTCTGAGGGGCTATATATTTAGGGAAGAAAGTGCAGCCATACAAACTGAAAGACAAATAATTAAACACTTCATACATACTGATTTTCACATTCATATATGTATCACAGTTGTGCCTTGTAAACTCAATAGAGTTTACTTTTTCTTTTGCTAGGAATAGACACTTGTTTCTTTTTAAGGTTACATTCTGAAACTGCTTTCTTCTGTGTGTGTTCTTTTTTTCCCCTCAGTCTGCATTTGGGGTTGGTAATCTTAGGAGTTGAGTGGCATGGACTCAGATGCTGTTCTCAGTTTTAAAAAAACCTGTGTATCCCATTTTCCCCCTGAAAACAAAAACTCTAGGGGGTGTATGATGTTTTGAAGGTTAGGAAGATTGCAAAATAAGGGAAGCAATTACATTAGTCACTTCAATCCGTTGATAGACCCTCACTGGCAGGTCTAACTTGATCGTAGTGACAATGGAAGAGGCAAGAAGGCTCATCAGACCAATCCCACAGTGGAAATGTACACCAGGGAGAACATAAGAGAATGAGAGGGACAGATTGTGCCTAAATAAAATCTGATGCCTCAGTAAAATACAATGGGAAATATGAGGTTGGTGCAGATATGAATAGCAAGTGTTGTTTCTTCTGTTATTGCAAATGTTGCTGTTGCTGGATTTTACATATTCTTCACTTTTACTACTATTATTTTTTGGGGTTTTTTTTCCTGAGAAAAACAGATATATATCACATCCACATCTTGAAATATGCAGCATTCATAAGCCTCTGGATGACAAAATACATGAAGAAATCTAACAGAAAAGATGAATTGTTAAAAAATAGAATGATACATAAAAACAGAAAACAGTAAAGTGTGGATTAAAATCCAAGAGGTGTTTATAGAACTGAGTCAACAAATCAGCTTGAACACATTCATACATTTACTTTAGGCCTATCTATAATTCAGTGTCTAGATTGTTTGCCTGAGTATGTAGGGACTGATTGCCCTCTTGCTTGTTTGTTTAAATCAGGAACATCTTTGGTGCGTTTACTAATATAAAAGTGACATAATGGAGAGATGAGTCAGTCACAGAAAAAAGTTATATAACAGTTTTTAAAAAGATGCTCCATAGTTTACCGTGCAAAAAAAAAAAAACTTTTATAAGCTCTCAACAAGGAAATGAACAAGCTGGACTAAGTGGCTCAGTTTTGATCCATGCTGATGAAAGATTTGCTCAGCCATGTCAGTCACTGAAATGAGCACAAGGCAGCAATCTCTCCTAGCAGTGCTATTGACTAGATTTCACACTACCCCAGTGCATGCCAGCCATTTACACAAGATGTGAGATCTGAACTCATCCTGCTCTCATTCATGGACTGAGATGCAAGGCACCTCTGAACCCCCTTTTTGCAGTTTCCGCATCCAACACTGCTTTCCGGCAGTCAAGAATCAGAAGTAAGGCCACCTGATAGATATGATTTCCTACAATTATTTGTCAACCTTTCTGCCACCAAGGAGACCAAATACAAAATACTGTTCATATTCAGTCCACAGGTGTAAACAAAATTAACTTTGGACAATGAATGCGCTTAAGGAAGTCGTGACTTGCATGTGAACAGTCCCACAAACAGGAAATGAGAGTAAATCAATTTGATAAATTACTCCTTGCAAGTGAGTCATTCAGACATATTTTTGCAAGCATTTCATTGAGAGCTATCCAGGGTAGTCAGAATGGGGAACAGAAGGACTGTTTCATAGCACTAGCGTAAGCAGAGTATCCATCTAATGGTAGTTCCCAGGCAGCTTCCACTACTTTCACCTGCTGAGGCACTGATGTCTTGTTGGTGGAACAGATGTTGCCAGTGACCAGGGGATCATGGCAGCTGTGAGAGCTGTAGTTCACACTGATGCTCAGGTCACCGTGCAGAGAGCTGCCAAAAAACAAGGCCCCATTTCTTTCCTGGTGAGTTGTTAGGTCTGTGAATTTTGGACACTGCCAGTGTGGATGTCTTCATTCTTTAACATATATACTTGGTAGGACAGAGGCATATATGTAAGTGGAGAATTTCAGTCTCATTTGCAACTATTTTGCAACAAATTAAGCTCCCTGTGAACTCCCTAGATCCAGCTACACTCCTAGTGTTGTCCTGGCCTTGTTTCACATTGTATTTGTCTTGTTTTTGTTGTATTCATCAAGACACAGCTCTATTGGGTTAAACACATATTCTGGATATGAGAATGAGATATGAGATATGTGAAAGATGGCTATTTTCATGTAGAATATATACACATAAAGTGCAGAGGAGCAAACTAGATATCTTAGTAGTGATCTTAGGCCTATCCATGTCTCCTCTATCCATAGAAGAGCCTGATATTTTATGAGAGGTATGAAGATCATAGCTCATAGTGCCATGCACCATTATGTGTGCAGTACTGGCTTCCCTGTGAGCAGGTGCTATGAACCCAGGTACTCTTTTGGGAGTTAGAAATACATTGACTCAAAGAGAATTTGATGCAAAATTATTTAACAATATTTCTTAGCGTTCTACTGAATGAAGATATTAAGGCTGGGAGATAAAACTGTTGAGTCCTTGGTGCTACTAGATGGAGCAATTCTGGTTTTATTTTCCTATCTCACTTGGAACCAGATCATCCCTCTTTCTGTTAGATAAGGCTAAAAAGATGGACTTTGTATTCCCACATACTAAATTTCAGGGATATTCTGCACAGAAAATAACAAAGTCTTTACTAATAAAGTGAAAAGAAGAAGAAACTTGTGGAGAGAAATTTTACTGGAGTATAGTAAGTGCTTTTAGCTCAGCAGAAGTAGGTATTGTATATGCATATTTGTGGGTGAGAGAAAAATGTTTTCAAAAACACATGCATTTTTCAGTGCAGGTAGAATAACAGTTTTCAGTCCTGAGAATACTCAGGTGACAGACAAAGTACTGCTTAGAGAAACTTTGAGCTGAAGTGTGATTTCTGCAGCCATTATCAGCTGCATTCCCATGACTATAATGCATTCCTCCAGAGAGAGTGGGAAGTTAACAGAGCTTCTAGCAATTCACAGGAAATATGTTTTTATTTCTTCAGAAAGGAGCAGAGGGAGTACTAGGTGAAAAAATTAGCTTTGTTGAGACCAAAATTTCAGCACACGAGCAGACATGCAATGGACAATTATATAAGAAGTTAAAGCTTCAGTCACACCATGGGGAATCCCAAGGCCTCGTGTTTTTAATGGTGTGGTGACATTTGAGACCGGATGAGCACTCACTCTTTCAGACTACAGCACATGCAGTGAGGTAGTATAAGTTTTCAATTGCCAGAACTGTATATCACTTTAAAGAATTCTAGATTTTTAATCTTCCATGATTAAAATGATACCACTTTATGTATTATTAATCAAAGGCCAGGATATATTTGTTACATGGTCTGTATAACGATAGCATAGATTTGTGTTAGATGGAGCCACATTTACAACACTTGATAGGATGACAAACTGAGATAAGAAGTTTCTGCAATCGGTAGATGAAACAAGCACACAAGGAGATAGCCCACAGCTGAAAATCTCTGCCAGAGACCCCATCGTGCAGTCTTTCTAGTTTCATTCCTCTCTCCTAAGAGCTATGTAGTTTTAAAAATACATTTCCCAGTTATTTCTATTTCCTTTTCAGTACAGTATTATAATGTATTATGGAACTCTGTCAGCACAGATCTTTTCCAGTGGCATACCACAGAGAGACATTCTGAAATGTAGGATAAGTAAGGGTTAAAAGTTGATCAGTGAAACAAGCTAGTGCCTCCAAATTGCATTTCATAATTTTAGATTGTCCCAAAATATCTAGTGAGAGATATTTCATGAAATGTTATTAAAAATAATGTTTGTCTGGATTAGAGGATTTTTTAACATATTTGTTATGTGCGAAAGAAGGCTAAGAGAATGAAAGACTGAGGGGGAAAAATCTGTTTTTCAAAGTACAGTGTGTATTAGCCAGAATCCTATGTGCTGGGTAACTGAATTCACTGCACTGTATGTAGAGTTGGTCATGAGCTGTAGCCATTAGCCTGGTGTTCTGGAGCGTCAGGACAGAGGAAAAGAAAAAAAACAAAGTAACTCCTCTGCACTTCAGAAAGCAGGAAAAAACTCATAAATATCTTTGCAGAAATACAGAAGACTGTGTGAAGTATACTAGTCATGTCAGTGTTTCAAAATAAGCATTCCCCCCAAAATCAAATACAGAATCTCCATTTGGGAACACAGTCTGAGTGCTGTGCATGTCTACATCTGCACGTCTCTCTTAGATATGAAACTGAAAACACTAAGGATCATCAGAGAAACTGCCAGTCAGAGGAAATGGTGGGAAGCAGTAAGATTTTGAAGCTGACTGTGATTTTTCTTGGAATTGAAGGAAAGAGTTAATGTCTGGAATACTTGTGTATAGCATATCTAATTCACTGAGATGAACAAATTATCTAGGCTTGAGCTAAAAAGAACCCTACTTTTAGACTACAAGAGAAAGACCACTGCTTTGAACTACAAGAAGTCAAAAACCCCTGCTTTGAACTACAAAAAGAGGTACTAGTAAGAAAAACCTTGCTGTAGTCGAGCAGCAAAAGAGTTCTGCTTTGAAATACAAGTAGGGGGAAAAATCCTATCACATTCTGAGATGAATTGAACTAAGAATTGCACTTGCAAAACAAAGACAAAACCTGGATTTGGCCATTTGAAAGAGAACAAAAAGAAACATCTGTAAGCACAGCAGCAGAGTTGTGTTATGTAATGGTCAACACCTAAGATTGGAAAGGACTTCTGAGTCCTGGTTGCCATTAATTTGGTCCATCCGTAGCTGCATTACTTGCCAGCTGCTCCACTTGCCCTTTCTGTAAAACATACCTGACTCTGCTTACTGACCTTACAGAAGCAGGGATATTTTTACAGTGCTTTGAAGATATTAAGCCTTATGTACATGCTAAGTATTGTTATTATGCTTTGCTATGGGTGATTACAATGCCAAAGAGAGAATAAAAACCTGCTTTAATGTACAAAAGAACATTCTAGCTGTAAACATGAATAGGTAATGTAGAAAAAAATTCAAAAGACTGAATAAAAGGAAATAAAAGAGATGGGTAGGAAAGAAATAAGCAAAAACCTTCTTCCAAGCACATCCATCTTCCAAGGGATGCAAATGGCTTGGAAATTGCTTACAGTGACTTACAAGACCTTGCATGTGGAAATGGCTTGCAGCAAGGAAAGTTCTGTTTGCTTCCCTCCTACGAGATGAAGAAGACCTCTTGCTGTCGCATTGCCATCTGGTGGGGAAAAGTGACAGGCTTGCACACCATGTGGTCTCTCAGGAAGATTACCCAGGAAGAGATGAGGAAGGAGCCACCAGGTATTGACACCAGAAACTTCTCTGCCAACCAAGACCATTGCTTGATTGATCAGAAGACTGACTGTGCTGAGACCAAATGCAATGTGTGATGGTTCTTTCACTAATATGTAGACAGAAGAAAGTCAGTCATGCTGAAGAGTATGTGCTGAGTAGTTAAAAAAATAATGTACAATTAGGGAGACATATGGGTAAATGAATTCCAAAGACTGGCTCCCTTATCCACTCATCTGTATGCTGTAGTTTGTTCTTTTCTTTAATATTTCAGTAAAAAATGGAGAAATAATGAGACAGAGCATATGTACTTGTACTTCAGTATGCATTACACAAGAGAGTTTGCTTTGGTTGGCCTGATAATTATGTCCAGCATGAAGAAGATATATGAGGAAAATATAAAATTAACTTTGCCTTAGGAAAAAAAAAAAGTGTTGAATTATGGTGTGGGGTTTGTTTGTTTGGTTTTTAACTGAAGCACATACACGAGGAAAGTGAGAATGAAGCTGTCAGGAGCAAAAAAGTCCATGTTCTGCAGAATGTTTTGCTGTTTCCAAAGTGAATACTAATTGTGGTCAACATTTTTTGTGTTTCCAAACAAAGTCAGCTAGTTAAGTGAAATATTTCCAAAGAAAATGTTGATGTTTGTGGGCTAAAGCATATTTCTAATATGTGACAAGCCAAATCAATTGAAACAGGAATGCCCTGGATAAAATTAGATTCCATGTAGTTACTTTTATCTCCATGACTAACAATTAAAGTTAGTCTTGTTCAGGGAGGCCAGGTTCTGAGTTCATTTTCACCCGTGTTTGTCAGATCACCTCTGCTGAGTCCATTCATCAGCCTTGCAGCAGGAAGATTTCTGTGGTATCATTCAAAGGCATCGAAATAGAAAGTCCTTCAGATATTGATTCTACTGCTGAGTATTAGGTGCACTCTTACATTTGATTCTTACAGATTGTTACCTTCCTCGTGGACCTTCCTATTGTACATTCTCCTGAGATCGATAAACGTGAATGCTAAATAGAACCTATCAAACATTATTATTCACTCGTCTTAAACCATGCATTACAACAAGCAAGATGGAATTCAACATTCCACAAAAAGTTACTAGGGGACTGCAAATTCAGCTTCTTGTCAGACCAAAAGCATAGGGACTTCTGTACATCCAAAGTACATCCTGCACAGGGAACAACTGTTCGCTTCAAAGCTGGATGGTTGAATTACAAGACACAGGTGTAAACGTTCTGCAGCTTCATAAACATTTTGCAAAAATGGAGCACGGGTCCATTTTTCTCCCACAGCTTGTGATGCCCTTTTTCTCAACGTCATGATGAACCCTAGAAAGCAAGAGCCTAAGCAGTCTTTTGGCCAGTGGTGAGCTGGTATGACATCAAACTCTGCCCACTGTTGTGCCAGCACCAGCTGGTACCATGTTCTACCAGCACTAGAACCCATAGACTTTTCACAGTTTATATGACTAATTTTAAGGTTTTGCCCTCTGACTTAAGGGAGATTAGTGACATTTTGCATTTTTTTAATACATTATTTCCGCTCTGTGGCATGTAATGTGTTGGCTTTCCAGCAGAAGAACTGTCATGTTTTTGAAAGTGAAGACTGGACCCCCATTAACTTTAACTCAGAACAGGGAAAAATCAGGAGCACAGGCAACAGTGTGGAAGAGAAATGGAGATACCATAATATGGGCAACAACTAAGCATTTGTGCTGGCAAAGGTCCTTCCACAGGAATCTCTGTGGTGTTTGGAGCATCTTCTTCTGGCTCTTGCTGTTTAGCTAGGTTGAGGATCAATTTTCCAGATGGTAGAGAGAAAAGGGCAAGGACACAGATACAGAAGATTGAATTTGGGTTTTATCGGAGTGGTGTAATGGTCTTGTGGAAAATGAAACACAGTCCAGAGTAGTCTTGCTCCCTCCTCAGTGTGGATCAATGCATACAGGCTGCCCAGGTCTGCCAGCATCCAGTTTTCCCCTTTGTTTTACCCTGAAGAATCTCTTCTTTCCTTGTATTCTGCTGTGGCACTTTTTTAGGTGGAGAATTTGGATGGATATGACTTTTCAAGTTTCTTTACCTCAAAATATTTATCTTTTAGCTTAAAGATCTAAAAATTACTTAAGCTAAAAGTGTATATTGAAATATGAAACATTGCCAAAATTAGGTGATTACCGGAACAGAACGTATTCTGATCTAGACCATTATCCTGGAGGTTAGTTAAGTTTCAGCACATCATAAAAACTTAAATACCACAATATGAAGCTTTGATAATCCCTTCAGTGTAAGGAGATACTTTCCTCCTCCTTTCTGCATGACTTTTATTATATAACACTGAATTTTCGTTAAATATGTCTCTCAGTTCTTGTGGGCTGTATGAAACTTAAATAATCTGAAAAACAGGTGCCATTCAGCACGGTGTTCTTAGGAATACAGAGCTTGATTCTCCCTTTCAGCATCTACAGGTTGACTGGTTCCACCAATTCAAGATGAGAGCAAGGTGGGTGGGAAGCATCAATTCTGATATTAAATACCCACTGAGGCATATGACAGCAGTATAAAATAAAAATAAATAAAAAATAAAAAACTGGGGAAGAGTGAACTCTGCAGAGTGCATTGTAGCCGCTGCTTCCCAGGATTGTTATGTAAGATGCAAAGTCCTAGATGTAGATACAGAAAAAATGCAAAATACTTTTCTCAAATCTTCTTCAGCATTTCTGGAACACAGCTAGGGGGAAAAAGTGTTACAGAGTTTCTCGTCTTTTTTTATTTGTTAAAGTGCCATCAATGTGAGAACACAAAGTGTCTCATGGAAATCATACTGATATTTTTCTGTGGATATATTTCACCCCAGCAGGAGTCTGAAAAATCAAGGTATGAACACACTGATTCAGTGGACCCCAAAACCATGACTTGGCATTACAAGCATTACTGCAGTATAACAATGGGAGAGGCTTAAACATGAAATCAGTCATACCCAATTTGTTTTAGTTTCAGATTGTATAATGAAGAAACATTTGTTGATCAAGCAAAACTAAATTATTTAAGTTATAGCAAGATACATTCATCAGCACTTACAGCTGAAGTACAAAGCAGAAGGCAAAATGATAATGCACTTACCAGTTTCACACTCTTTAGCAGTTCCAACTTTTACCTTGCAAACTCTTTATTTCATTCAGTAACTTGCAAGACAGGGATGTTTATATGACTATTTAATTAAAACCAGTTATCACAAGGTGATCCCATTTTCTGCATTGCTTTACTTAGGAGTACTCTGAATTTACATCAGCTTGACGACTAAAACCCTAAGCCAGTTGTGAAAGGCTTTTATATCTGGTTTTCATTATTTCATATTAAGCAATTCATTGGCTTGATTTTCACTTCAGTGAGCCTTCTCATAAAATCTGCTTAGACGTAATGGTGATATCATTTATGAAGCGAAATGAATTAATACCTCAGCAGAAACACTAACTAGAAGACTTTTTTTTTCTACACATACTTTCTTATTTCGCAGATATATTTGTCAGTCATGTGCAAGATATACTGAGACCAAGAGAGTGGGAAAGCAGCACTAAGTCAAAAGGATGTTTTGACACTGTATTCTACGTTCATTTGCTGAAGCAGGTGTGTAGTCAGCAGATCTCTGCAGAAGGGAATTATCCTTTAGATGGTCTCTTTTTAGTATTATAATGGCACCACTAAAGCTGCAATAATTAAGGATCTCTCAGCATTTCATTACAAAACCATATTTTCAAGTGGATATATAAATTGCATATAGAGAAAATTTGCTCCTCGTTCAACTATCTTCCTAAAATTAGCATTCTGAGTGGGTTCTTTAAAAAAAACACACATATTAATTTGTTGATAAGAATGACTTAATGAGTATTCAGCTCAGAAACCATGGAGGAACAGCTGTAACCCAGTAAGACGAAATGGCTTACTGCCTTCCAGATCTGTGCAAATATTGTATAAAATATAATGTACTAAATGACCATGTACCCAGGAGCAGACGCTGATCATCAGAAATATATCTGTTTAGCAGGCAGGGAGCATCTTTGCATTTATAGGGTTTTAATTTTTGGTGGAAGGCCTATACAGATTAACTGACAATACAAATCTGCAAGATCTCATGTATTATTAACCTTATTAAAAGATTAGAAAAAGAGATTTATAGTATAGCTTCCTAAGATGGCAATGAGGAGAGAAGTGCTTTTGTTATTCAGTGCATGCATGTCCAGTGCAATAAATTCCATTTTGCCTAAATTGTCCTCCATATTCTCTTGTATACACTTCAAAAAAAGATGACCATCAACTATAGGAGTGACTTGCTGGAAGTGTAACTGCTGCGTAGCTTGTGCATAGCAAGCATGGCAAGTTTAGCTGGCATAACAGGGGGGACATTCCCTGATAGATGGGATGCTTTAGCCCATAAGTAAACCTGTAGACAACTCATTAGCATGGCAGGCCCTCTGACTTGCCAATGTAGTTTGCCTCTGGGACAGGCAGTGCAAATGGAGAGTGTTTTCACTCTTTTTCCTTCCAGGAGCCTCCTAGCGACAAGGTCAGATTCCGACTCTGTCCGTAGGCTGTGAAAGGGTGTGTGTTCCTGAGGGCCTCTCAGTGGGTAAACATGACAATGGCAATAATGTTATTCCCTGTCAGGCTCCACTCTGTTATTTTGGTGTTTGCCTTCTTCTGCAAAGTGTGTGTTTGCCATGTAGGTGTTAGGTGAAGGATCAGCTTCTGACTTTGAACACCAAATGCTTTCCACAGCACTATCACAGGCAGTTCTGGGGTCTCAGTTCTGTCCTACACATATAAAAGAGCAACAAATGGCAAGGCAGGATTCAACCAGGGGGAAAGAAAAAAAAAAAAAAGTATTTTAATGTCTTTGCTGCGCTATAGGAGTGTTTGTTTAACAATATCTAACCCCTTTTTTTTCAGACTTATTCAGTATTTATTCAAAAGACTGAAATAGCTCTTTTTTGGGCCATATAGTGATATGATCTAAAAATAACAAAAAAAAATTAATTAGCTATTTATCCAACAGATGGATAACTTATATTTTATACAATATTTGCACAGTGAATTAAATAATACAGGTTTTAGAAAACTTCACAATTATGCTGAGAGCCCAGTTAAATCTGTATAGAACTCTAAACATGAAAGTCTAAAGGAGGCCATTAAAATACAGTTGTAAATAACAAAAGCACTGAAGTTCCCTTTTAAGGACTTGCACAATTCAACAACAAATGTCTGCTCCTCCAGCCTGGTTTTGTTGGACCTATTTCTGCTTCGTGACAGTATAAGTAGAAGCAGAACCAAAAAATGAATTTTGATGTCTATAAATTATGCTATTCTGCATTATTATTATTATTATTATTATTATTCTATACTGAAATAGTTACCGATCAGTTTGTCAGATCCCTAAAACTAAACTATACTAAACCATAGTTCCTGTTGGAGTTATTCATTGCATATCTAATACTTGCATAACTAAATCCTTCAAATTATGTGAAAGAAGGCCTGTATGTGGTGAAATATATTGAGCTTTTGTGTGTTTATCAGGAAAAATTACAACATTGAGTCCACTTTCTATGTAAGGATACGAAAAAAACATTGCACGTACAAAATGTTTCAAATCCTAATGCTCAGTTTTAAGAAAGTATTAAGTTAATGTTAAGCTTAGATTTTGACAGCCTGATTCATTACAGTTATTTCAACTTAATTTGAATATTCTGCATGTCTTCTTCATTATTCTTTCATATTGCAAAGCCACATTTTTAAGTAAGAAATGAATTTGCACTACAATTCTAATCCCTTTACCTGCCTATCCATGTAATCTGACATCTTGAATAGGTGATATCTGAGCCAGGTGCTGTAGGTAAGCCAGTCTGTCCCACATACAGAATGATGGTCATTTCCCTACTTGAACAAAATGATGATTTTTTCATGATAAACAGCCAATACATAATAAACTGTTCTAATACTGACATTACAGTTCCATGATGTAGAAAAACTACCTTTTTTGCATGCCTTTTTAATTCACTTTGTAAGCATCCTATTCTCATTTCAGCCATATAGACCATAAGCACCAGTTCACTGACTCCAAATCTATATATTTCAGCCGAGTGCTAAAAATACCCACTCTTTTTTAAAATTTTACTTTATATTTTACTTAGTACTTCATGTTCTA
Source organism: Xenops minutus (assembly GCA_035221455.1). Classification (NCBI taxonomy): domain Eukaryota; kingdom Metazoa; phylum Chordata; class Aves; order Passeriformes; family Furnariidae; genus Xenops; species Xenops minutus. Next base: position 22,263,360 of record JAWWEE010000122.1, on the reverse strand, counting down.
CATTCATGTCAGATCAGAAATCATTTTTTTTGCCACAAAAGGAAACAAAAAGGTCTCTATATCTCATAACTGCAGAAGAAAAAGATTTTAATATGTTACCTAGACAAATGATAAGACTCTGAAATGAGCAAAATGAACTGCAATTGTAGCACAATTTTAAAATCTCGCTGCTTTTAAATTAAGCGCATAGTGTGATTTGATTGAAACCTGGTTTTGCTATTGTCAGAAGGCTTCCTCTGAGTCTTCACTGGACATGGGTGGGTGTCAGGCTCCCTTCTGCCACCCATCCCAAGGCTGAGAACATAAAAGCTAAGCTGCCTTAGGAAGCATGATGATCCAGTCTGTCTCTGGTGCCCTCCCACTATCATGATCACTTGCCTTCAAGTACATGAGAATAGATATGTCTGCTAAAAATATACATCTCTCAATAGCCAAAAAGTGAGCAGGAATAATACTGTAATGCCTTCTAGAAACTAGGGAAGGAAAAAGGGCAGAAAGGGGATGAAGCACAGTGAAAACTGAGAAGAGCTGTATAGAAGAGTCAAAGGGGAAGCAAAGCAAGTGACCTACAAACCGGTGGGAAAAGTGCCTTTGTCTTGCAAGTAAGAAGAGAAAGCATGACCAGTAGTAGATATGGAGTAACTGTGAGCCACCCCTGTTGAGCAGAACATGTAAAGCAAGGTGGTTTTAGTTAAAAAATTAGACTAAAATTCTGTTTAGCTTGAACTGCTGACAATTTTTTCTAGTACCAGAGCTAAGGAGTCATCAGGATGGCTTTTAATTTATTTTCCATTTCTTAAGTTTTTAATATTTTTATTTCTTCTATCAATATTTTTTTCCCTTTCAGATGAAGACAAAAAAAAACATAAAGCACCACAGGATGAGGGAAATTATTTGTAAGATTTGAAACCACCTTTTTTTAATCTTTGAGAAAATGCTGGAAGATTTTTGAATAAATATGTTTTCCTGAATATACTTGTAGGTTTCTGCAAAGTCCTGTTGGAAATAGGACAGGTAAAGAAATCTGAAACTAAAAAGTCAGGCTGTGCCCTGCCTGACTTTCTACGGCAGTATCTAAAGCAAGGGTGCCACAGTTAATATTAAAAAATGAAAATAAGCATGGATACAGTAGCACTTGCCAACCTTCATTTGATCATATGATTTTTCTGCAGTACTATGATAACTTTCTATTTTAACTGGAAGTCTGAACTTACAAAAAGGGTGTCTTGGTCTGAAGGGAAGGAATGTGGGCAGTAGCAGGCAGGTAAGAACCTCCTGCAAGTGCCAAATGCAAGGTGAGCTGGGATCACTTCCTCTCTTCACACGTCAGCATGTAGATATCATCTGATAACAATTTACTTGGCTCTGTAGAAAGAGGAGATTTCTTGTCTTAATTACACCAGCTCCAAAATAACATCACATATGTTATTGAAATTAATGCATAATTAAAGTGGCAACTAATGTAAAGGAAAGTAGAATCAAGATTCCTATTTTTTTACTTATCAAGACCCTAAACCTGGGGTCCTGGTTTGTGGAAGTGGAGAAGGAAAATGTGAGCATACAACTGGGACTCCAGGGTGGAAAGACAGTGTAGAATGAAGGGAAGGGAATGAAGACCATGGCACTGGTGTTCTGCTTTCTGAGGTGGGACAAATTTTTATATATTGAATTAAATATGAATTATAAGATGAAAGATGGATTAATCTGAGGATCCATAGATAAATGTAAATCTATAAATTATGTTTCTCCCTAGAAACCTTTGGTTAGTGGCCACAGCTGGACAGTGCTGAACAGTAGAGGAAGTGAATGAATGAAGAAATGGTAGTGGCTATTTAGGGGCAGTGATAGCAGAAATAGGAAGCTTTAGATATATGCTAATAGCTATAGAGGAATTCAGTGCAGCAGCTGGAAATAAGGCTCAAATACTGGACATCTAAATTTCTGAGCATTAAAGATCAAATGAGCCCAAAGAGCGAGAGAACTGGCAACTCAATGACTCACAATTTACAAAAGTGAAACCACAAAGAGTTGGTAAAATAGCTTGGGTTAAATGAAAACCAGCTCCTATCTTTCATTTCACACCTTAAAAAACAACCAAGTCACCCTTCTGTGCTATCAGAAGTAGTATATAGGGGGGGAAAAATAAAAGAAGGAAATGTGGAATATTTAGGACAAGTATTGGATGAGTGATTAGGATTTTTTTGATTGCATATAATCATAGAAGATGGTCTGGCAGGAAGCTAACAAGGTCATATAATCCTTTTCCACATCCACAGAAATATCTTGGTACCAGAAAATATCTATTGTATTTGATTTCCGGCTTTCTCAGAACCACTTATATTAAATAACTTCAGGGAATCTTTTCTTTATGAATTTCAAGCTGGGGCACAGAGAGACAAAAAACCAAGCAATTGCATTATCTTTTGGAACAGATATAATTTCTTTCAAATAGGGCAGAAATCTGCTCTAGCAGAGCAAGGAATAGTCAGGCAGTGGTCCCTGAACTGTCTCTTAAGTTTGCCCATTTAATGGATTAATGGCACACCAACATTCATGCCTACCACACGATTTCTTTCATTACTAAGAACTACTCTTATCAGGAAAATACTAACATTTACTTAGCACCACTAATACAAACAGAAAACACTCTTTATTCACAGCCCAGCAAGGCTAGTTCCATGACTGTTGTCTCACACAGCCAGCTGAGTGACAGCTTCCAGGATAGGGATGAGTGTGCTGCGGGATAGAGGCAGAGGAGAGATCTTCTTATGCCCTGCAGAGAAGCCTAAAGGGAAATGGGATTTGCCTCTTGAAATCCAAAAAAAGGAAAAAACCCAACAAGCAAACAAACCCGATTATATGGAGATTCATCATTGTCCAAATAGCTTATAATTTGATAATATGCCTGCATAATTTTTGGATGAATTGAATGCTACTTGGTGTTGTTCCTAAGGGAATTTTATCAGTAAAAACATTCTTTCCTGTGTGAGAATTGAGACATCTCTAGTTCAGTGATTGCTGAAGAGAAGAAAACCAATAGAAACCCACTGACAGCCAAATACAGCATTAATTCATGCCTCCAGAGAGGTAACAGAACATATGTTTTGGTAGCATCAAGTGGTGAGCAGCGAGACGAAACCTTAAGTTTTCTCTGGATTATCTGAGATCTTTCTCCTCTATTAAAACATAACCTTTATTTTGCCCACTGAGAATCCTTTTGGCATTTCACAACATCTCTGAGTACCTTTCCCCAAGGCGTTGTAAAACTCCTCCTCCTAGCTAGCTTTGAAATTGTACAAATTCTACACAGCATCTTGAGGAATGGAAATAATTTGTTTGTCCATTTGCACTTACTGCAGATCAGAAAAGGCTCCCCAGTCAGGACTCTGGACAGAGTTTAGTTTTCCTATGCAAATTTCAGTAAAGTGAACATCTTTTGTGCTAAATATTCCCATACGGTACACACATTATTCCCCTGTCAAAAACACTTTGTGCTGAAGTGCCTGATTGTTGTAAACAGGGGACAAGGAAAATTACTTCGGAGGAAGGCACACACACACACACACACACACACAGAGTTCTGCCTGAAGCCTTAGGCAAACCAGTAGTTTAAATCTGTCTTTGGAGACTGTAGGCCAAAGAGAGCTAAATAGGACAGGAAACTAAAGACATTATCCAACAGATGTGGTTTAATTTTGCTACATGTTTGATAGATATATGGAATATAAGAATAGAGGATGGCTGATAATAGTCCAGGAGAGGCAAAGCCACAGGCAGTGAAACCTGAATGTCAGGGACGTGATGCCTGAGGCAGGTGTCTCTGGGCATAAAGTGAACTATTTCCCTTCACTCTGCCAGCTCAATAGCTTTTGTTTCTGTGTGTGGAAAAGGTTTTTCCTCTGGAGATGCTGCAGTCCTCTAGCATGATACATTCTGCAGGTACAGTGATCTGGGAAATAAAAAATTATTTTGGCAAATTAGCAGAAGGTTAAAAAGTGAAAGTCAGCATTTCCAGGATTACACACAGATTTAGGAGGGCTTGGTTTCTGCATGGTCAGGCTGAAACAAATAATGGTTCAGATGTTAAAGAGCTACCGCTGCCCACCATGCCCCTCTGAGAAGTTCCAGTTTTTCAGAGTTTTCAGACCTCATAAAAACCACGCATTAGCTTTTTTGTGTGTAGCTAATGGCTACAGATTAAGTGCCACTCCCACTACCAGCTTCTAGAAAATGTTCCTTCCTGTTTCCACCTTTATCCTTTACATTTGACATCTCCATCCAGCTAGCTGGATGGGGTAGTGCAAATGAGAACTGCGCTCTCAAACACAGTTCTCTTCTCATTCAGCTGTTGGTTGGTCTGTTTTGTTTTTTTTTTTTTTTTTTGTTTTTTTTTTAAATTAACAATAAGCACTTATATTTAGGACTGTATTCAAAAAAGATTCTCAAAAAGTGGAACAATGGATTTTTCATTTTTGAAGTGCCATGTGCATGGACTGTTTAATAAGCTCTTTCCAAGCATATTCTGGTTAGTCCATTACTAACTTCTTCCTATTTTATTCATAGTATATATGTATAATAATTATAAAAAGAAATTATACAAAGACCTTTCACCTTGCTCAAGCAGTAAGAAAGCAGCTTTGCATCTGCAGTTTTTTTACAGTGCCTGGTGCCTCCTGAGTTAGGTACTTCCTCAATAGAAGCATAGGCATTTCTTATTACCTGCTGCTTCTGCCATTCACAGATGTGATGAAAGGCTCCAGCTCATTTTTACTTTGTGCTAGCAATCACTTCAGTAAACTGAGGGCTGTTTAGAAGGCACACCCATGGGCTGGTGGATATCCAGCTTAGCTCTGGCCCAACTGATTTAGCGCCAAGGAGGTATGGCTGTGATAGCACAGTAAATTCATAAGACCAATATAGTGCCATCTCATCCAGCAAAGGCTACATTTTTCATGACTTTACCATGAACTCAGCTTTACTCCTTCTCCCCAAAATTACATTTAAAACTAACCATAAATTCACAGCATTAACATAACTGGGCTTATTAATTTTTTTTCCTGTTTTTTTATTTAAATATAGCTTGGTTGTTTTCTACATCATATTGACAAACATCTACCAGATTTCTTCCTGTCTTCATACAAAAGCATATGGTCACCCTTTTACAGAATCACAGAATCAATTAAGTTGGAAAAGACCTCTGAGATCATCAGTCCAACCCTATCACCCAACATCAACCTGTCAACTAGACCATGGCACTAAGTGCCAAATCCAGTCTTTCTTTAAACACCTTAAACACCTACAGGAACCACTTCCTTGGGCAGTCCATTCCAACATCTAATCACCCTTTCTATGAAGAAATTTCTCCTAATATCCAACCTAAACCTTCCCTGGTGCAGCTTAGGACTGTGTCCTCTTGTTCTCTAGCTAGCTGCCTGGGAGAAGAGGCCAACACTCATCTGGCTACAACCTTCTTTCAGATAGTTGTAGAGTGTGACACAGTGAAATTCTTCTTACATACTTCTTCATGCTGTTCTTCCACAGCTACTTATATCTGTGAAATACCAGTAGTGTTGTGTACAGGCTTTCTCAGTGCTAAGAAGAGATAGGGAATGGAAGAAGATTCATTAACTGGAAATCAGTCAAAATTTAAGATAATATTGTTTAAATATTCAGTTTATTTCAGGGGCAGAGAATAGCAACTATCATTTTAGTGAGGCTAAATGAAGGGAAACACAGAAAGTATCACTGGTCTTTCATAGCATAAATGGCTCTTGCTTGTAAGCTACAAAAATCTACATTGTATAATCATAGAAATAATTATAAGTTTGCTGTCTAAGGGCCACTAAAATGAATCAGAGCAGTTTTTTTTTTAATTTCTATAAGTCTTGAAGCTGACACTGAGACTCTTGGGTTGCATTGCTTGTTCAGTCAAGTTTCCCAGTGAAGCAGAAGGGTTTAAAGCATGAAGGAATACATAACCAGCTCTTTGGAACAAATAACTTTTGATGTAAACTGAGAAAAAGACTCCTGCTGCAAATATAATTATTAACCCTGTGCTATGATACTGACAAATATTCGTAGCATTTACCCACTAGGCAGAGAATGGAGTGGTCACAGCTCTGGGAAGCTGGAGAAGGTAATGAGATTAGCAAGGAGTTAGTTCACTGTGTTCAGAAACTCTTGCACCCCAGGCCTCCCTTCACTGTGGTCTCTGTGCATGGCCTGATCCTTGTTTGCACCTCATAGGGCATCATGGGGGCATCCTGATGTTTATGAGATGCAGCTGTAATGGACCCATGTCCCAAAGGGTGCTTATGTGTGAGCTTAAAATGGGAAACCAGAAGAAAAAGTAGTTACCGAGATGAGGAAGAGGTGCTCAGGAAGCCAAAGCTTTGGTCTACTAGTAGCCAGAATCAATGGGATTCAGTCCAATAACCTAAAAACAACTGTTCTGGAGAAGATGCTACTGAGGGCTTTGGAGGGAGCCTGGGTGGACCACTCAGGAATTGTATGGGGATATGTGGTGGTTGTGTTTCCCATCACTAAGAAAATATATGTTGTTGTGCTCTGCTACAAGCGCTGAGGAGTTCCACTGAAATTATGAGAAGGAATGAAAGTAAATTTGGAATGGTTCGGAAATCAACAATGGCACAAAGGAGCTCCAGGAATGTGCAAATAGGAGTGAAATATAATTGTGTTTGCAGTGGTTGTAGTGGAAATAGATTCCTTTACACTGGACTGATATGAGCTGCTCTGAGGCAATTTGGGAGGCCACTGATGAAGCCAATGCACTTACAAAAGCATAAATCCAGTGAAAGAAAAAAATTAGGAGCTATTATTGAGACATACATCAGGAAAGTATATTTACAGAGAATATAAACAGAGATAACTGTTGAATATAGTTGTTCTTGAAAAGGTTTTGCCTGTGCACTGTTTGCCCAAGCAATATCCTGCTTATCATAGGCTGAGTGCTTATTTAATGAAATCAGTTCCTGTTTATCTTCAGCTCCTGATCTGTCTGTCTTTCTATCTGTATTGTAATGGTCTTGTTTGGGATTTTCAGGCTACTACTATGCAAGTTTTAAATCTAAGCCTGCTCCTTTCTTTATGTCATTGCCAGGCCATTGTGAGGTCCCTCCCTCACCAAACCTGCCAAACCTCCTTGCAGGACTCCTTGTACAGCAGGAAGGGTCGTCAGTATTTCTCACTGAAATGATCTTTTTTCTCCTAAGGTTCTGCCAAACTAGACACTTTAAAAGCTGTGTTAAACTGACAGACTTCTCTGGGTTTTGCTTGTCTTTTAATTCCTATGTTTGACTGATTCATTTCTCTTGTCTGGTCTGTCAGCTTACTGTTTATTCTCCCCTTACTTGCTCTAGACCTGCTGTTTGTTCCCTTGGCATTCTTCGGCTCTCTACCGTTTTTTTGTTTTTTTTCCTTGTGAGCAGCATCTACAGCTGGGATGACAGCACTTTTTTCATCTTCTCTCACCAACTTCACTCTGAATAGTTGACTTTAGTTATCTCAAAGTAAAAAAAAAGAAAAAAAAAGGGAGTTTTCCCCTCTCGACAGTTTTCAGCTAATGCAGTAGTGTGTATCTCACAATATGATAGCTGGCCTTAGACCCTTCTCTGTTCCCTTTACAAATGAGTTGATGTACTACTGTGTTTAACACAGCCTGAGGCAGAGCAGCAGTACCTTTACTATCCCTATAGAGTCCTGTATTTCCAAGTATAAAGAGCAAAACCAACAAGGAAATTATAATAATGGTACAATATGGGAACTGAAATAGGATTACGATTGGGATTCAAATGGGTGATCTCCAGATAGAACTCAGCTCTAGTACAAAAGGATGTTGCTGGATACAAAGGTTTACTTTTCCCAACTCATCACATGTTTCACCAGGATGACAAGAGATGCTATACTTAAGAGCTTCTTTCACTTGAGTATAAAACCAAATTTATGACTGCTTATGGTCACTAATGTGTCCTGGCATACTTCCAACTGTTGGATCATTAACCTTTCTGTCAGCTCTAAAATCCACTTATATAATTAGGTTATCTTTATCTCAAATTTCCACTTGCAGTTTCACTTGGGGAAAAAAAAAAAAAAAAACCACAACAAACATCAAGAAAAAAAACCCAAAAAACTCCTTCCTTCGAGCTGCTGTTAAACAAACGTGGTTTGGCTCTTCCTTTGTCTTTTCCACCTCTTTTCTTAAACACAGTACTAGGTATAATCCTTCAACTCAGTGCTTTATTCTCTTTGTTTCTGTATCTAAATCAGTTTAATACTTTTAATGTCCTTATTCTGCATCCACGACTTTTACAAAGACATGTCAGGCCAGAGTGGCAGCTTTCATGTTTTTTGCGCTCCAGAAAAAAAGTTATGTAGAGAGGGAAATAGTGTGGTTTGCTGTGAGATGCTCTGGGGTTTACCTTTGAAGGCAAGGTCAAAGCACCTTTTAGTCTTTGGAAAGAATAACTACAGGTTTTGAGGAGTTCTTAGTGTATGAGCAATTTTATGTGATATTTTTGGTGCCGTTTTTCTTCACATTTTTGCTCTTTCTACACAGCACATTCCTCAGTAATTTAGTACTTTATGTCATCTGTATAATCTTCTACTAGAATTTAATGTGACACTCATACCTGGAGAGTGCACCCCACTGGGCAAACAAAAAGCTCTGAAGTGCAGGCAGGCAGCAGAAGGCACCTCACGTGCAATCCGCAGTGTGCACGCTTCCAGGTTTAAATCACAATTATGATTTGAAACTTGTTCCTATGAAAGCAACATTGGGACACTTTGGAGTATCTGCTCACAAAGGTCAGTGACAAAATGTGCTAGGAATTTCTTAATAGCCAGTGCTTTCAGCTACTGCCAGTGTTAGCATCTGAAAACCAGTCTTTATTCTGTCTGGCACAAATAAATTAATCTGTAACAAAAATTCTAGCAGGGAAAAACTTTTCTACTTGACCATTTCTGCAACTTCATTTCCATTAGATGCCTCAGTTCCCATCACTTTTTTCTTTCCCTGGGTATCCCCAAGGGGAAGTAGGTGGTGTAACTGCACAGAGACTGTGGAGGCACATCTGGACTGGCAGCTGCAGCTGCATTAACAGTTTTGTTGTGAACAAGCGCAGAATCCAGCTCAGGCACAGTCTGCCAGATTGGCATGACTAGCAAAAATAAGATAGAAGCTAAGACACAGACACATTCTTGTCACTATTTCCTGTCAGCTTGTCTCGAAATCCATCCATTCCCTCCATGATGGAGGCATACACTTTGTTTACCTGCTCCACGGTGGAGAATTTGAACACTGGTTTGAATGAGGGACTGCTTTCTGGTTATTTTTTGCTGGAGCAGAGAAAATGTTTCTAGTCACTCCCAAAGTTGCTGCTGCTCATTCAACATGCTGTTCTTTATGTAAACAGAAGAGGTGATGACCACACGATTTGCATCTATTTTGATGTAACTGTATTTGACTCCCTGCTAGAGCCCATCCCTTTCAGCTGTGCTAAGCAGTAAGAACACATTCTTGGCAAAGACTGTGAACACAAAAGAAAGCAAAAAACCAAAATAGTTTTTTCCTATGAACCATAACTGAGACTGCCAGCTTTTTACCCTACGCGGGAAACAAAAGTCAAGCTGTGGAGGCAATACACTAACCAAACCTTCCATAGCTAAAAGGAAGGATCTTGTAAGTAATACAGTGTTAATGAAAAAGTTTTGTTAGTGATAGTATTGCCTTCCTTTTCTCCTTTAAAGCTATTATGGAAACCATTCTGTATTTAGGACTACAATCCATCTCAATTACATGTAAGGAAGAATACTATATAAAGTAATATCAATGATTGGATAATAAATAATGTCACTTTTTTAGATATATACATGGAACCTGCAGGAAAATACAAATTGCTTCCATGAATTGCTGTGGTCTTTTAGCAAGGGGTAACATGCACTTTGGTGTAAGAAATGACATATGAAAGATTAGCCATTGTATGTTATGCTTCACAAACTATCTCCGTGGAAATGCAGTTCACTTTCTTCTTTGCTCAAAACCTGTTTTGGGTAGAAATCACTATAGATTTGAAACGTAAATCAAAATTTCCTCATGTATCAGAGGACTTCATTAGTCATGCATGGCATCATTCTTTCCAGTATGACTTCTGTATGCAAAATGATGTCCCTCTCCCGTTCTCAGATTGAGAGAGTTGTCAATGAAGGAGAAAGGTTGGGCAGCTTTGAAAAAGGTAACCATTTGTCTTGAGAGCTTATTTCAATATTTTCTGATGTGAAAACAAAACTGTGTCAGAACTAATTTCCTTGCTTTCTGTCAGTCTGCCTCACTTCTTCTACAAGTTGTGGAATTCACTAAACAGAAATTATACTGCTCATCCTGTCCTAAGCAGAGCTCTTACTTTCATTTTAATGGCTGAGTGTTGCATGGAGTGGAACAAGATTTAACATATACTACAGGATATTCTAGCCCCTGATGCCAGTGGTGCACAGTTGAATACTAAAATCAACAGAGAACTCAGTGTACTATAACATTTTTTTTCACGGCACCTCTTCCACAGAGTGAAATTGATTGATGTCTTTGATTAGCCCAATTTTAGCATAGAGGGTGGTGCAGTTTCTTCTCTGCCTTTCTAGGAACAATACAAAATACAAAGTCTGATATTTCTAGTTGATAATTGTTGACTATAGGTACTGTTCATTTCCTCAGCCCCACTGTGTACTTAAGGATTTCTGTAGGGCAAGGTGAATGTATTCCGTAATATGAGTAAAATCCATTTTCTCTTCTAAATAATATGCACAAGCATATATGTAGAGAAACACATACTTTTATTTCCATTCTAAGAAATGTACAAATCTAGTGTCAGGTTCTAACACTCTAAGTAATTAATTCTAATTAATTTTAATTATATATGTACTAAACAAACTTTAGTAACATGTTTTTATTAAACAGAACTTTAAAAATATCAAATAATTCATAATTATTTAAATTAAAATGACAGTGAACATTTTCTAGCAGTAAAATAAAAGTTTTAAATCTTCTAGTTACAAGACAGAACTGTAAAAATCCTTAAAAAATTAGTTGCTCAAATGATTTCATTATTTATACTAACAGAAAGTCTCAGTGGAGATTTCAAATATCTCCATAATGAAAAAAAAAAATCTAAATATAATAAGCTTTCTTTTTTTCTTTTTTTCCTTTTTTTTTTTAATCTAAGTCATAAAAAAATAAAATAAAATTTAAAGCATTTTGTGAATTGGGGTTATGCAATCACATTTTATGGCTTATATTTCATTTTGTTTAAAAACAGGCACATCAATGAAGCTAAGTTTCTATGAAGTTCTATCATTAGATTTAATGTTCCAATAAAAGTGAATGAGAAGTTACAGTTTTTTGTCATCGTAGTAGTTAAAGTAATAATAATACACACTTTTTCAACCATGTATACAATAGCATTCCCAGATGATTACAACAGTTTTTGATGGTTTTTTTCCCCAGTTTTTATTATTTTTATTTATTCTCTGCATATTTCCATTTTAACTGTCCTAAATTCACCTAGTAGGACACAGAAAGACTTCTCTTTTCAGGGAAGCAAATAAATCACAGGGAGGACAAAATAACAAGTAGTCAAATTTCTTTTGTTTGGAGCTCTGTCAGTTTTTAGCTGAAGCAACTCTTCTGGAGAAAAATGTAAACTGGGGGGAAGTGTATTCCATTAAGCTTTACTGAATTGTTCCATTAAAAGAACAAAGACAAAAGTGTGAATATTTCACTTGTAACTTTTAGAAAGATTTTTTTTTAAATTAAAATGCTTTAGGTTTTCATTCAAACATACTTACATTTTTAATTTGCCTTCTTATTTCACACAACTTTTTAAAAAACTGGTAGAATCAAATGGGTGTTTTTCCACTGACCTGCTTAGTTCTTGTTCAGTTATTTTGTTTGATGCCTCACTCTTCATGCTGCCCTGTAAAAGACCTCAAAATCAACAACAATGCATAAAGAAATTAAATACTTCTAGGTTCAATTTGAAAATTTGAAAGTAAACTAGCAAGAAATCCCACCTTGCATGCTTTCCCATAACTGTCCTATCTGTGTTTTGTAATAACAGTGAGAAACAGAAATGATTAAGTTAACATAAATTCAAGCACAGCAGAATGATCATTATGAGGTAAGAGGGGGAAAGTAGAAAATTTGAAACTGGGTCATTCAGCAAATGTTAATGTGGCCTTTTACTGAAGGCAGTAACAGAGAATTTTGTACAAGTCACCCCTTCCAGAAGAATAAAGATATGTTAGCAGTGAAATAATTCCAATGTTAATGTTTAATTCCACAGAAGATATTTTTTGCACATGGTTGCTATTATTAAATCATGATTTTATTAATATTATGAGTATGAGTACTATGTATATTAATGAACAATGTTTTCTATGAGAAAATAAATAATCTAATCTACACAGTATCCACTGTGTTTCACAAAAACTGGAAATTCAAATAGCAATGCACTGAGCTTGATCAGATGGACAATTTCTAAAAATCTGACTTTTAATATATGAACCTGCAAAAAAATAATAACGTTGTTCTCTTATATGTGCCAAGCACATGAAAAAAGTATGCATTCACAGCCTGTTAAACATAACAGAAATTTCACTCTAGAAATGTCAGTGCTTCGTGGTTTGCTGGTTTATTAATAAGAAATGAAAGAAAAAGGACTCCTTGCTAATCTCCTTCTCTGAGTTTCTCTCAGTTACACATCTGTTCAATCCCAGTGGAAATAATTTCATAACTTTATTTTAGTTATTAAGTAAAATTTTACAGCTGACCTACCAAAGGAAATGTAGACTTACTTCCCCAAGTCCACCTTGTAAGAGCTGCAAGAAAAGAAGACACTAACTTCAGCAGTGCACAATGGAATTGCCACAGCAGTTTCCAAATCTTGCATTAGTGGTATACATTTTTAAACTCTTTCAGACTTTGTAGGGTAGAATGCAAAATTTTAACAATTTTAACAATCACAGGGAAGAATATTAAGTTGATGAGTTATGACATCCAATTAAGTAAAAGATCTACTAGATGGAAAATACGTCTGACCCAAACTACAAAATCTTATTCATCTAAGTGGATATTCCTATGAAAATCACGGAAAAGGTGTGACCCTAAGCAGCTACATTAAGATTGTGTTTGAAAATGGAGCTTAAAACCCCGAGTCACTTAGGTCTGTGTAGAGTCAGATGAAAATACCTTCCAGATACCCATCTCTTAATCTTGCTGTCCCAGCTTCTGAAACCTATTCAGGTTCTTAATTCCTATTGAATGAAACACCATTGAAGCTCTGTGCATTCTGGCTCCAGCCAGGTCTAGAGGAAATTGCTGTCACACACCAGTGCTGGCTCATACCATTCCTTCCATAAGTTTTCATAAATCTCCATCTGTACCACAGAGACAGTACCACTCCCTGGTCTTTTAGATGATCTTGTGAATAGAAATGAAGACCTGAGAGAAACTGGTAGTATTGTAACAGCAGTTTTGTCAGTACAGTAATTGCTATCTAACACTTTTTCCGAGGATGGACTACTGCAGGTGCTCTTGCTGGCTTTTGTGCAGCTTGGAATGATGTGAGGTACTACTATCAATCAGCGTTAGAAATGATGTGTGACCTTAAGTGAAGAGTGATGAATAAGTACACCGAGTTTCTCCAAAGCAGGTCACTGTTCAAGGAGAATTGTACTTTCTGCCAAAGGAAGAAAGAAAGGATAGACAGATAGTGAACAAGACAGAATATGAAGAAATAAAAGAATTAAAGATAATTTTCCTACACAAAATTGTGCATCTTGCTCAAGGGCTCCTTGCAACTAAGCAGAAAAAAGAAGTTGAATATACAAGAAAATTAAGTAGAGGCTCTTTTTGCTTATAAAGATCTCCCCTTCCTTCTGTAGATATTTTGTGATAAGTTTATGTACATGTTTGTCATGGCCAATGTCTGTGAAACATTGCCATGGAGTAACTGTCCCTTTCTTTAGTGATTTTCCTTCAAGACCTATGAGATCTGTTCCTGATTGCTTTTACTGCACTGCTCCTTTGCTCACACAAATAATTCATCCCTGATTTAAAGGGAGAAAATAAGTGAGATTTGTTTCTTGTGATCATGACAAAAATCTTTAATGATGAAATGCCTTTAGGTAGTTTGGGCCCTAGACTCTCTGGGCCAGAAAGGGTAAATCTGATGGCAACAGCCAAGCAATACTTCAGTCTTGACTTGACCTCCTCTTTTAGCAATTGCAGCACAAAAACAATATGTTCTTTGCCCTTCTAAGCAAATAATTATTTATTATTTGCTCAAGATGCTGGTTAATATCATTGCACCTGAAGTAGCGAGAGATTTCTTGATTTTGTTTTATTAGTGCCTTTCTCTTTTTTTCTCTTTATCCCAAGGCACTATGTGGATATTTTCATCCTTTCGACTGGCTCATTTGTCTCTGTAGTTGTTCTATTACAATGCATGCTCCTACTGCCTGGCACGTAACCCTTCAGCTAGCAGAACCAATTAACCTCTCTCTTTTTGTTTAAAACTGGAAAAAAAAAAAAAAAAAAAAAAAGAAAATAACACCCGCCGCTCCTCCCCTCTCTATGCTTACAATAGGGTTAGCCAAAGTACATATTCACAGCTATAAATATATCTCTTGGAAAATTGTAAGCATGTGCCGTGAATCGGATTTATTTTGTCTGGGGAAATCACACTTAATATAAAACTACAGTTTCTGACCTTTTCTTTGTTTTTCAATGTATTACTTATTAGCATAAACTAACATTTATACTCCTGCTAATATCCAAGGAGGTGTTGACATGCCTGTGGAAACATAGGCTTGCCAGACAAACGGCAAGCCAAAGGGACATGTCTTACCCATGCAGTCACTGCAATGCATTCCAGGAAAAATGAAATATCCTGCAGGTCAAGGAGGTGTTGCAGAATGAACACCGTCACCTTGACTGAATACAATTGATCTGCTTGAAAGCAGCAACAGCAGCTCAAGAAAAGTTAGTTGATCGATCAAGACAGGATTGATAAACATTGTTTGGGCCACCTGGGCTCCTTCCAGTTGCAAAACCTGTGATGGGTAGGTGGATACTCTTTAGCAAGCCCTTGGCAAAAATTACCCCTTATTCCCACCTAAATCCTAGAAAAAACACATGGTTTGGTTTGATTTTTATAAAGGGGAAGAGTTGATTAATCTATTTCCCTCGAGAATTTTTCAGCTGTAGGTTAGAATACTTACTAACTAACTAAAATACTTAGAATTCATTTTATGGGATTTTATGATAAATATTTGTATGCTTTGTCTTTATTATTTTATGTACCATTTACAATATTTCAAGTGTTCTTTTTCTTTTATTAGTTTATGAGCTACCTTGAAAGAGAGTGTGATATGTATAGGCTAGCACCTGCTACAAACACGGTCAAGGCTTCTGCTGACTATTAGGGCTGTTCTTCAATTCATTTAGTCCCTTTTGCTGCTAGCCTGAAAAGGACTGAAGCTTTGTAAGCAGAGTTTGCACCTGAAGCACAGCTGTGATGGAAAAAAATGAATTGCGAATAAGAGTCAGAGTGGAAATAAGACTATAATATTTGATCAGGTATCTAGCCCTCTGTACTTGAAATACCTAAGATCTTCCTCAGGAAGGAAAATACAAAAATCAGATTAAATAGGAGAATGTGACTAGTTTTGACACATACTGTTACTGGTAAATACATATTTGTCACTCGTAATGTGGAATTTGTGACTTAACCCCAGAAATGTTCATTTGTTCTCTGTATATCAGTCTTCCAGTCGCAGGTGTTTGGAGCTTCTCTGTAAATGTTCCCATTCTAAAAGTCACAAGACAATATTTCATAACTCCGTTGAGCCTGTTTATATAAAATACTGGCTATCCATTTGATATCACAGAATTACAACAGTTTCACACAAACCACGCACAGTGATTTATTTAATCCTATTGCTATCTTCGGGAACATTGAGAGCATTGCTGCTTGGATCAGTGAAGGACAAGAGGATTTTTTGACAGCGTATGTTACACAGGAGTTCTCTGTCTAAACACACATCAGTCCCACCCCATTATGCCGAGTACAGCAATGTGCTAATGGTGACTCACTGCCTCTGCTACAAGGTAGGGCTCCTGGTAGCTGGCAGTTTTCTCAGTGCCCACCTTTTCCAGGACTTCGCTAAGTCCCACAGACTGAAGTGTTGCAGTTCCAAGATGAAATCCTGAACACTGTAAGAAGGAGTCACACACACTCCAGTTAGAGGCACACCTATGCTAACCCTTGTAGTATTATAGGATTGTGGTTTCTGCTTCGCTGTAAGGGACTTCTACCGTTGCAGCTTTAGTTGCCTGTACTGCTGAAGGAAGAACCAAAACAGGTGCAGCCTATGGGGGTGTGAGCAGCTGTGTTGTGTTTGCACGTTTGCCTGCACCAACAAAAGCAAGCCAGAAGGGATCATTGGATTCTTGATCATAGATCTTCTCTTCAATCATTCTGCCTGTTCTTTGTCTGACCATGAGAAAGTTCTCATAAAAAACTTTCTACTCCCTGAAATACATTGCTTTCCACAGAGTTTGTTTTGTTTCCAAAGCTCTCTTGCAATATGCAGGCTGACAAACAAGGGCCAAACTAACATCTACAGTAACCAACAGAGTTTTGAAATAGGTGAGTAAGGTAATTTACAGTAATTGTATCCTGAGTGTGTTTTGGTATTAATTGTGAAAGTATGTAATAAGGTACACTGCAGCTAGATATAAGGGAGAGGGGATAGTTCTGCAAGCAGGCTGTGGGCAGAACTGAAATGTCTTCAAAGTGTTTTGTGTTGCTTGAAATTTAGCAGAGCGCTCCCCACCCCACTTTTCAGACCCCAATGCATGCAATTTAAGAAGTGTGATTAATATGACAACAAATTTGCCTGACTGTTCTTGTTGTTCTAAGGCCAACTTTTAAGGCTATATTTTTCTGTGAATCCAGTAGACATTTTGGAGCAGTTGTAAACTAGTTAATTGTGTGATGGAGGGGTTGTATTACAAACCCATTCAAAAATGGGTCATTACCCTCTCGCAGTGAAGGGAAAGGATGGAGGAGGAGAAAAATGATTAAACAGCTTCAGGGTTAAACATGGAATTAGTTGCTTTTGATCTGGCATGAAACCAAGTGTAGGTAACAGATTTCTCAAGAAGAGAGGTGGGGAAATTAAGGAGCACTGATTATTTGTAGTGCCTACTGAGTCAGAAGCAATTGTATCATAGGAATCAAGCCCTGCTGCACAGGTGTGAAATTGAGAAGTCACACACATCCAAAAATACATTGAATGCATCAGATGCTGCTGTGATTGACCTTATTTTGTGTACATTAGGCTTGTAACCTTGAACAGTAGGTAATGTGTTAGATGCAGTACACAGTCCTGATATCCAGTGTGCAGTCCATTTGTTCTTTGCCTCAACAGATTGTTTCAATGATATGCCAGCACCTCTGATCCAAAAGTGACTGATCTTTCTGTCCAAATCCCAAAGACCTGTGCCCATTTCTGCTTGCATGTGTTCCTTGCAATGTTGTTTCAAAACAGACGCTTCCCTCTTCCTAGATAAGGAAGAAAGTGACAATTCTACTAAAAAAAAGAATAAAAAAAGGAGGTGCATGGAAAACATATTTCCTTTTAATCTTAACATAATTTAAAATAAAGATGTTGATCCTTTCCAACCACCTTCATCAGTAATCAGAAAGGAAAAACCCAACAATTTAAAATATGGCTGTCTCTTCTCCTCTTTTTAGCCACCATTTCTTAAATATTGTTAACAACTTGGAATTCAAGAGGCAGTCTGGCTGGTCATGCAGAGGAATTTTAACCTCTGGTCACTGGGTTGGTTCTGAGATCCAGGCAATCACAGACAAGGTTTCCACCAGCCCAGCTTCAAGTAATGCAGCTAGGCATGTTCCATGGGATCAGAATATTATTTAGATTGAGTAAAGCTCAGCCCCATTGCTGCCTTGTTCAGAATTCCCCCTGTCTTTGATAAAGCCTGAATTTCCCCATGTGCATAATGTCAGGTAACCATCCCCCCAGTGAAGTAGGTGAACTCACCTTTATATAGACTGTTAAAAATGACCATGAATTCTGACACCTACCCTGAGGAAACAGATGTCCACCACTGGAAATCAGAATTGGCAAGATGTTCAGAAAGAGAAGCATTCCTGTGAGGAGTGCAAGAATAGCAGCAGCAGAATCACTGTCTTCTACCCTGAATCTCTCACATTAATTGTTCCACTCCTTATCATAGCAAGAATTTGTCAGAAAAGGATTTGAGGGAAAAGCTCTGTTTTGGTATAAAAATTTAGAATTTATAGTTTTTCTACAGCACACTTAGCTACTCCTTGCTCAGTGATTGAAATATGGTACAAGAGAAACCAAATGCAGTTAAGATTTGCTCTTCCTTTTGACATTGCATGTGAAGGGTGCTCTATTAATTAACAGGTATTGCGAAAGCTCTCCTCCTTGTAGAGTAGAAAAGAAGCCATTCCAGTTTGCTGGTTTGTGTCTATCTACAGCACAATTTCCATTTTGTTCCACTGCTACTATCACCAGTGTCTGAACAAGGCACTCCTTTTCTCTCTCATCACAGTGTACTCTGTCACTGAAGCAGAAACACATTGAAGTGCTCCTTTATAGTCACTGAATGCTTCAGTCAGTTTTCCTTACACACCTCTCAGTTCCTTGCACTGCTAATGCTTCTCCTACAGTCTTTTGATGGATCAGACACCACGATGTGTACAGCAGAGCATGGCAAGGCTCTGTCTCCTTTGTAGTGTGTGTTGTCACACTTACATTTCCAGGAAGCAGGTGCAGTGTTCTGCCTCTTCCAGGCACTGTTCTGTGGTTGCTTCCAGTTGTTCTGTAGGATAGGTGTAAATGGCCACTCTGAGCTCAAAATGGAGGTGATCCCTGCATATGTAATTGCTAATACCTATTCTTTTTTTAGAATCAAAAATATAGAAAGCCTGTGCAAAACTCTAGGCGGAAAAAAAAAGTCAAAAGTAATTTCTCAGCTTGCCTCTGCCTGCTTCTCCATGTAATTGTCTGGCTAGATATTGCTCTGTTTGAACAAAATCTGCTTCAATTCACAGAAAATATTGGTGAATAAATTATTTATCGTGCATAACTTCACTACTTCTGTTAGCTGAGCATATGTCTTTGCAGTGCATCACCTGCATGTGAACGCCATACATCTCAGTATGGTGACTAGCAGAGATGGGAAGATGTGCTCCCCAGGCTCATCCTGTGGGAAGAGACACCAAATAAATTCTCTTTATTTCTACTTACATAGGGACAGACAAGGGGAGAGGGAATCAAATGTGTGTAAAGAGTAAAGGATGAAGAACTACATGGCTACAATGCAAAAGAAAATAAGAATAGAGAAGTGGGAAATATAAATAGATTAAGACATCAGACCATAAAGACCATATATATACACTCAGTAAAGTGTAACAAAACAAGCTTCACAGTATTTTTCAGGCTGTTGAAGAGATGTAGTACTATGGAAATTAAGACAAATTGGAAACTTGCTACAAGTTCATTCTCAAAACATCATCACACATCTGCTTAACATTGGCTTCAAATGTCTAGCAGTCGCCTTTCAACCCAGCAGCTCACAGCAGGTAAAGTTTTATTTGCAAATGCCATCATCACAACTGGCAGCATTGCTGACCACAGAGGGGCCAAGGACTTGTTGATGTTGTGTTAATTTAAATGGAATAAATTGATCTAAAGAGCCAAAGACATTAGCATGATGCTGTCACTGTGTGCTTAAACAAGGCTCAGGGTTTTGAGCACAGGCTTCATCCGTATCCTATGGCAAAAAGCACCATTAAACATTTTTTAGCTTTCATTAAAAATTAAGAAAAATGTGAAATATAGAGTATTAAGGTTTTCAATCAGCCTTCCTTTAACCCCTTAATTATAGAGCTTAATTACTGAGAGAAGCAGAAAGCAAATATTTAGTTTTAAGTAGGATGAAACTAGGGGTTTGGCAGGGGAAAACAAGTTTGTTAAGATGATCTAGACAGTTGCCATTAACCTCCAGCTTCAGGTTCCTGAAGACACTCACAGTCACACAGCAAGTAGAGCTTCTGCCACTAATGTTTCTTCCTTGCAGTTCTCCAGACCTCTGATGCCTGAGGGGAAGCACACCACAAACCAGTAAGCTTATAACTCTTTTCAGTGCTGTTTAGTATGTGGCTGTTATGGCTTCACTGCTTATAGAGCCTTGGTGATGCTGCAAGGGATTCACTTGCGCAAGTAGTCAAAACTGAAGGCAAAGCGGAAAAGGGAAGAAATTAGGATTAAAAAGAGGAGAAGATATATTGCAGGACACCAGTTCCAGAGGGTCTAGCAATGCTCCTTCCTATGACATATCCCAGTCAGAAGGCTTTCAGGGTTGGGACAGCTGAGGTTCTGCAGGGGTTCAGAGCAGTAGTAGTGTAGCTCTGATAGCAGAAATGCTGCACTTCAAGGTGATAGCTCTTCCTCGGCAGAGTTGCTTCCTGGGAGAAAAGCTGCACTGCCAATCAGCTCAAGTAGTACTCTGTTCACCATTTACACAGAGAAGTAAGTTTTCCTTCTGTTTGCCTGTGTTCCTTAAGTAGAACCTAATGCCATACTGAAGTTTTGTCAGTAGTCTTGGCTGAACCACTTATATGTGTCTCTAAAGCTTCCTAGCTTCTCTACATGTGTATACATAACAGTCTGATCTGGACTTTATATACCATAAATAGCTTAATGAGCTACAGTGAGAAAGTGAAGTTGCTATTTTGGAGATTAACAGAACTTATTTCATCACACTATCTATTATGATGATGCCTCAAGCAGCAAAGCCTGAGCCTTGGTTGTGGTAGCTATAGATAACAAGTCTAGTTTGCAGATTTTTTATAATACAATGATAATAATAACAATGTTTCCAGTGGCAAACCTGTTTCCCTTTTCATTCAGTCCAAGGAGAAAAAAAAACCTTATAAATCCTGCAGCCACCACCGAAAGCTTAGCTGATACATAGTTTAGATTGTCAGGTTTAGTTGGCTAGCTGTAAAAACAAGTATTTAAATGAAAGCAAATATATGTCTCCATGAATGCCTTCCAAAAGTACTTCATGGCATGTTCTCTTGCAGTGCACCAGCAACTCTTGCACGCTGTTAGCCACAGGTAGATATCAATATGGTACAAATACAAGATAATCTGTAGAGCTGCTTGAAAAGGAAGATCATGCCCTGGAACAAACAAAGCAAGGCAAAGGACAGAAACAGAAAATAAAACCTTGTCACACCTATAAGGGCAGACACCTATCTTTGTAGTCACCCAGCTTGCCTCACCCCCTCCAGTTGCACTGTTCTTGGCTGCTACAGAGAGGAAAGAGGAAGCTTCTCCAGCTCTGCAAGGGTTAAAGTATTGAAAACTCAAGGAGTGTTTCCCTGATATTCTGAGTTCATGAGGACAGGAACTGTTTTAAATGTAGAGTTAATTCCACATTACTAAATAAATTAAAGAAGTTTACTTGAACTTAGAAAGGCGGAAATATAACCTGACTATCTCCACATGCAATCACAACTCTCCCAAGCAAAGTCAGCAGGAGCTCTCCCGAGTGTACTGATAAGTGTTTCCCTGCAAGGCATTGTTCTGGAAGTGGGGAGAGGAAGGCTGTTCTCCAAGTAGGAATGGTAGAAATGCAGCAATGCAAACAAACACTAGTAAGTAAACAACGTACCTACTTAAGCTGTGCAGTGGATATAAATTACAAAATTGCAAAGACAACAGTCTGCATGCTTTCTGGGCTTTCACCCACCACCTGGTAGATTTGAGAAGCATCTCCTAGAGCTCTGGGACAGTGCCAGATTTCAGAATGCTGGAGCTAGTTCCCTGTATCTTCTGTCCTTGTGTCCTTTCAGAGACAGCACTAGGTCAGAAGAGTAGAGCCAGGTACCCAGCAGAGCATTCAGAAGAGCCCAAGTGCCTCAGACATGATGGCAACATTTGCTGAATGTGTGCACTCTACAAATCCAACTTGCGTCAGAATCAGAGCCAGCAAAGAGGATGAGAGCGGGCGCTGCACAGCTGAGACACAAAAATGAGGCCTAATTGTTTGAAGACCCTTATGACCCAGATGCATTGTTCATGATACAGAAACATTCTGCCTGGTAGCTTTTCCTTGATAGGTAGTACTTGATACCTTTATTATTATTAGGAGGAGGAGGAGGAGTGGTAATTCTCTGCTGCTGTGTAATACTAGACTGAGCTATCAGGGGCTACTTTATTGCTCCTGAGTTGTTACTTTTCAGTAGTGGATGAGCTGACCCCTGTGTTAGAAAACATCTTTTCCCAAAATGTTTAGTGTAAACAAGACTTTTCTTGCACGTATGTGATGTTGTTTCATTGAGGTAAAGTACTGTCTAATTGCTCAGATCACGCACAAGAAATAAAAGTAGCAATTTTGCAGGATGGAATTTTTGAGAGTTTGTTTTTGTTTTGTTTTGTTGTGTTTTTTTTTTTCCTTTTGCTGTGAACAAAACAGATTTTTAAACACTGATGAGTTTTTAACTAGACACAGTTCTCATTAGCTAAGATTATGAGCTGTATTACATCTCCTGCATTTTTTAAATGCTAGATGATGATGAAAAGGATAAGTGAAAAGGAAGAATTAACACAAAAAAGTTTCATTGCATCTAGGGATATGCTAAACAACATCCAAGTGCGGAAAAATGCCTTACCTCCACCCCTGCTGCTGCGTCTGGGTTTATCAGCAGGAAATGAGTGTGTTTATGTATTGGGAGATATTTGTTTTAAATATTTATAGAGTGCAAAGTCCTTAGGCATTTACAGGAGACTTTGCAAATTCATCATGAATTTTTTTATGCAGACCTATTTTGGTGAATCTTTTTGGCATAATGCAAAAAGATTCTGTGCCCAGCCTCTGCACTAACCTTACGGCACTGCCTGGATTAAGTGGAGTAGGAGAGGCAATGACACAGTTAGAGATAAATAGGCAGTACCTGGAACATATGAAAATCTCATTGTGAAGCAATGAGGGTGGAATTACAACACTGGAATTCCTAACATTTCATACTTCCCTTTACCTCATCCACACTTGCACAAACAAGTATACACAAATATGATTGCTCTGACCCTGAGTGTGGCAAGTGACTATAAGACTCATGATAAGGCACTGAGAAGAATCAATCTTATGTGAATAATCATAAAAAGCCTTGCTTCCCTTCCTCTTTTGCCCTCAGATATGCTTCCTGTATTTATCTTAATAAAGCTGCACAGGGCAGGGAGTTGCAGATGCTTAGAGATAAGCGTAAGTCAGCACTTTGGGAGACAAGGCGGGTATTCTGGATCATGCCTTTTATTTTAAGGGCAGTCAATTCTTTGTATTTTGGTTAGTTTTTTGGAAAGGTATGTGTGGGAGTCTGTGTGATTTTCTTACCCCTGAATCTAAGCAACTATACATGATGGAAACACAACCCATGAATTTTCTTTTCTTTTGTGTGTCTAAGGAGAAATGAGGGAAAAAAATGGAGTGTATGTTCTTTCTTTGTTGCTGTTCTTTGTCATAATGAGGTACGTGCTCCAAGATCCTCTGCTAGCTCTTCATCTCTGAAGCAACAGATGAGTCAAAAATTTGGTTCTGTCTTTGTGGAACACTGTTCTGTGGAGATATATGGTGAGGAACACTTTAATGAGACACAAATACTCTCTACAACTTGGCATTTCAACATGTGTGATATTTGGGATTCAGAGCTCTAAAATATTCACAGACTTCCTTGTAAAACACCTTCGCCATAGGCTTGCTAACTAAGGGTGCAAAATCTGTCTGGACAGGCTATGTTCTGTGCCCACTGCCCATAAACAGAATGGGTATTTCGGCTGCCAGGTCTCCAATCCCATCTGTTCAGAAGCTGCTTATATGGGTTAGATGTTGGGCAGACCCTTGCCCCAACTCCAGAAATACTGTGCCCGAAATGGTTGACAGGTCAGCTTGACTCCAGACTTTCAGTAAATAGCAACATGTGTATGAGTTGGGATGACTTATAACTAACACAGATTGTATTACTTCATTAATTAGAAGCTGTATTAATTAGAGCACTTTTTATAAAAAAAAAGTCATAGGGTTCTGTATGTATATTTTTTTTAATTTAATTGTTAATGGGATAAAAATGTAAGTGAAAAGATTATAATTAGTTGCGTTTCTGTACAGCATGCCTTCATACACTCTGTCACACCTGTTGACATTTAAGTTCCAAAAAACCTTTTTTAAACAAGACAATAGCCAAATAGCAGATGACGGGAGGGCATGTAGATCGTAAGGCTTGTAGATGCCAAAAAGACAGATTGTATGCAGCAGGCATCCTGGAAAAAAAATATTTGGCAAGTCACTTGGTTTCTCTAAGTTTGTCACAGTGAAGAACTGCTTAGAGGCAGCCCCACTGCATCCACTGACACCTGCAAATAAACTATAAAAGGTGTTAATCAAACAAGGCATAATGCGGAGCTTGCCAGTCAAAAAGTAATAATTCTAACTGGCCAACCTCAGAGTGCCTAATGCCCTTGTAAAAAGACAAAGGACATCACAAAATATGATTTCCCTATTAAGTTCATTACAATACCACTTACTGGGTCCACTTGAGACCAGGTCTTTGTTGTATATGTACAGACACAGCCTCTGCAATCCAAAAAGCAGAGTATCTATACGAACAAGGTTGTTGGTGCCCAGCCAGAGAATACTGACTCGATTTGGGTACATACTATGTAACCTCCTTCTCTAGCAGAGGGAATAAAACATGATACTAAGTACAAGTATGGCTGCTTGGTTCATTGCATGCAGCCTCCTCTCTTTTTGTATGGCAGCTTGTGTTCGTACTATATGTACTCATAAGTAAAAACCTCTCTTACTGCTCTGGGATCTGAATGGGGTTGACCATGCAAACATGGTTGCAGATCACACTGCAGACAGCAGAAGTCTGCTGTCTACTGCTTGTGTGACACATGTGTTAGGCAAGGAAGAGAGAGATACAGAAAGGAGTTCAATAATTGTTTATTTTGAGATCTGACTCACTGCATTTACCTTTAGCTGTAACCGTACAATGAGGAAGTGGGATTTCTCATAATTACATGTTCACCCTGAGGAGAGAGACCTGGAGGCAATCCCGAACTTCAGTGTTATCTGCTGGGTTCACAGAAGGTTTGGGATTAAATAGGAGAGATCAGGTTTGCACCTCTTGCCACCAGGCTTTGCTGCTAAAACATCAATTTGAGCAAAGTTTCCTCATACAAAGATTGCTGAGAGTCACCATGAACCTCTCTAATGATGGTAGGGTTAGAGGTGCCTTTTGTTTGAGAAAGTAACCGTGTTCCTTTCTACCATCAGATCGTAAAAACAATTTTGGAAAATAATAATTCTCATCTGTGAGAAACCTCAGGACAGGACTTCTGCTGAGAAATTGTTCAAAAAAAACCCCTGAAAGTACTATTTGGAAAAAAAAAAAAAAAAAAAAAAAGGAAGAATATTTGGAGGCTTAAGTTGCTACTTATTTTTTTATTTTCTCTCTCCTTCTTCCAGTCTTTTTTTTCTCTAACCAAATACCCTTCACTGCACAATATATCTTCTTTTAGTTCATGACTGTAAACAGTTTTCCTCTTGAAAAGAAACCTCTTGAGTACAAAATAGCATAGAACATGGCAGGAAATACAGCAACTGGTGGTCTCAGTGCCATGGGAAAAAGTAGGTTTTGTCATTTCTGACTTATTGGGCAATTATAAAATTACTTCCAGACATCAGCTGAGATCATCCTCTTCAGCCCACTGGAACTTTGATTCACTTAGCTTGTAAAATAAATAAATAAAACTAAGCAAACAGTAACGGAGTGCACAACCCCATAAACTGTTGCTTCATTAATGCAAGATGTAAATGCTTCTCTTAATCTTTCTGAGCTTAGGAGTACAGGGTGGTGTATCATGATGACAAGGCAAGGTTACTGAAGGGACACTATACACCCTTTTTTAACTCAAACACATTCAATGCCATTGAACAAAAAGCTTTAATTTATCTCATATGCAAAGCTCTGAATTTATTGCTTGCTTAATCATGTTGATGCAGACAGTGTGATTATTCAGAGCGGAAGCTTCTTTCACCAATGGCTCAACTGCAGGTCACGTTAAAAGCAAAAATTCCAAAATGCTGCATGTCATGAGACTTATATTGACAGCTGGGCTGGGCACAAAACTGGGACACTCAAAGCGCTCTGAATTCCCACTGAAGTTGTTGGGAATATAAGTGGCAAGGAAATGCTGATTGTCCCCAAGGCCGCCAACTTGAGGTCTTTGTTGATGTCACTTGATAGTGCACAGAGAGGGCACCCAGCCACTTCTACAGTGCAGATCTGCTGATAACATAGGTTCTTCTTGCATAGGTGTTGGCAGAAACGACTCAGCTTGCCATCTTTGGGCATCAGGCATTTTAGCTGGATAGTTGGGAAGGTCGCTACATATATGGTTACCGGGTAAAACCACACCGAATGTTCTGCCTCCAGGTGCACTTGTAAATTGCACTGGCCTTCATGCAGCTTCATAAGCACACAGCTGAGCAGGATATTTATAATGCCTGTCGCTGTGATATACAAGCACTTATCTAACTGACTCTAAGTGCTGAGCAAGCCAGCTGCATGGCCTCTGGGGAAGCAAGAGGAGCAGGCAGCTTGTTGTTGCACCCTCAACGGGAAGCACTTGCTATTGTGAATTCTTTCTACCAAAGGAAGAGGATGGTTAATTTCTGTGCAAAAGTCATATCCAGATCTGGCAGCAGGGTACATTCAGCTAATATTTTAAATATTTTGGAATTTGATTGTATTTTGGTTCAACTCATGACACTTGGGTATTTCAGCTATTGCATTGCTTTGGTGATCCAAAAGAAAAAAATGTAATTATACGATGCTTAATTCAGCTTGTGATTACATAGCATGTTGCATTACGTATAAAATAATTGTAACAGAACAGTTTTTTCTCCTGCCTCTTTTCCCCAGAAACATTCAGTATATTTCCCAATTGAGTATGTCAGTGATTACAACAATAATTTCTAGATCTGTTGAGAGACTATTATGTCCTTGTCACAGGAATAAGAAAAATCTTAGATGATATTTTCACAATGGCTATGGAGCTTTTCTCCAGTTTTTCTGCATTCTAGGCTCATGACGAAGTATGTATGGGACAGCTCCTGAAATTGTGTTCAGCCCCACTCATCTTAATGTTGTTCTGCATGGATACAGGACCTAATCACAAACTTCCACTTGTCCATATGTCCTTACAAATGCTCTGTCTTCACAAGCAGCACAACTACAGTGCAAATATTTGCAGCTCATCTTTACAAGACACAATTGCCATAAGAGGTCTGAGCTGCAAGGCAGTATAGCAAGGAATCCATTTTTGCTTAAAGAAAATCAATTCCAGTTCATGTGCCAATAAATTTCAAACCATTTTACTCTCCTTATGTTAACCTAGAAAGAGTTTAGTATCACTGAATGTTTATGCAGAGTCAGTACTCTTCAGAAGTTGCTCCAATGTTTGAGACCCAAACTATAAGTTACATTTTTAAGTCAGATATTTGTATCACTGACTTTTCATTAACTGAGTGAGAGATCAAGTCCTTTCCTTTGAACTATTTAAGTTTTAATTTTATATATGCCTTTAAATTAAATTAAGGAGTAAGAGCTCAGATGATTATTACAGGCAAAATGTTAATCCTTGAGGCATGGACACAAAGCAAGACACTGCAGTCAGTATCTTGGAATTCCTTTCATAAGTTCTGAAAACAAAGGTAACTTCTCCATGTACTTCCCAAATATGCAACTTGTCTGCACCCTGATTAAATTGAAAGGCTAACTCAGCATGACTTGCAGAGGTGCAGCAGTGACATGAAAATTTGAGTTAATAAGAATTATCCCATACTGGTGAATGATTTCTAGGCCTCAAATGTTCACACTAGTGTATGCAGACCTCATTCTACAGGTTTGGCCCAATCATGGTTGAATTGAATTAAGTTGTAATAAACTCTGAAAAAGGGATTGTAGTGTTTTGGAAGTGAAAGTATATATTTTTAATGTTATAAGTTCAGTGTATGCAAATTTACTTATACCATTTTGAAGAAGCAGAATTTAAGCAAGTGCCAAGCACTAGACTCAGCCTTTCAGTTGTAGTTAAGCTGTTCAAGGTAAGATAGAGGAGAGGCTATGAATATTAATATGGGTTCTACAATTCAACATATGCAAAAAAGAGGACATTTTTTTTTCCCTTATTTGCCAGACACTTTATTGCTGTATTGAATTACAGGTAAGAAGGTAGCCAAACATCTTTGGGATAAATTGTCTCCCTTCTCTCTTCCTTTTCCTTCACAATACATTAAGTTGCCTTCAGAAAGTCATAAAATACATACTTCTGTGAAAGCACGGGGCTCTATTCTAAGACTTGCACATAAATAGTAATCACGCAGAGTTTTAAAAGGCTATTTAAAAATGTGTAGAGAATTGGGTTAATGAAACTCACTGGATTTGTATTTATTTTGTAGATGAAGAGAAAAGCTTTGTTTTATGCTTAACTACTGACAGGTAGCACTTCACATGTTTTACAGTAGTAAAAAGATCTACTTTCATTATGGAGCAGTGTGTTATATGTCTTCATTTCTAGAATAGTTTTATTGTCACTATTTCCATTGAATTACTTCCAGGAAAGGTATCACATAGGTTTTTCCTCTTTTTCCATTCTTTCTTCATCTTTATTCTTTTTTTCCTTTTCTTTCTTTTGCTTCTAGACTTTGAGTACAGATTCTTTTTATAGAGCAAGTAAAACTGAGAAGGTTTGGTATTCTATTTTGAGTACCATTAAAATGTGTATAAATGTAGTACTCAACAAAATATGACAGTAATGGCAGTCCAAATTCACAAGTGTTGCTGTTTTTCACTGCAGTACAGCTTCCTTGCAATTAAAAAGCACAATATATAATGTTGGGTGACATACTCTAAATATTTCCACGTGTTTCTGTTTTTTATAATTCTATGATTCCCCTCCCTTGCAACAGTTAGGTTAGGGATTATTACAGTTATTAATGTAGTTTCTGGAAACATTATGCCAAAATGTATTGCAAATTCAATTCTGTTTAACGTAGGCCATAATCTCAAAAGATATTTAGATGCTGAACTTTCAGGATCTTGGCCCTAGGCACATTGCAGGATGTACACACATGAATAGTGATAGCACTAGTCACATTTCTGAAGTTACTGCATGGTGGGATATATGCAGGATCAGGAGCTAGAGCTGCTCAAATTAATAAAAGTACGTATTACACCATGGTCATAAATTGAGAGGATCAAATGCAGAGCCCCATTTATAATAATTGCCTTATTTGGGACACAGTTTTCAGATCTCCTGATGTTTGCAATAATAATGGTTAAATAAAAGACAATTTACCTTTAATGCTTAGAGTTCCTGCATCCTCACTTCTTTTGGCTTTCCGGATGAACATGACCCACAGTAACAAGTCTGAGCTGGCAGCTGGAGACTTTCTGCCTCTCTGTAATTTTTATTGGATGATTATTAGAGATAGAAAACTGACAGTCTGCCATTTCTCCTAATTTATCTCCTCAGAGCAGGTAAAAAAATATGCAACAGAGCTGCAAACTTTCCAACTTCTCAGCCCTAATTAACCAGAAATCAAACCAGACACTAAAGCCCAAAGAGGTTGCCCT
Organism: Xenops minutus; assembly: GCA_035221455.1. Taxonomy (NCBI): domain Eukaryota; kingdom Metazoa; phylum Chordata; class Aves; order Passeriformes; family Furnariidae; genus Xenops; species Xenops minutus. Next base: position 22,233,523 of record JAWWEE010000122.1, on the reverse strand, counting down.
GGCCTCAGTATCAGCCTTAATGTCTGGTCTGAAAATAATTCATCTTGCAAAATAAATCTTCAGTGTATGTTTTGTGCATTTACAATCTAGTCCATTTGCTACTGCAGCAGTGATTAACTTGCACTTTGTTTACTACTTTCCTACTTCTGCAGCTAAGAATCTGCACAACAAATCTGAACATCGTTGTTCCTTTTTGGAGTAGCATCCAATCCTGCTAATTAGAATTAGATTTTGATTGCCATTCAAGTGTGCTTGAGACACAGGCTAACTTATCCCACCTTCAGGCACTGAGATAACTTCCAAGCTTGCTTTCTGTGATTGGTAAGGGATGAGTTCAATTTAATGTCTAGCTAAGACACATCCACACCAAGCATGACCTGAAGAGTCCAGAAGCACAAAACCTTGTGGCTTTAGACCAAAAATATTCATCCCTAAGTTCCCAAACTCTTGACGTTGTTAATCCACTTCATGTCATGCCTATTGAAATTTTACAGCTGACAAGTACTAATGTCCCTTAGCTTTCTCAGAAGGTAACTCACAAAGTTTTGATTGAAACTCTAATAGAAATAGGACTTGCCCCAGAGATATTTCATATATGCTCTTACTCCATAATCTATATGAAAATAAATCACCAGGATGTTTGTGTGTACTGGGATTTGCAGAATTGGGTAGTTTCCTTTGCTGTCAATTGGTCCTGGTTTCTGCAGTGGGGTTGACTAGGCTACCAACAATCCTCTAAATCAGTGTTTCTCAGTCTTTGTTCGAGTCTGAAAAGACTGGAAGGGAGTCATGAAGAATTAGGGTAAAGCAGTATCAGTAGGCAACACATCTTCATGCTGAGAGAGTGATTGTAGTTGTGGTTCATGATGGTGAGTACTTACAGTGACCAAGCAGCTCCCAGCTGTCTGCCTTCCTGGAGGCAGCCGAGTTATGCTACAGCAAGGGAGGGAACAGTGTCTCCACAAGAATGACACCCTGTTCTCCTCCCACCTTCCTGAAAAAACCCACCGAGTTTATGCTGAGGATTGTGCATGTCAGAGGGACAGACAAAATAAAACCACATAAGGCATATAACTTTAGAAATGTCTGAGCAAAGACTGTAAGTCATCTACATATGGTTTAGGTACTCACAGTAAACTTTTCAGTCATTAGACAGGGTTACAAACATGTAAGAAGAGTTTCTAAGAAATCCCACCATCCAGGCTAAACCATACTTCTTGTATCAAGTTTTGGAGGGTTCTTTTGTTTTGTTTTCTCCTAATGTCTATATAAGGGTAATGGCTCATTTTTCAATTCCCTGGAGAACTCCTCTTGAATATATGCTTTATGTGCAGAATCCATTAGCCAAACCAGACCCTGCTCCAACAGCAGCTTCAGAGCACACAGCTAGCAGAATTACCATCAATAAAATGAATGTGGAATTCCTTAAGCTTCTGAACACTTGCTTTCCTGCCAGAGGTACAAGATAGTTCATAAGAGTACTAGCAGGAGATTCTGAATATAAAGAACATTTGTGTTGGTAGGAGATGTAATTAAAGGAATAATTATTTGGTTTAATGTTCACCTTTAGCACTAATTCTCTTGGGGTTAAATGTGAAAGAACATAAATATTGTACGTGGGGAAAACAGCATGTCTATTTGCAGACCAGCTGAATTAAAAACCACAAGGATTTAGGTGGTCCAGATGAAAAGTGTTATCGTGAGAGGTGAAAACCATATCGAGTCCTGTGGCCTGGAGTTTCCAGAAGCAACCCCCACACACAGTGATTTGCAGCAATGGCTGTGTAGTTGCAGGACCAATCTGCTAATGAATACACAACCTTTAGTAGCTATAAAAGCTACTATAACACTTCAGTAGCTATGAAAGGACTTAGCTCACTAAGTGGTATCTGCTGGACTTCTCAGGAAACCAGTAGCAGACAAAGCATGGAAGACTTTCCATGTTTTTGTGGCTTTTAGGCAACTCTAGACAAATATTAGTTCTAGTTCTATTCTTTGTTATTTTCTCTTCCAGATGATGTTTCTTAACACCAATCTCTTTCACCTTGTACTTCAGAGGAGAGAGGAAAAAAAAGGGTGGCTCAGCTTCTAGTTCTGCCACTAGCTGTGTCTATTTACCAGTGCTTCCAAATGAACCTACCAGATGCAGTGATCTAAAAATGTCTTTCTCCTCCTATCGTAATCCCCAGACTCACACAGGTTTCTTCACTATGCCCCTTATCAGCAGAGAGTAAACGTGACACCAGTCCAATACCCAAGAAAACTCTATTAGCTTTGGCCTTGCAGCTTTCTACAGCACTGCAAAATGTTAGGGATCTTCACAGCTTATAATTTTTTTTGTACACTTTGTGCAAAAAGGGCCACATAAATGCTCTCTGGTTCTCAAAAATTTATATATGGTTACTTTTGGATGTCTCTAAAAATCCATTCTCCAAAACTGCTGGTTGAAAGTAAGGCACAGCTGAATGGAAAACCGAAAAACTCTTTTGTGTTTGAGCAGAGAGCTGTATTGAAGTGTAATACCCCTGTGCAAAACAGTATTGTTAAATCTGGACTAGGTCTGAGCCTGATCCTGCTCCAAGACACTAAACATTGTTTAGTATTTTTCCACAGCACAGAGTTTTACTGGTGATTTGGAGAAGGATAAATGATTAATGCTGAAGCTGTAGTAAGGAATAAACAGATCTTACTCATACATTATGGAATTGTTGATGTGTGTACTAATTCTGGGAAAACCAACTAGGAGTATAAACAAGGTATTGAATGTAGACTTGCCTCTTGATTCTAAGACCCCTATCACTGGTGATCTTAATTCTCTTGTAAACATTAAGGACACATGGTACTCCTAGGGTAGACAAATGTCCTTAAAAGGGCAACAAAAGGTCTGGACCCATGCCAAAATAGGGTAAGACTACACAGTGACTCCTTGCACTCTCTGAACATCTTTTCTTCTTTTTAGCTCCACCATGCATAAAAATCTGGCTGGATGGATAAAGACACAGCACTACCTTCCACCACATACTCAAAGTTAGCCCAGCTCACTGCACATACTGCTGTGCAAACCACTGCATCGCTGTGGAAAGGACAGTGAGTTAGGAACTGCTGAGGGCCTTCACCAAAGGTTGCACTGTTAAGACATGTTTGAACACCCCTTAGAGCTGAACCTCTAAGGTCTTTGTGGATTCTCTGCCTTCCATAACAATGACCCTGGCTGCTGTGCTCAACTGATGGCATTCCCTTTGTGGAGGGTAAAGTAGAACAGGACCATATTGCAAGCTCCATTACTGTGAGAATGATTATTCTTGCAGAGAAAGATGGAAAGCATGTGTGGAGTAAAAGTAAATTTAAGTGAAAAATAAATTCCTTTTGGGCAGGATTAAAGAAAAAAAAAAAAAAAAGAGAAATGGCTAAAGATGTTCTGTGCTCCTGCAGGGATTTTGACAATCCCCAGAATATTAGAAGTGTGAGGAGGAACAAGAATCATGAAATCTTTTCTTGGTTTGTAACTCTGAATCTTGTCCTAGTTATGATCATATTGTTTATTTGATTCTTCTAAGAAACAGGATCTTGCTGCTTATGTATTATGTTCTATTACTTTTACAGTGTTCCATCCCCTGCAGTCCTCCCACATGTTCATCCTTGTAAACTGTGATCGGTTCTTCAAATTTTTTCTAAGTAACCAAATCTTCCTTATTTGCTAAAAATTAAAAGGATAAAAAGTCATCCAGCAGCCTCCAAAATGCCACTCTTTCTCAGTTCCAATTTATGCCTTCCTCTTCCAGGACATGTAGAGCAGGCAGAAAGCATCTGAGGACTCCAATAATTAACGAATTTTTCTGCCACTCCCTGTGAATGTTGAGACTGTCCAGTAATATTCTGTCTTGTCCACCTCCTGTGTTTATTCCCTTCTATCTTATGCCTTCCATCTTGGTCACTTGATCATTAAAACTTACTTTTCAAAGGGATCATCATTAAGTGAGCTGGCACTGTTGCAACTTGGAACAATTTAACTCCAGAGAAATTAGTGAATCCCCAGGCAGGCCTGTTGTGGTCTAAACCAGTCAAAATTAAGTTCTTCCCTTTTTTTACCTCCTGCGGTTTGGAGAAGGAGGAGTTTTAGGGAATGTTAATCTTGCAGATAACATGATTGCTGGTACTGCTTTGTTGAGACCAAGAAAACAGAGTTTACTCTCTCCTGCTTTTCGGTAGTAAGTTCTTGTTCCACATTTCAGAAGTGGTTTTAATAATCTCTAGACTAAATAATGACTAGTATGTTAGTTATGAAGGTAAAGTATTCCTTCTCATCTTAGAGTTCATGCTATTCACAGGAAGTAAAAGTCTTGGCCATTATAAAGCCAGTATTGTAATCTGTATCTTATCAGACTCTTGAAAAGAGTGTGAATAGTTACAGATTAAAAAAAAAAAAAAAAAGAAAAGAAAAAAAAAAAGGAGAGAGAGAAAAGAGATTAAAAAACCCTGTAACATTTTATAAAGAATAATATAGAATATTAAGTTTTTATTAATAGATTACCATCAGCTAATTTATGTATGCACATGGAATGAAATGAACTAAGAAATTCCATTCAAGACACTTTAATCATCCTTGAACACAGAACAACTGAGACATCTAATAACAGAAAGCATTGTTGGGCCACAGCCACAGGTCCATTTATTTGATATTACCTTTCAAAATGTTACTCATAAGAGAAACAATGAATAAAAATGTAGGTCTCGAATTGAAATGGTAATAAATTAGCTACAGATAACCTTCAATGATCCCTGGCCAAAATAAAACTCTTATTGTTATCTTTACAGTAGAGGCCTATAGGTGAAAGGGCACAAAGTTTTTCACATAGCGGATGTATTCCCAGAGGGCTTGAGTTGGTTTCTGTAAATCTCTGCAGAACTTCATTTGCAATAAGAGCAGACCTAGAATAACTACATCTTCTTGGGACAAAACTTAAACTTTAATTCAATGTGTTATTAGGAACACAGATTAGTCTGCTTAGACTTCAGAAGCAAAGGGAGTCTTTTTATTTTTCAAGTTTTCCTTGATGTTATCTGTGTTGCACATGAGGAGGTGCACAGCTGAGTTCCTAATAATATCTTCTGACAAAAAAACCTCAAGGCTGTCAATTTAAACTACTCTAGTAACACAAATCACGTAAGTTACTTTCTAGCATTGAATGGCACGAGCTTTAAGGAGATAAAGGTCATACTTAAAACAGGTGATTGTTGGTGATTTTTATTTTCATCAACTTTTCATCTTCAGCCTTGAGACTGAACATTTTTATTATTCCATCATTTTTCATCATCTATGCAGATAGACGAAACAGAGTATTTCTATGAAAACAAACTAATTATTGCTAAACAGTCAAGAATGTTGTTAATTATGTGACTTAAACAAATCACGCTGTTTGTGAAACATTAAGGTCTTTTATAAGATGATAATGATAACTACAAGTATTATAACTGCCTTTTGAAAAGAACATTAGAATAAACATTCTGGAAATGATACAGTTTCTCTTTTACATCTTGATACAGAACTTTTCTAGTCCTTCATCTCTGAGTTCATAAGCATTAAATGCACGCACAGCATGGAGCACTTCACAAAACAGAATAAATACATCTCCTCATTGGAATCAATAAAGCTACTTCAGCTAACAAATACTTCATTCTTGTTGGAGCAATCAAAATCTATATAATGTTTGCTTTGATTACTGTACTGGGATAACTTTTCCCTGTACATTTGAGCTCTAATTGCCCTGCCACAAAAAGGCCAGGAGAAAAAAGACTGAAAACATACAAGCAGGCTTCCATTATAGGCAGCTACAACAGATTTCCTCCTACTGTCACACACTGGTCAGAAATTTGAGGGTCTCACTATGAAAGCTTCTTTCTATTGAGTAAAAAAAAGATTATTTTGTTACACATTGGCAGGCGTAAATGCATTCTACGAAGGTGAAGTAGAGCAGCTAGTGGGAAGAGTTGCATTTCAAACACGCTGCACAACAGAGTAGTTTGTCAACATTCAAAATGAAAAAGGGGAAAAAACCCGAACACACAAAGCGAGACCCTTTGTTTTTGTTTTAGCTGGTTTTCCTCACAAAGTGGATACAAAAATGGGAAGGCTGGGGCTGTTGCCATGTACTTAAACTCCCATAGTTGCTCAGTGTGATATGTTTTCACAAAATAGTTCATGTGTGATACTGCAAATATATTGAACTATAAAGACAATCTGTAACAATTAAAATTATGCCGTCTTTTTATCTAGAAGAGAGATGAATGTTACACAGGTCTGTGTGTAAGTTTGATGTTATTGCAGAGCACCAAAATGCTATATTAACAACTATTTTTCTCAGAAAATATATTTCTTCATAGAACCTACATCTTCTTAGACATATGTTGCCAGTTTTCTTATTCTTCTTTAATATTTCTTTCTGCATGCGATCACTTTTCTCCCTTAAAAAGTGGTTTAATAAATACTGTAATTATAGTTCTTTCTAATGTCACTTTCTGCAAAGTGTCTCAGGGAAGAGAATCCATAAAATAACGCACAAAGTAAGAGCAATGCAGCATGCACACCTACAGAGAGAATTTGAAACGAAGATCCTGAAAGCAATTATGTTGTTATCTCATGGTACCTAAGGCAAGGAGAAAACGTGAAGGCAGAGGTGGGCAGTGAGGTAGTATTGAGACACTGGAGAGAGGATTCTTGTGACACTGGTATAGAAATTTGGAGGCATCATACCCTGAACTGTACAATCAGAAATTAGTACTTGGTAAATAAAAAAAGAAAACCAAATTCAGTGGAATCTTATGATCCTGAGGCAGAGACTGACACCTGTCAGTCATATTAATATTCAACTTAAAGGTAGAGATGTAGTTACAAGGCTACAAAAATAAATAGTGAGTGGAGAGAGAGAGGAATATAACACTGTTGTGCAACAGACTGAAATACTTCAAGTTATTCACATCCTTCACCTCAGCTGAAGCTGGAGACTGAGGAAATGTGGTGTAGGATGATGCAGCTATCACGGACAGGCCTAAAAGAGCTTTGTACTCAGATAAAATGCTTAGATAATGAGAAGCCATGGGACTCTGACATGTTCCTAAAACATTCATGACTCATCGATCTATTGCAGAGACTGAGAGCTGCGCGGCCGGGGCCGGAGCCGACGTATCATACCTCCCTCTGCTGGGAGGCACCGCAATCGCTCAGCCGCCCGTCGCCATCGGAGCTGCCTTCAGAAACAGCCAGGGCAGCGCTCGCTCCAGCTCCCAACAAATACGAATTGGCAGTAGGTCTACCTTTTGTATTTTTTGCAGTGAATTTTCAGGTGGATAGAGATTAAAATGATCGCGCTTTCCGTCCCCCCCTCCTCTCCCGGAATATTTGCAGTTGAGAAAGGTTTTGAGATCGTACCATTCAATCAGAATAAGGAAAATAGTTTGAATGCTGAACTTCAAATGATCGTGATGAATTGTGCGTAAATGAGCCACAGCTCAGGAAGTGTTCAGAGAAAATATTCACCAAACAAATATGAAGACAGAATAAATAAATAAGAAATTTGTGATCTGTTTACAGACAGTTCACACAAAAGAAAAAGCTCTTTGGCTGCATTATTTGATTGTAGCTGGAGGACACAGATTTCAAAAATGGGCAAGGAGCCTAAGTCCTGTTGCCATTCAAAAATATGATGACCCTGACTACTGAAAGTGAGACCTCTGAATTTTTAACTTTTATTCTCTAGGCAAACAAGTCCAGAGCTCAGAATGCAGCATCCTCTTGCAGAAATTACAAGAGGATTTTATGCAGAGTATCCAGCATACAGGGACAGAATTTGGCCCTACCTTTAGCATAATTATTTCATGAAAGTCCTCTTCAGATATTATAAAAATCCAAGCTGTTTGAAAGAATGTAGAAGACAACAGAATTGTTAATCTTAGGTTGTTAATTTATTAAACAAATGAGAGCTGTGCATCTCAAATGGTATCAGGAACAGAATATCATATAGTCTCCCATGTGATTCAGCATGGTTCTGGAGTGATGGTTGTTATGAGATTAAACACTGTTTAAACTGTTCAAGTGGGCACTATTAACATATCTGCTGGCCATAGACTTGCTAATGCAATGTCAAGACTGAAAATTTAGCATACTACTATAATTCATAAGTAAGGGATGAACTTTGGAAGATATGGTTCCATAAATAAGCAAAGTAGTGATTTTGGAAGCTGAAACACAATGAGTTTTATTAGATTTCAGTAGGCATGAAAGAAATTTTCCTTGAAGCACAATTCCACCACTAATACTCATTCCCAGTGTGAAAAAAAGTGCTCAGAAGTTTTTACTTGAAATGAGGTTGTGTTGCTCTTGAAATGTAAGATATCAGACGGATAGTTTCATTTGCTGATACAAAGTAGCAAACACAGCAACCTTAGAGGAAATAATTGCCTGTTTAAACTGGGAGAGAAAACTGCAGTGCTTGATGGCTTGGGGTATGTATGTCAGTGAAGTGAGAAGTTTGTCACACCTGCTTTTTGGATTGCACTGTGATGGGCTCTGCCATAAAATAAGAGCAGCATGGTAGAGCCTGGGGGAATGGCACAGCCAAAAGCAGGTGTGCATGCCACATGCTACCTAGAACTGCAAACAGCTACTGAAGGAGCATACAAAATACAGCCCTCTCTGAAATATGCCATGCTGCTTTAGGTGCATCTCAGGAGCTGAGAGCATCTTGAACCATCATAACCACCTAATGTGTAACCTGAATATGCATTCCTTACTGATGTTTGTGTAGCAAATGGGTCCTCAGGTCAGTGAGACAGAGGTGACAGTATCTGTCAAGGAACACAACGCTCAGTGAGAGGATGAGTTAATGAATCTTGTAATTATCAATGCATAGAAGAGATTCTTCTCCTTGTTCAAACCAGCATTGCTAAACTCACATGGAACACAGAGGACCTGACTACTTCTGCTGCAAAGTTATTAATCAAATCTTGCAACTCTTTGCAATGAGAATCAGGGCATTTGTACCAATTGGAATCAGTTTGATCCAGTTTAGACTGGTTTGATCCTGTTTGAACTGGCTTGGTCTTGTTTGATCCAGTTTCAACTGCTTTGATCTGGTTTGATGCAATATACCACAGAGGAATACATTAAGAAACTGTTACATTCCTTTGAGCCTAAGTTATTCCTGAAAACTCTCTATAAACAACTGCCATTTAAACCACTGTTTTGGAAGGAAATATATTCTGGGATAACAATGAAGGTTGTGACTCTTCAGTAGCATGACATTAGAACACACAGACCTCCAAATCTTCTCGTTCATTTCTCCACAAGGCATAGAATGCTGGCACCTAATTCACTCAGGGCAGGTGTCTGTGTAGTTTTGTACTTTTTTTCTTTTCTTTCAGGTAACTAATGAGGTGATTCAAAAAGTTTGATGCAGCTCTTACCTGGGTCTAAGCATCACAAGACATATTGTATCCTCTGGAATTGTTTTCAATATCAATCCTTGATTGAAATATACTACTTCATTAGTGGGGATTGACCTCTTCTATGAGGCAATTAGTGAGAGGATGAGAGGACAAAGGCTCAAGCTGTGCCAGGAGAGGTTCAGTTTGGACATTAGGTGGAATTTCTTCATGGAAAGGGTTGTCAAAGATTGGAATGGATTGCCCAGAGAGGTGGTGAAGCCACCATCCTTGGAGGTATTCAGAAAATTACTAGATGTGGCACTTAGTGCTAGGATTCATTTACAAGGTAGTGAACAGTCAAGGATTGGACTTGTTCTCAGAGGTCTTTTCCGACCTAATTGTTACTGTAATTCTTTGTTTTAATACAGTGCCTGCTGCAATGTGGTCCTGAGCTATTCCACCATAACAAAAACAAATATAAATTTCCTTTGAGCTCTGTAATTAGATTAAGGTTTGTATAAATCCTTATAAATGTAGAGGATCCTAAGAAAACATCTAGATGAAAACCTGGTACCTATAATACCATTCATAATATTAATTATGAGAGCTGATAGGACTTTTCAAATCCAATATACCTTCTAATTAATTGTTTTGCAACTCCAGGTACTTGGGCAATAAAATACACTAAAGTCAGATTCACCACTACACAAGTTACACAGAAACCTTTTAAATGTTACCCTAGATATTATAGTCCTTTACTGTGGGTGTCTAATTTGGAGTTGTGATTTCTTGAACTTACCTGAAGAACTAGCTAGGGTGATACCTGTTAGGCTACTAAAGACACTTTCCAATGCAAACTCTTTGACACTTGATATTTCTGTATAAAGTATAAAAGTTGGATATTAATCTTTGCTTCAGATTAGTTTATAAAGGATGTGAAGTGATTTCTAAGGACATTACAAGTGACATAAAGATACACTTACATTACAGGTACTTTTAAGTCACAAACTTTTCTAACAGCTGGGAGATACTCTCCCAGCCAGATTCTATCAGGGAAAAAAAAAAACCAAACCAAAACCAAACAACCAAACAAACAAAAACAAAAAACCCCAACCAAACAAAAAAAAAAAAAAAAAAA
>JAWWEE010000122.1:22026136-22222955 GCA_035221455.1 Xenops minutus | reverse complement strand
CACTGGGGAAAAAAAAAAACTAACAGACAAGAAAAAAAACATCAAAAAAAACCAACAAAAAACCCCAACCAAACACTTTTGGAATAACTCCAGGCGATTTGCACTTTCTAAATCCAAATCCCTGAATTATCTCAGTCCTTTAACTCTGGTGTCAAATCCGAAATTTATTGAGCTGGAATAATAATTCTGATTATCTCATAGGGAAAAAACTAAAGAGCCTTTGGACAGACTTGCTCCTGAATATGCAAAATCCATTGCAATGGCATTAGGGATGGCCGAGGCACAAGTGTCATTTTTCAGAGTATATTTGATCTCTGAGGAAGCTCAGTGATGCAGACACATGGAACATCCTTGGATGCTCTTTCTTATAATGGAGCATAGAAAGATTTGAAAGAATGTTTTTTTCAGACAGGACCTCTATCTAGCTATTTGTTGCTGTTGCTTGAACCATCTTCTTCAGGTCAAGGTATATCCACTTCCAGTAGAAAAGTGATTACTGAACACCTCAGGCTGCAGTACCTTTGTTTCCTCCGTTTTCCACCACACCTTGGGTACTGGAAAAAGACTTTCTTTCTCCCCAAGCTGAGAGCTTGTGGTCCCTGTGGCATCACTTCTGTCACAGCTGTGAAGCAACTCTGCTCCCCCTTGCACCTACTCCAGGGCAGAGAGGCTGACAGGTTGGCAGCCACCAGGGATCCCTGGGCAGGGCTGCAGGGACATCATCTTGAAATTGGGATGGACTTATTTAATGAGGTCACTGAGCTACAAACTAGAAACTAAGCCTGGAACTATAGGTATTACTCCTGGGAAGCCCCAAAACATCAAAAATAAATTAACTCCAGTTAATGGAGAAGCAAGCCCTCCCTCTCCCATCCCTTGTGGCAAAAGATGTGCCCATCAACTGATGCTGCAATGAATACATCTTCCACATGTAACATCTTTCAGGTATCTCCCTTCTTGCCTCTGAAAAGTTTTCCCTAGCACAGGGAAGTACCCCAAAAAAGAGAGATACTCCCACCTTACAGAGTTATGGCAAAACTGGCAAATAGATATCATACATGGGGAACTGTTCTGTTGACTACTCACCTAAGCCTTAAGCCTAGGGAGCATGGAGTCAGGAATCCATGTTGGGAGTGCCTGCAATCAAAAAAGCTCTTGTTCAGGACTCACATCCTCCTTTGAACATGTTTACAAGTTAAGAGTTTCCTTTTCACCATTTATACAGCCCTCAGGACTTAACTCATGAATTTTGATGGAGCCTTAATATTTCCTAAGCTATGCTGCATTGATGAAGCTGATGGGACTCGCCCCCTTAGAAGATGTAGTACAGCCAGGAGATGGAGAGTTGGAGTGCTCCAGTTGGAGAGTACTGCTAAGAGTTACTGGGTAAATCAGCCTGTTGGGCTTGAGACACAGCCTACTTGGGGCACCTTCCAGGCATGCCCAGGTATGTTGCCTAGAACACAAACTGCCCTTTTTTCTTGCTCTGTGTCTGTACAAAAAACAAACAAACAAAAAAAAAACCCCAAACACTGCCCCCCAGATCCTGAGATGGGAACAGTCTGGGTAGTTCCCTGGGAAGGGCATTAAAGTCAGGGGGCAGGTGGGACAGAGGCTCCCTGGAGGCAGGCAGCTCCCATGGTCCCCAAGAAACCCTCCTGCAGCATCAGCAAGGCTGCTAACTGTTTTCTTGTGTGGAAGGAAAGCCAAAACCAGAGCGACTATGAAGATCTCAGTCTCACCTCCAAGGAAAAGAGGGCTCCTTGTCTTAAAGACAGCCCTGCTTGGAGGAACTTCTGGGCTGTAGAAGGTGATGTTCCCTGGAGTACCATGGTGTGGGGACACAGCCCCTGGCATTGACACACCTGGTGTGTGAAGTGCTGGGTCTGGTCATGGCTGCAAACAGCCTGCCTTGCTCTGCAAAGGAAAGGACAACTTAAAAGAAGAAAATAACCCAACCAAAACAAATCCCCAAAAACGTAAAAGCCCCAACAAAACATAAAACCAAAATGTATGACGGGGGGAAAAAAAAGAAAAAAGAAAGAAAGCAAAATACCCCAAGCCCTAGAAAACAACAGTAAAACCAAATCAAGCCATGGTTGAGCAGCAAACCTGAGGTGTAGACACCGCTATCCCTCTGAGTGAGATTTGGTGAGTATATAGTGAAGGCTTAGGTCTGGAGACAACTTTTTGGGAGTATAAGGAGAGTAAGGTCCAGCAGGGAGCGACCCCAGCCTTAAGAGATCTGGAGGGAACGGGGAGATGTTCCCCAGAGATGGTGGATTCTCCAACTCTCCTGGTGCTCTCTCTCCTTCGCCCCCCCGCCCTCTACCCTGCTGCTTGTGGGAGCAGAGGGGTGTTGCCCGGCTCACATGGGGCACCCTCACCCTGCATTTTGTGGCTCCCGAAGGATGCCGCTGGTCGTCCAGAGCCCTGTCGGTGTGTGTACCCACCGTGACAGTGTGGGGACAGCCGAGCCGGTGCACTGAGGTCCGGCCAGCGCAGCCCTGGCTCCCAGGTCCGCTCCCGGCTGCAGTGCCCGGGTGGGCTAGGGAGGGCGTGTGAGCGAGTGTTTGTGCGTGTGCAGGCGCGCACGTGTGTGCATCAGTATCTGCGTGCGAGTGTGCCCGCGGGTGTGCGCGCAGGGGGCGCGGGCGGGGGAGGCGAAAGGGGGCCGGTTCTGCGGCGGGTGGCTCCCTGCCTCCCCCGCCCCCTTCCCTCTGGGTCTGCTCCTCGCTCCAGCTCGCATTTTATCGCAAGCGGCCGGCGCAGCCCCCTCTCCCTAGCCCTAGCCCCGGCCCCGGCCCCCGCCCACCCCCGGGGTGGAGGCAGCCGCGCCGAGCCGCCCGCGGGAAGAAAGCAGCGCTCCGCCGGCTCCGCGCCCCTCCGCGGGGCCATGCAGCGCCCCTGTGCCCCCGGTGCGAGCGCAGCCCCTCGCCCCGCCGCCCCCCGCGCACCCTGAGCGCCCCGCGGGGGCTCCGCGCCGCTCCGCGCCCCTCCGCGCCCGGCGGTGGGACGGGGCCGGCAGAGGCGGCACAGGAAAGCTCCGCGTCTCAGCGCGACTGCCCCGCTGCCCCGGCCATGGGGAAGGGGCTGGAGGGGACGGCGGCCCGCTGCGGGCTGGGACTGGGATACCTGCTGCAGACCGTGGTGCTCCCCGCCCTGGCCGTCCTGGGGGCCAGCCGCCCCGGTTCCGCGGCGCAAGGTAAGGCGATGGATGGATGGATGCAATGAGAGGGGTCGCGGCATTCCCTGAGTGCGGGCTAGAAATGCGAATTTATCCCGTGATTTTTTAAAATTTTTCACCTCCCGTGTCTGTATATACAAATAGCGCATTCCCCCGCATGCACGACTCCCGCCGGGCTCTGGTCGCATCGGCGGAGTCGGGTCTGTCGATTGTGAGCCTGGCCGGGACAGGCGTTTCCCTGCCCTCCGTCCACAAGTGGGGCACGGGAACCGAAGGGGGAAGTTTGGACTGAAGGAGCCCCGGCGACAGCCCCCCGGGGGTCGGGAGAGCGGCGCCGGTGCGCGCCGGAGGGCTGGCTAGGTGCGTGGGAAAGGCAGGTGCGGGGCGGGTGTCCCTGCGCAGCGGCACAGCCGTGCCCCGGGACTCTGCTGTCGACGGTCATTCATGAACCCCCCCACTGCCCCCCACGCTCTCCTTCTTCCTGCCTAAAACATGATATACCCGAAGGGAGTTACCGCCTTTCTGTGTTTATGTTTTGGGTTTTTGTTTCCCCTCCTGTGTCGGGGATTCTGGAGTACATCTAGATCTGCTTTCCCTGTGGCCCGTGTGTAAATTCCGCTTTCCAAGTGACATTGTCCTGATTCTCAGTCCGTGTTTAGGGATGTTTGAGAGCATCACAAAGAACCGTGGCTCAGTGTGGCACCCACCCGGCAGACAGTCACAGCAGGAGGCTTTTTCTCGTGCGAGCTGATGCTGGACAAACTTTCTCGGTGTTTTTCTTTTTCTTCGCAGGAGTTAGACCTAATGTGGAAATGTGTTGCTTGTGTGGAGCACTGGAGAAAGGTTGTTGCTGCATGTGGGCAGAGCTGCATATACAGCAAGGATGTGCGGGTTTGCTAAAGCACTTGGAAATCCTAGCTATACGGTTAAGAAAAGGAATTTTAGAAGCTGTTTTGTTTGTTGGGTGTTTTTTTTGTTGTTTTTGTTTGTTTGTGTTTTTTTTTTTATTATTTTCCCCCGGTATATGTAATCAAGAAGTAATAATAAGTGTAAGAATGCTTGGCTTTCCCGGCATCATTTCTGTGAAGAGGTACTTGTGAAAACTACACAAATCTGAGACTGTGCTCTCACCCAGCCATTCCAAAGTGCACTCCTCTGTGGCCTTTCTGACAGAAGAGCAGTGCTGGTAGCTCTGATGGCCAGTGCTTCTGGCAGGCTTTTGGGAGCTGCTGGTGGGCTGGATGCACTTGAGATCATGTCTGTACATGTAATGGTGCTAATCAATTTCCTGCTGATACTTACTCCATCCTAAGAGTCACATACCGTTGCTCATACTGGGCATTTATTTCACAGGAAGATCAGAAATGTGATCACAAAAAGGGGGTAGCAGAGAATGAGAGTAGAAAAATCTCCTATGCATCATGCCACATTTCATCTATGTCTTACATACTGTTTCTTTTCACTGGTTTGTTTCATGTTCAGGCTAGGACAGGTTTGATGTTTTGTATTTAAAGGTTTTAATAGTACCATATGCATGTAGATCTAGATGTCAGTGGGTACATATCAGTCTGTGTAGATGAGGGGTGTTTAAGAAGATCCTTTCAGATGGACCTGGAGTGGAAAGGAGCTTGCCTGCTCTGCTAGCAGGATATGGGAGGTTGCATGACAGATGGCCTGAGAGGGAAAGAGAGGACCCCCTGCGTTTGGCTGTTTCAGAGTGCTCATCTCAGTGCCACAGGGCATGGATCACACTCTTGGATGGTTTCTCTTTTCCACGCTTACCCTCCCTAACACAACAGAAATACCATGAGGAGAGAGGAGCCAGACCTCCCCTGTGCCTGCACTGCAAAGGGAGACTCATGTGTGGGACCTGTCACACTGTCACAGGACACAGGTGTGCTCACCTACCCAGAAAGGGATGGAGAGCTCTTCAGCAACACTTCCCAATGTGATAAATTTCCACAACAGAGTGGAAAATCCAGGGAATGTTGTTAGGATATAGCTATTTGTCTCGGCCTTGTATTTCCATGTATACTTTTATTTTTATTTCCCGTTTGCTAGGACCAGGCACAGAATTTGGGTGCAGACCTGGTTTTGGCATTTTTCCCAGAGCTGAGGGATTTTGTGATTGCTGTGTGCGGTGGGGATCTTCATGTATGTGTGTATGTGTATATGGTGCTTCAGTGAGGCAATGAATCAACAGTTTAACTATGCCCTCTTCAGGAAGTTTCCTCATCATATAGCACCGGACAAAGTTTTCCCTCGATTTTATATTTCAAAAACATATGTTTCATCTCCATTCCCCAACTATCTTTAGCTTTTGAAGCGGGCTAAAAAAGCTGTGAGCATTGCTGAGACTTCTGCTTTCATACTTTGCTTTTCATTGCCTCGTGGAAAATGAGTTTATTAACTGAGTAGTTGGTAGACCAACCCCCCACACTCCCTGTCAGATTCATATCACTGCACCTCTGTGTCCTTCTATGAGCTTCTCAGCAGACCTAAATACACCTTTTGTTTTATTAGTATTTCTTATCTTCTTATCTGAAGCTGTCTATGTATTTTTCCGCTATTAGCAGGAGAGAACAGGAAATGGCCACAATGATAGGGACAGCTCTTAATTCTCAAAGTGGCATAAATGGGGCCAGAGTGATTATGAAGCCAGAATCAACTCTCTGCATTCACTCTGCCTCTATGATAAGCTACATCAGAATGAGAATTTAAAAGTTCCAAACTGTGCCCCTGCCCAGCATTTCAGTGCCATCTCCATAAGAGTGACTTTCCCCTTGGCTCTTCAATCAGTAGAGACTGGGTTTCAGCTGTTGTGCTTCCCTGCTACTTCCCTACCCCACCCCACTTTCCACCTCTCAGAGTGTTATTCACTTATCCTGTGGCTTCCACCTTTTTCATGTGTAGGTAGGACAAAATAGAGGGTCAGGATATCTATCTGCAGTGACAACCATGGTTCAGACAGCTTTTTGGGTTAATAACGATGGTGTAAAAGATGGATAAAAAAGCTAAAGGGACTACATATTAATGAGGTTGTGTTTCATTTGTTCTTCTACAATGAGAGTGCATTTTTTATGCTTAACCCCTCAAACCTAATTAAATCAAAGTGATAATTTAAAAAGAAAACTGTAAAAGAGCCATATGTGCAGATATTTTTCTAGCCCCAGCATAGTCTGTATTAGCAACAGCAGCAGTTTGAAAATGCTTAGTGCGGAAAAAGTGAAATATAACATGTGAATGTACTAACCTTTTGGGGATGCATTTTCTAATTAAATACCTAAACACATCTTGTTGAAAAAAGGCGGGGAAAGGACTTAATTATCTTGATGCATCAGTGGACCTCTTGTATTTGATCATGTGGATGTAATAGTATTTGTATTAATAAAGCAAGAGCCAAGTAGTATTTTGCTGTGAGTAGATAAAGGCCCTTTGGAACATTAATCTGTTTGAAAGCAATGTACTGTGGCAGATTTCAGTGATGCTGATGAGTTTGAGCTGGATGTGGCAGTCTGTACTCATCCTGACTAGCATTTTGGTATGGCAATAGTCTTCGCTGAAAGCAAAGCAACCACCAGGTTTCCTTTGCTGACTGAGATGCAATTTAAGCAGGAATAAAATTAAGTGGATGGATCTGTCCATGGAGGAGGGATTCCTCCTTGGAAACGTAGGAGTCAGAATCTGGGCTCTTCTTCCTCTGGCTCCAGGCTCTAGCAGCTGGTGGCAATAGTTATGGAAAAAGTCTGCAGATCGTGTACAGTCTTTTTCTGAAGGCTCTTCAGCATTACTGTCAGTGTCATCCATTCCTCTGTACAATAAGAATGCCAGACACTTCCACAGTTGTTCTGCAGGTTTGCATTGAATCATTTTGCATGCATCATTCACTACACAAGTTTGGGTTTTTTTCAGTAATGGTCTCAAACCCCAGTTATTCACTGTATTTTGGGACTAGCTTTGTGTGTGACATCCAAATTCAGCAACAGGAAACAGCATTAACCAAATTAAAAATATTTTCCTAATTTAATTTTCCAAATACAGTACATCTGAAAACAGGAATAGAACTCTGTGCCAAGGCCCAGCAAATCACTTCCATAGCTGGTCTGTGCAGTAAGAGAGGAGAAAATGGGGATTATATTTATTAGACATTTTCAGGTAAATATCGATTTTTTTACAAAGCAAAGGGAGGTCTTTTCAGGTGCAGTCTGACAAATTCAGTTGAATAGGATACTAAGCAACATCAGTTCCTATGGAAGATGAGAGAAGCCCAGGCTGAATAGGACAACAATTTAGTATTTCTGTACAGTATACAATAAGTACTTTGTATATAAGTGACATACTAAGGAGAATTACATTTTGAAAAGTGAAGCTACATTTATGTCATGCTACCAGCTAAACAATCTTATTTGGAGCAACCCATTTTATAGTGTATGGCTATATTTGTTGATTTCTGGTTCTTTCTGGATTTTACATCATCAGACTTTTGAGGAATCAGTTCTGGTTACTTTTTCTGCAAAAAGGCACAAAAATTACTTTTGCAGCTCATCAGTAAAATATGTTTGAATTGCTGTTGCAAAGGGGAATTCCTGGGTAAAGTTGCATTGCCCAAAGTAGTGAACAGTTTGCTGTGATTTAGTCAAAGAGGATTTGACTTGATGTGAGTCTCAAATTGTTGATTTATCACTGAAAACATGTTACTGGAGGCTGTCTTTGAAAAAAACAGTTAATATAATCATGGATGCTCTGCCTATGCAATATATTTCATATAACTGTCTGTATGTCCCTATAGCAAAAAAATGGTATTCCCTTTTCCCCTTTTCTCCCTTTAGGGTGGGGAGAGGGCTGTGCTAGTTTGTGGAGTGCACATCTTGTTAGCCACCCAGTGGAGGTATTCAAGTCTAGCAGGCAGCGATCTTGGCATCGGTGCCAGTAAAGCAGTAATTACACCGTCTGTCATTTTCATTAGCCATCTTTGCTTCCCATTCGGCTTGGAGGTATAAAAGAGCTTTTAAAGTATAAGTCAAGAATTAAAAGCAAGGAGTAAGAGACGAGCAGTGGTTTGCCAGTGGGCTATAACCTCCATCAACACAGCATCAGAATAATGCTGTACAGAGGCTCAGTTCAGTGCCGACTGCTTCCAAGGGCTGAAGGGATGGTGGTGTTTTAAGTGATTTATTGTGTGTGCTCAGTAGAGTCCAGTCTCATGAGCAGGGGCCCCTGGATCTTTCCGTCATATCATTATCCAATAGGCAGTCTGAAGGAAATGTTATTAAGTCTTCTGGGAGGCAAACTGTATTCAAAGAAACACTTAATTTGCAAGCAAGCATTTGAAATTATGCTAAAAGGGAAATGGTTATAAAGAACCTTACATAGAACAAATAGAAACAACAAAATTCCCCTTAATTTTGAATATACGTTATTCCCCTGTGTTTAATTTAGTAGGGTCATCTGCAGGTACTCCAACCCCAAACTCCACTGCTGTGATGGGAAACTGATTTATTGAGCATTGTTGCTGTTTTTCTGTTAAGTATGCTTAAACGTTTTGCAGAATGTTCACTGTAGTTATTGTATTTAGATTTATCTCTCTAGGGTGAGGATGTAGGATAAAACTGACTGCACGCAAGCTGGAGAAGGTAAAAGAGAGCCCCAAACTGTAGTTGTGTTCCAGTTGTTTTCCTTGAGGTTGTCTCTGCTGATACAAACAACACGCACAAGTAAGGCACAGCAAGTTGGAGTAGTGAACAAGAGCTGCCAGAGGTTTTCCCAGCTTTCAGCAACCTCAGAGATGCTTGTATATAAGCTTTCCCCTAGGTAGTCATCACTAGAACAGCTTCCTGTTTGCTTTTATGACTCCATCCCAAATCACATGTACATTAAGCAGGAAACATGAGATTTCCTCCCAACTCATCAAACACTAGGATTTGGGGAGTCCTTTTATAGCCTGGCACATTATCTAAAAGTTTGTTCTAGGGAAGAAAGAGCTTAATGCAAAACCAGTTTCACTTAAAAATATCCTTTTTATCAACATGGAAATTTTAGGGGGAAACAAAAGACAGAAAAAGATTTCTTTTTGTTTGTT
This sequence comes from Xenops minutus, assembly GCA_035221455.1. Classification (NCBI taxonomy): domain Eukaryota; kingdom Metazoa; phylum Chordata; class Aves; order Passeriformes; family Furnariidae; genus Xenops; species Xenops minutus. The sequence continues at coordinate 22,213,689 of JAWWEE010000122.1, read as the reverse complement.
TGCTAGGCAGAGGTTGGAAAAGAAGCAAGAAACCTTAATCAAAACCAGAAAAGAATCAGTTATTTGGGTTATATGGGTTTGGAGGTTTGCTATATTTATCACAGTTTAGTGGAGAGCTCTAAGGGGAATTGCCTAAGGGTGCAGAACAAATCTATAAGGAAGCTGAAATGCAAACTTAAGGTTTCTGAGTACCCAAGACTGGTGCTCCACTTCATCTTCCTTCTTGTCTGAGAGTCCCAAAGAGGGATGCTATGGAGGGAATGCTATGTTGAAGATACTTTCCCGATGTTGTATTTGTTAAGTCTCATTGATGGTTTCTATATATCTGCTGATATCTAGGAATATGTTTAGAAGGATATTGTGGTTTAGGAATGGTACTCCCCAGTTTAGTACTCCCACTGAGACCCTTCAAACCTTGCACCGCTGTCTCCTCCTCTTCCTCCTCTCCCTGTGGTAGATGGAGAGGAGAATTGGAGGCACAGAAGGCAAAGATCATGGTTGAGATAAGAAAAATTTACTGGAAACAGCAATGAGATAAGAAAATGAACAGTAACAGCAACAATATTAATGACAGAGGGAACAAGAAAGAAGCAAAGTATTCACGTGGAAACTCCCTGACAGCAACAACCCCAACAACCCGACTGTTCTCTCTGCCACGATAGGCTGAACTGGAAGGGAGCCCTTTCCGTGTCTCTGGAAAATTATTTGAGGTGGTATGGAATAACCTTCATGTCCTAGCCATGCCCCCTCCTGTTTACTGCAAAAATTAACCCTGCCCTGGCTGGAACCAGGACAAAGGAAAAGTGCAAAAGTATATGCTGTTCCTTAGGATGAGGGTTGCTTCCTAGAAGCTCTGACTTTCTGGTAGCAGGCAGTTTGGAAGGATTTGCTTTGCCCAGGGAAATCCTCAGTGTTATCTCAAATTTGAAAGAAGGAAGAGTAGATCCAGTGCATGACTGCAACACTGTTGTAAATGGACTAGGGATCATTGCCTTGGGTTTTTTTGCTTCATTTGGATTTAATCTGCAATTCAGGGCTGTGTTATTCAACTGTACTTCATTTATCTGAATGAATGACTTATGCTCCAAAGGTCCCCGTTACCTTACCAGTCATAAAAGCTATGAAGTTGCCTAGGCAATTAAATCAATATCTTTTTTCTCTTGTTGTGGTAGCATTATCAACAATAATGCTGAAGGAGCTCAGTTAGATTTTACTGGCCTGGCAACAGCTGAGCATTTTCTTGTTAGGTAGCTCCTGCCAATCCCTTTTTAGTTATTTTCAAGAAGGAAAGTAGCTTTATTTCTTAGTCTTATATTGAGTGAGAGGTTGAAATGTTAATCTCTGTGGATTAACGGTGTATCCCTTGAGAAAAAGAAAAGCTTGCATTTTTCTTGGTCCCCTGAGTGCTAGATGCAATTGTTTGAGAGATCTTGGGTTTCATCAGCTAGATACAAGGAAATGTGCAAGTAAGCCTTCAATGATCTGTCAAAAGAGTTTGATTCGATTGCAACCATTTTGGAAACTTCTTTGAAATGAGAGTTGTTCCCCAGGTGTTTCTTTGCTTGATTTTAGTGCATTTCATATGAGACAGTGAAAAGTAATCACCAGAGGATTATTACTAATTCAGACCCACTTGAAGAGCTATATTCCAGCCATAAATTTGCTAAAATAATGGCTGGAACATGAATTGCTGCACTTTTATGATGTGGTGTATTTATTTACTGTTTAAATACTTGCTTGTCTTATCCAGTCCCAACATATGTGTTTATACTGGAAAGTTTACATAGTGAGTGAAAATAATAATATAGTCTCACTGAATGAGGTTAATTGCAGTTCAGTTATACTGAAATCAAGGAGTGAGAAGTGGGACAGAATAGCAAGCGAGACTAATTCTATTCTCATGTGCATTGGATTTACCTACAGTGACTGAAGCTTGGGTAATTATCAGGAGTTATCCAAGTACAGATATGCACAGTCTTAGTCTGAATTAATTTTCTCTTTCATTAGTATATCTCCATGTTTTGCCAGTTGCTTATGGATTTGGCACAGATATATCCCTCTCACCTTTCCCTACAACATCAACAGCTTCATGTGCCTATCTCATTACTCTGCAGCTCTACACATACAAAAGATGAGTGGCCATGAGTAGCGGTGAATAACTGGAGCTAACACTATAACAGTGAGGTGTCCAGACTGAAATTTCAGGTTGTCTGCACTCAGACAAGACTATAGAGAAATCTCTGCAGTTTAAACCTTTGTTAAAGCGATAAAATTCAGTGGTGCTTTCAACTAGGAGGAGATGAATTTTTCCCTGTTAATGTAGCCACTACATTTCTGAAAATCAGAGTTGATTGTGGAAAGTAGAAATGTGTCTGGTTGAGGAATGTAGCTGAAATTAAATGGGGAAGACTGCCCCCTTCGAGTGCTGTTCACAGGAAATCTTGTTGAATTGTCTCATGAAATACTAGTATTCTTTTCTGTAAGCTTTTTGGCCCTGAAGTTGCACTAGTTTTTGGCAAGTCATCGTCCCCATTACAAATTCTTTTCATGCAGACGTTGTTGCAAACATAGCTTTAGGGACTTCCTTTCTGCTTCCTCACCAGTTTCTGAAGGTGAGAGTAACTTTTCTGGTCCCTTGCTCAAATAAAATGCAGCAATCTTCTTACACAGCAGATCTCTGATGGCAAGAATACAAGACCTAGTTTTCCTTCTTTTCGTAATGTAAAATAGCAAGTAGGAAATTCCTAATTTCTTAGTTCCCAAGTAACTAGAAAGTTTGTAGCTAGAAAGTTTAGTACTGGGACCTGACAGTTTTACTATCAGTTTCCTTCCGGTTTTATTTTCTCCTTTTTTTTAATACCTAATGCTTACACCAGGGATAGACTTATGCTGTATAAGGCCAGGTTATGACCACCAACAAATGTTAGTTACATTAATTTCAAAGCCAACACATGTCAGAAGCTGATCTGATTCTGTGTTAAAAATATGTTGACACAGTAGAGTGAGACTAGAATGGATGGACCTTGATCTCCTCTTATTTGCTGGCAAGTTGATTGTGGGGTTGTTTGGGGTTTTTTTTAAGCTAAATAATTCAAATAAGGCTTTCCATTTCCCTTATGTCTAGCAATGTGACTCTTTCCTGTAGAGAGATTAACACAGTGTCTCACATGAAAACAAGTTGGGGAGATTCTTTCAAGAAGATATTTTTTCTCTTGGGTTTTTTCATGATATTTCAGATAAAATCACTGAGAGCCAAATGTTGCCAACTGTAGGCAGAGATCCGCGTAAATATCTATTACACACAAATGTGTGGCAATTTCCTGCCTTAGCATTCAGTTGTTTTTGAACTAAAGACCTCTGCTACTATAAGCATAGGTTTTGAAGGCTTGAGTTAGAAGTACAACCTGGTAGCTGGTAACAAAAGTGGTTATTATTCTGGTTTAGGCAGTAGAATGAGAAGTGCCATATGCCTTTCATGAGCACTGGAAAAGGTGAAACTATTCAGCTGCTGAGTTTTGTCCTTTGCTTGTCCTAAACTATTTCTGTGTGGAACTTTTTTTTTCTTCCTCCCCCTCCCCTAAATGTTATGCATTCATTCTTTGTAGTGAACATGGCTATTAGATAAAACCTCAGAAATCTTAAAAATAAATAAAACAGGCCTAATTTACTTACTTACTTTATAAACATTTCTATCATTTTTGTGGTCTGAAGAGGGAAGTTTTAAATTTGCATTTATAAGAAACATTTGCAACAAAACCTGAATTAAAATAACAAAGTGACATTGTGTGGACTATTAATATGCTTTGTTTTACTGATCAACTTATTTTACCAGTACTTGGATTCATTGTAAAGATCCTTTCTCTTAGGGAAATCAACTGATGGCTGTATCTTGATCAAATTTACTTTATGTCTGATTATTTTCACTGGATTGCTTGGGATTTACTCACTGGAGCAAGACAAGGAAAATTTGGCCTTTTGTCTTTAAAGTTTTGTACCCCTACTACCAACGCAGAACAAATTTCACTCACAGAGGGCAGCCTGAGGTTAAGTTGGTTTTAAAGATAACAGTAGATTCCAGTGTCCTTGCATTTGTTTTGTATTTGGTGACAGTCACTAAATCAGAGGAAGGAATGTTCAAACAACACACTTGAAAAGTGATTTTTATAGAAAGGGCCCATTCCTTCTAATAGCCAGTAACTGCACACAACCCCACTGACATTAAAAGTCCATTAGCTAAGCCCAGTTTAAACACCAGCTGATGTTATGTCAGCTAAATGTATATTGGAATTTTTCATGTAACACAGCAATAGCACTTCTGTAATTTTTCTAAAACTATGTACATTAAGGAAAGCAAATGTCATCTGATAGTAGTAAGATGAAGAGTTCACATTAAAGTAGGGAGAACTGTAATCAAACTGAAGTCACCATCTGGTTGCATTAACAAGAAACAAAAATGGTTACAAGTAAAGCAGGGAGTGTCAGGTTTCTGAATTAAAGCTAGATTAACAAATCTAGTGTCCAGGCTTCTGTAATACAAGATAAGCACAGGACTGCTTATCTGCTTGCTTTTTATCATTAAATGTACTATGACCTTATTTGAGAAGTTTATACTGAAGTCAGTAAGATGTTTTCTCATGTGGACCACTAGGTTGGCATGGAAGAATATTGTTTCCTGGCTGTTTAGGAAATATGTCTTATTACAGCAGTGTGAAAACCTTTAAACGTGTCAAGATAATGTTTGTATGCCTGTGGTCTGAAATTTTAGTTAAACAATGATGCAGCAAATAGCATCAAAAAGAGGGTTGAAAATTATGATGAAAAATGGTGCCTGCTTGGTAAAGAGAAGTGCTGCAGGTGATGAACTTACTATTCCTGCTCAAAAGCAACCACCAGACTGTGGTTCTAGTACTGCGGCCTTGGGAACACAGAAGCACAGTTTTGCAACCGGTTTGGCAGTGGATCTAATCCAGGGAAGTCACTCTGAAGTGTGCTTTTTAAATAGATCTTGTGTTATAAAGCCAGGCAAAGGGTCGCTTGGTAAGTTAATGTGAGAGCTGGAAACAAAGGGGTAATTAGTCGCTTACTGACACGCTCCCGAATATGGTGAAGTATTACTGTAACCTCCTCAGCCTCAATAGCTGTGCTATTATCTGTCCATTAGCGAAACCTTGTACAAGTACTGACAGGAGGAGAGCTTAAATGCCTGATGCGAGGAGACATACCCACAGCAAAAATCCTGTGAACGCGTCTGGAGGGCTCCCTTAAACTCTTACCACGCTGTGTTAGTAGAACAAAACTCTCAAATGTGTCGTGAGGCTGAACCTGAATTTTTTTTTTCTGACATCAGTAGCGTGCCCAGAGCAGATTGTGTGTTTGTGAACCACAGGGTTTAAGGAGAGTAATTCAATTGCGTTTTCCCCCCTTCTAGAACAAAACATGTAAACATATTACTGAACTAAAGCCTGGTTTTAATTACAAGCAGTAACTTTTTCATGTTGACAGATTTTCACATGGAAAGCTTTATTGAAAATGAGAGAAGACCTTTTTGCCATCGTTAGTTCTTGTTGCTTAGTGCTTTTATCAAGTACAGTAAAATACGGTTTATAATTATTTCCAAGCTTATATGGACATGTTTAATATAATTACTAAACAAAATCCTGTTTACTGACATATTGCTTGTGAAACCAGCCTGAATAATCCGATCTCTGGCACACATAAATCAGGCAGTAATAACAGCTGTAAATATTTCATAATATACTTAGAGTGCTTTGATTTTAATATGGAATCCACTTTTGGGTTTTAAGGATAAAACACAGGTCAAAAAAGACTTTTACCATATGTTCGTCTTAATTGCTTGCACTGCATTCCCTGAAAGTTATTAAAAAAATCATTATTGTATTTTGTTATAAAAAGTAAATATATACACGTTCATGAGAAAATTAGGTAATTGAATTATGCTGGAGCTAACGAAATGACGCCATTCACATTGGCACAGAACAATTTCTTCAATACAGCCATGAATATTTTTCATTGGAAAAGGCATTGCAGTGCCAATATTCTTTGTCTTTTTCAAAGTTTCACTATTTTTATCTGTCTGGATGTCTGTATATTGTTTACTAAGCCTGAAAGACATACGTAAGACACTAAGAAACAGCTGGTTTTGCAGCTGATTCAGGTGGCCAGAGGGCTGGGAAACCAAAGGTAGTGTAGTGCTAGGGGAGCTAAGATACAGTGTTGTATGTTGGGCACCCTCTTTCTGGGAAGGCTTTGAACCTGTATTTAAATAGAAGGAAGAAAAGGTGACTGTCTGTCTGTCTGCTGCAGAATCGTTGAGGTTGCATGAGGCTATTAAATCATCTCTGAGAGTTCAAACTCTGCATGTGGTTTGTCCAGTTCAGAAGAGGGCCTTGAAGTTTCAAGAAAAGGTTTATGATCATCCCTCAAGTCATTTTCCCCTGCCCCAAACAAAGACCTTAAAAAGCAGTTGTGCAAAAGACAACATTTTGCAAATTTTGTTTACTTGGGAATGTTCTTAAACCTGTAAAATAAAAAATAAAGTAACCAAAGTACTATTTTGAAAGGCAAATTTGAAAAATGTTCATTTTGGGATTTATTTTTTACCCTTGTTCTTCAGTTGGATTCCCTCACTAAAGCTGACATAAATTTTCAAATGTTTTGGCTGTTGCACTCTAAAGAAATCATTAGTCTCCAAAATTTTGCCAGGCTCCTTCATGAATGTTTTCTCCTCTGAGCTATGAATCTCTCAAGCTCCCTGCCTCCCCAATAAAAAGCACAACTAACAATTGTTATGAGGTAGGTGATAATGTTGGGATATGTTGCAGGAAAATAATTTTGGGTTTTTTTCTTCCTCCCTGAGAGGATAAAAAAAACTTGTGGATGTGTTCAGCAACCCCAGGTGTGTGTTTGTGCAAAGGATGCTCCTCAGCCTTGCTTTTAGATGGTCAGTATTTTAAGATATATCAACATATTTTGATCAGTGTCATAGTATGTGTGGATACTTGCGATCAGTGTTGAGCGTCCCTCTCAGCATCCTTGAGTCACCTAAGGGTTCATGGCTATGGTTTGCAGAGGTGTTACTATAAAATATGTAGCAGGTCACTCTCAAGAGAGAGATCATAGGAGTTCCTGAGTGCAGTATTTTAATTTTGGAAAGCTGAAGTCCCAATTCTCAGTTTTCTGTAGTATGAGAACTTGCACTGAAGTGTGAGTCATTGCTTAAGAACATTGAAGTGCATGAACAATATTAAATTGCTTTGTTATGTGTATGTGCACAAACACTGATTATGTGCATCCAGACACTGTCATTGGGAAGTTATTAGTATATATAATTAACTAACCACAAGGAATTTCTGGACTGAAATAGCTTATGTAAGCCTACATGTTTCCTTCCCACAAACCCAGCTTACAGGCTCATGCAAGACTCTTGCCAAGGAAATATCTTGCTGTCCACTGAAATATTATTTCAGTGGACACTTACCTACAAGGGCACAGAGCTTTACCTGGAAATAATCCTACCATCAAAAGTTAGTTCTTCTGACTTGAGCTCTGTGTTGTTTAGAAATGCTGAGTTGTTTCATATTAGGTGATGTGACCTTTAGATCTCAGCTGCTGCCATTATTTAATTGGCAGCTCCTGTAGGAGCCTGTTGTGGTTTAACCCAGCAGGTAGCTAACACCACACAGTGGCTGGCTCACTCCGCCTGCACACAGTGGGATGGGGAGAGAATTGCAGGTGAGGAGCGGGGTGGGAAGTTAAAGTACTGGATTGAGATAAAGATGGTTTAAAAGGACAGAAAAAAGAGAAAATAATAGTAAATATTAAGAACAATAACTATAAAATAATTAGAATATACAAAACAAGTGATACACAGTCCAGTTGTTCACCTCCTGCCAACTGGTTCCCAGCATGTTCCTGAACAGTGGACCCTGGTCAGTTTTCCCTCCCATGTATATAGTAACCATGACATGATATGGTGTGAAATATCCCCTTGATCAGTTGGGGTCAGCTGTCCTGGCTGCGTTCCTGTGTTCCCTCCCAACTTCTTGTGCACCACCAGCCTCCTCGCTGTCAGTGTCAGGTGAGAAGCTGAAAAGTCCTTGTCTCAGTATAAACACTGCTTAGCAACACCTAAAACATCAGTGTGTTACCATCATTGCTCTCATCCTGAATCCAAAATGTAGCACTATATCTGCTACTAGGAAGAAAATGAACTTATTCCACATGAAATGAGCCAAAATTGCTAACGAGAACTTGTGCAACACCAAGTTTTTGTGACTCAAAGGCCCATAGATATGACTTGTGTGTATGAAGACCAACTAGTTGTGGCAGCATAGGTCTGGAATTCAGGAAGGCCAAAGGTGTTTTCATTAGTGAGGAAATGGAGACCAGCTGGCTTATTTATGCTTATAAATATATATAACTGTATTTCGGTGCACAGGTAAATTGTGTATGCCACTTAGTCCCATCTGTTCCTAATAAATTTCAGCCTACAGGCTCTAGGTTTTGAAACATTTGATTATGGTCAGATAGGTGATCTTTCCAAGTAGAAGAACTGGCCTTCGCAAAGTATGTTTGCAGCTGAACCTCTTGTTTCGTGTAAACCAGCTCAACTTCCCCGAGGTCAGTGAGTGTCTCAGTTCTGCACCAGCTGAGGGCTGTTAACTGTTAGGATCTCTGGAAGACTGTATTTGTGCAGGAGAGATTTCTATCTCATCTGTTTGGACACAAAAAATTTCCATGACTACAAGTAGGCTTTTAAAGAAACTGGGAAAAAAAGGAGCAGACACTGCAAATTACATCAGAGAATGGTCCTCAAAAAGAGATTCTTTGTCACTAAAATGAGGAGGAAAATGTTTGTATCTTTACAAGATCTTGTTCCACTTAGGAGAGCCTAAAGAAAAGATAGGCATCTAAAAGGGCAATTATTGGGTAAAATGCTCTTTTATGACTACAAATTGTTTGAGACTTTTTATTTTTTAAACAGAAAATCTTCTTTGGAAATTTTTGCAGCCTCCCACTATCCCGCTGATGCAAAGCCTCTTCAAAGACTTAGTAATTAAAATGAAAAGGCTGTATGTTCACATTGTCCTTACTCTTTGCAGTTGTTCGTTCCCAGAACAGCACCCTAATTCTGAACAAAACCCAAGATGAACTTTTCTCAGTAGGTCTCTGTACCATCAAGGCCATCTTCCTAGCTATGACAATGACCAGTCACTTTTGATCATCTTAGAGGATAAGTACAGAGACAGAAATAAAACTTGATTCTCCCCATTGTTTTCTATCAAAGTAGGCAATAGAAAATTAAAACATACAAAAATCAACCTGTTAGGATTAGTGATTTCAAATATTAGTTAGTAACAGTGGAAAACATACATTTCCTTGGAAAATTAAGAGTTTTGAATACACTACAGGCTTTATTTTTATTTCCCTGGGTGGTAAGACAAATATTTCATTGTATAAAGAAGCTCAAGCATCCTCTTCCTCCAAAATACATTTTCATAAATACAAGATATAGACTAAACATTCTTCTCCTTTGCATGAAAACTGCAAGAACAAATTTATTTGCAGGATTTGAGGCTGAAGAAAGGGAACAGAGTAGTATGTATTTACTAGCCACTTCAAAACCACAAGACAGACACAAATGCATGCAAGGCAGCCTGTTTAAAGGTTACCAAAGCATGTTATGCATGATGCTGCTTGAGGCAAGAAAGGGAAGGTGGTGATAAAGAACCTTCTGCATTTTGTTAGGTCACCAGCACAAAGTGGACTGGTCCTGCCTAATGAGCATGAGTGGCCGTGCAGTCACCTCACACCACTAATTTCTTGGACAGAATGTGGCCCTGATATAAGAGGCTTTGAGCTTTCCTGCCTTGGGAAAGACCTCGAGATCCTCAGTTCAGGCTGGAAGACAAGTCAGTATGAGCTAAGGCAAGCAGGGAGGAAAAACTCATTGAAAAGCAAAAGAAAAGTCACATGAATTTAATTTTTAGGGTTTTGTTTTGTTTTTAAATAAATGGGTTATCATCTGTATGAACTATCTAGTGTGGCTATGAGGCAAATTTAGCAACAGAGGTGCTTTAGAAAAAAGAAAAATATTTCAAATTGCTAACAGGTTATCTCTTGATGTTTTTTGCTTTGCTTGTTCAGGTTTGTTTTAATGTGAGGCTGTTCCTTACCTACCTGAGAAATCTTGCAGAAATGGGCAGGGGCATGTAGGACAATTTTCTGAATTGATCCATCTAGCCATTAAAAATATATCAGAGGGTCATTATTATATTTGAATGCAAGAGTAAACTGTAAAACCAAAAGGCAGTGTAAAGTGGGATCCCACAAGGTGTCTGAGTGAGGAATTTGGAGCAAAATAGATGGAAAGTTCTGGTGAAAAGGCCATGGATCAGGCCCGTTTCTGAGTGTTAATGCTGCTGCCAAGGCAGAGCTATTTGTTATCAGTGACTCTCCTGTTGGGATGCTTGAGGTGTCATTTTGGTGTGGTTGTTGTAAGTTGTAAATTACACAAAAGGAGCTAAAAAAGTCATTGTGGACTTTCATACACAAGAAAAAATGTCAAAGAAAACTTTGAAGCAAGAGTAGGACTAACAGTGCAGTTCTGTAGAAATCCTTTCCCTTGTGAGGGGTCCTATTAACCTTTGAATTGTGATGACACTTATTGCAAGGATCTGTGTTTCAGTGTGTGAGTAATCCCACACCTCTAATATGCAGCCTTGCAAGGTTGTGTCTAGCCTAAAATGAGTAGTCCTATCAAAGTTTCCCAAGAGAATCAGAAACTGTTCCTTAGGAAGGAGTTCAGACCAGGAACATAACTCCTCTGAAGAATTCTTAATCTAAGCTCCCTGTTGCAAGAGCTCTTACCAGAGAAGTTTTGATCATGTCTATTGATTAAGGTGGTTTTTTTGTATCTTAAAGAGTAAATTGAAAGGTCATTTTTTATATTGATGTGCAAGGAGTTTTATTGATTCTCTTTTATGAGGCATTAATGAAATCTAACAAGATTGTATAGTTAACCTTGGTAAGATTCTTTTTACATTTTACTGTTCTTTTTACATTTGCAGAAAAGGGAGAATAGAATGTTCTATTTTAGCATTTTAAATTATGTGGGAGTGAATGAATTTCATGGAATCAAAAGCCTCTTAGCAGAGAGAGAGCATGATGTAGTTATACTAACCCATTCACTCCAAAATGTGCTTAGTAGAGATTTTTTGGGGAATACTTTGTTTTGGTGCCTAATAGTACCACATATTTATCACTATGAAAACAAGCAGAGAAGTCTATCACTCACTACATGTGCCAGAAATGCCTTCCACAGTCACAATGGTGGTATGTCAAGAGTCTGTCCCACTTTAAAAGAACTGGCAGGATTTATTCTGGAAGAGTACCAAAATGGACCAATCTGTCTCAAAAATATGAAGCTGGGATCAATTTTGCAAAGTTAAAATAAACAGTAGTCACACATGACCCAGTATATTATGCTAGCAGAGGAAGAAATGTAAAGAGCTGGGGGTATCTATGGATTTGGCTTGGTAGAACATTAAATATGATATATTGGATTAAAGAATTATCCACTAATTTAAAACCTATTCACAATAAAATTTGGAAATACTTTTCAGTGTATTATTTTATTCTACACTATTTTCTAAAATTTATTTTCTTTTTATGCAACTTAAATTTATGAAGACCATCTTGGCAATGAAATACAAAGTTAATGCACCCTGAGAAAGAATACTTTTGCATAGTGGAAGCTCAGAAGACTTTGAGTGAATGTTGTGCGTTTTTCTTTGCAGTAGGAAAAACATACTAGAGAGAGGCAAGTATAATTATCTCCATTTATAGATGGCAACCAGAGGAACAGGAGGCAGGACTGGGGAAGGAGCAGACACAGGAATTCCCCTCTGGTGGGCTCACAGAAAACATGGAAGTAATTTGTGGTATGAAAATGGCTGGTGTTGCTTGTTTCCATCAAAAGGCTATGGAGAATGGAGGAAGTGGGCCCTGGATTTTTACACTATGGTCTGATTTGTGATCAGCCTAAATGCTGCTGGCCTGGCTCATCTTTGCTGCTCATTCTCTTTGGTTGTCAACAAGATACAGATAAAATTAGAAGTGGGGCTCCTAATGCTGACTTTTGGCTCCACAGACCTGTAATGAGAACAGCATCTGGCTGCAAAAGCTCCATTGAAGAAGCCCTCTTCCACTATGCCATTGGATCCAACTTAGCTAGTGCCTCTGAGGATCAGCCTTCCCTATTTTCCTTCATGCTGTGTGGGTTTCTTCACCCTCTTTGCCTATGTGTGTGAGGTTGAGGTTGTGTGACTCTAATGATACCCCTACATAGCTTTTCTGTTACTCACTGCCCTCATAAAAACCTCCTTTTCTCCCCACCCTATGGACAAGCCTTCCAGGAGCATTTCCAAGACTGTTTTAGCTGTGAAGCTGAGGGGGTGCATCTCTCTGCGCCTGGGTGGGTGGTTGAACTGTGCTGCAACACCACATCATTGAAATCTGCACAGCTGGAAGTCCCTCAGGGTCTTGGTGCAGCTATGTGAGAGAAGTGCCTTCTCTTAGCCCCTGTGTCAGTTGTATGTGAAGAGGACAGAATGGGCTGGAGATGGTGGTGTGGAATTGATGGAGGGGCATTATACAGCAAGTCAAAACTTTGCCTGTGCCCAAAGCGTGAATGGCTTTGCTTTCTGGTCTGGAGCTCCTGTCTCCTTCAGAGTACTACAAAAATCAGCGTGTAAACAGACACGTCCCAAAACTTAGAATTGGTCTGTAGCTCAGTTCTTGCACTTTAATTAGCTGCCGTGAAACTGGAGGCTAGTTATTGCTGTCTCTCTCAGCACAGAAAACAGGTACAAGTCAGTTCTCCTCTTTTTTTTGTATTTTTTTACATCATAGTATGTGTTCGATTTTCTGTTTTGTATTTTGAGCAATGACCATTCAGGTTCTGGTGTTTACAAAATTGTGTCTGCATTGGAGGACAGAGATCTGCAGAACATTAGAGTTTATTTCCTCCTTTGGAAGATATACCTAGAAAATCTATTGCTAGAATCTTTCTGTGTGGAAGCACCCCCAGAAAATAGCTGGAGTAACCTTCTGAGATACTGTATGAAAATTGCAGGATTACCTGAACAATATGTCTAAAATGCATTGCAGGATGTAAGTGAATCCAAGAAGGACAGGCAGGCATGTTACTTTTTGTTTTCATGTGTAAATAACACAACTGGGGTTTAGTTATTTTCCTACTAATTGAACATTTTGGTTAAACTTTCTTGCAGTTTGCAGATGTCAATACATCAGTACATTTATATATTTGAAAGTTAAAAACATTTAATTTCTGCTAGTATTTAGTTTCTGTCTACTTCATCTAAGCTACAGAATTCTTTTCTTTAAAGAATGCCAAGGAGTATTTCACCTTGGCATTCCAGTAATAATATAAGGAATAAGCACAGTTGTATATACTATATTCAACTATGTTTGCAGGCAGTACAAATTCAAGAAAATATGCTCCCAGTTTTGTAACAGAAAACGCTAAAAAAAAGAGAGAACTGGATAGGCAGAGATACAAAAAGACAAATGGATGAATACAAAGGAGAGAGCTGGGGTTAATCAATCCTTTGCAAACATAGTATGTGTACCAGAAATGCCCACTTTTTCTTCCTGAGAGTGTTCTTGGGAGAGTGTGAGATGGCTTTTGTGGCCAGGCTTCTGAGTAGGACAGTGCTGAGCTGTCTATAAGTGCTCCTGCACAATCCAAGTGACAACAGGAATGAGTGCAAACAAAGCTGTGCTTAGGTGTCAGTGCCTCAGAGCACCAGGCAAAGGTAGGAACATACAGCAGTTGGAGGCATTTGGCTGCTGGGGTTACAACTGTGTTCACTGTCCTAGTGACTCAGCTTTCTTTGTCCCTGAACTGTGCACACCAGCCCCTGTGTGTCTGCAGGTGAGTGCACCTGCCAAACGTCTGTGCTGAGTGCTGATGATGTGTCTATCAGTAAAGTAACAGCTGTTCTGAGGCCTTTGCCACAGATGGTGCTGCCTAGCCCTCTGTCTGGCTTCCACACTTTGCCCAGGTGAGTGATTTATGATGTGGAAAGAGGGTAACATATATCAAAGGGAAAAAATAACTACTGACCTATGGGTGCTCCTGTTAAAGCAGTTTGTGTGGCTTCTCCAACAGGCATTGTGCTTTGACAATCCCATGGTAGAGTTGGGCAAAACTGTGAACTGTTTCTGAAAGCCTTGGCCCTGTTCTCAGCTGCATCATCTCCCTGGCCCCACTGGGCCCTCCCACCCAGTGCTTCCCATCAGTCTGTGAATCCATTAACAATCATAATCTCTTGTCTGCATTTTGTCATTTATGGCTTTCTGGAAGTTAAAGAAATGACCTCTGTTACCAGGCTATCTGTTTTTATCTTTCCTTTGATGCTGAGGACTTCTCCGGATTGGGAGGAGTTGGTGCCTTCTCCAGGGTAAATGAGGCTTCTGCTTGCTGTTGAATTTGAGGATATATTTGTTACAACCTTGTAATATACCTATGGGTCCAAATGGGTGTTTGAATCCCAGACATAGCGATTTCTTGCACAGAAGTACCACTGGGTACAGTGGTATTGGCACCTCATGTGCTTTAAGAGGCAAGCCACATTCCCCACTAGTTCAGAAACAGGGGTTAGAGCCTGGGTAGATATGTCCTAAGCACTTGCACTCATTTGACTGCTCTGGGAAGGAAAACGAACTACTCACAACTAGTGCCAAGAAGGCAACATAGTTTGGACAAGTGGCCAAAAAACCCCTTGCTCTTTGAAAGTGTGGAACAGTTCAAGCTTCATACAAACCATTATTAGCTACAAAATGTGACTCTGTTGCAGACTTTTAAAGTATCCCTGGCTTTCTGGCTGTGATTCACCGTCTGGGCATTTGCTCTAAAGCATCCCTACCCATGCATGAAATCCATCATCTCCCCTTTCTCCTTTCCCCTCTGAGGCATTTTGCATGCTTCAAGCATGTGTTATGCACTGTCCTCAAGACACCCAGGTGAGGAAATCCTTTAGGAACTGCCACAGGTACTCTCTCACTGCTGTAGCATGTGACACTTTGTGCCTTTACTGTAAGAAGCTGCATGAAGCTCCTGTAGGAGGCCAGCTAAGCTCTGCACCTCCTACAGAAGGTCTCAAAACAAAAATCCATGCTCTGCAGTGAAGTCAGTTCTCTCTTGGGGTGGCTCATGACTTTGATGTTCAGGTGTGGAGGATTGGTTCTTGGTGTCAATGTAAAATGGATTACATTCTTGCAATTTGCACTGCAGGGATAGGCACTTCTGAAACTTCTAGCTGGAGAAACTGGGCTTGCTTTTGGCTAAGATACAGTTGGGGTTTGGGTACATGGTATATTTCTGCTGCTTGTATACAAATAATTGGGCAGGGATTTCCAGTTGAAGTTCATCCTCTGGTCTGAACACTGACTTAAAACAATAGTGAAGCAAAGTATCTTGAAACAACTTTCATGCCTTTTTCTGGTGGTTACTTTTTCTGGTATTGGGTTTGCCTGCCACGGGATGATTTATTTTCGTTTTTTGTTTGTTTGAGGTTTTTGTTTGGTTTGGTTTGTTTGTTTGGGTTTTTTTCTTTCTTTCATTTTTTCCCCAGTTTCTTCCAAATCAAGAGGCTATTAGATTATTTCTTCCAAATGCTGTAGTAAGTACTGAACAAAATGAAAGGATGAATTGTACTCACCTTGGACTGTCTATGCTCTGGCTGCCCTTCTACACAGAGACACACTCTTACTCTGTTCCTGTGGAAAACATTGTTAGGGTTAAAATGTTCAGGAATGCCTTTTACTTGTCTGTTGCATTCAAGGTCAGCTTCTTGAAGAATTTAAACTGCTGATAAAAATAGTGGAAAATGGAGTTTCTATTTTTTATATTGTCCTAAGGACATTCCATTCTCTTTAGTGTAATATTATAATTTTTAATGGATGAAGAGTGTCTTACATGCCACTTACGTCTTGCTTAAAACATTCTAGTTGAAATTCAGTGTCAATGAGATTTTGTATGGGTCCTTTACATAGGTATGAATTAAATTCAGAAATGTCATTCATTTGCACAGGGTAGGAGAAAGACTTGAAGGTTTCATTCTTAAATGCACTTTACTACATAGTTTAACACTCTAAATCTTGCTTTGATACTGGGATTATTGCACCTACTTCTTAAAAGGCTGTTTTCAAATCTGTTCATCTAGCACATAATAAATCTGCTTCAGTCATTTAATATATGGTGCAGTACTTTATACTGCAAATAAATCTGCTTCACTTAATTTATATATGGTAGGGCAAATGCTTGAGCTGGGAAACTAGAATCGTTTATCTAATACAACTGCCCACTTCTGGTGACATGGAGATACTGTGCTTTTCATATCAGTCTCTGTCTTTCTTTGGAATGTTTTTGAGAGGTTATATTAGTCAGTCATTTATGTATTAATAACATCCTGAAACTCAAGTACAGGGACAGCAACAGTTTTTTGGAGTGACAACCAGGTGATGTTTCTAGATTTTCTCATACTGTAAAGCCATGTCTCAGAATTAAAATGGTGGGTCAGTGTTCTCTGATATGTATTACCACCATTTAAATGGGCATTAAGGGAAGTTAAGAAAAGGTAGGTGTACTCTGGAGAGAAGAACTGTAGACTGAAGTGTCACAGATATGTGTCCATGACATGGACACATGATGTAGCAAGCAGCAATGTTGTCTCACTGCTGTACATTGGATACGATGTACAGGAAGTGCCAGTTTCCCATTGATCCTTATTCACAAGGTTTCTGCTGGGGGCTAATGAGACATGTGCCTTCTAGTCCTAGAAATTGTACTATTGTTTTCTTCCTAAGCCTACAGGAGTGCTGTGCCTTAATGAATAAGAGCAAAAAGGTGCTGCCCCTGGGCTGAGGCAGCCCTCTGTATCACTCCAGGCTGGGGGATGAAGAGATTGAGAGCAGCCATGCTGAGAAGGACTTGGGGATGCTAGGGGCTGAGAGGCTGGACATGACCCAGCAGTGTGCACCTGCAGCCCAGGAAGCCAAACACACCCTGGGCTGCACCAAAAGCAATGTAGGCAGCAGGTCGAGGGAGGTGTTTCTTTCCCTCTACTCTGGTCTTGTGAGGCCCCACCTGGAGTGCTGTGTTCAGCTCTGAGGAAGGACGTGGACCTGTTGGAGCAAGTCCAGATGAAGGACACCAAGTTGATCAGAGAGAAGAAGCACCTCCCCTATGAGGAAAGGATGAGAGAATTGGGTCTGCTGCGCCTGCAAAAGAGAAGGTTTAGGAGTGACCTATTTGCAGCCTTCCAGTAACTGGAGGGACCCCACAAGAAAGATGGAGAGAGACTTTTGACAAGGGCATGTAGGGATAGGACAGTGGCTTTAAAATGAAAGAGGGCAGGTTTAGATTAGATTTTGGGAAGAAATGCCTTACTGTGAGGGTGGTGAGGCCCCAGAACCGGTTTCCCAGAGAAGTTGTGGATGTCCCATTTTTGGAAGTGTTCAAGGCTGGGCTGGATGGTGCTCTGAGCAGCGTGGTGTAATTAAAGGTGTCCCTGCCCAAGGCAGGGGGTTTGAAACTACATGATCTTTAAGGTCCCTTCCAAGCCAGGCCATTCTGTGATTCTATGAAAAGTGTTTAAAAATGTTCCTAACAAGTGCAACTTCTTTTTCAAGGAAAAATATGGAAAAGATTCAGCAGAATATCCTGGGTGTCTGTTGTGGGGAACAATGAACCATACTAGGTACTGGCTTGCAATATGGAATATGAAATGAAGCCTTCAGACAACCTGAGTCTCCAAAACATACTTCAGATCATACACAGAGGGTGGTCAAACCATGGAACAGGCTTCCTAGAGAGGTGGTTGATGCCTCAAGCCTGCCAGTGGGCAAGTTGCCTTTGGACAATGCCTCTAATAATTTGCTTTAACTTTTGGTCAGCCCTGAAGTGTTCAGGCAGTTGAACTAGATGATCATTGTAGGACCCTTCCAGCCTACTATATTATGTTTTCTTTCATTCTATTCTATTCTATTTTATTCTCACCTTTCCTGTTGGGAGGGGAGCTGTTGAAGAATGAGGAGTGAAACATCCATCTGCAGTTATATACCAGAACGTTTGTCTGCCTTAATCTCTTGCAGCCATTTTGTTAGTTATGTTTGCATATATGCTTTAATTAATCCAATATTTGCCAGTTTTCATGGCATCAACCCTAATGCAAGGAAAAAAAAACCCTGCTACTTTTAAAAAGTTCAGAAAATTCTTCATTGTGTGTGCTGATACTCAAGGCTTCATCGGCAAGTTTGGGTCTGTAAAGAGTGTGATGGAAACTGGATCCAGGAGGCAAAGCTCTCCAATCTTTTTGCGTTTTCCAGCAAAAGTAGTTCTGCTGTTGGCTTGCTCTGTGACTACAGAAATAGCATGCAGGCAATGTAGGGGTGTTGTGTAAACTATTTTGTATGTAGACTTGACCAATGAGAGCATGTAATTGAGAACTGGCATTTTTCCTTCCTTTTTTAAAAGACATGCTACTAGGACTTGCTTTCTGCTTTGTGTTTAGATAATGTCCACTGTAGCCATCTGTACCCACTATTTCCCAAGCAAAAAACAAATGAAAGCAGAAATATGTTAAAGCATGTTAAATTTTCTCTAGTGTAGCCTCAGTCTTTCCTTCCAAGTTTTATTTCTTCCTGTGACTATGTGAAATGATTTTCAGGAGTTTTGTCTCTGCCTCATTACTCACCTACTTTCTCCCCTCACTTCTTCCCAATATACTGTTTTAAATTTGATTATTTTTGAAGTTTCTAAAGCCTTCAGTTAATTTACATGCTTTTCACTGTCATTTCATTTGTGCACATCATTTTGAACGGTGGTCTTGACACAGCAGCAGGTTGCCTCTGGTGTTAGCCCTGCAAGTCAAGAGACCAGCCTATCTCTCAAAAAAACCCATCCCCAGAAACCTTTTTTTTAAAGTTTCTGGCTGAATTCTGCAGACTATTTTCAGAAGTTGTCCCAACAGCTATCCAAATATTTCTTTGCTTCTCTGGATGCTGTTGATAAGGTTGATGCTGTCATTAGTTGTAATGCTTTTTATCTCCCAGAGCAAACAGAAGCGTTAATGCGGATTAGCATATTTCTCAGTGTGTCACTAGTTTTAATTTCTGTTATTCTTTTGGTCATCCTCATCACTATTTTTCAGCATCTGGATAAGGTAGTATTGAATTTATTTGTGAATCTTTGAAGTCCATTGGGTTGTGGCATGATTGATCATTTGTCTGAAAATTTGTATTTAAAATGTATTGCATACCTCGGGGTGTCAACAGCATACTTATGATTTGCTATTTTCTAGTGCTAGGAAGCAGGAATGGCTCTTAATATCTTGTATGCCTTGCCAGGTGGAATGGTATATTGCCAGCACAAAGACTTTGGGAATAAAGTGTACATAAAAATTTTCCATGAAAATAATTCCGTGAATACTGGCAAACAGCAAACATGGCTGAATAATACTCAGATCAGATTGTAAATAAAACTAAGAAAGAAATAAGATGGCATATAATTTGTAAAGAAGAACATGATAATTCATGTTTTATCAGTACTTTATCTTCTTGTTGCCGTTTTTCAGCACCAGTCAGAATTGCTGTGGTTACTTTGAAATGCACCTTTGAGTTACTGGGTTTTGGGAAACATAAATCTCAACAGCTCTGTTATCACCTTTGACTTACACTGAACATAAAAGGCAGATCTTTCTTGGGAAACAAGTTGAAAGGAACATCAGTAGCCCGGGGAGGGTAAAGTTGAGAAGTTTTGTGAAGTGGGGCTGGTACCTGAAGCAGAAGTGATGGTGCAAAGTGGAGGAAGGACTCCAGGAGTCAAACCCTGTCTCCACAGCAGCCACTTGAGTCAGCAGGGATAGGGATGGGACTTGGCCTTGCTGTTACTTTTTCAGGAAGCACCAATGGGAAGCTACAAGTGAACCAACCTGTACAGGACTTTTTCAGGATACATTTCTACTATTTAAAAACCCCAACAAACTAACACAACCAAAATATCTGTTTCAATGTCAGAGTACAGTTTGTCTTTCAGAACAAGATGAGGAGTGCTGATTTCCAGCTTGTTTGATTCTGTACTGCTGAGGGCCCAGGAGAATATAAGAGGAAAGTAGGGACAAAACCAGCTGAAACATGTTAGTGTGCTCTCCTGCTCTAGCTGTAATGTTTTCTTCCATTGCATTGTGCCTCTACCACCACATTAGGTATTTTACCTGAATGTATATTATTCTTTTTTAATTGCAAATATTTGTTTAGAGAAAAATATCTCAGCATTTAAAATCTCTCTAAAGGAGGAGAAAAAAAAAAGGAATCAGTAAAATCTGTGAGACTTCAAATAAAGCTGTTCTTTCTGCAACTGGTGAAGAGAGATGAAGAAAGAGGGTAAGTCAGAAGGAGAGAGCAGTTCTCAAAGTATCTGCAGGGGTGATAAGTGGTGGAAGGCTGCAGAGTGCTTCAGCTATTGGGATTGAGCACATAGTTTCTTGAGTGACTGTCAGCGGTGACACCCAGACCTGTCGGAGAGGAGCTTAGGCTGGCTGTCTCCCTCTTGGAGAACTAGCACAGCCAGAGCCTCCCTCTGGTATTTTATCAGTGCTTACATGAGGAGTGCCAGCTTACACTGAGTAACAACACATCTGCTATCTCACTTGACGTTTTCTTTCCTCTTAAAGTCAAGGATAGTCAGCTCTCAAAGAGTAGATAGCGTGCACTGTGATTACAGCCAATGCAGTCACTAACATCTTCCAGATGTTTCATAGTCCCTTGCATCTCTTTCACAATGAAATGCCTCTCATTGTTACCCATAATTTCTCTTGTTTTCAGCTAAATCTATATAATCTAATGGATACCTTCTTTACAAGGTGTAAATCACAGAATTTTAGCCGTCTGGAATACATTTACTGTCTGACAGCTCTGTGTGAAGTTTGTTGGATTTTTGTTAACTGGCTTCGGTAGAAAGAGGATTGAGTGTGTAGGAAACATTTACCTACAGAAGCTTACTGTCAAACAAGGAGTCAGGGAAATAGGTATTTCTTAAATGAGATTATACAAGCCAAGATATTCCTGTACATGAAGAATAAGGATTGAATTCTTGCAGTCCTGCCTGGCTGCTGAAGTTGGGGATTCGTCTGTGAGTGTATGGTAAATGCTTTCATCTTCAGCTGGAATCAGTAATTTTCAAGCCCTTCACTAGGCATAAAGTCTCAAAGCTTGGAAGCAGATCTGCATGATTCAGTTGAATAAATGTGTTTGACATGGAAGACAAATATTGTACTCAGTAGAGCAATTTTGAAGTCTAATACTCTCCTCTCCCAGCTAATTCTAAGGCTTAATTACTGAATACCAATATCATATAATTCACAAATAATTCCCTGTCTGCCTTTTGTTCACTTGTGCCTTTCATACCATATTATCAACTACCAAAAAGATTATCAGATAGCATGACGGGTTTGCAGATGCACTGCAGTGCCAAAAAAATATCAAAATGCAATGACTCGCCAATTCGCAAAGTGGTGTTTCACTGGCTCCATAGGAGTATTTTTCCACTCTTTGGTTTTCCAAGTCTGATTTACATGTAGTAATAAAACCTTCCCTTCGTAATACTATTAATCTGCCAAATCTCACAAATTTGAGACAGACTGAGTTTCCTTTGTATTCATTCAAGAAAATACATGCTTTGCCTGTGTACCTTACAAATTAGTTACCTGCCATCAAGTTAGTGTAGTGCTAAGAAACAGGAGAAGACTGAGCCTTTCTGCATGGACAGCTTCTGCCCAAGCATAAACAACTGCAGCTCTACTGACTTTATATTGCATGTTTTTCCAGCAGAGCTCCATTTGGTCCCCTTTAACAGCTTGAGAAGATACTTCTTTTACATTCGTTTCTTGAAAGGCTGAGCTTTCATATGAGAGCTTTTGAGTGTCAGTTTTCAGTTGGTTGAAGTACTGTACACAAAAGGATATAAAAGCAATACATCTAGTACTGGAAATTGCTAGAATTTATTTTTGTACTGTCAATTGATCTTATTTTTAGCAATAATCATATTACATTATTGCATCTAGAGATTTGATAGATGTGTGCAGTTTTTTCTTCCTTTAATGAAAAGGTGTCAGTCAGAAACTTTTAGCATTCCTGCTCTCAATGTAAAAATAACAGAGAAGGGATTGTTACTGTGAATATGTACCCCATCATCAGACAGAGCAATTCAGTTATTTCATCTGACAAAGAAAAAAGTGTGAAAACTGAATTGCTACAAAGCCCTTGGAAAGCAGGTTCAGACTTTGCTGGGCACTTACAGTACCACCTGGTAATGGCCCACTCACAGTAGAGAAGCTTTCCACCTTTATGATCCTGTGATCTTGGAAAGGTGCAAGAAGGCTTAATGGAAAGTCTTTGCTCCTGTTCATTTTTTGTTGTATAAATGAAAATTTTAGTATAAGCTCAGTTTAGTCATGGCTCTCAAGTTCCTTGGGCCAAGCAGGTAAGTTCAGAATAGTCCTTGTTTTCTGAGTTCCTGGCTTAGATCTGTTCCTAAAGTGGAGTGACGTTGATGCCCCTGAAATATCACATATGGCAGCTGCAAGAGTAATCTAGTAGTAAGAGTTGCCAGCCTGCCCAACATAGGCGGAACTTTCTTTGCCTAGATTTTTCTCTACTGTTTGGATTTTTGTGCTGAAGAAGGTGGCAACAGCTCAAAGTGTTACCCCAAGCATCAGCAATCAGTGAGAGCAGCAGCTTGAGTCTTTCTGCATGTGAGTTGCCACCACATTCAGTGCTAGCAGGGCTGCAAATTTTCTGTCACCAAATGCAAAGCCACACACCCTTTGGAGGTCATTCAAGGCTGTTGGGTGCCAGGCATGGCTGTGACTTCAGCACAATGACTTACGTGAGAGGTTGGGGAGATGAGGAGGTTAAAGAGTGGTAGGACTGAAGATAAAGCTGTTTGAGGCAGCTAACAACATAAATTATACTGTTTGTACTATGACGTTGGGTTGGCAGCCATGGCTTTGCATAGGGGTTCAGTTTCATTTCCCCTAGTGTGTGTTTATAGAGGAGGCAGGCTGTCACTTGAGGAGGAGGAGTCTTCCGGTGCCTTCTGCCATGTGCCCAGGCAGATGGCGACGTCCTCCCACAGCTTTCTAGGAAACTATATCAGAACAGTAGCGCTTACTGCAGCACAAAGAGCAGTGGAAGAGGGTTTCAGAAACCCCAGACCCGCTCCTCTGCATGCAGAGCAAAAGTGAGGTGACATGGGCTCAGAATGAGCATGTAGGCACTAGAGCTGAGTAAACCCTCTGAGAAAGATACTTTTAAAGGGTATGCTACAGTGTAAAGTGCATCAGTAGCATGTCTCAGAGAAGCCTTGCCATTGCTCCTGACCCTGTTAAATCTATCTGTGCATGAACAAAGGCTTTTGGTTTCTAGGGCTACCTCTCCATTACTTCAGACAAACGCATCTAAGGGCTGGAGGAGAAAGATGTTAGAGCACCAATTAGATGGAGTATTAAGGAGCCACAGCTGGCCACTTAGCTTGTCATTAACAACCATCGCTAGTTTTGAGTCAGGAAACACTAGAAATCTGCTGAGGAGGCCTGAATTAGCAAAATTGTGAGGACAGTTTTGAGATCAGATGTTTGAAAGATTAATTAACTTTTGGAAAAACCACCTGCTGACAGATGCATAGTCAGTCTTTGAGACTTCAGGGTTAGGTCCACGACAGAGCAGGATGTGATCCTGGGGGCTATGGTGTGGCAGACGCCATAGCCATGTAACCTCTCCCCTGCCCCAACAGAGCCTGCTGCAGAAGCTGGGCTGCAAAGTCAGTGTTGGAAGTGCTTGAGAAAAACATAAGGTCTGAGTTGGAGTTTGCAGAAATAATGAGGGATAATTTTTGAATGATGAGGGGTGTGCATCAATAGCAAAGCTGGGAACAGTGTGTTGAATCCTGCTTGTTTGTCCATTCATTTCTCATTTTGCACTTTTACCCTCTAATGGCTTCAGGCCCCCATTTTAACGTGAAGATCCTTTTTAGCTTGCTGACCTCCAGAAGCTACCATGAAGCTGAGTTCATTAAGCATCAAAGTTTTTCAGCCTCAGCAGGGACTGAAGAACCACCTGCATATAAAGCACTGTTGAAGGAGCACAGTAGTATTTTATTAAAGCAACATATCATGCAGGTTGATACTTCTGTAGCACCAGTCCCTAGAAAGAAAAAAATTACCAGTTAGTGATGTTTTTTTTTTTGGGGGGGGGGGGGGAGGGTAGGTGTGTGTGTGTGGGGAATTTTGCTTCTTATTTGCAAGAAGCATTTAAGAATGGGTACTAAGAGAGTACTTTGTTAACAGAGACTTCTTCAGCCACTTTCCCTCTGATTCAGTGTTATTGCAATTTGTGGGACTCTTATGGTTGTTATTGCCATATAATGCAATGAGTGACAAACACTACTTAGCATACTGAATGGGGGCACTGTCCCTAGCTTAATCTACCTAATGCCCCCACTGCAACTATAAATAGATTAAGAGAGAAAATTCAATAATTTCTCCATTTTCCCACCAGAGCAATACACATTACATGTTCCTTGCCATCTAATTGCATTACATGGCAGGGATGCAATAAACATTTAATGGCAGTCACAGTCATCTGTCACTTTCCTTTAGGTTGGTAATGCTTAGTATGATTTACATGCTTAATGCTGAACATTTTCAGGGGGAGGAAGGGAGAAGGATATGAGTAACCCACATCAAAGAAGTTGTACTTTTAGCTAAAATATTTTCCTTAATTAGTTAAGAAAGAGATTGAGTACCTAGTGCTCCTGAGGTACCTTAATTAATGCCTCATGAAGACAGGATGGGACTTTAAAAGTCTTGGTCCTGATTTATCTCCAGTGGAACTATAGTTTTGCGCAAGTATAATGCCACAGGAATGAATCTGAAGTCACACCAGTGAGTTAAGTGCAAATAATTTTAAGCGTTTAGGGAAAAATGTTTGACTCCCACTCTAGTTTATTTAGTCAATTAGACATCTTCATAAATCAGTGCATTTCAGAGGAAGGTGCAGTGGGTTTATATGGGTCTGAAATATGTATATATTTCAGGACATAGTAATAGGAATGTAATTGGTCTATACAGAAAATCTTCCATATGCTTCAAGAAGAACAGGGTGGTTTTGTCACAATAGCCTGTAAAAATGTGGAGGCTATTAAATACATTGTTTGTGCTGAATGCTAATGGAAAACCTACAATTTCCTGTGGATACATTAAATTATATTCCCCGTCCCCAGGCAAGGTGAGGGGAAGATGTTTGGCCACACTTCTCATGCAACTGCTCTGCTTTGCATGTGTAGGATATTATCATGTGACAGGTAACACATTCCACATCCAGTGGCAAACCCCAGTGGTTTCTAAACAGGGAGAACAAAAGTTTTTCTTGTAGCATTAGCTGTGCTTTTGAATATATAGGCCATTTGCTTTATTGAGCAAAGTTAAATGACCGCTTCAAAAGGTGTCTTCTCCACACCAGTGTTCTTCAAATTTACTAGATAGGCATGAAATGTTACAGGCAAATAAATTCCGATATAGGTTAGAAGACACAATAACAAAGTTAGTGTGAATTAGAAGAACAATTTTTAAGGCACTAGGAAGGTACTGGCTTATTGTGGACAGACCACCAGCAAGTCATCATCTGGTGAAAACTTTCAGCCAGTGTGAATTTGAGCCAAACAGTAGCCTGCAGGTGACTGTCTCTGTAGCCCATTAACAGTCTCTTGAGGCCTGTAATCCTGCAGCTGAGCCCATTTCTTGCTCTCTTAGAGGTCGGTTCACGTTTAGATTTGCTTTGCTGTGTTTGTGTCTTGCAAGCAAATGAAAGAGCAACTGTGCTCTGCTACAGCATTGTGGTACCCCAGCAGTCAGGCAGCTTCCCTTCTCCTGTGGAGCCCCAGAAGGGTTGATCTAATGTTTTGTCTCTTAATTTTGCTTTTGTATGCTGTAGAGGAAAAGGGGAATGGGTTTTAGTTTTCCTGTCTGTTAGGAAGTCAGAGTTGATCTTAGGATCTTTCACCAAAGGATGGGATAAGCATAACAGAAATCCAGTGCTGAACAACTCTGTTCTAAAAAGAGCTCCTAGAATTTGTGCTCAGCCAGGATAAAACACAATGTGTGTATGCTTGTGCAGAGAGTCACATATTGATAAACTCACCTCTGTAGTTTGCCAGCAAGTTTCCTGCTGTATGGTGCTCTGGGCATCTGCTAATTTGACAAGGTCACTTGTCGTGGCACTATCTGCAATGCAAACTAGTAAAGGTGGCAAGGCAGCTTTTCTTCTGTGAATCACTAAATCACTAACTTCTGTGTCACCGAAAAAGTATCCCAGCTACTGTTTGTGTCCTTCTCAATCAATATCCCCAGACAGAGTATCCATGTCCTTTATCCCCCACAGGAATGACTAAACCTCTCCAGCAGCTCCGAATCACTCAGCTAATGGGCAGGGGAGCACAGACCTTAATTGTCCCTGACAATAACACAGCCGCTTTTCTGCTTTGCATATCAATACTGTACATCTCTGTCAGCTCGGAGGCAAATTGAGTTATGGAAGTGCTAGGGCTGCTCTGCGAGCACGTGGCGTTGTGTTCGGGGCGCACTGACTCGGTTCTGTGCCGGCAGACCTGGGCTGGTGACACCCCGCTGACGGCAGCCACTTGTCGCTCGTCGTTCAGGTCGAACGCATCCTGCTGCCTCCGCCAAGATGCACGATGCCAGTTCGGCGCAATGCCCCCCGATTCCCAGCCCGGGGTGCGAGCCTGTGGCGCCGGGAAGGGATGGGGATAAGCGCCGGGACACAGCGGCGGTGACACCCAGGCGAATGGTGCCCGCGCCCTCTGGCGGCCGGCCCTGAGCAACGAGCGCCGGACCGGCCGCGCAGGGTGGTGGGTTTGTGCATCCCCTGCTTTGAGAACCCTGCGGTGGTGTTGCCAACCTCCCACTACAGCTTTAGTGCTGAGAAGCACTCGAAACGTTTAAAGCATTGTAATGCTTCCTTTAAATCCCCATGAAACTACCTTCACGGCAATTAAAAATTAAGATTACAGCTATTGCTATCAGTATTTTAAGAACCTAGAGAAGATAGTAATGACTGAAGTTTCGATTGTGTTACATGTACACTTTGGACTCATCCATGTGCATGTTTTAATTGAAATCTCTAGTTATCTTTAACTAGAGATTTAACTAGAAATCTCTAGTTATCTTTTTTTAAGTAAAAAAACGCATCTCACAGTTATTAATTTTCTGTTTCATATTCTGTGGTAAGTCTTGTAGCTTTTTAAAAGAAGCCAAGGTACTAATGTAGCCCTAACAAATACAAAACTCCAGGTCTTTTCATTATAATAGATGAAATGCAGTAATTTGTGGGGCTAGGAGGACCTGCGAGTGTCAGTGTGACTGCTTGATGGATGCACTGAATTTGGGGATGGCAGAGCAGGAATGAGTTCTACACCATCTCTTCCTGTCCACTTAAACATAAGTACATGCTTTGATTTAACTTTCTGCCAATGAGATGAAATTTTACTGAACTGAAAAGGTTGCAAGGATTACTCCCTATCTGTGCAGTTGGGATTTTGTGGTCTGAGGTGCTGGGAGCTTTGTTTTTACAAGTAGCAAGTGTTTAAGAAATCTTCCCATGAAACTAATATCAGAACAATACAGTAAGTTGTATGGTCCCCACAAATCTGCCCTTTCTCCCCACCTGCCTGGCTCTGCTTTCCCTGGACGTATCTGTGTTCATGAGTGAGTGCGCGAAGATGCCGCCTCTTACACACTGGCTTGAATATTCATCTTTGTTGCTGGTTTATTATTGTGCTACAGGCCTTGTTAGAAGTTTTGATAGAAACATGCATATAGATACAGTCATGAACATTTATTATTTGCAAATTTATGCTTAACTTTGGCTATTACATAAACAAATGAGAACAGCCTGTACCAGTATTACTAAACTGCCTGAAATATTCATTTCAGTCAGGTCTTGCAGTGATGTAAATTGCTGTAACTACATTCAAATCAATGTTACAGTGCAATTTAGAGCAATTTGAAAATCTGGGCACAGTAGATATTATTTGTTAATAATTGGGGGAGAGAGTTTTATTTATTCCTCTAAGGATGAATTCAGAGAAGCTTAGATTTAAAAACGAAGTGAAACTATATATAATTAATTTTATATATCCATATCTTAGGAGCACACATCATAAACCAGTATAAAAAATTCCAGCCCCTGGAAATACTCTTTTTTAAAAAAAAACCCCAAAGCTAAACACATTTCCATAGCATACAAAGTGTGACTTCATCAAAAATAATAAAGTTTTTATAAGCTATTTTCATACTATGAGTCAGCATAAAGGATTGTGTCAGAGAGGAAAGCTATTGAGGAGCGTTGGGTAGAGGTTACTCAGCATCCCTTTTGACTGGCTAGCCCAGAAGGGAAGACTCAAAAGCAGAAGAGAGTGCTTAGCATGGCTCCTTATGGGACTCTTGCAGGAGTGATGTCAGTCCTTGGACAGAGAAAGACACTCATCTCTTTTGCTCATTTCAGATATTTCTGGAAATTTTATATGTACATGCATATATATATATATCAATATTTTTATATATAGACACGTATACAATAATGAGGAATGCACAAATTTAGAAAGCAATTTCCATCCTACTGCAGTGCAAATAGCATTTCTTTATTGGCACTGTGTTAATACTGTGCTTTAAATGCAATACTGGCAAAGGCTCAAGGCTTTGCACCCTTAAAGGAAGGCATTGATTCTTCCCTTTCCACCACAAGGCAGAGGAGACATCACTGTCCCTCTGTTATGGCAGGAGGCCACAGTTTACACTCATGTTAAATGTCACAAGGAGCACCCACAGTAGAGCAAGACTCACTGTTCAGGAGCTTTAGGGACGCAGGTGTGGAGGGAAACCACTCAGGCCCAGGCTTTGGCAAGGCATGGGTGAAATCCTTCTGCCACCATGGAAGCTGGTGCTCAAAACCTGAAAGATTCAGTGGAGTTTCGTGGATGTGCAATGCAGGCAGGATGCTGGTTTTACAAGTCTTATCTGTAATGATTTGGGGTGGGGGAGACTGTCGGCTTTCTCAGACCAGCTCTGCCTGGCAGCAAGTGTGCTTTTGCTCTGCTGCACTATCTATCATTACCTATTCATCAGAAGCTGTGAGAGTCAGCTGTTTGGTCCTCTGAGTGTTCTGCCTTCCTTTAATGTATTCCTAAATTGCTTAAAACTTTATTTGTAGCTGTAATAGCCTGTGCTATTCTAATTTCTGTCTGCATGTTTGTAAAATCATAAGTCAGCAGCCATCAACATCTGAAATCATTGCAACATATTTCAGTTATATCCCTTTGATGCTGGTAAAGACTGTTTAAGAATAAAATAACAACCCTGCACTTAATGCAATAAAAGTTTCCCCAAAACTAGTTTATACTATCATCATTCATTCAGTGTTGTTGAAAACATTTTGTATAATGCTATTAGAGTGACTTGCCAGTGAACAATGCAAGTTAATACTGATTTTTACCACACCCAAATGATTCCTTAAATCCCCAAATGCTTAACGAAAATTTTAATGTAGTCTTATAAAAGAACTCATGGATGTGAGCTGGATAGCATGCAAAGAACAGTAGATTCTTTCATTCCAGAATAAAACCTGATATGTGATATACTTGTTTATCTTACCTACCCTCCAGGTAAAGAGATTCATGACTCCATAAATATTTGATATGGTCTCTTCTTCCCCCCCCCCTCCCCCGTCCTCCCTTTTTTTTTCATTTTTTTTTTTTTTCCCCCCAAGATCATGTAAGTGTGTTTTTAAGGCTCTATCTGCATTGGGAAAATTAATAAACAAATTCCAAGGTTTAGCAGTGATAGGAGTCTTGGTACTGACAATGCTTTGTACTCAGACCTATTTTTAGCACCACTTCACAATAATGAAATCTAGCTGCCTTGAGTAGCAATGGGGATTTGCCCATCTGACCTCATCCTCTAATCTCATTTCAACTGTTTTAATTTCTGCTTCTAGATGAACTGTGTTTGTAAGCAAAGGGGTGAGACATGGAGAAGGGAAACCTGTAGTTTAGGATGAGAAGTGATAACAGAGTTGTTAATTTGTTGGGTCTTTATAAGGTCAGAGACTTGAAAGCGTGCTTGCACTGTAAAAGTGGAAAGCAAAAGAGGAGGTGTGGGTAAATTAAAAACCAAAGAAAGAGGGATCAGAAGGAGATTGGAAGAAGAGGTATGAGGGTCATACCAGCAGGATGGAGATCCCACCTTCCAGTCCAGCTTTGCACAGATAAGTTGGGTCAACTGGAAAAGGAGAGCCTCTTCACTCCATTGACCCTTCCCTCCTCTCTGCAGCTGGAGATTTTACTACATCTGTATAAGCCAGAGACTAGTTTGCGCAAAGAACTCATATGAGGTTGAAAAAAATCATTTTACTTGTAAGCCACCACACAACAGCAGACACTAATACATCTGAGTCACTAGTAAAGTAGGTTAGATTTGAATTAGTGACCTATGGTGAAAAATTCTGTATGCCACCGCCACCCCCTAGAGGAATGCATTGCCCTTTCCTCTGTGTGGTCATTAAGCAAAAGTTACGTTTTTATCTCTCTGACTTATGCATTAAGTTCTAAGAGAAGGAAAATACAGAAGGTATACAGAAGAAATACCTTACTCTAACACTGCACTAACTTACTAATATTTGTGCAGCTTTGTATTTTCTCAATTTTTGCCCAGTTTTTTTGAAGTCAGAATTTGCTTTGCAAGAAAGACTTGGAACCCAGGTTGCAATGTGAAATAATGACCAAAAAGTAGTTCTTGTTGCTGTCCATTTTCTTTTCCAGTCTGAGAGATACAAAAGCATCAAGGGCATATTGATGTTTTAACTACTGGTGTCCAGCAAGCACTGCATCTTAACATTGGGCAGCAAAGGAAGCATCAGTTCAGAAACCACTAGTCTCGCTCTGGTCTGATTTCACCCTCCTTTCTGTTCTGAAACCTCCATTACTTGCTCCATCACCTCTTCCTTTTTTGCACTGATTAATGCATGGAGGGTTGTTTCCTCTGCACAGAGGAAGAGGGAATGTGGCCCCAGTGGCTTCATCCTGTTGAATGCAGTAGAGTAGATGGTTTTGAATTCCCTGCCATATTTAATTTACCCATTGTTTCCTCTCTCTGGGGTGCCAAGGAGGGTGTCAACCGAGTCTACAGCATGGCACACTTCCTCTGTGCACAGGACTGGCACGGGCACACTCAGGGACACTCCAGTGTCACTGCTGCATGTGCCTTAAAGCACAAACTATTCCACTCTGAAAATTGCTTTGAGATTCTAAATTGCTTTTTTCGTCCTTCGGGATGAAAAGTTCTATATCAGTGTATTATTATTAATGACAATAAATTATTCTTGAGGCAGTGAGGCTGCTTCGCTTCCTATGGAGTGAAATGAGTAAGCACTTCCCGTGAGTACACCCGAAATAAGAAATATCAGCAGATGAGGCCAACAGCCAAGCAGCCTAATGTTTCACTGCCATTCATGTGATCTGCTTGCTGAAATGGCCACAGAAGAAGAGGACCTGAAGAAGAGGTGTGCCATACTGCTAGGGGCACGCTTCCAGGTGGCAGGGCTAGTGCCAGCCCTGCAGCTCACTCGTCATGTTTGCTGGGACCTGGCTGTACCAACTCCCTTTTTGAGAGGTTCAGTGAAGTCCCAGCTTGGTGGCTGAAGCATTTCCACTGTTTGTTTTTCTGGGATCCCTTCCAGTTCCTCTGAATCGGCCTTTTGTTCACCCATCTCCCCTGCATGCACATGGTCCTGCAGTGCTCCCTGGGCCCCTGCCGATTGCTCACACCGCTTGGGTGGGAGTGGTTTGGGGCCAACTAATGATTATGAGTCAAATTTCAGTAACTTCATCACTCTCTTTTGGTAACACCTTGGTCTCCAGTTACTTCTAAAACAGTCAAGTTCATTACTGCAGGCTCAAGAAAAGAAGAAATAAACCCCTGCGCTTATCACTGGCTATGGAAAAGCTTGTTTTTTCTTCCCCTGCTGCTGACTTTTAAATATTCAGGATTTATTGTTTTGAAAGGTGCTCTGTACAAAGACATATTTCAAAAGGCAGAGGGGCTGACAGTGCTCTGGCATTTTGAGAGCTCTGCTAACAAAGTGAGTTTTGCAAAGATGCGTTTCAACCAGGAGCAATAGAAATGTTTTAATGTGATGGATCTGTGGTCGGGCTCAAGCGGGAGCAGTTTTGTACAGGCTTGAGAAGGAGAGAAGTGGAGGAATGACAGGTCGTGTGATGGCAGATTTGTGCAGGAGTTCTTTTCCTTCTGTTTTTACAGTAAGTGAGAGGCTATGGCAAACTGTTCAGTGCCAGGAAGCCTGCTTTCTGAAAGTAATCAAGACACTGTGAAGAAAAAAAACAGTTGTGAACCAACCCCCCAGACACTTCATACCAAGTTTTCAAGGCTGAACTAAAGCCAAATCATTAAATTTTTTTCATTACTTGCTGTTATTTCATGCAAAATGTGTTTCTTTCCTAATTTGAGAACAAACAGGGTCAGAAGGCTAAAAAAATCCCCAACCCCCCCCAAAATCAAAAGACCCACCACCTTTCTTACTTTCTACAAAAGCTAAAGGGAATGAGGCAGCTGATGCTTTTGACAGAGAGGGGTGGAAAGGGGCTGGGGAGTGGGGAGTGATGGTTTTATCCAGGGGGGTATTTAGCACAGGAAAGTACTGCTTCATGGCAAATCCTCCTAGGCAGGCTTACAATACAGCTGCTGAAAATACCTAGCCCCAGAAGTGTGTGCCCACCTGTCAGTGAGGCCACAACCTTGTGACACAGGGTCTCTGGCAGCAGCATTGCCGCAAGGGGGACTTGCAGCCCCCTGCCTCTGCCTTGAGCTGTGTGCATCACCTCTGTGGCTCTTCCAGCTGGGTTTAAAACAGCTTGTGAAGCTGGTATTGATGCCAAGGCCACTGTACTCTGGAGACAGCTTGGGTATGTAGAACCTGTAGTTGCTTACTCATGCTTTTGTGGGTAGTAAAGTACTTCTTGGCCCTGTGTGCATGTGTCCTATTTTCACACATGTATGCGTGCCTTGTTCAAAAATTTGGAAAAGAAATAAGTGCAGTCAGTCTTTTCAGGAAAATGTTCTGAACAACAAAAACCTCTTTTTCCCCTTAAAAGAAAAGGTGAGGAATACAGCAACTGTAGACTTGAGTTGTTGTGGGTCTCCTGGGGAAGACTGGGTAGGAAATTCTTTTGGAGGGTTTGGTGGAGAGTATTACAGCTGAAAAATGTCATTTTTCTGAAGAAGGCTAAGAGAATAGTAAAAGGATAATCTGTTTTACCCACACCATTGAGAGACAGCATTGACAAAAAGAAGAGGGCCTATGTTTTAAGTGTCCTTTTTTTTTTTTCGTTCTCTGTAACTGTTTGTATAAATTTGCAAATAAACACATGTTTTTGATCCAGAGATGCTGGGCTAGATACTCACCCTATGTCTATGTTTCAACAATAAATAGAAGGGAAATAATGAGAAGGTAGAGAAGCATTTTCTTTTCCTTAAAGCTGAGAGCCCTTGTCTGAAGAGAGCCCTATAAGTTCAGCATCTGATGAGCTTTCCCATCTTCTAGAAGTAGGAGCTCAGGTAAGATAAGCAGGGAGCAGGTATGAGCTCTCCGGGATCTGTTCTGAGTCACACACGTGGCAGATTGTGACCCTGGGCTCACATGAAGCATTGATTGTGCATGTGGCTTTGAAAGGCCCAAATTTGGAAAGCTAGCACGGTTAATTTTAAGAGAAGTTTTTGTGGACGTTCTTGTAAATGATGGAATTAGTAGGGTTCACAGTAGCTGTTGTTTTTTGGGTCTGCCCGTGTAATAAAGTACAAACAGCCAGAACTGGTGGGGTTTTGGCCTCATAGGACAGATCCTTCATAGAGTTGTTCTGTTTTAGCCACAGCTTTCATGGACAAGAGGTAAATGCAGAAGAAATGCATCTTACTGCATGATGTAATATCATAATGAAAAAAGTGGGTATAATAGAAAGATTAAACCACACTAACTAGACCACATTATGATTGTGGTGTTCTTCATTCAAAATGAGCCAGAATTTAATGTCCATTGCAGCAAACCAGCCTTAAAAATGTTAGGCTAGCATACAAGCATTTACTGGCTTTGTCATTAAAGTGGAATAATGTAGGTCCAAAGAACTAGTGCTGTTATTGAATGCTTGAAACTAGACCTCAGAAACAATAAAGGGTTCAGATTTGCATGGATGTTTTGGGGGTTTTTTTAGGTTTTTTGAGAACAGAGAGCAGTTTTCCTCCACTCAAAGACATGAGGAGTGGATGGCCAGGGACCTATACTCTTTTTCTCTTTGCTTTTCTTGATTTAATTTTTTTTCAATGAGACAAAAATAAAGGAACCATTTATCTGCTTTTGTAGAGAACAATTTCATATGACCTAACAAAATCATTAACAGAACAGAGGCTGAAAATGATAAAGCAGACCACTAATAATCTATTTGTTGCGTGTGTGTGTGTTGTGTTTTCGTTTTTCTTACAGCTACTGTTTCAGGTAGTTCCATTTCTTCATCTATTTTCACCATCGTTGTACTCTGGTGACACTGGTTTCAGTGTCAGTGTTATTTTATAACAGCAAGTAGGTCCTTGTGCAGGTCTGCTCTCCCCTCTGAAGCCAATGAGTGCCCTGTTGGCAAACAGGATTTGGTGATTTGTGATTCTGATGCTTCAGCAAGATACACAGCAGAACCAGAAAACATATGATGAGGGTGTCACCTCTACAACTCTCTGCATGTAGAGGGTTCAGGCCTGCCTCAAGAGACTGGCTCTGCTGGCCTCAGAGACACTGCTCAGGTGAGGCGTGGACAGCCTGCACCTGACATGAAGCATCCTTGTGACACGGGAAATTCAGTGGGAATGGATCCTGCTTTTCCGAGAACTGGTCGGGATGCTTGCTTTATTCCTTTCAGTTTTTGGAAAAGTGTGGAGTGTCTTTAAATGGGAACTTTAATGATCTGAGCACTACCAGGGAGTCCAGCTTCCCTACAAAACCCGACCTCTTCCAGGAGACAGTTCTGATCGCAAAGATAAGGCTGCTTTGTAAGAAGCCATCCCCTGCCCCCTGGGGTCTCCTTTGTGAAGTGTGCTGAAATGAAGAGCAGAAGGACGGATCCTTTGGTCCAAAGTGATAGCGAGAAAGAAAGGAAGCGTGACCTGAGTTCCCCTAATTATAGCTTTAAGCACAGAGATCCAAAGCCCGGGGTCTGGTCTTTGCCCGCATGCCTTTTCTTTTTCTTGATG
Source organism: Xenops minutus (assembly GCA_035221455.1). NCBI lineage: Eukaryota > Metazoa > Chordata > Aves > Passeriformes > Furnariidae > Xenops > Xenops minutus. Next base: position 22,178,203 of record JAWWEE010000122.1, on the reverse strand, counting down.
TGAAACAATCCCATAAGTGTGATAGCTGGTCTGTGGGTATCCTAGCAATGATGTGTGCAGCCTGGAGAGATTGTCTGCTGGTTTGCATCAGAGCTCTCTTTATTTTGTGATTAAAGTTACAGCACATAATCTCTCTATCTTCTCTTAAATCTCAAAAACTCCAGTGGTTTTTTTTAACCAAAAAGTCAAGCTAATATTTAACGTCTCTGATAGATTGTTTACTAATATAATTGAAAGGTGCATGCTGAATAACACGGGGTAGGAAATTTTTTACTTTTAATATTGTCTTTACAGATTGACAGCAAATACCACATTTAAAAAGTTGTAGCAAGCCTTAAGCTGTGAAAAGCCAGCCCTGGTTGTGAGCTGTGCCCAGCCATGATAGAATTTAGTATCTCATCTTCTTTAAAAAAATTTGCCTGTTTCCTAACAAAAAAAAGCATCAGTTTCTGTTTATTTCTGCATCTGCTGTAACAGTTTTCTATAGCATGATGTGTGAGTGATGATTAATTGGTTGCTTTTGTTTCAGTTTTAAGGTTTCTGCAAGTGAAAGTGAGAAAGAGAGTGTTTGTGAGCTGGTCTTCTGCCAGGGGTTGTCATTCATGTGGTTGACAACTCCATCTCTCTAGAAGGCCATATAATAATGTATTTCAAAATAAAAAGTCAGTTAAGAGGACATGCATCACTTTGAGAGCGTGTTCAAAGTAAGTGTCAGGCATGTAATTCAAGACCATTTCAAAGCAGGGCTCCTGAGAGAAGAATTAAGAGGAGTGAAGCATGGCTGGTAGTCCCTGTGTCCTTCCCAACCTAACTTTTCTTAACAGTAGAGATGTGGCTTTTTGTCTCTGTCTCAAAGACTCCATGTTCAGCGTTACTGGCTGTGCCTGAGCACTGATGTTGGCATCGATGCTGGTTAAGCCAGATAGTGGTGCCCTTTCTTCCATGCCACCATTCCATGCACAGAGACAACAGTGAAATTGCTCATGGTATTGTCACACTTCAAATGGCTCTGCTAGTATGACAAAAGTCTGTGGCAACCAGGGCATCTGGAGTGACCTTGCTAAGCAGTATCCTGCACTCCTCTGGTAAGAAAAGGTAGCAGAGGTGATGATATGGATCTGTGGTGTGTACTGTTGATTGGACAGCAGCAGCAGGAGTTGCGTCCTTGAATCACTTGTATGCCTGTCCTTTGGAGCTTGATCTATTTCCTGATGGTTGCCTCACTCTTTTGCTGCCACCGCTACAGCCACCATTCAAAGATGAACTTTTAGTGTAAACTGATGTTTTCCTGTGCCACGGGACCCCACTCAGTAGCCTGGCATCTAGACATAGTCATGTGAGTGTTAGGAGGGGTACTAGAGTCCTGCAGCCAACTGAGTACTTTTATGTTTTCTGAATAAGAAAACTGAGTGAAACTATCATGTGTTAAATTGCTCGTAAGGTTGATTGAAGAAAATTTTATCAGTTCTTGACTCAGTCTTTAAATTAGTTTTATCCTTTTTTCCATGGCATTCCTTTGGACTAATGTAAAGACATTATTTCTCTTATCTTGCTGTTTCTGTGCAATATGCCTGCTGTCCTGGGTTAGGGTAGACCCTTCCACTGTTCTGTGACAAGTGTGTATTTTAGTGTCACTGTGATCTTATCTAAAATGCATATCAATACATTGAGCCAGAGGGAGTTTTAAACCCAACTTCTCCATGTCATATTAGAAACAGGAATATATCTTAGACCTGTTTGTGTCTTAAGTGAAATGCTGTTTTCTGAAATTGTTGTCATTTTGGGTCCAGGCACATACTGCATGTCAGTGTTGCTGGGAAGAAGACTTCGATGATTGCTGTATGTTATCCCCAAACCAAAAATGTCAGATAACTGCAGACAAGAGGATCAAGCTTATGTCAGTGAAACTGCAGGTTGTTTTCACCTATAGATAGCCGGTAAATGAAAATTGCTCTCCAATATCTCAGAGAGAAGTGTTAGAAACTATTAGCTGAAAGCTTTCTGCCTGATAGTATTAATTTCCTATTCATTTCATTAAAGGGACATTTTTGGAGAAATTTGTAATTTACAACATGCTCCTAGCAAAATAATAGCTTCAGGAAAAACATGTAATAGCTCTCCTTAATCAAAACAAGGGCAAGTTGTTGCTTATCCAGCTGAAGAGCTGGGTGTCACTAAAGCTTGATTTCACATTTCACATTAAACATTTTACATTAGTTTAAAAAAAATGTACATTTTTTGAAACTGTGTTTTAAGAGAAACACGCATATATTTCAGTACATGCCTATTTGGTTATTTGTTTGTTCTAAACATGTTTATCCTACTGTTTTTCTTTCTTGTTCCTATACCAGTCTCTTTGTCCATGTCCTTCCTTGATTGTGACATATCAGCCAAAAAGAAACAACCTCAAACTGTTGGATTAAAGAGAATTCTGTTCCTGTGGGATAATCAAGCAGATACTACCATTGCTTAGATAAAAGCTGATGATTAGACCTCCTGATGGAGCTGAATGATTCTTGTCTTAGTCACGTAATAAATCAGGTGGGAGTTTCAGCAGGCGCTTGCGCTGTTACTCTCAAGATCAGCTCACACTGACTCTACATATGTAAATAATTAACACAAGATGGAAGGAGATCCAAAATTAAACCACTGATTCTCATGGGGCTTTTCAGAGAGAGGTGGGTGCAAGCTGGCTGGAGATAGCTAGGACTGCAATCTTCAAATGTATTTAGATACCAAGTTTAGATTCCCATGGATATTTAGAAAACAGAGCTCATTTAAAATGATTATGCCAAAAATTTGCTGTGTTTGTTTTTTTTTTTCCCCTGGGGTACCATTGTCCTGCCTAGCTTACCCTAAGTCTGCCTTTAGTTGGGTGTTAGACAGTTTGTACTGTGGAGTTGTGATTCCTCTTACATTATCTTCTCTGTGCTTTGCAGTTAACAGTTCCTGCAGCCTTTAAGTTTAATTAAGCCTCAGGACCTCAATTTACCGCAAAGGGTTATGATTTCATTACAAACAAATAAAAAAGAAAATTTAAATATCATAGAAGAAATAAATTTCTGAAATAACACAGCAATTATTTAGTAGCTGTAATCCTTTGCTTATTGTTTGTGTACTTATGAGGACTGGCAGCATAGTATGTCATGTCTTAGTACCTCCCAAAATCTGGGTGCTTGTGCTCTTTCCTAAAAAACTAAGGCAGTAAAGCCAGGGCCTGGTTTTGAAAGTTAAATATACAGAGTTAATTTTTTAGAGTATGTACTGTGTTGGATTTTCAGAAATGCAGATAATTTCCATTGGTAAATTTATGGTGTGATGGTTGGGTGGAGTTGGGAAGAGTTCTGTGACATGGTGCAGGACTGCAGTGGTATGGGTTGTGGGCTACCATGACTGCTGGGTTTTCCCTTAAAGTACCTGTCAGCATTTCTGGCCTGTCTGTGCAGACTCCCCTGGCAAAGGACAGACTAACAGCTCTCTTTGTTTGGACAAAATGAAAACTGAAAAGCCTTTTCAGACTAATGTGTACCTTTCATTTAGTTTCCTTACTCTGTGCAAGAAATGTATTTACAGATCATAATACAGCAGTTAGAGGGAAGAGATGGGGCTTTTTTGTGTTGCGACAGGAAATTTGCGATTAGTGCTGTAACAAAATTGTACTTTTTGGTGCAAATGGCTGACTTTACTAATAGTGGTGTCGATGCACATGGGGAGGAGCAGAATGAAGGAATAATTGAGAAAACCATGAGGAGCAATAATGTTCCACAGAAGTAGTTTTGTTTTTTTTTTCTCCTTAGATATATGAAGTGTGGCATGCAGTGCTCTTGCCTATATTGCATTCTCCATCTGGCTTGTTACTGAAAGCTCAGATTCTCCTGGGGTTTTCTGAGTTATTTACTTTAATATTCTGCCTTTTATAGAAAAGATTATCTTACAAACTGGATTCTCCATAGTGGACAGATTTTTATGGTTTAATCCTGTTTTTGATATCTAATTCTATTTTTTCCTCTTGAATTTAATATTATTTCTCCTGATACACATACGTAAATGTGCACAGGATTTCATGTTGGGTTTTTTGTATTGTAGTGGTGTCTCATGCAGAGATTCTTTTCTTACCACACTTGATTGAGAAGTAGCTCCTATGGGTTTCAGAGAATTGTTCTATACCTATAGCTTAGGGACTGAGAAATCCTTGTGCGCACCTTGTTCCCTTTAAATGGAGACTACAGCCAAAGCCCAATTAATACAGAGGGAATCCTTTTGATTTCAGTTATCTCTTGGTCAGGCTGCCTGTCTTTTATGGTTCATTATCACTGAGCATATCATAATAAATATATTTATCTCACTACTTGCCTGTGAGGTAAGGAAGAGATAGTCTTTCCACTTTATTGATGGGGATCTGAAGCACAGCACGGTGAAGTGCTTGATCTGGAAAGAGGCTGAATTCAGTTCCTGAAGCCCTGATTTAGTTAAATTCCTACAGTAATGCATCCAAAAGGCCCTGGCAAATGGCTGTAGGTGCTGGTGGAATGTATATATCAGATGATGCAGTGATCATGTGAAGTACTGTGGAAACAGTTCTGGGAGCATAGCTTGGGATCCAGAACTAGCCATCCTTCTGAGCTGAAGGCCTTAAGTGAGATCAGCAAATCTGCTTTCTCTCTCTGTTCTATTCACTCACTCAACATTGTGCTCTGTGGCACATATGCAATAAGAATAAAATCCACTCTGCACAGACTACTGCTTGGAGGCTGTAGGACCCTATTTACAGATTATGGACCTGAGTTATCTGGAACTGAGCCTGGGCAGTGAATGACCATCTCTGCATCGCTCTGCTTCTCTCCTGTGAGATTTCTTGCAAGATGTTGGCTCTTCACAAGAGGGTTCGGGGTTGGAAAGTTCTAAGCTGGCAACTATGACTAAGGGGGCTTTTGTTGCTTTTAGTTGGAAGGTAACTAATTGGTCTCCATGATGGCTGGTGACAGTATGCTTTGGGTTGCTCTGAAAGATGCAAATACAATGGGAGGAAGAACATCTTTCAAACTACAGGAAAGGCAAAACAGCTGGAGTTTTGCTGTCCCTGGGACCATGCCAGGGGCTCTCTCTGTCATTCCTCTGTCCCACCCGTCACGCTTACTGGTACAGCAGTGCATTATGTAGTAAAATATGGATGGTCTCTTCTCGTTTATGTATTTAATTTTATGCAGGAAAATTAATTTTTTTTCTTTTTTAAGACAACTGTGTAAAGGTCCCATTGTGCCTTAAGCAAATTGCTGTGAGATTTAAAGCAGAAAGCTTAGGACTCTGTTTAGGCTTCCCACTAGACTGAAAGAGGTTTAGATTTCCACTGATTGACCACTGAACCCTCCCTTCCTCCCTCCCCTCTGCACCAACTCCACTTCTCTGGCCCAGATCAATGTCAGTAGTTAAATGGATCGGTTATTTGAAAGCTGTCTGTTGACCTTTCCTTCATGATTGATTGCATGAAAAGTGCACAGGAGTGTGGCTTCCAGCTAGGCAAGCAGTCACTGCTGACGGCTCTCTTTCACCACTCCCCATAGCCCACTAGGATTTCCCACAGAGGAATAGGCTGCCTGTGAAGATGCCAGACCAGAGAGTGCTCTCAAGTAACCATAATGAAGCTGAAAGCCAGATCTAGGCTTCCTCTATGGCCATGAGGAATTATTTATGAAGAGGAGACCAGGGCTGAGTGGTTTACTGGTCTTCAAAACACTTCCTGACCGGAGGTCTGGAATTGGAGAACCACAAGAGCCCTGGGTGACACTTGCTTATGGGTGTTGGCAGGTGTCCTACCAAAAATGAGGAAAGAGGACAAAACCAGGGCCATCTGACTTTCTGTGGTGCACACAGCAACATGCACTTGCCATCTCTGTTGCTCATCATCTCACACATCCTCTCCTAGCCTGGAGAAATAATTAACTTTTCTATCTTTCAATATGTATTTGAAATACAAAAACAGCCTGCAAGAGCAGATGCATAGAATTAGTCTTTGTGTTACTCTTCCTTCTTATGCTTTCCCATTCAAAAACTATTGTTTTCAGAGCTTTAATTTGGTTTAAATCTCCTGTAACCAATTCCATGATAACATGTTTTGATTTCTGGCATATGGAACATTTTAGTTACTCCTGATTGTTAGCATTATGAATAATAAACCCACCTTTTAACTCTTAAAATAAAGTTTGACAGTGCAGTAAGTGACATTCTGTTTGCACAGAGGCAGAGAATACAAATTACCCTAAATCAGGTCAATGGGAAGCTTGATGTATGATGATTATGTTGTTTCATCACCCAGTTTTTAGTAGGTTGTGCAGGATTGGTAATTCACTACATGATCTCCCTTTGAAATCACTTTCTTAATAAACATGTAACAACACTAGCCTGATGTAGGGTGCAGCATGACTCTATGCTTAATCTATATTTTACAAACCAGCAATACACCACAAGTAATGAAAAGGTTCATAATGTCAGCGCTTGATTCTGATTATCAGAGAATTGCTTTCTGTAGAGTGTGGGGTGACATGAAGAGCTGGAGAGGAGGATGGAACAGGTTGAGAAGGGGGGTTTCTGCCGATAAATACCGTGTACTGAAGCCCAGGCTGCTGTGTGAAGGCTATTGTGACCTAGGTTAATGGTGGATGCCAGGCAATTTGGCAACTGGAATAACGGGTGGGGGCTTTTGATGGCAACAAATTGTCACCAGCTAGCTTCTTTTTTACCCATCAGTGCTCTTTAGCTCTGGCACTGCAGGGTGGTCTTGCTGAAGGTTTAGCCTTAACTCTTCACAGTGAAGAAAAATGCTTGTGGAGGAGCTCTGAAAGGAGTGAGTTGCAAGTGAGGACTGAGTCCATTGCAGGCTGAAGAGTTCTTGGGAGCCTTAGAGAGGTCAAGATTGTGAACTTACTCCCCACAGATGGAAACCTTCGCAGCCTGCTGTATTAGTCTTTGGGGCGTGGTGTGGTGGAAGGAAGGGCAAAGAGCTAAAAATGTGAGACCTGCCTCATTTGAACTGCTACCTGTATAAGAGCCACCCCAAGTTTCAGCTGCTGTAACTCAACACCAGCAGGTGAATGCCAGTGATAGTTTCACTGCATTACATGGAAGACAACTTTGGATGGAAAAGCCACTTACTTGAGGGTGATTCCCACATTTGAAAGTGGAAATGCAGAGGGCTTAGGAATGGTGCTTTGTAGTATTTATGACTGACTTTGTCCTTCTTACTGCTGTGTAACTTGGGGTTACCACAACTGGTGTTATGGATCTGTGGATCCCAGCAACGGGGCTGGGCTGGAATGCCCAGCTCTGCTTCTGTCCCTGTTTGCTGGAACAAGGTAGACAGAGCCAGACCAGAGCTCTCAGCCTGGAGATCTTCCTGGGCAGTCATAGCTTTAAGGGTCTTCCATGTGGCTGAGCACAAAAAAAAATGAAATCGTAATAGGAAAAACCCCACAGATCCACCCCAAGAATACTTGTACTGTACTGTGGTTAAAGGCATCTTCATGTTCTCTCCATTTGGTTCCACGCCTCTTTCAGTTTTCACAGAAGTTTTACGTTTTTTTTCACCAAGCTAAGGCATGTAGCTGATGAATTGATTCCTCCTCTTCTCACATATGGGGTTCATTAAGGCAGAATTCTCCATTTGCCTTGAATGCCCTAGTAAAGAACAAATGTCATCAGCATGCCACCAGTTGCCACTGGTGGATGGGCTTCACCATCATTTTCATATCACCTTCTAAACGGCCTAATAAAAGATCACACAGAGCTGTTTCAGGGTTAATAAAAGAAATTGTAGCTCTTGTAATTGATAGTAGCTCTTACTCATCTGTGCAGTCAAAACTAATATCCTTCTTTTTCCTAAGTGTGATTTGGTGACTTACCAAATCACAGGGAAGTGAGATTATGTCAGTGTAATCAGGAATAGATAATTTATTTCTTTTCTTGGTGCAAGATAATTTAAAAGTTATTTCTTGTACTGGAGGGGAGAGAGCAGAAGGGAAAAAGGAGACAGAAGAGAATCAAAGTAAATTTAAAAAAAAAAAAAAAAAGTTGGCAGCTAGCCATCTTGCTTGCAAACCCAGTTTGAATCCAGTGCTTTCTTGATCTACAGGGTTGCATGTTTCCTTGCTATCATGACTCATCTAGAGTAACTTCACACAGAACAGTTATTTTACTAAGGGTGGCTAGGGGTGTTAGGCAAAGCAAATTGATGATATTTAAGAAATATTTTCATCATTAGAATTACCAGCAGAGTTGGTGTGTGTTGGAAAGAAGAATGGTACTAATTTGACCCACTTATTCTGGTAAAAATAGAGTGGTACCAAAAAACTCCTAGGCAGAAAGCTGTTATAGTAAGGCCTTGAGGAAGTCGGCAACCCACTGGATGCTATGAACACTGAGAGGCTTGGACTCACGTAAGACTCTTGTGGAAATGGCTCTGCCTTCCTGCTCAATTCTTATACCAAAGTCCTGCAGGGAATCTAGAGAGAGCATCTCTAAGGTCGTTTAATATCCACTGGGAGTGACATTTTTTGTTCCATTTCTTATATTGTTTTTATACCACTTTTCTGGAATTACAAATTAAACCAATAGGGACATTATTCTGTTACAAAGACAGAATGAGGACCTTTAGTAGGGCTAGAAACTACGAACCTATCAAAGATGACATTTACAGTTATAAAGCTGTTCATGTGAGAATTAATTGCTCAAGAGTAGCCAGAACCACTTAGTTTGGGCACTTGGACATAACAGAATCAAGTCTCCAGTCTGTCTGACTCAAACCAGGAGCTTGAATTTCAGTTTCTCCTGAAAAACATCCACTGATTGTCCTGACTATTGGCTGTTGGTTTCATTTCTGAATTGGAACTTGTATCTTACATCTGAAGAAAGAAGGGGCCAAAGCCTCAGAGAAATAAGCTTATTTCATCAAATCATTTTCATTCTGGGTATTATGCCAATTTTCTTTCATGAGAGAGTGAAAGGAATAAGTCTAAAAATTTCCAACCAATTTAATAAAGAATTAAAATATAGTTGCCAGATTGGTACCCACTCTTACTCCCTTCCCCGAGGACCTTTTGACTGCCAGAGCTGAGAACTACGACAAAGCTGAAAAACAAGGATGACTCTGCAATGAGTGCTGGGGCAAATCCTTATCCCAACCCTCATGTCCTTGCTTGGTCCTTGAGACCGAAGGCTAAAGGGAGTCCTTGTGTATCCATCCCACTGATCTTGCCGGGGCTAGCTTCTGAACACACATTTACTGCTCAGGGAAGCAGTTACCGGGGTCACTGTGCTGCTTTGTGTGTCAGGAGTTACACCTGAGAAGAAAACTTGATTCCTGCATGAGGTCTCACAGTGGATCCAAGATAACAGCAACTTGCCTTTGAATAAAACTAGGGTTGATGAAGAATTGTTTTGAGAGCTGAACAGAAATGAAGAGGATGCAAAGCTTTCCCCCCATTTCTTCTTTTCATACAGCACAGCTTTTTTTCCTCTTTTTTTTTTAGCTCACCTTTCCCCCCATCCCTCTGTATCTTGACTCTTCCTTTTGCCAGCATCCCTGCTCAGCTACTTGATGTCTGATGGACTGGGAAGTAAATATATTTTCCCTGCCAGTGCAAGGATGTCACCAGATTTTGCAAACGACTTTCATTCCTTATGGAAATCTGGGCTTCGGATTTCAGCAATTTTATTTCCCAAACGGGCCTTTCCCTGCAGGCAGGCAGAAAGCAGTAAGTTGACAGAAGACACACAAGAGTTATTTAACTCCCTGCCAGCTTAGTATAATGGTCTGCACCGATGTACTATCTTGGGGGAAAAAAAAAAAAAAAAAAAGGAAAAATACCAGGCAATCTGGTTTGTTTTCCTTTAGAGGGAGAAATTGAGACATTTTGAGAGATTAAGTGATATGCCTAAGGCTGGGCAGGGGGGCTGACCAGAGCCCAGACCTGAATTTACTGTTGCCAGGTCATGTAACTCAAGCTCAAGACTTTTTCTAACCTTTTGAATAAAGTGTCTTTAAAGCCAAACAGTTGCAGTTTTTTCTGGCATGGCTTCTTTCACATCATACTAGTAAATCGAAGGATATTAGAAAGTGTAAGAATAAACCCAGGTCACAATATCCTGCATTTTCCTGAAGTCTCTTAGTGAGTTTGGGAACAATTTCTATTTTATCATGGTAAAAAGTAGCACCTGCAGAGGGCTTATTTCTTTGCAAATGTCAAATCTAATGTTTCAAAGAAAGCTCAAGATGAAATGAAAATGAGAGCAGAAGGGTAGGTAGCTGTGATTAGCCTTAAGATTGTTTATGAAAACCCGAGATGACCTACAGCTTTAAATGACATTGATTGGCGTACTTTAACTTTGTGCTAATGGACTAATGACTTGCAAAGCTCTGTACATTCAAAGGAAAAAAAAAAGTGACATCTGTGAAAGATGTTGATTGCAATCTGTGGTATTCATCTGACTTTTCCAATAAGTGTTAAATATGCAGGAAAGACTGCAAAGAATTGTCGTTGTTGCTATTTAAAGGAAAAAAAAAATAAATGATTCCTCAAATAACAAACTATTTTGTCTTTAGTGCCAGGAATGCAACACTGAAAGTGAATAGTTTGAACTGTAGTCTCTCGGCTACAGGCAAATTTTGCTACAGTTCAGCAGCATGTAGTATCTGAGCAATTCCTGTAAATCTTCGGTTTAAAGGAAAGAGTACTGAGGGAATAAATGAAAAAAAAAAAAAAAAAAGAAAGAGAGAGAAACCCCTTCCTCCTCCTGCTACAGAACACAAATCAGCTACCTTTGATTCTTGTTTCCCCCCCTTAACTCAGTTGTATGTTTGAAACGAAGGGGAGGGTAGGATTTGCCTTAAATTTCCAGTGTAGTGACTACTGTTTCTTCTTCTGTTCCTTTTATTATCCTGAGTAAAATGTGCCACTGCAGCAATCCTTTTGAGACATGAAATACTGCTGAAAGGTCACTGTTTAGAGCACAGCCAATATAGCATGAGACACTGCTAATCTATCAGTTCTATGATGAATATGTTGACAAGCAGCTGAATTTTAATAATTAATCATAGTAAAACTAAGGCAAGTTAATAATTTAGAGTCTGATAATGGAGAGTGGTGTGACTCCTTGAGTAGGCAGTTTCTGTTAAGTTTCACCTCTGTTAATTTTAACCAAAAGGAACACTGTCACTTTTAATTATCAGCGAGAAGCTCTTAGAGCTGTATGGCTGACACAGAGGAGGTCAGCTCCAGTACATGTTAACAGCTCTGAGAGAAAATTTGGGGAACACATATAAAGTCAGTCTGAAGGTAATCAATGTGGTTAGCTCCTCAAGCTGTACATTTGCTTTTCCACAGTAGCATGTTAATGGAGAACAAGTAAGCAAAGCAGTAAAAAGGTGAATAGATAGAAAATAGATATTTGTCATCCCAAATATGTCAATTGTGAACGATCAGTGTGAAGCCCTGACCTTACTAGCAGTGGTAGCACAATTGTCATCATCTCTGGAGCAAGCATTTACCATTTATATGCAGCTTTTCACCAAAGTGTTCTCATGACCTCTCCATCATTGCAATTTCCTCCTCTGAAAATATTCTGGGTGGTTCCTAAAGAGGTGAGATGTAGGTACTCATGTTTTTGTTTGTCTTTCCAAAGACTTTGCATTTTTTTATTTAAATAGCCCTTTTCAACAAAAAAGAGGTAAGGAACACTATGAGATATTTCTCCAAGCTCTGCAAAAATCAGTAGCAGAATATGAGAGGATATAAGGATGTTCTGGTGGAGGGAAGGACATGTGTGGAAAGGGAAGGGTGTTGGCACCCTGATCCTGCAGCCCTACTCCTTGCTGCCCCAGAGGCCACAGTGGGAAGACGTCTGTGCTGCTGGTGGTGGGAGCCCATTGGAACCAGGAAAGGAGAGCTATCCAGAGTATGTAAGGCATGAATTCAAAGGAAATCAGCCTTCAGCAGTTCTGCTGCTTAGAGAATATCCCAACTGATAAAAGCACCTTTGCTTTCTTGGGGCTGAATATGCTGGTGTAGGGCCCTACAGTGTGTGCTTCACATAAGATTGCCAGCGTGGCATTAGATGCTGCAGTGCCTGAGCATTGACTTGTGTGTTTCCTGCTGCTTATAGTAGGAAATTCTTGGAATGCTGGTACTACTGAGGTACCTATTCAGTTATCAGAAGCATTTGGCAAGTTTCTAAGGGCAGCCACTGTAGCTGAAATGTTATTTTAGTAATTTTACAAAGCTCTTTGATAAACAGAGGTTGACATTTCTAAGGAACCCTGTTCTTTTCACCCTTGTGGCAGTCAGAGTTGGCTAGTGAAGAGGAAACACCTCACATAGTGTGGCTCAGGTTACACAAATCAGATGATTTAACAGACTTTTCAATGTTCAGTGTTTAAATAGCTGCTTTTGTTCGAGGCTTGGCTGAGTTTTCAGAGGGCTGCTGTTTTCCTCTTAACTGACTTGTTTGTAAAAGTTGACTGTTTGTGTTAAAGATGCATTAGCATGGTTTTAAAAAGAAGAAATAATAAAGCAGGGCATTAAGTAGTTAAAGTATATGGTGTGTAATATTCAGAGTTACTCTACTTGGCCTCAGCACTGTATCAGTGGCAAAAAAATTAACACCAAAAAAATGCATGCAAAGAACGTTTGCTTCTGAGAAGCGCTCCGAACAGTACCCACTTGCCACTCTTACATCTTCGAGTGTGTGATCTTGTCTCTGTTAGTTGTTTGTTTTGGCCTGACTCCAAGGGATTCGTACTAAAGGCTGTTTTGTCACTACAGTTGACATAACTCACAGTTTTTCTCTTTGGTTTTTCACTAGAGATAATCATATTTGTTGTACTGCACAGAATAACTTCATCTCACTGTAGTTTCATGTCATGTTGTCTTGATATGTGATGAAGGCACGTCCTGCCATGATTTTATGTCATTATATGACAAGACACCTTCCTCATAAATTAACACATTTTGAATAAGTTGCAGCATTGGGTCAAGTAACTGTATTGCAAAGTTTTAGGAGTCCAGGAGACCCAAACTAATTCAGAATTAAGAACAAAGCTTTAGAGTAAACTTGTGTGATGTGATATACTCTTCATAAAATCAAGATTGTCCAGTGAACCTTTGTATCATATCTCAGCCTAAGAGTGTAATTAAAAAATGCTCCTGAATTGTCTAGCAAGCACAGGTGATGAAATACATCTAATTTAGGCCTCCATTATTCTAAAACCAAATTTTAAAGTGCATATATCTGCACTGAGTCGTTTCCAGTTGACTTGAATGAAAGTAGTCTCCAAATGTCTGTACTTCTTACTCCCTAAATCCATTACGTAGCAGTATGATGTACTGTAGCAGATGTATGGATGTTTGAAAGAATGGCAGCATCCAGTGCACCATGGGAATCCATGATCCATAAATCATTCCATTTATGTGCTGCATAAAGTATGGCACTTACAGTATGAACAGAGAACGTTACCTGGCAGGAAAGATAGACCTATGTCCATTTTATAGTAAATTGTCATTACTTGCCCATGTCCTGAATAGAATGTGCCAGCATCTCTGAAGTCATCTGTAAACTGCGTGCAATTATGGACAAATGTCTCCATGAAAGGCCCAGGTCTGTTTCACGTGCCCTGAGAAGCCCAGTTGCTTAGCATCAGACATGAGAGCTAAGTCTGTATCTCAGGGGTCGCCAAATTTATCCCCCATATCTTAATGCTATCACCTACCGACTTGATTTATTTGTTGAGGTAATTGCATATGTCACTAGTCAATTACTGTAGAATTTTTATTCTAATTCACTCATCTCTAAATTCCAGGCCAAATTAGACTGCTTTTTAAATAATCCTTGTATTTGCTGTATCTACAGAAAAAAATATTTGAATCACATTTTTATGTACGACAATTTGTATCAGCAGTCATCAGATTTCTTGCTGTATGCTGGAGAAAGACTAACATTGCATTGTTTCTTAAAAATACATGCTTTTGAGTTAGAATCCATATATACATATGTAGGAGGTTTCGGAGGATCTTAATTTAAAATGTTGAGAATATTTTTAGCTGACAGAATTGAGCTGAAGGTATAAAATTGTCAAACCTTCCCCCCACCCCCGCCCCAGTTTTTCTTCTTGCCGGTCGTTCATTACTTTACAGGTTATAACACTGGGCCTTTTTTTTTATTTTTTTATTTTTTTTTAATTTCAGCTTTGTACTTGCTACAGAACATCAATAACTACTTATATCTTCAATACAATCTATGGACAAGAAGACAAATCCAGTCTGCCTTGTTCATGATTTATTGTAAAAGGATTAGCTATTAGGTTTTTTTTTCAGGCCAGCAGATTCCCTTCACTTTAACTATTCATATCTAGTAAATAATTTTTCTCAAGTCATTCAGCTGGTAGATGTAAAAGTGAGTGCTCTCCTACAAGCTCACATAGTCATTGAATAATTAAAATTGCCACTTGCATTCTGGCTTCCATTACATTTTAAACAAGGGACATCACATTTATTCCTTCCCTAAACAAATGGTGCAATGAAGTAACCTCTTCTACATGACTCAAACAAAAGTAATGACAAGAGAGTTTAGTGCTAAGGAGCTGACAAGCTTGGTTTAGGATTGAGATGAATCACAGCCACTGGATGTGCATATTGTTACTTTTGGTCTGTCTGCTGCACTGGTCTGCAGCTCAGAGGTAGTGCTCATGCCTTGGGTGTCCTGTCTTCCTCTATCTCAGGTGGAATTCCGCAATCACTTGCCTGTCAAACGAACCAGAAAGGGCCTGATCCTGCACAGTGCTAAGCAAACCGCAAAGCCTTAAATTCCCTCGGCTCCACCATGATTAACATGCTTAGGTTTGTTCATTCTGCATTAGGCAGGACAGCATGGAGAATGTCAAGTGCTCACTTCTGGTTTACTTGTTTCTGTCCATTAGTTGATCTTTCATTTTTGTTTTGTTGCGCTGTGACAGCCGCAAGGCTGATGCACTGTATCAGTAAAAAGTAACACCTGTTCCATAAAACAGCTAAAGAAAACATCAGACAATTCCTTATAGGATTTTATCTGTTTCATATTACTTTCATATGACTGATGTTATGTGCTGAGCCAAGAAGAAAAGAAAGCAAGCTAACAGTACCTCTGGCCATTTTAAGATCTCTTGTGGCGAGTTTAATGCTCCTTTTGCAGTCATTGAAAGTCATGTGCTTGGGCTGATCATAAAACAACAGTGAAGTAAAGACCATGTAACCAGCAGTGAAAAGAAGTCAGGATTTTCCTCCTGTGGGCTCAGACCTATCGTGGTATAAGTGCCTTTATCTCACTGGTGGTCACAGGTTGCTCCTGAAATAAACCACACTTTGTGTGGGGTAAAGATGTGCTCCCAGGATTTTGATTTTAAGACAGATAAGTATTCTTGGGTTTTTTGCTTGCCTGTATTTTGCAAAGGTTTTTCAGTTTCAATTTTTTAAGAAAGTGGCAGGACAATAAGTGTTTGCATATGCTGCAGCATGGAAAAGTTGAAAGGTAAAACTTGATACTGGTGAATTATTAAACTTGGCTCTTGAGAATAGAATATTCAACATGCTGTAGGATCTACTGAGAGATGCCAGGAAGGCATGATTCTTTCACTGCAGAGCTCCCCAAATCAATATAGGCACAAAGAAGAAGACAGGCCAGAGCAGAGAAAGAATATGAAAATGAAAGTCAACTCTGCTTGCTGTAATGTGGCACAATTGTTTCTTAAGGGTATTTCATGGGTAATGAAGCTAAACAGCTTAGTTTCATTATCCAAGCTGAGATAAATGCATGGGGAATACATTTCAATACATCATCTAAGCTTCCATGTGATTTAAGTCTCCAGTCAAGTCACGGTCTGTTGAACACAACACTGCATTTGTAAGAGTTGGACTTTTAAACACAATTAAAACTTCAGTTCCCAAAGGTACATGAAGTCTACATTTTGGAAAAGGATTTAGTGATTGCACAAATAAAGATGTTTCCCTGACTAATTAGTTTGGGATCAGTGTATGTCCCATCTCACGTACTGTACAGGGCTTGGGCACTCTGTGCGCAAAGCTCAGATGAGAGAGGAAGAAGCAAACTGGAGGGTTGCTGTAGTTACTAGTCTGGCAGAATTGGGCTGTTGGGTTCTGGATCTTAACTTTGGTAGAATGGTAAAAAGAATATTTTCTTTCCTGTTGCATGGAGAGAGACCCTTTTCCTCTAAGAGTGTGCTGAAAACAGAACAAGATACGGGGGGCAGAACTGGCAAATAAAGAGGATTGTGTAGATGTAGGGCTGCAGCAATAATGACCAGTTCGATGTGCTCCTGAACTAAAGCATAGACACTGAGTCATGCCTTTGAGAGGGAAATTGATACTGAATACGCGTCTTAGGGTATTTTGACTTAACAGCATGCAGTGTAAACCATTGCTTTAAAACTTCTTTTAGCTACAATCATCTTGGAGCAATTTAAAAAAGACAGGTAAAAAGTGTAGGATGACATGAAGAGAGCAGAGGCTTTGGCCAGCCTCTGATGGCCTCTTTCCAGCAGAGCCCTTGTCAAGGGTTTAGCCTGTGATGTCTTGGTGATGTCCCTTTAAATGTCTTATGCCCTTCAACACAAATTCCTCTCTCCAAAACGCCATTTATGTTGCTTCTGCTGTGGTGCATACACAGAGTGAGGAAGAAATCTTCAGTGAACCAAATCTATTCCATGAGAAATCGGTGGGGAAACACTCACAGATATCTGTGAAACAGATTCAGCTTCACTTGCTTGATAGATATGTGTTCCAGAAGGTAAAACTTTCCGGTTTGAGTTCTTTGATAACCCTGTGCTAATTGCTGCTCGTTGATAAGCATTGTGCTGTTCTTCAAGCAGTGGGTAGAAAGCAGAAGTTTGTAAGAGATATGGGAGACATCAGAAGGCTATCTGTCTGGCTCATTTGCTCACGTGCCCTTCTATGATCTAAAAAATCTCCTGTGACTCTGCACTCTGTGGAAAAGCCATAATTTTCAAAACAAACATGATGCTGGCGATGCAACATTAAGCAACTGATGATGTTAAGAAATGTACTAATATTCATGTTTGAGGCCGTCTGGTCTGGTATAACCCTCCTGAGCTTCTTTAATAGATAAATACTGTGTATTACACAATGAAGTGCTTTAGGATGAAAGTCTTCCAGTTATTGTTGCTATGTTCTCTGAAAATAACATTTCCTGATTTATTTTTCTCCTGCCTCTTTTGTCTTCACATGTATGCATGTATGTATTTCATGTATATAGATTTATTTTTTTATATCTTCTCTCCTGGGAAAATTCTTTTCGCTGAAGATGTCTGGCTTTCCCTAATGTGACCTAGTGACAGTGAATTAATGAATTTTAGCTTCTTTTCATAAAAACTTCCACCAGAGATACTTCAGTAATAGGATAGTACTGAATATAAGTGGAATATAAATGTTACACAGTTGAAATGCCTGCTTTGATGGAAGAAGGCAGAATTACAAATGTCAGATATTCCAAACTGTTCTGAGTAGATTCATTTGAAATATAACTTCATTGCAGAGAAACAGCCTGGGGGTGAATCGATCTTGTGTGCCTACTACCACGTTCCTTTGGTAGTTGTTTGCGCAGAAATTTGGTCGTGCAGAACTGTATGCATTGGGGAGGCTGGTTCATTTCAGACTCTTTGAGTAATTTTCTTCAGAGTATCTGGGAAAAAAAATAGAGGGAAACTCAGGATTCTTTCAAGTCTTAAAATGTTTCAATGCCTCAGTCTTCTTACAGTGTCCCACTGCAATGTTGCATCACCTGAAAAAAAATAAATGTTACTTTTTATTCCTACATTGTAGATGTATCCAAGGGACCCAGTGTAAGAGGTTATATCCATACTGTCATGCTGTGGTTCTGTTTCTCAGCTGAGTTTGTCATTTCCCACATTCTGCTAAAAGAATGTGATAATGGTGATGCCACACAGTTTCCAGCATCAAAGAGTACTTCCCTCTCACTTACCTCCAGTCCTCACCCACACATCTGGCTGGCGGCCTTGAAGTAAAAGGGAAAAGAACGTGAGTTTCCCTGTGACAGCATTATTCATAATGATTTATTTTTTCCATTACTGTGGTTCTTAGAGGCCACATGTAAAGATCAGGGCTTAATTGCACTTGTAATCATGTGGTAGAAAAAAGCAAGCATCATCCTGAAGACACTTGTTAATAAGACACCCTCACTGACCACAAGTCAAACAGATGTGTAAGATCCATACAGGGGAGAGAAGGTACAAGATAAAACAGGAGGAGCAAGTGTGCTGTATAGTACATGTATACAGAAACCAGAGGAAAGTGTACTTTGCTCAGGTGTCAGACACTGAAATAAATCTCACCACCTTCTGAAGAAATGTCAAGACTAAGCAGAGTGGCTGGACCCGATTCTTACTGAGAGAATTAACAAGCCTGGCAATAAAACTCTAATAATTATGGCTCTGAACAGTTACATTTGCTTTGGAATTTACTTTTATTAAAGCATGAAATTTTATGTGTAAAACAAGATCTATAACCACCTACATAAAACTCGAGATATTTGGTACCTCTGATGGACTGTATTCTGTATGTTCCAGCAGGGCAGATCTTGTATTAGGGGTATAGTATGAGAGCTCAGTGAGTAATTCAGTGTTAGTTATTTCATAAGCTTTGTCTTCAATGAACATAAAATATTTTTTCTCGAATAAATTTATTATATAACTTTTTTCTGCCAATATGCTTTCTCCAATCTTACTCTTAGTATTTCCCGGGTCACTAAGCAGTGACCCAGATGTCAAACCAGAGGTGCTGTAGCTGAGGTGTGGGACCAAGCTCACTATGGGTCAGGGAGGGACCAGCCCTCTCTATTGCCTCCCACAAGCTTGCCCTCACCACCCTGCTCTGCCATTCTGCTGTGTGAGGACCCACAGCTCCAAGACCATCTTCCTCTGCAGCTGTCAACATTGCAGCAGCTTGCAGATTCTCTGCAGCCGGTCTCTGGCCTCCAGCTGTGGCAGGAGACAAAAAAGGGGCAAATACAGGGACAAAAAAAAAGAAGGGTTAGGGAAGGGCAAAAGTTTTTTTCTGAAGGCTGTCTTCTGTCTCTTCATTCTGGAAACACTGGGGCCTGAGTTATGTTTAAGGGTAGCATGGATACAGCTGTTGCCTGCAGCAAGAACATGTTGAAAAGCAAACTTGCTGGAATTACACTTTTGGTTATTGCTCCCATGAAGCACAGGCTTGTGAACCTGGTGATAAATCATGGTTCAAAGCTCACAGCGATGATGAGGTGAAGTATAGAAACAACTACAGCAGAACACAAAGACAATGAAGGAGGCATTGATTTGATTTTGATAGCTGCTAAACAAAGTGGGCTGACAAAAACCATTAATGCCACTTTCAGCTGCCTCCACTGGAGGTCAGCTGCCAAACAAGAGAGGAAATGGTGGGGTGAGTTATGTGCAACCTATAAGACTGATTACTTCTTATGCTTGATGGAGCTAGAGTTGCTTGCTAGTGGATGTTCTGGTGTATCAGAGAGAGACCTGGACTGTTGCTTTCTGGTGGAGAGTTCTGAAGGAGAGACAATGAACGAGTGTTGCTTGCAGGGGACTTGCAATGGTTGTCTATGGGAAGTGCCTGAGCTCTGCTGCTGCCCCAGGGAGGCATGCTGGGATCACCTGCAGATTAGGTGTTCTTGTGCATGGCACGGCAGCAGAACTCAGCCATCCCCAACACTCCATAGGGTGTGTGGGAGGTAGTTTTGGCACAAGTCCTTAGCATAACAATACCATCTTGCTGGATTTTTTATGGTATTATTTAGTGTTCATGGTTTTGTTGTGTGATCAGCCTTCATTCTCCTATACAGTGATACTCAGAGATAATCAGGGTACTGCTATTTGCGTAAAATAGCCCTACAAAGTATGGGACTTGGGGAGCAGGGCAGGGTGGTAGGGCAGGGTGGGGGAATCCTTTTCAGGGAGTAGTGCTTGTGGCAGGTTTACTTATTAAATGTCCCCTTTTTGGTTTTCCTCCACTCTTCCAGGTTCAAAATACTCCTGTTTGGGTCCATAAACATTAACAAGCTTGTTTTAAGACTATAACTGAGCTCATTCTTTCTCAAAACGGTTTCCACCTTGTGTATTATTAGAGACACATTTGTATCACTGTTAATCTGTGCAAAATTTTGCCAGATAAATAGGATTTAGTTTTGAGATCATGGGGCCATTCTGCACAAACTTGAATTGTTTCAATAAGGGAGAAAGAAAGAGTAGCTGCAAATTGAACATTTTACTATTGATAATGGCTGCAGCACTGGTTCTTTCTTCTGTTTTAACATTTCTGTGGCTGGCAACTTGCAAAACCCAACTAAACTTTGCAGTAATCAACAGGCATGATGTTTAATTACGATGCAGTTAAGATAGCTTAGGTAGTGTTAAGGTGGTACTCAGCTGAGGGCATAAAGGAATCTTGAAGGAATGTTTTCCCCAACCGTTTTGACATCACATTCTTTCACTGTGGGTTTTCACATTATACACCATGAAAAATTGTTTGCAGTCTGTTTTGTGTGAGTGACAGAGTATCTTAAAATGCTGTGGATTTTGACAGCAAGTCAGAGTTGGCCTGCTTACTCATGTGTTGGCTTGTGGGCCAGAGACCCAGACTCACAGACCCGGTAGCCCTAATGGGAACTTTGTCACTGAAACTATTCTACTTTTAAATGCCCAATCTGCTTCACATTTCATGTGAAAAAAAGATACTGAAGGTTACTTGGACAAATTGACTGCAGATGTCTGATGTAGAAATCTGTATATTACTAATAGAGGTAAATTAAGTGAGATTGCTAAGTGTTTTTCTGGATATGTTACCAGATAACCTAACTAATGACTTGTGTCCGACTAATGTGCCCTTCCTTGGCAGCAGAGTTGACTTAGAGGATTTCTCTTTGATTCCCATCCTTCCTTTGCTACCTATTACCCATTTAATCAGATTTTTCCATCTTGCCTGTACCCACGTTAGTGTTTCTTGGGCAGTGCTGTAACCTTACTGACAGGATCTGAGTTGAGAAACAAAGCTTTAGAAGAGATTGAGTTATAGCTTTTTATCCATTTTGCTTCTCCAATGCAGTTTGTAATAAAACATCTAAAATTATCAGTGTATCTGGGCAAATGGTGATCTGTTTTCCCCATTCCCAGAGAACAGAGACAATGCTCTCTTAAGCTGTAAATACCACTGATGCCTACTCTAATCTTCCTCCCTTTGATAGTTTCTTTATCCTACCCCTCATTGCATTATTATTTTTTCAGTTTCCATTGTCTTCCTTGCGCGTCTGATAAGTGAGCAGCTTCTGCAAGTGTACAGAATTGCTGGCTTCCAGGACTTTTATTTCCATTATTTGCATCAAGACAATGCTAATGAAGTATGAAACGATGCTGGCCATGAGATGTTTTCTAGGCAAATCCTGCTCCAAAATAAGTAGGCATCTGTGCCTGATGGAGCAGTGGAAGTTGCATGGCGCAAGGAGGACCTTGGAGAGCCATATGTTTGAAGCCTGGTGGTGACATTTCTGCTTTTCTTCCTTATGTGGTTCATTACTACAGTTTGTTTGCTTTCTTAATTGTTCTCTGTTGCTGAGTCTCTGTGGACTGTAATGTATGTAAAACAATGTGTATGATTCAAGAGAAATCAAGGGTTTGACTATCTTGCTGTACATACCAGTATGTGGCATACTGTGAACTACGAATTTAAAGAACCCGCCATATGTAAATCCTAAGCCAGTCATAACTTAAATTCTTTGTTCTTACTATAATTTAATATTTCATAGCATCAGATTTACTCTATAGCAGTGTAGTGCCTAAGGCACTCACACAAAAGTGCATGCACTATAGCAGTTCCAGAAGAAAGGAGCTTGCTTTGTCTGAGCAGGCAAAAAGTCTGGGGAGAAGGGAGTATTTTCATTCTTATTCCACAGAAGAGGCAGATTGAAAAATTAACAGACTGGCTCTTAATCTCCCAGGGTCTTCACAAATGTGGCAGCGATTTAATCTCCTGATTGTGATTCTCATCACAAATTCTGAACTAATCAATAACACGTTTATTCGCCATCCCTTAATTGCAGCAGTATTTTTTTGTTAAATACTCTGTAGTGTCATTAAAAACTAGGTTATTTAAGAATTTTAACCAACATGGGCACTTGAGGCATTTCTAAAGGAAATAGTGTGTGAGCCGTTCGATATAAGAAACAGTAAAGCCAAGTACTTGATTACCCAGTGATGCAAAGCTGAAATCCTTCCTGAAGTACTTTGGAGAAAGCCTGGCAGTGGCATACCACCATGGCACATCCTCTTCACTACTCTGCAGAGCACAGTAAAATGGATGCAAAATGAAACACAAGATTAAAAAGGAAATAATAGACCTGGGCTACCTTGATCTGAGGCCAAGAGCAAGAACATGCCCCTGTCTCCTCTGATTCTCTGAAATGGAACGGCACAGCAGAGAAGGGAAAATTCAGAATGGCAAATTGCTGCTTTGAAACTCCAAATTCAGCATTAAAGAAAATTGAAATGTGGCTGAGTAGGCTGGTGGCCCACTGGAGTAATCACCTGCAGCCGTGTTTTCAAACAAAACTCTGATGAAAGCCACAGGGTGACCAACAAAGGGACCGAAAGCTAATTTTCCACCTACCTTTTGCTATAAATAGTTGTAACTGTAACTCCTGATCCTAGAGGCAGAACATTGCAAGGGAGTGATTTTGTGGCTGGAAATGATGTGTTAAGACACTTTAGGCAAAACAGAAATGGTTGTTGTGCCCCTCCAGCTCCCCCTTCCCCCGATCAGATTAAAACACTGGTACTCTATTCAGATACAAAGAATTGAAGCTAACCAACAAGGCAAAGATTTAGCCAACACAGGAAATGTCTGTAGATAGTTTTCTGAATCCCAGCTGTTAAAAAAAAAAAATTATGAACTGAGCTGACATATGGATAACACGGCATTGTTTTTGCTTTCTGGATAGGAAAGGGGCTTTTAATTGAGTTTTCAGTACATGTGCTTGCTGTTAGAATTGTGTTTGGATAAACCTGCTGGGAAGTTTGCTTTTAATGTATTGTTTTAGCAATGTTCTTGTTTTCTAACATTCTGGTAAGATCAATATTTAAAGGCTTTGAAAGCACTCAAGTAATTTTATTTACAACTGCGAATGTACATTTTGAGGAACTGTTCTTTTTTAGTTGCACTTTTCCCCATTTGGTTATCAATATGATAGAGATAAGAAGACAAATCCTGTTCATTTCCTATTGATTTTGGACTAAGTGAGCAATCAGCCCGTGTAACTCTACTCCCGTGGAAGCTCAAATAACATCTGTAAAAGCAGAGATGTAGTAACAGATGTGAAGGCCAGATACAGGTGCAACGCTTTTGAAAGGGAAGCATTTAATAGAAACAGGAGAAATTAAGTGAATATGGTAAGTAGTTTGGGAAGGCTACCTGATCTATTTGCACTCTTGAAAATGATAGTAATGAAAACATATTTTTTCTCTAAACAAGTGGGGGAATTCCTCTACATCAAAAACTTGACTGGAGTATGTGAAGCAATTAGTGCAAATATACTACAACATTATGGAGCATGAGCATATTTTTTTTTAATTTTGCAACAATAGAAAAAGCCAAATACCCTTATATATTACATTAATGAGATAGATTGTTGCTTTTAATGGAGCTTCTGTGCTCTGCACTGCACTGTATGCAGATTTGCTAGTTAATAAGCCTGAACGGTGTTTCTGTTCATGGAAAATGAATCTGAAACGTTTGTCAGATTATCTGTTTGGCATGCCTGACTGGTGTCTGGAGTGGCACTTTGCTAATGGGATATTACTCAGTGTCATTAACCCTCAGAAGTGATTGAAAGGTGAATTTATATTTGCATCCTGCTGCTCAGAACAGGCGGTGCTCTGGATTAATCTGGTGCCCTGTGAAATGGTGTTGCACAAGATAAAACAAACCATGCATCTCAGAAAGTACATATCCCTAACTCTTGGTAGCTTTTTTCACTTAGAGGAATGTCCTGTTGTGATTATGGTAAAATGTGGTCATGAAGTTGCTTGTGGGAATGTTTGTTTGTTAGCTGTCTGTTCAATATCATTAGAAATCCAAAGTTTTTGTAATTCCTGTGAAAAGCTTCTGATTGCTTTACTCATCAACATTAAAACCACATCAAATATTTTGGCAGCTGCATTGTGCATGAATAGCTTTTAAATGTTACATTAAAAGGGGGGGATTGGTCTGAGAAATGCAGAGCTGATTTGTTTTTTTTCTTATTGATCAAGAAAGTGTATCTGCTTGCATGCAAGTAGATTACTTTCATCCTACAACATATTTCCTTATCCACTGAAACTGAATGTGTCTTATTTTCTTTCTGTAGGCAGAATTATCATTGTTAGTTTGTTTAGGGTTAAATAACTACTTAAGTTTTTGCATCCCATAATATTTTTGCAAACCATATTCACTGCTAACAGTCTTTAAGGAAGTATTACCAAGTAAAGCCACAGTCTTTTCATTTGTGTGGATCTTTTCATTTGTGTGGATTTTGGAGCTGAAATGGGATTTGCTATGACCTATTCAGGGTGCAAGGAGATATAAACCAACAAAACAGAACAGGTTCTTGCTTACTGAAAATTGAGAAAGATGAAGGCAGAGAAGGTGATGGGTTATTCTGTATCTCTCCTGATATGACTCCTTTCTGTTTGGTTTTGCATAAAAGTTTGAGTCTTGAAATAATTTGTCTTCTGTTAGTTTGTTTGGGGGTTTTTTTGTAATTTTATTTTTTGTAGTCTTGAAATATTGGTGTCTTTTTCTGTGTAAAAAGGGGAAAAAAACCCTTAGCACTTTTGCACTGTGCTTCACAAAAGACAGAGTAGTGTGATATACCGTGCTAATCAGCTTTTGACACACCCCAGAGCTGGAAATGTTTTCAAAAACCTAGTGAACGGGGATTTATTTCCTCAAGACTCCCACTCAGTCTGCAGACAAAATGCCCAGTGCTCCAGCAAGATTTACCCGCGTAACAAGCAGTGAGAGCCTGCACCCAAACTGAACGGAGCTGGGGTGGGGGGAAAGAAAGGTGTAAGTGAACACTGTGACATTAACGAGTCATTGCAAAAACAAATGCAGAGCTGATCTTAAATGAGAGGTGTCACGGTAATAAATGACTTCTGAAAATCGTGGTGACAGGCGTGTGTGTCCGCGATCGGGGTGTGGAGGCATGGCCACCAGCGCTCGGCCACGCGTGCTGCTGGGACGCTGCTTGTCTCCCATCTCTTTGAGAACGTGCCCCTTCTTATTCATTTTCCTTGTAGTTAGGATTAGTGCTGTCTCCATTTATGAAATTTAGCCCTCTTTCAGGGACTTGAGAAATAATGGACTCGCTGTTCTTCTCAATTAGTCTTTTATTGTGTTTAATCAGATAGAGAACAGCTTTCTGTCGTCATGCCTTAATAATAAAAATACACTGATGAGCCTAATTGTTATAGCAATTAGACCTCAAACCCAGGAGCAGTCACCCCTAAATTTTATTGTTCAGAAAAGGATAAATGCAGAGCAACCTTGAACGTCTTTCCAGACGTTGATTAGCTGTGTGGCCTAAGCACTGAGATTCTTCTGTGCGTTATTTTTGCTGTTATTGGATGGTAAAACAAAGAAAAGAAATCCCGAGGAGTTCATCTACATTGACATGATAGATTACAAGAGCTTCTCCAGGGCATTTGTTCGTCATGTATAGATAAATTCCATCTCTCTCTCCTTTTTCTGTAATGGAAAGATTGCTGCAACGTGGGAGTTAATTAGCAGAGCTGTTTATGAAAAGGAAGGCGGGGGGGGGGGGAGACTTAAGCATGGATAGACGGATGGATGGGTTGATGGATGAATAGATAGATGCTGGGATGATTTTAATATTTTTAAAAAATCCTAGTGTACAGGGGATTGCAACATTTGGAGTTTGCCCATATTTATAAAAACAAAATACTACTTTCTGTCAGCCCTGGAAAAGCACTGTACAGTGGATAGTTTTAATTTTTCTGTGTGCACGTGTTTTCGTTAACTAAAAACACTGTCTGGACATTTTGTAATTCCGCTCACTAACAAGCAAGTCCCTTCATTCACCCAATGGAAACAGGGTGAACAGCACAGAAAAATTCCTGAAAAATAGCTATAAAGTTTAACTAATGGTTAAATAGAGCCTGAACTGGTGATATAGTCTACTAGTGGAATTGTTATTTTGATGAAGAAAATATATGTGGTAATAATATTCATAAAGAGAAGAAAATGCTATTAATTTTGAGCCTTTTTTAGGGAAAAAACAATTTGTTAAAATTTGTTTATTATTTTCTATATTAATTTGGAAAAAGTTGCAATATGTGATGAATGTGTTTAGTTTTCTGCATTTCACTCAAATAGGAACAAGGTAGGGACCTTCTCCTATTTCCACTTTAATGACTAATTCTCATATAAATCTGAACAGATTCAGACTTTTCTGCTTCTGATGAGTTACCATTCCTGGTTTGCATTTGCAAAGGAAAACACAAGGACCAGCAGAGCACTCTGTTACTTAGATTTCCATTCCTCTGTTCTGATGTTTATTTCATTTTATCCGCTTTTTAAATAAACCCATTGTTCCAAAAATAAATATAAAAATATTCAGTAGCTCTTGAACTTAAAGAGTGACCTCATGAAATAATTTATTCCCATTTTAACTTAATTTATGTAAACATATTTTTAAGAGTTGATTGAAGCCTTTTCATTAGACTATATATAGGTTTAGCTTAATAATGTATCTTTGACTCAGAATAGGTTTTCATTACAAATATAAATGTTTTAAAAATATACAAAAGTCTTAAAAACATTACAGTTATCTGTAAAGTCCATTATCAGGATGTATATAGATAACATTCCTTTGGACTTTAAGAGGGGAAGCACAAGGTTCAAAGTGAAAGCAACAAACATTCTTTGCTAATGAGCCTGTATCCAGTCCTATATGTAAACATGTCAGACAAAACACATTTTGAGATTGCACAGAAATACTTTGAAACTTGCCGTGTGATATGTTTCACAGTTACCTTATTATGTGTTGATCTGGAAGAGAGTGTCTTACTGAACATGAGACTAGCATGTCCCCCAGCCTCACATTTCATTCTGTGATGTAATGAAGAAAATAGTATGATTGTGTTCATATGAAAGTTGAGGTACTGCTTAGGGAGGCTGTTCAAGTGGAAAGAGGACATATTGTCAGAATAAGAAGCCATTTGTGCTGTTTGGTCCTCCATTACCCTAATGTAGGTGTTTGGCTTCTGGAGCTCTTCATGCCTTAGGCAGAGGCACACTTCATCTTTTTGAAACAAACACCTCCCCACGGCTGGTCGATGCTTCCCTGTGCTTGCTGCTCACAGAACAATCTTTGTTTAGGGAGGCTGTAAGATGTCCAGCTGCCCATGGTCTTCTCAAAGACATGTCTCTCTCAGGTGTCTCATGAAGTTTTTAATTTCCTAAAGCCGCCTGCAAGAACGCAAGGTGGTCACAAACACACAGCATGGCTATATACTAACTATCATCAACGAATTGTGCCAAGTCCTCCACGTGTTTTTTATATACAAATAGTAGTAGAGAAAGTGAGCGTCCTTCCACTGAGATCTTGCCACTGATAGACATTAGTCAGGTTAACAGTAGCATTTATATGTAGGCCGTGTTTTAAAACATTATTAGTTGAGACCCTTCTCACTAAGAAGGGGAAGATCATGAACCCATTTTCAAGGCAATAACCTGGTGAAACCCACTTAGGGCAAACGTCTCGCTGTCGCTTGGAAAAATAAAAATGAGGTGGGGACTCATTCTTTTGTCCACATGAGAAACCACCCATTGCTCCTTGAGTGCTTGGGGGGCTCTGTGATTGTTAGATTTTAAATTTTTAATTGTTTTGTTAGCTTAACCTGCAGTTGACCCATACAGATTTCATTCAGAGTGGTGCCACTTAGTAGTAATGCATTTTCTGACACCCTGTAGAAATTATGCTGCCGGCATCGCAGTCTGGACCACCAGCCCGGGCGGAGCTTCTGGTGGGCTCATCTCCTGCCGGAGAGCCTTGTACAAGGCTGCTCTTTTATTATTTAGCACCTTGCTTATGGCATTGTGCTTCAACTCTGGAACTTTTAAAGTCCACTTCCCAGGGGTTCAAGGGCAATTATTAACCCCTGCAATGCCAATAATCTCCACGAAGTGCAAACCCTATAGTTGTGTGTGTGTGTGCACCTGGCCGGTGTGGTGTATGAGGCATTTTCTTACCACTTGACAACTTTAGATGAATTTAACCCCCATCTTCTGTTACTCCCTCAGACTCATGTGTGAGTCCCTTTCTGTGTTCCTAGGTTTGGAGCATAGCACTCTAATGACAAAGCTTCCTTTAGCCTTGAAACTGTCAGAATTTCACTCTCCATGTCTTATGCCATCATGTATTGTTGCCTGCAGAAAGGGATATTTAATCCGGTTTATTTCCAGTGCATGCCAATATAAGTACTGATCTCTTCAAGTGGAGCTTCTAAAAATGTCTAAGTAAAATACATGTTTTATAATATAAGGAAAGCTGACCAAACAGGCTTGTTACCACACTGATTGCTGCTCATATTCACTGTTCCATGCCTTCTTGAAAGCATGATCCTTTAGGAAATCAATTTTAATTAAAAATTTTCAAACCACAACAAGTTACAATTAAAAGCCTTAGTTTTTGGAACAACCAAAAGAAGGTATAATCAGCTTTTCTTCTAGAATGTTTGAGAAAATATTTTATGTCATGAAGTAGAAGTTATGAAAAACAACCAAATTCATTAACGTTTTTACTTTGAACTTGAAGTCCCAGCACAGGCAAGAAAATAATAATGCCAAGAAAAGGTCAGCATTGAACAAGCACCATTCTTGTGATGGCACATCCATCTCCACAGCTGTCTGCAGGGATGCCAGGAAAGGGAAACCTGTGGGTGAGCCCTTGTGTTTCAGAAGGATATCACCTTCACAAAGGCGCTCCTCAGGCTCAAGAGCTCTCTTTATAGGCTACCCCTGAAAGAAAAAGGCTCAGATATTTTAAAATGAAGCTGAGTGACTAAAAAACAAACGTGTGCAAAAATGCGTGAGTAAAAAGCCAAGCTTACACCTGTTTCCCTTGTATCTTTTGGCCCCATCTGTGCAATGGAAAAGCATTTCTTTTGCACTCAAATAAGCTAGATGCAGATGGCAGCTACCTACAGTCCCAATGCAGCTGTACTTTAAGATCTTTGCATTTTGCTAATTTTTCGCACAACGGCTTAAACTCTCTCCTAGGGTAGGGTAGATGCTACCTGCCAGGTGGCTGCAGCAAACCACTCTTCCAAGAGCATGGGGCTGATCCAGCCTTCATTTCTGCAGCTACTCTGCCTGCCCTTCCCAGTGCAATGGAAAGCTAAAGATGTAAATGGTATGGCACTGGCATGAATCCTGTCCTAAATAGATCTGTACCTCCCTAAGCTTTGAAACTGTGGACTGTGCGTCAAAACAAAATGTGGCAAACGGTTATGCAAATGAGGAAGGGAAAATGTGTTATTTCTTGAGTGCGAGATCTTGCAAATGGATGTCTGCTGGCTGACAGAGCCCTGCTCTCACATAGAGCTCAGAAAAAGTCTGCAAAAACAGGACAGGGCATCTCCATTTATCTACTTGCAGGATTAGGACTATTACATTAAGGGGAGGAGAAGAATGTAGAGCCTTACAGAAAGTTGCAGTTTGGAAAGGTTTTTCCATAGACAGATTATCACCGCTTCAGAACTAAGTACTCACACAAAATTATTGCAGTTCTTCTGTTAAAGGGATATTAGATGTGAATTTAATCTAACCTATCTATTTGCATCAGATAGATCATGAGTTATTACTGATGATTACTGAATTCTCCTTAAGCATTTGAAATTCAGACAGGATGCTATGACGATAAAATTGAGTAGAAAATGACGACAGACAAGTGTGAAGCTGGCTATCCTATCTTCATCAAGAAGGAAAACAAACCCTAACACATTGTAAGCCTTGAAAAACAAGGTAGATGGTCAGAAAGTCTTTCCGGTTTTGATAATCTTCACATGCTTCTTCTGTTTATATGAACTCTAAAATCCAGTATTTTTAACCTTGTTCATTTGATAGCACATTTATTTTCCAGCTGTGTGGTATGAATCATAAAATTCATTAAATAATTAATTGGGAATCAGCTGGGAAAATAAAAATGAATGAAGCCCCCATCAGACAACTCTTCCCCCCAGTCCTGACAGAGCAACAAAAGGAGAGAGAGAATCAGAAGCTACCCTCCTCCGAGTCATTTGTTGTTGTTGGTTTATAAGGTAGCATTTGCGCTTTTGTGGCTAAAATCACTCTGAGCAGATCTGCTGTGGCTTTTCACAGGGTCAGCTGGCAGAAAAGCTTTGCACTTGTGATTTATGACGTACGTGCCTTGCACCGCAGTTTTGTTAATGCTGTAGACCCAGGTTAGGCTGAGTTCCAAATTAAGAGGGACCTTGAGGGAGAGGAAGGTTTTGAGATCGATCATCAGATCCTTATTTTGCCTTTTTTGTTTGGTTGGGTTATTTTGTGTGTAGGGTTTTTATTTTTTAAAAGAAGTAAAAAAAAATAAATGTTATTTTCCACTTTTCAAAATGGGAAAATGAGTCTGGAGTGTCTGTTTGAGTGCCCTAACATCTAATGGAGAGACACATCTCTTTAGTTCCATCTTGCTCATGGTTTGCCTTGAAAAGCAAGCGTCTCCTAATCAGTCAGAATTTTAGAGTGTTTATTCCTTGCACAGAATACTTAAAGATTAATTTTTTAGCTCACAAGGCTATTTTGGGAATATAATTATTAATATTTATTAATTTAATTTTCTTTCATTAAAACTAACAGCTAGTGTTTTAATTTTTAATACTGCTTCTGGTAGACCTGGTCTTAGAGGGAACATAAGGGTGCTCTTGGGAATCTTGTTGAATTTATAGCTGACCTATCCAGTATGACTCATCAGTCTTCAGAGAAATTAGAGGTCCATTTTGGTACTTCTTTGTCTAGGGTTTTTTATCTGCAAGAGGGAGGGAGGAGGTGTTTAAACACTTACCAGCTCAGTAACTATCCACAGACATAATTGAAAAGCTCACTTCTAAGTGTTGGTCAGGCCATGGTGAATTTGACCCAAATACAGAAGGAGAGAAAGTGATATAGTCCAGTCAGGTCTGCTGAACTGCTGGTAAGTGACTGGAGAAAATACGATGTATGGATGAAAAGAGTCAGCAGGTATTTTTTGCTCCAGGCTGCCCTTCTGAGGATCAGCCAGCTGAAAAAAAACACAACCAATCGACCAAAACCAAAACCTAAAAAAACCTGATTATGTATATTGAAAACCAAAGTCCTTTCGGGGCATCCAAGGTCATTGAGCACTTATTTATCTGAACTGCTTTTGATGAGGTTTCTTGTGATTTGCTGACACTCCCAGAAGTTCCCCACAGTTCCTAATGATCAGAGGAGCTTGTGCCATTGGGAATAATGTGAGAAGCACAGATGAGATGCAGCCATGGTTGGTCACTGTGGCTTGAGGCATCTCATGGTGGCCCAGCTTCAAGTATGGGTATTTAGAAGGCACCACGCCTTTGGAGCAGAGCTTTCCAAGCTGTCCATCCCTTTGAAACCATGAGTCTTGCACGTAATCTCTGAAGGTAGCATGGCATCGTTCTGTTGAGTATTTCCTGCCTGGCTGAAGGCAATGAGGGACTTCAGAGCACACAGCCAATGAGAGACGCTATATGGCTAGAGAATCTTTACTTTGGCATATCTGTGTGTGCTGGTTTGGCTGGGATGAAGTTAATTTTCTTTACAGTAGCTGGTACAGTGATGGGAAGTGGTGAATGATTTCCTTGCTTTGCTTTGCTTGCATGTGCAGCTTTCACTTTACCTGTCAAACTGTCTTCATCTCAACCCAGGAGTTTTCTCACTGGTACCCTTCCCAGGGTAGGTACCCACCAGGGAGGGACTGAGTGGCTGTGTGGGGGCTTTGTTGCCAGCTGAGGTTAAACCACGACACTGTGAAAATCACGTTGCTGGGTTTAGTTTTCTCTATTGATTGGGTCTTTGTAGTGTGTCAAAAGTGTCAGGAACCTGAGAGGCTTCTTTTAGAATTGCTTGGGTTTTTTTTTCCTTAACTTTCTAAGAAAAAAATAAGGTGTTGTTTCTAGGGTTTTCCCCCCACCTAGATAAATAGCATTAACATTGACAGAAAGGAATCAAGTTGCACATGTGAATAACTTTTATGTGAGAAATCTCTAGGGAAACCTGAGGGTTTAAATCTTACCTCTCTAAAAGAAATGGAAAATGAAAATACACACACACACACACACACACACACACACACACACACACACGTGTGTGTGTATATATATATATATGGTGGTCAGTTTCTATATACTTAAGCATATAGGCACTGGTTGTGTCTATCAACATATGTGAATACAACTCAGTGTTGACAGCTTTGTTCAGTGTGTCTGCCTCTATGCAGCCAAGGTGAACAGAAACAGACACTGAATTGTTTTCTCACTTTTGGGTTTCTTGTATGAATAAGAACCCTGGTCCTGCACTGAGCAGGGATCGCTGCAGTGTACAGTGACTTGAGTGGTGACATGTGATGTGTCCTCTGTATGAAAGTTAACCTTTATTCAGATCTCAGGATCAGGCCTGTACTCCATCTGTTCCTGTGATGTTCTCAATGGAATATTTGCATGCTTTGAAATGGTCCTGTAGATGGTCTGTAGATGCTCTTGTGTGACTGCTCAGGTTTGTGCAGGTAGAGATGAGGTGTTCTAGCTTCTGCTCTTCATGTTGCTTTCAGATTACACTGTCCCTCCACCTTAGGGGATGTCCAGGACCTCCCACATCTAGTTCTTCTCATGATCAGTACACCAGAGATGTGAACCTGCTGGTCTCAGAGCTGCAGCAAGAATGCAGTGGATGGGGAGGTTCCTCTTAGGCAGTGGGTATAGAGCAGTTAGTGTGCTTATTTTCTGTGCTGTTGCGGATTTTCCTGGAGCACAGAGAAACCAACAGTGACAGTGGGCTGACAGCTGCCTTTGTATTGCATGGAAATGTTACCTGCCTTAGACAGATGGCAAGGTCAACTTATGTACAATGTAATATTTAAATTACAGGCTGTGGAAATGTGTATTCTGACCTTTTTGTAAACTTTTTTGCTACTCGCTCTTTTTGTTTTTATTCATTCACCAGTGTTTAAAAGGAAAAAAAAAATCCAGCAGAAGGTCTGAGACTGACATTTCCGAGTGAAACAGAGAGTGCAAAATTTCAGTTTGACCCTGGCACTGCAGCTGCTGAAATATTAATGGCATTAAATGCAGGTGAATCGGAAATGTGTGTGCAGGCCAAAGATTCCTCCAGGCGGTTTTCCTCGAGCTCGCCTGCTCCCTGCGTCTCTGCCACCAGCAGGGCATCTCCTCTGCTCACCCCAATGAGGAGTGACAGGGGTGATGAGGACGGCAGTTATTGCAACAACCTTTCTTTGATAGTGAAAGCTGTCCATCTGATCAGATTTAACAGCAGCAGGGATTGTTCAGGCAGTGCAAAGCCACTGCTGGAAAGCACATAAGCCATCTGAGGAAAAAACATGCATTCTTGCACTGTGCCACTGCCCAGCCCATGACTGCTAGGCTTGGGCACATGGGTGACTTTATTGAGGTGAATCAGGACCTCAGGCTGGGCTGCATTACCTTACCAGAACCAAGCTCCACCTGCAATCTTTCCACATTTCTTTTTCACATGTATGTTGTAGTGTGGGCTACCCTAGCACATGCTGCGGTATCAAGGTAGGGGACCTACCCACTCTTCCTGGGATTTGCTTGCTTCATTAAACAACTGCAGCCTGAGGTCTAGAAAATGAAATATTTGATGAATATTAAAAAAAAACCCAAAACACAAAAAACAACAAAAAACCACTCTTGGCTGTCTGTCCCAAACAGTTTAGAGGGTGGCGGTGCTACACGGCTGTCAGGCACTAAGCTCCCGTAGCAGCAAGATTTTGTTAGTGTTAGGAGGTGAAATATTTGGAAGCGGGCACTCTCATGGCTGCCAGAACCATTTGAATTGTTAATTTACATCAGTGTCATGCCAGCTTTTTTACAGAACTGGTTAATGAGGTAAAGCAGTTATTTCGATACTGCCACATTCAGGTTACTGGAAAATCTGCTGCGACATAAATGGACTTTAAAAAAAGGCAAAAATAAAATTACATGTCTAATCATTCCCTCCTCTCCTTTTTATTCAAACAAAATAAAATGCTAAAAGGGGATTTAAATGATTACATATGTTCCCAAGGCATAAGTTTCACTCCTTTCTCCTTTTAGGACCTGAATAAATCCCATGAGTTTGTTCTCAAAGTTAGTTCTCTGTCAAGTTTGTTGCCTGATTTTTCTTTTACTTTCTTTCTGCTCTTTCATCCCATCATTCTTCCCTCCCCCAACTGCCACTACACACCATCCTTGCTCACTTTCTTGCAAAGCTGCCAAGAAACTGTGAGCAAATTTAATGTCTGCTTGGTCTCTCAGTGACCTTGAAAAAATTACTTTGCATCATTAAAAATTCATAGAAATGAAATTTTTGTGAGGAGACTGGCACATGCAAAATTAGTACTTGTTGAAATGCAGCTGGAGTAATCCAACCTTGTGAACTTTCGAAATTGTAATTCTTATGAGAGCTAATTGCGGCCACCTTACAACTTGGATCAAGTGTTGCTGTTTGACTTCCTGAAATAATAGCGTCATATGCATGATATACCTGTAAGCACGTGCAGTACAAGGGCAGGAAATATTGATGCATAGCTTTGCAGAGACAAAAATGTTTAAGGATTGTTGTTAAGAGCTGATACACTGATAAGTGCTGTAGCAGGATGCAATGCCTAAGTGGGATAGTTGGGAAGTAAGTAAATTATAACGCTTTGCTGCTGTTAGTGGGCTGCATAGAGCTCTGGGCTACATATCTACTATGTGACATTAATTAACTGTGGTGCTAATTCAGCCCACATCAGATGTGACTTCCTGAATGCTCAGAATTTAGCAGTCCGCATTTTTTCCCCTTGTGTTGGTCAACTAAGCTGTAAAACTTGGTTGTGCGTTTGGAGGGGTGAGAACCAAATAGCAGGTCTGTGTGCTCTGTTCCATGTAGTCTTGCTTTCTTGTTATACACAAAGAATTTTTTGCAGGGGGAAAACAATTAACTGCTAACTACTGAAGAACACCAGGTAGCAGCAAAGTGCACTTTGCCTTCTTCAGCAGTGTGGCAGAATGGGGGATTTAAAAGATGACACAGCTGAGGGACATAAAATGCAGTGCTTACGGCACCTGAGCAAAAGGGATGCTGTCCCCATAACCCAAGCACACCAGGTTGTTCAGCCCCGATGGAGGTAAGCACTAAGGGTTTCCGAGTACTGACCAACATCCTTGTGGTCTAGCTTTCAGTTTTTTGCAGTTTATTCCTTGAAGGCTGCTTGTTAATACAGGAGAGCCCTGTAGTGTATTTGGCATGATCCCAATTTCACTGGACACTTTCCATCTGCTTGCTGGATTTGAGGTTTGGTTTTGTTGTATACACGGGAAAAGAAAGTGATACCTTTTATTCTTATAATCCATGGAGACTGTTTTACACTGTCATTAGTTAAAAAATACAAACATTTTGGGTGACTTCCTGTGGAATTCAGTGTGTGTCACCAGAAGCGTGATGCCCCAGGCTCTCAAGCAGAGCTGGGAGCGTACAAAGGCTGCAGCTGGCAGCAGCAGTATTTTGTTGTAAGCAGCTTTTGTTTGCCCAGCTCTGAAGCATGTCTGTGAGCTCAGTGGACTTGCTGAATACCAGTTGCAGCTCTGTCATCAACCATGCCATGGTCCATATTGCTGTCACAACGTAATTAAAAAATCATTGCTCTCAGTATTGTTTGGCACTGTGGCTGAACCAAAGCAGTAAGCAGCTCAGATAGGATGTGTCTGAATGGAAAGAAGTTTGACTGCTCAGCATATTTGCAGCCAGAGTCTGTGAGGATAGCAATACTTGCATAACTTTGGGGAACAAGCTCACTCCTTTTAGATTTTGCTTTGTTCCTGGGCATTTGTTTTCCTGCCTGTTATATGGTATCTTCGTTTTTTGAACACATCCTGTTGTCTTCCCTAGTGCTTTGCTGCTGGATGCCATTAGCATATATCTGGGCCACCCCTTGTGCAGACTTGTCCCCAGGTGAAAGCCCTTGTGGTCTGGGATGGAAAGAGGCTGCAATTTACTGAGTCCATTATCACCTCCGGACGTGTAGAATGATAATGGAAGTGACAGAGGTGCAGCTGAAAATTGGCTCTTAATATTTTATGTGTTAAAGCTGAGGATTGGAAATCTCACACTGCTCTTCAGGGAAAATGAAGTGTGTGTGTCTTCTCCCGTCGTCCCCCCGGCTCTTCCCTCCCATCACATTCAACCACTCTGCAAATCGACTCTTTTTTTACACCTAGTTACGGTGGAAACATTGTGCTTCAGTAGTGATATTTTAAAAGACAATGCTATAAAATAGTGTGAAGAAAGATAAGTTGTCCTAGGTGGTAGTATGGCACCGTCAGGATCACTGCTGCAGTGAAACCTTGTCGGATGTACATGCAAAACTACTTGTTCCTTTCTCTAAGTTAGGGATGAAACAAAATGACTCCCATGGAGCAGCATCTTCAAATTGCTTTCCCTCACGTCTTGTAGTCTGTGACCTGAGTAGTTTCATCCCCCTGCTCTAATGCTTGCAAATTATGCTCTTTTATCAAGGCAGCTCACTTCCCCCTCCTCTGCACACACACACCAAACTATTATTCAAGATTACTGTTCATCTATTCATGTGTAATGTGTCATGGATACATAATTTTGAATAGTTTCTTCTTCTAAATGACTTATGCAAATGGCAAATTAACTTCCTGGCCTTTCACCAAACTCTGCAGACTTTCTGCATCTTCCTGGTAGCTATTACAAGCAATATTAAATGAAATTTGTTCTTGCAGCTTGGCTTTATTAATTTCTCATGTTCTTACATCAGTTGAAACACTTAGGATGGGGTGCTGCCATGATTCCCATTGACCCAGAGATTTCTGGAGTGCTTTGAAGGACTCCTTCCCCTCTTCTTAGCCTCTTCTGTGCAAATGCTAAGAGTGGGAGTAAGAGCACACTGCTGAAAGGTATTTTCACACATACAAATGGCATTCTGGCTTTCCTTGTGTGCTCTGCATTTTTGAATGAGATATTCAGCACAGTGTTCATACGAATTGTGTCACTTCCCTTGCAGGTGAGTCTTACAGCAAGCAGACTCATGGGCCTTGTGTTGCAAGGCGCTGGTGCAGTTTACTGCCTCCAGTTGGCCTCTATTGTAACAGCCCCTAAACACGTTCACATTCAACTCCGTATCATGGTGCCTTACTCTGTGCTGTGCATTGTTTCTGCTGTCCTACTCACAACTAGAAATGTTTAAATATTAAAGGGAACCACCATTTTGTAGTTGTGCTACATAGGCTCAGAGGCTATGAGTTGTGTGGATAGTAGATTAGGCTTGGATTTAGGGAACCTAAATGCTAGCCATGGATCTGCACAGATGATTCCTGTCCATCCAAATGCATGATTTCTCCATGACTTGATTTTTTTTTTTTTTTTTTTTTTTAATGAGAAGTAAACACACTTTCTCAGTAGAGTTGTTGTGACAATGGAAATGCTTAGGAAAAGGCAGTGTTACTCACCACTTTACAAATTGGTGAAATAAAGCCTTGAAAGAACTTTGCTGTAAACACGGCTGAGGCATCATAGCTAATCAAGTCTGTATAGCTTGATGAACTAATTTAACACAACGGAAAAATGCTGCCCACCCCTGCACTCTTCCTGCCTCTCTTCTTTGCAGAGACATGCCAGGATGCAGAGAACACCATTAGCTGTAGCTGGTTAAAACTGGGATGCAGGAGATAGACGTGCCACTTTGAGGAGTGGGTAAATTGCCAAGATAATAAACAAATCTTCAGCAGTTCCCATTTGTTGTCAAAGTTATGGAGATTTTTTTAATTAAAAATCGTTACTATTGAAATAAGCAACCCTGCATGCCATATGGGTACACATAAAATATAAAGTCCAACCTGTCCATACTATTTGTAGTCTGTCTTTTTGCTTGTTCAGTTTTAAATAAAGAACCAGAGAAATCACCCTATTAAGATTTAATTGACTTAACACACACAAAAAGTCTTAAATAAGAGTGAGAAGCAAATGTTTCCTCTAATCCCAACATTTTTTCTGAAAGAGAAGAAAACTACAGATATTCAGATTTTGCTGTTTAATCACTATGTTTGCCCCCAGTTTCTGTGTGTTATTCCAAGCCTACTGAAAATAGGCAATGAGTTTTACTAACAAGGGAAGCTCTTGCATAGATGGTCAGAAGGAGCGGTATATTTGCAGGACATTATGGGGAGTCATAAAAATATGAAAGATGCTCCAATAGCCTGAGCAAGGTGAGCAGAGAAGAATGGTACGGGAGTCAAAGTGAAACTGAGTGACCAGAGTCTTAAGTCCTTTTTGAGGATATTGGAAAGTGTTAGCAAGGGAAGGAATTAAAAGAATTGACTGAGATTTTTCTCCATATTAGATGGTTAAGGTGAATGAATAATCAACTGCAATGCTAAAATGTAGTTCAGGCTCCTAAAATTTGAAGCTTTTGGATCTGGGTTTTGGATTTGTAGTTATCCCTGCTGAAAATAAAATTATTCAGATTTTTTTTCTTTTGCAAAATACAAATTTGGGGAAGAAGGTTTTTGTTTTTTTTTTTTTAATGTTTCCATATGTTTTTGAACCCTACTATTTTAGGGTTTTAAAATGTAGGGAGTCATCTCTTGACTACCATGATAAATATTTTTCAGGTTTGGGTAAAAAAATCAAATTATAAAGTATTATAAAGTATTCCCATGAATAATTGTAAAAAGTTGAGTTGTGATGTGATCTAATGCACATGGATTCTATTAGCTCAAGGTACAAATGCTTAAAATAATGAGGAGTAATACTGAACCATTTCAGCAGCCTGACCTTTTTGAGGATGCTGTTAGGTTGCTCCATACGTGAGGAGCTTGGTATAAAGGCACAATTCACTTCTGACATCCCATTAAATACAGGGTCCTGGCTGGAAGCTGATGCCCCATGCTGTATGAACAGGCAGGCTGTTATGAGGGGTTCTGTATCTCTTTCTTGCTACAGAAAGGTGGAAATGGGTTCGACTGAGCTCTCTGTATGTCAAGATCTTCTGCTGGCTGATGTTGTCCCTGATGTTTCACAGCTTTGTAATATCTGCCCATGCCATTGCTTTATTTGTCACCCCACTTGTGGGTACCAAGGCAGGGAGAACAGAAGTGGTCACTGTGGCAGGAGGAAATAAACTGCAAATCTTTGATGTAATAAAACTCTACCTCCTCTTGCACGCCACAGGACCACTGAGACATCTTACTTCAATTCCATGTACTTATTACTCACATCAAGTATAAACAGAGCTATACATGTTTCTCTATCTGGTTGGTATTTTCCCCTTTTTCCAGTTGCTTACAGAGCAATAAATGAAAAGTCCTTGTTTTGATTAGGTCTTTATTACAGCTGTACAAAGTGCAGAAGCGCGGACCTGAGCAACTTTACAAGTTAGAAGTTTCTGATTGATCATGAAGTCACTAAATTTATTTATTTATTTTTAAAATTTTGCTGTTTGGCTTTAGGTTAATTGCCTAATATTTGAGAGAGAGGGACAGAGAGAAGTAAACCAAAATCTTTGATAAAGGTGATGGGTGCCTCTACACACTGTGACACCAAGCAACAAGATACTGAAGTTACAAATGTTGGAGTGACCTGGGGGACTAATGGGTTCCCAAAATACCCACAGCTTATGAACTTTAGCACTGACGGTGTATTACTTCCTATCTGCTAGATGCTATTCCTTAATTTTTATTGTTCATTTTTTTCCTGCACCTACCTCAGGCAGTAAATTAGCAAAGAAAAAAAAAGTCCTGTAT
This sequence comes from Xenops minutus, assembly GCA_035221455.1. Classification (NCBI taxonomy): domain Eukaryota; kingdom Metazoa; phylum Chordata; class Aves; order Passeriformes; family Furnariidae; genus Xenops; species Xenops minutus. Next base: position 22,138,029 of record JAWWEE010000122.1, on the reverse strand, counting down.
GATTTAAAGAACTAGTTCTTCCAGGTTATTATTGCAAATACTTCTAAGTAACACTAGTCCTCAAATTCAAGGCCAGGATATAAACTGTTTTGATTTGATGAAGGGAAGAAAGGAAGGTTACATATGAAATTCATTTTCGTAACAAGTGATTTTGAAAATTTTTTGGCATGATTTTGCACAAATTAATCATATATTTTTAAAAGTGAATACTCCTTAATACCTAATAATCTGCTTTTATAATTTGGAATAAGAGATACCATTGCCTGATGGGAATCAACTAGTACTCCTGTTCTCCTTACAGTCCAGAGAGGGAAGAGATCCTTAGGATTTACAAGTGAAGAAGGAGCTGGGAAAGTAAAATACTCAATACATACTTGATTTACTTTGTGTAAAGAGACCTATTGATTTAAGGAGAAAATGAGAAGTAATTCCATTGTAGCAGTTGTTTTTTCATACATTTCCAAAGCAGATGGCCTAATGGTCTAAGCATCTGGTTTGAAATACCTGCCTTCCCTAGGGCCATCAGCTCAAATTTAGACAAGCTTCATTTATAACTTTATTTTCAAGACAGATCATTTGGGCTGACTCTCTGCTTGGTTACAGGAGAATTTTTGCTTGGGTAACACAACTGATACTGGCTCAAAGGGTTTCATGCCATTCACATGGTTGATTTTGCAAGCTTGACCTTAAAAATAGAAGTTCATTTGGCTATGTGTCATTCTTCAAGAGGATCCTTGTGCCTCAGAGGGATTTGTTCTGGTGTCATTGTTCAGAATTTCCCTCGTGTCCCTACTGCTCTGCAACATTTCTGGGATGGATGATATTCTTGTGTCTTTTATGTGCTTTGAGTATTTAACTGAAAATCTTATAAATTACATCTGAATTTAGACAGAAAGCTTTTTAGTAAGAGCAGGTAAGCATGTTTAGAGTGAGTAAAACATTAACGCATATATCAAGTAACACAAGAGTGTTGCATCCTTGGTGCCAGCTGTGTGAGATTTTACAATATAAGGCTTGTTATGTGCCTTGAGTCACACTTATGTCTTGCTTTGCTGTCTGCTGTCTATCACACAAAGCGTTCCCTCAGACACTGTCTAATAAAACTAGGAGGTATATTCTTTTGTAATAAAGAGGCAAATCTGAAACAACAGTAGGAGAATAGGAGGGCAATGGGAGGGCAGGTTCATTTGTGATCATTGTGTGGAATTGTTTATGCTATCATGTATTCCTCATTGCTGAAATTGTCTAACAGATTTCCTGCAGATTTTGTATTATGCTGCGCTACAGCTGGTGACCTATATGCTGTCATCTGCATGGGTTTTTTATACTAAGAATTTGAGTATGAATTAGTTTTCTTCTCTATTATTTATTGATAGCATGTTTTTAGAAAAGGAAGGGGGGTGAGAAGAACAGGGAGATTTATAAGTCAAATGACGAGAACAGAATTTAGACTGCTGTATAGTAATTGAGTGGCAAAACCAATTCCCCCTGTTGAAGAGAGATTAAGCAAAAGATTAACCAAACCCACTTGCTAACGGTGGTTCTTAGGACAGTCCGGAATATGTAACAGGAAAAATTAATCCTTCCAAATTGCTAAGAAACTCAGGGACTTTGAGATTTAAGCCAGAGTGCTGCAGTAAGTAAACCATTTCCAATCAGTGTGTCATGTTTGTAATTCTTTTTTGTTTTGCTTTGGAAATATAAAATCTCATTCATGTTCAAGCCAGGGGTGAGTCCTGGACTGTGGCATCTTTTGTCCCTCAGTTCCTGTACAGGTTGTACAGGACTAGGGCTCTGGAGACTGCTCCAAGTTGTACGAACTTGGGTATCAATTTGAAAGAAAATTAGGTGGCCACCACTGATTTGAGGAGAAATCCTTCAGCTTGTGTCCCGCTGGCTTCTTTGCCCATCTCTAGAATGGATCCCAGAGCAGTTGATGTAGGCACTAGGCTGATGGCTTTTAGCAACTTCAGGCGCTGGCTGCATAAGCAAAGGGATCCTTCATTAGTCAGCTGTATTGATTTTATGTTGCCTTTGTACAAATGTAGCCCTACTGTAAAAAAAAAAAAAGGTCTTACTCCACAGTATTGGATGTCACAGAGCTTTGATGGTGTATTCTCTATCTCTAGGGATGATCAAAGTCTACAATGAAGAGCGTGCCTTATTAAGGGGGTGTCTGTATGGGTTAACTTAATGGGTGACCTGAGCCATTCTGTAGAAATATTTAGTACAAATTATTTCTGTTCTGGTTAGAATTTAAAATAATCTCCTTCTCAGATCTGGTTCCCAATTGGTTTATTGTGATCAAGGGAAAATTTAAGAAAGAAATGAAACAATAAACAATGTTGAAAAGATAAATGAGAATCCTGCACAATTAATTTAGTAAACAGATTTTTTTCCTTAAATGTCTTTCACAGGGCAAGGGAGAAATCTGCAGCAGAAGGACAAAGACTTATGGAAATTTCAGTGCAATGTTCTGTTTTCTATTTCTTTTTTCTTGTTTTCTCAAAAAAATCACAGCAAATTGTGAATGAGGCAGCAGCTTTGTCTTTTTTTTGTTGTTGTTGTATTTTTCTTCTTTTTGTCTTCATGACTGACCCTACTCAGTGCTTCACTTTCCTGTCACCTGCCCTCCTCAAACTGCTTTCAAATCCCATGAAGCTCCTGCAAGGGAGCAACCTGTCAGACGTGCCCATCACCTTCTGACACATTGATGTACTCAAGGATCTGGAAGAAGAGTTAATCCCTCCTGCTCTTGCCCCGCTTTTCTTTCTCTCAAATTTTCTCACTCCAAATTTTACTGGAAGTTGTGTTTTCATAAGTAAGCAAGGATCCAAGCAGGAACCTGAATCCTATGAACCTTCCACTCTGGCTGCTTTGCTTCTGTACCTGGGCTTTAGTCTTGTAACTCTCCTGCCATATTTTTGTAAATGAACCCTTCTGCTCCAGGCCCTTCCCACACCGGACCCGGTGTGTCAGGGAGGATATCTGACACCTTCTTGGAGAGAGCGCTCTGCCCAACATTGGCAGGAGATTACAGCAGTCAGAGGGGCCAACAAGAATGTTGAAAACCTCTCCTGATCTAGAGTAGACAAGGCTAGGCGGTACCATGACACATCGCGGTACAAACAAGGTTTCCTTTGCTGCGAGAACCAATATATTTCTTAACTGTCAACTGCTGGGGTCCAGAAAATTGTGATTTTCCCTAGAGCTGTGAAATGCAATATAACTTTTTTATTACCTTTAAGAAGTTCTCTGGAGGGTTAGGTAAGCTGGCAAGTGTCCTGAGTTTACCATTCCCTTCCTTCTTACTGTTTTTTGGGGTTTTTTTTGTTCCACACTATCAAATTTCTCTGAGCACATAGAAAATTATTTTAAAAGTATGGCGTGATTAAAACCAGGTAGCAGAACAGTAGGATCTTGTTGGCTTTCTGAAGAGTTTTCTTCAGAGTACAATCTAGTGACTCAGTATTTTGCTGCTGCTCACTTCTTTTGCCACTTTAGAGACCTTTAAAATATACTTATTTCTTACAAAAATGGATTCAATCTTGTTGATTAGCTCCTTTTCTCTCTAGATGATGGCCAAATATAAAATTCTTAAGCAAAGCTCTGGTAGGTGATCACAACTGCCGCTGTTGATTCTTCATCAGATATTCTATGACTTTTTAGCATTTGTTCTGTGTGGGATTAAATGAGTTCCTACACTAGGTATTTTTGCTACAGAAAATGATCAACTTCTTTTTTCAGCACTGGTCCCTTCAGTATTTTGAGGGAGGCAAAAAAAAAAAAAAAAAAAAAAGGAAAAACTAAACTAAATCAGTATTTCTTGAGTAGCTAAAGGCTAAACCGCAGCAGACACAGTCCCAATGCTTTGCCTGGCAGGGCACTGGAACACCACTGGAGTTTCAGGGTTGGCACTGTTGTAATTTCTGTGCAATTTCCTTTTGACATACTGCAGTTCTGAGCTCCTGAAGTCCCCTGAGGCTTTATGTGGATTGAGAGAGCCTTAGTTAAGCTTGATTTGATGCAGCATTCTTGGATCCAACACAAAGAAAAGCTTTTGTACTTCCTAAAGAGCGTATTATGCTCTGAGCAGTTAATTTGTACCCTCTACTTCTGCTAGTAAAAGAAGCATTTCTGCTCTGCCCTCCATGGGGCAGTAGCAGGGGTTTATTCCCTTCTGCCTCCCCTGCACATCTGTTTTAACCATAGTTATTTACCTGTATTTGCCTGCAGATCTTTACAAGAATTCTAATATAAATTAGGTGATAAAAATGAAGCACAGGAGGATATTTTACTTTGAGCCTGGTGCACATCTGGAGGTCTTTTTTGTCCTTTTGTGCCTGTGCAAAAAGGTATCTCAGAAAGCAAGGGAAAGAAAATGTGTGTTAGTATATATGTGATAATGCTTCACAAATAAGACAAGTGGGAGGAGAGCAAGAAAAACATTATCCGCCAATACTGTGATAGAGGTAGAAAGTCTTGCAGCTCAGTTGGCAATATACAGAAAACCTAATCCCCTGGCTATTTTCCCAGGCCTAATCTGATGGCATCTTTTCACTGCTGAGTGTTACAGTATTTATTCTCATCCTTGGTGAGAATTCATGCAGCAGATACAAGTATGGGATGGCATAATACTCATGAGGTTCTGTGTCTACCCATCAGCTCATAAATATCACTCTGATGCAGAAGCCCCCTGTCAGCAGTGCAGCATAGCTGCCTTGATCACACACGAGTCAACGTGCTTGTGGAGTGTTTCATGCTATAGGGTTTGACCCAATAGAATATGGTCATTGGTGCTTTATATGGCAGCAAGCACCCTCTGCCCAGCTCCCACAGATGCTGGAGACTCACCTGTGCCGTGCAGGTGTAGAACTAGCCCAGTGTCCCCAAGATCAGTGGACAGACTGGTGCTGGGCAGCAAAACATATGAGATTAGAAGCTGCTCCACGATGTCAGGTGTTACACAGCTCTTATTTGTGCCTACATAAACATGCCATGGTCTGGCATAAAAGAGGTCAGCAGGGTGAGAACCAGCACCCAAGAATGTCACCGTTCTGGGAATAGTGATACAGAGACTTAGTACTGTTTTTCTGCACCTGGTCTTTGCAGTGTGAAAGTATTAGGGCTTTGAAAGGTATCTCTTTTTATTCTTAATTTGCATGCCCAGATTATTTTGTTAGGGACCAGTAGTAACCTAATTGCTGCAAATGACTGCAGATTTGCCTGGAAAGTCAAGGACTAGTGCAAACTGCAGCATGCAGAAGGTAGAAGAGATCTTTGATTACTTGCTGTGTGCAGGGTTTGGGTGATAAAGGTCAGATTCAGAGAGGTGTCTTGTGGAGCCAGTATCATTCACATGATCTTCCTGAGATTTCATGAAAAGACATGGCATGCACCAGTGTGGAACACAGATACTGCACAATAGAAGCACATAGGAAGTATATAAGAATCATCAGCTGCAGGTGCTCCTTCATATCTAGAAATCCAGGAGAGCAAAGCCACGTGCCCAGGCAAGGAGATAAGAAAGTATCAGTGTGCAAGCCTTTCATAAATCCTTGGTAGCCAGCTCTTGCACTCTCCCTTGCTACATCTGTGTGCAATACCCAGGACGAAGGGGGTTCCATTTGGACTGTCTTATCTAGACTCTAAGTAATGCAAACTATCAGTATGAAAAATTAAAAACCATTCTGGGGTCTTTTTATGTAATCTATGTAAATCTATTTAGGTAGTGTGTGTTTGCTATGCCTGATATTTTCTGTGCTGCATTTCTGTTACTTTACATGTCCAAGATACTTCTTCTCTCAAACTGGAGGGAGAAGTGGCACTGACTAGCAAGGTAAATCTGATTTACCTACATTCCTACAAAAAAATGTTGAAGATACGTTCTCTGGGTAGAAGAGGGCAAATACATTAAATGCATTTTCCATACAGCAGGGCTGCTTTATTGTGATTTTTTTGTTTGTTTTTTTTTTGGTTTTGTAGTTTTATTTGTTTTGGTTTCAGGGAGTGAATAAGACCTGCACATATTATTAATAGTCAGGAGCATGAGTGAGCTGGATTTTACCCACAGCCCTGCTGTTATCTCTAATACACAAATAAACTACAGCTAAATTGAGGAATTAATCACATTAAATTTTTGGTCCAAGATAAAGAAAATGCCACTCCATTTTTATTTATATTGAGCCAGAAAAACAATTTATCTGAGTTCCTCTGGATATGCAGTTTGCTTCTGTTTTGGCATCCTACAGCATTAGATCTTATCATTGCTGCTGCATTAGTGTGCCTAAGCAGCATTACGTTGATTAGATCCACTTTCTTCAACCCTACTGCTAAATGAACTGGGACAGAAAAGGTAATTACACCTCTACTATGGAGGAAGGTTTCCTGCTATGTATGCTACCCACTGCAAAAGCAATGCACTCTGAGACCTACAAGCCTCAGCAAGTTTGATATCCCTGTAGAGTTTGGGGGTTCCATGAAATGTAGGTTTTGGGACGGTTTGGCATTCAGACGTCTCTGGGACCTGTGGACAGAGGCAGTGGCAGCTTTTTTCCAAAAGGTGTAGATTCCTTTTATTATAGAAAATGCCAAAAACTGGGAAGGGTCCAGTATCCTGACCTGCTTTATAATATTGCTTAGTCTGCTAACTGCCCTACACAGGCCTGTGATCATTGCTGAACTGCAGACCACCAATACCTGCACTTCAGGAAAGATCGGAGGTGATGGAACAGAGGCAACTCACAGTTCCACTTTTAGTGGAAGGAGGGGAAGGAAACCGCTGGATCCAGGACTAGAAAATTTTGGAGGCAGGAAGGAATGCAACCTGACAAATCATGCAAGTAGGGGTAGGCTCCAAACTTGAAGCCACATCCTTTATAGGGCATTGATAGGTTTGTACATGCAGACCCACTTGGCACTGTGAAAGCTATAAAACATAGTTATAAAAATAACAAGTATGTCTGAGGAAACCATGACCTGATTATAAAAAAGCATTCTAGTTTCACTGAATGAACTATTTCCTGAAAGTGATTAACTCTGATGGAGTAATAAATGAAGTAATAAATCTCTGCATATGATCCTCTGGGTTTAATCCATGAGACAAGATTTATGACTGGAACCATTAACTCTTGTACTGGGAAAATGCTGTTCATCTCTCATCTGTATGATATTAATTTGGAAGGTTTGCATTCAGACAGGTACATCTTAGCATTCAGTTGAAGTAGGGAAAACTTTTAAGAATATTTCACAGTAAAATTATGCAAGATAAGGTCCCAAAGCAATGTCTTCTGATGTATGCAGCATTTTGCTGGTTATTCTGAAGTTAAACTACAGTCTGACTGAAACCTAAACAACCCAAGGAAATACATACAAAGCTTCAGTCAGGTCTGAATTTGTGCTGCTGTTGCCAAATAGAATCATGGAATATCCTGAGTTGGAAGGAACCTACAAGGATCATTGAGTCCAGCTACTGGCTGTGAACAGGACAACTCCAAGAATAACACCACGTGCCTCAGAGTGTTGTCCAAATGCTGCTTGAACTCTGTCAGGCTTGATGCTGTGACCACTTCCCCAGGGAGCGTGTTCTAGTACTCAGATACCCTCTGGGTGAAAAACCTTTTCCTAATATCTAACCTAAACTTCCCCAGCTTCATACCATTTGCTTGAATCCTATCAGTGGTCACCACAGAGAAGAGATTAGTGCCTGTCCCTCTGCTTTCCTTTGTGAGGAAGTTGTAGACTGCAATGAGGTCTCCCCTCAGTCTGCTCTTATCCGGGCTGAGCAAGCCAAATGACTTCTGCTGCTCATTGTATGGCTTTCCCATCTAGGCCCTTCACCATCTTCCTAGTCCTTCTTTGGATGCTTTCTAAAAGCTTTGTAAGGACAGTAACCTCCCTTGACTGGCTGGTAATGCTTTGCCTGATGCCCCCAAGGACATTGTTGGTACTCCTGACTGCCAGGGCACTGCTAACTCATATTCAGCTTGCCATCCACCACAACCTCCAGGCCCCTTTTCATGGTGCTACTTTCCAGCCTCTTGCTGTCTGTCTGTACAACCACAGTTGCCCTGTCCCAGATCAGAATCCAGCACTTGCCCTTGTTGAATTTCATACAGTTGGTGATTACCCATACCTCTAATTTGCTGAGGTCTAATGGGGAAATAAGCTCCTTTACAGTGTGCTTTGAGGCACTAGTAAGTGTTACACTATCCACAGCATTCAACGTCCCGTAACATCACTGAGAGCTTAATTAAAAAATATTACCCCATAACAAGGGCATGCAATGTTTAGTTAGTGTAAACATTAAAGGTGCTCCAATTACAGGTTTTCCTGTAGCTACTTTGGAAAGCACATACCTCTCTGTCTCCTTTCAACAAGCAGGGAAAGGTGTAATCCATGTTATGGGCTGATCCTGAGTATGCTCTACTGTACTGGCTAAATAGTCCATTGACATTAAAGAAAGTCTTTGAAAGATAAGATCTTGGCATCCTATGGCCAGCTAGGATTTCATGCAGGCTGCATAAATTAAAGCAGGTATGTAGCTTTTTGCAGATTAGATTTTGGACCCTAAGACCAAACATTAACCTGAAGTCACTAAGACTGCAAAACAAAGCTGTGCCACTAAAGGTCTGAAGAAGGAAGATTTATGTTTTTTCTTTTAAGTTGGTGAGGTGGCAAGCTGTAAAGCACTGGTTTCGTATGAGTATCTGTAAGGTGATTTAAATTAGTAAGCTGCACAGAAATTTCCACTTCTTATTTGATAATTTCTGTTATTCAGTTTTAAGTCAAAATGTTCAAAGGGTGTGTACAGCCAGGTACTCTCTAGTTTAGCATCTGCATTCCGTGTGCAATAATGCTGCCTGCATCCTGTGCCCAACCAGCACTGTGGACTTTACTGTGGCTGGATCTGTCTTGTGTCACCTGGGTTGATAGCTTTGATGCAAACAACTTCTAAGGTAATGATGGGATGTGCAGAATTTCTTGGGGCTGCCTATGGGAGGCAATAATATTGTCAGAATTTAGTTTGCCTCTGGACTGATGCAAATTGTGTGCTCAGGTGAGACTCGATGCTCTGCATCCCAAATCACCTGATGCTTGTCAGAGGAGGAGGTGGGCAAAGATGGTAAGTCAGGCAGAACCCAAATCACAGCCATCCACAACCTTGATGATGGATGTAGCTGGGAGCTATGACCTCCTGTTCTCAGGAATGCTTTTGGAAATGGAACTTCTGCTGTGCCATTTGGAATACTCTTGTGGTTAAGTTTCTGCCATGCTTTTAATGCTGCTCTGGGTTTTGTGATTCTCTCCTCTGCTTCTGTGCAACGTTGTGTGGGTGAGCTGCCCTTGCACTTTTCATGTAGAGCCCTCTTTGGCATCTGTGATGTGTCACCTGGGGTGGCTGTGCATGTGTATGCTGGAGAAGCCATACTGTTTTGTGCCCAGATGCTCTCATGGGTATTTTAGCATGCTCTGCTTTTACTCTTGATCAGCTGTCTATTTCATACAATAGTAAAACACTCAAACACTCTTTCGTATCTAGTATATCTGGAAGCAGTAAATTATCTGAGTACAACCAAAGCCGAAGTGGAGGTATTTCTGGGGTGCCAGATGTCTTTCATCTGCTGCAGTATCCAAATACCTGCCTTCAAATACTGGCATACTGTACAAACACAGGGTGAGCGATGGCCTTTCAGAGTGCCGGACACAGGGCATGTGAGATGTCTGTGCTCCACCAACTGTCATAGCGGAAGAAATGCAGAATACCTCATTCTGCATCACTGCAGTTTGCTGGTGGTGTAATGTCACAGAACTTAACCCCTGGCCCTGCTTTTGGGAGCAACTCTGATCCTCCCATTTCCTTCCCTGTACAGGAGCTCATAAGACTGGGAAAGACATACAGGGCTCTCTGGCACTCGACCTGGCCCATAACATCCCTTGGCTGTGCACATAAGCAACCCATTTCTTCCCTTTGATTTGATCTTTCAATCCCTTGCACAGGAGAATATTCTGTTTTCGTTTTATTCTTCCAACTGTAATCAACATGACTGTTTGCATCAGCTATGTTTACAAGATCAGACTCCCTGGTTTGTCAGGCTGTGCATAGTTCATCTCTGTTGGTAAACTTTTTTTGTTAGTTGCAGATCTACGCAAGAAAAAATGGTCAGAAAATTTATTACTGGCTCAGAGACTCACTAACTATTTAAAGAGGGTTGAAAGGATTTCTCTAATTTTATGTAAAGTGCAGATCGATAAATGTTTAATCAGGATCAATTTTTTTAGATTAATATAATATAATATGCATATTTTGAGCTACAGGAATGCTAAATTACCTGCGAAGATCAGTTTTAGTACAGAAAAAGAAAAAGCTCACATATAAAATTTTAGCCCTGGGAATTTTATGTTTTATTCAGTTTGTTTAGTAAAATACAATAAGGCTGTTCCAGTTATGAGCAAGATACTTTTCAGAAATATGACGCTTGCATCTGTCTCATTTATTACTGTGAATCACAAAAATAAATGGCAAATACAAAGCGTTCAGCCAAAGTTGTGTTAACTCCCAAGATGGCTTTCTTGTTCTGTTGCCTCACTAGCTTAAGTTTATAATGACAGCACTGCAGATCTGATGTCTCTGTACTGAATTTTTAAATAATCCTTAGAAGAAAGAAAAATCAGGCATCTAACCAATTAAGACTAGGGATTTGGATTCAGAGTTACAGACACTTCAAAGAAAGCTAAGTTTGCCCAAAAAGACATTTTCCCATGTCACTTCTGGTTCATATGTGAACTGTGAGATGTATTTGGGGAAAAAAATAAAAGGCTGTTTGTTTCCCACCTAAACAAGCTTGTGGTTGTAACAATGCCCGTCATGTTTAAAAAGTTGTTGTATATATTATAACATAATAAGATAATAAATAATGCATGTCTGTCTGTATCTGTCTATCCACCCCTCCATCCATCTAGTCATCCATCCATGTAAATCCATTTCCCTTAACTGTGAAATTACAAATAGCAAAAAATGCTTGTTCTCTCTGATATGCTCTGTTTTTTCCTAGGAATGATTCTGAACCTAAGTCTCAGATATAAGGAACTCTTATTTCAATCAGGCTTGCTTATAAATCTGAATTCTCTGTGTGACACAGTGAGATCAAAACGCAGATGTCCCCTTGCATTCAGCAATGACTTTTTGTGCTTGGCCTTTCTTTTCAGCAGGCAGAAGTCTGGCAATACACCCTAATTGGCATTTATAATTTGTTACACTTTGCTCGCCTGTACTCTGCGTTATATGATGCAGGAGCATGTCAGGCTTCGCCTGTGTCTGGGCAGTATTTGAGTTTATCTAGAAGGGGGCCAGGACCATCCTCTTGAGCAGAAAACACATAGAAGGACACAGCCCTGCTCAAGCAGTTGTCTCTGTGAATCTGAGGACCAGAGCCTCTTGAGTCCAAATCCCTGCAGTGTCTCCCCGGGCTACAGTCAGCTAAATGGTGTTTTCTGTTAGCTGCTAGTGGCAGATAAAGTCCCTACCATCCATGGAGAAGGCCTTGCAAACTGTTTGGGGTTTGAGGCCAGGGAGCACACCTCCCTCACAGGGAGCACTGCTGCTTTCCATCAAGGTGGCTGCTGCCAGCCACAGGCTCCACAGACTCCAGGGATGCTGGTTTTCATAACTGAAAACTTTGCTCCCCTACACAATTCAGAGCTTTATACCCTCCTCCTGTGAAAACTTCCCGATTCATTTTGCTGCTGGTAAAACACTTGTGCCTGCGGGCAGGTGCTGGCTGCCTGCTGATCCTGGTAGCTGGAAATGGCCATTTCACTGCCAGGCATAGTGGTGTCTCGGGTGGTACAGGGATTGTGCTGATCTCTGTGCTGCCCAGCAAGGGGGCAAGTCTGCAGGGATGCTGTGGGACAGCCTCGTGCTGGCAGGCCCCAGGCCCTGGGAATGGGCACCCCAACAAAGCCCCAGTGCCAGGATTTTATGCTGCAGGCTTTTCTCATTCATGTAGGATGCAGATGATTAAATAATCTCTTTAAGTTTCATCATCACAGTGGGACACTCCTGAGGAAGAGCTGTGAGGAGGCAGGAGGGCCACTCTTCAGCTTGTTTGCCTTGTCCCGAAGGGGGCTGGAAACTGCTGCATGGGGGTCATGGCAGTATCTGGCATATGGCAGGAATGCTTCCCATATAGGAGGGGGTGGACAAGACAGGAGTGAGGTTGTAGTGATGTGGAGACAATGAGAGAAATACTTGGCATGGCAGGATGCCAGGGAGACCAGCACTTCAGAACAGTGGTGTTCACACAAGTAACCGTAACTCTTTTTGGTTGCCTTTTCATCCTCATTATGAATTATTTTAATTTCTTCTGTGGATATATTAAGTGCCTCTTGTCCTGGTGGTTTAGCACTTATTTACCAAGTTAAACCAAGCAGTTAATTACCTATGCTTGCCTGGCTGCAATGGACAAAACAACAGAACTGCTGTTGCTGTGTTGTGAAATTAAAGTCAGGCCAGAAATAAAGAAAATAGGAAGGCTTTTACTGTATTTTCTACCTTTGCCTTCTGCTAGATCTCCCTGGAGAGAGTAACTCGTGGGAAGTCCTCCTGGAGAAAACCTCTGCTGTTCCCAGGGCTTTAAAGCTAAAGACCCTCCCAGCTGATGGATAAGCATTTGATTTCTTCCTGCTGGAGCCCATGTACACAGCTGCTTTTTGCCACAGCTCCTAATATTGCTCTCAAAATGCACCTTCTCCCCAGAAAACGCTGATCCAGCCTGAGAATTTGCTCTATCCCTTTATTCTGGCTCCACTTTTTCCTCTGCAGTGGAGTTGCACTGGGGCTGCATTTCCCCTGGTGGTTTGCAGATAGGTCAGGTATTAACTGGGCCTGCTGGAGTTTTGTGTCTGGTTCCACGGTTGGCCTTTCTCCATGAACCCCATTAAAGCTTTTATGCTACAATTTAGGCTAAGAAATTCTATTTTATCAGTTTTATAGTCCTCAAGGTATCATGGTGAATGGCAGATTGGATTACAGAAATGAAGACCGTTTTAGTGAGAGCCTGTTAAAGACTCTATGCTAATTTTATAACTTAGTTTATAAAGTGCTTCTGCTAACATCAAATTGATTGTAAGCAAAGAGGCAGAGACTGTATAGTCTTTTGAGACATTACTTCTTGGTAGAATCAACAGTTGTGGCATTCAGTTGAGAGTGTCAGATAATGGTAGTGAGTTCCCAGCATTTGGTCCTTTATAATCCCCATACGTTTTCTGTGCAAACATTTTCCCTTTTCTGATGCTTGTTTTTGCTGACCCTCTCTAGTCAGGAGACCTGGTTCCTTTATTAATCTGTAAATCAGAGACATTTATTTGGCTTCTGCAATTTCAGTATGGGTTTGGTCATGTTTCAGTGGAAAAATTGTTGCTTTGACCAACCACTGTGATGTCTGTTTTTCCAGGCAGGAGACAGAAGAGAGAGCAGAGATAAGATACAGGCAAACAGAGAATGCCTTTTCTAATTACAAATGGCCCATTCTGTTCTCCTGCGGGCAAAAGGCCAAATGTAATATATTACAGAATAAAACAACATATTCTTATATACATATGCTTAATATTAGGGGAGAAAGCGTGAACTTAGTGTTTTCAATGTAAGGAATGTGCATGTTTCTTTGGAATAAACCAGCAGTTTGTAAAAGGGAGAATTTTCTTTTATCTTTCTGACTAGCTGTGGACTCAGGGTGCAGTTACAATGCTGTTTACATTCACAACCATACTTAGATCAATTCATAATGAAGGCAGATGAAGGCAGGCTCCTCTAATGACTGGAAAGAGTCCAGAGTATGTCAGGAATTTCTGAGATGCTTTTTAGGGTGCACTGCAGCTAATTAAATGCAAGGGGGGAAAACAAGAATAAAAAGTAGTAGAAGAAGTGCAAATACAGATTGCAGAACTAACCTTAAGGGTCTTTGCCGTTCCTAAGCTTTCTTCATTGGAATTTAATTTTAGAGGGGAATAACTGCATTTATTTACATTTCTTAAGTACATCTCATAATCCCAGTAGGATGGACACTGCCTTCCTCCTTTTCCTTCCAGCTTTATGCACCACATTGGTACCTTTAAGTGTTTCTCTTCACTTCCACATGTAGTCGTCTGTGCGTGTGTCTTGTTTGCTCTTCTTCATTTGAAGAAGTCTGAGGGTCTGAGCACACCACTTAGAGTCTGGCAACAAAGTACAACTGGAGGTGTGCACCTAGGTTAGGCTTAAGGCGTGGGGAGATTTATTCTCTTCCTGAGGCCTGCACTGGAAATCAACAGGCTCTTGCAAGACTCAAATAGAATACAGAGTGGCTCAGAGGTAGAGCATCAGTGTGCAGGGATGCAGGGAAAAATAAGTCTGGGCTAGTCCATGGAGAAAATGTTGTCCCTAGTGACACAGACCGTACTCCCACACCCTAGGGCACCTCGAAAGAGAGGTTTTGGGGAGCAGACAGGATGCTGCACTCCATGAACCAGAGGAGATAGGCACTTACTGTCAGGGCCTCCATCATCTGGGAGAAGTTTGCTCATCCCCCCAGGTCCTGCCACTTCAATTGGACTGCATTACATAAACAGAGCAAGGGAGATCAGAACTTTTAGCTGTATTTTTTTCAGAAGCCATTACAAGGAACTGTTAGGGCAGCTGGTGAAAGGGGGAGGTGGCTTGGAGCAAAAGATCCATGTGGTGCCTGAACACTGGCTGCCTAAGAGATGGCTTTATGGCAGAGAGACACTGGAACAGACTTGTTGCAGGGGCAAGAATTTGCTGGGCTTTCACTTGACCTCTGGTGGGAGTATATGAGCTTCAGGGGCTCACAAAGAGCTTTGGAGAGAAGCTGTCTGCTCTCCTGATGCTCGTAGGTCTGCGCTGAGGTTCAGAGGCCAGTGGTGGCTGTCTCCTCTGGGCCCCTCTGTTTATTTGCCTTCAGAGAGTCTTTGAAATCCTACTATATGAAGTCTTGTGTAAATATATTTTTTTAAACCCCCACAGTTTAATGTGAATAAAAAAAGACTTCTCTGTTCCTGTATTTGCTGAGCTTGTTTCCCACTGAGGAATATGAAGTTGTTTTAAATAACTAGTAAAGTGGCTTTAGAATTTGAGGAGGAACTGCAGGAGTATGGTTGCAGACCTTGAATTTGTAAATCTTTAGATGTGATCCTATGGACTGGCTACAGGAATATGTTTTGGAGTATTTGAGGTAAAACATACAGGCTGCAGGCCTAGGTTTTGTTGTGCCTAATAATGCCAAAAATTTTCTATATGAACAGATAAATGCAGATAACAAATATTGTGGCAGTAACAAAACTCACAAGGTCCTCAGGAACCTCAGTGAAAAGCTGCAGAGCACTTTTTTTCCATGTGCAAAGCTTTGTTTTGGTATCGGATCTTGGTTCTGCATCGCCATTCTGTGGAGCTGAAAACCTAAGAGCTGCACAAATGATTGGATGAGTGACATGACTGAATTCAGTGTCCTCAGCTCAAAAGTGATCCTTTTTTTCAATCTGCTATTTTTTTTTCTTCTTTGCAAGTAAGTTACTATTAAGTTTCCAAATGTTTTCTGCCCTTACATGTGTATGTACATCTATACGTTTGTGTAGGTGTGCAATTAAGTAAACTTATTTAATGATTTTTCTCTTGTGGACCCATTTTGCGTTTATTTCTTGGTGAAAACCCAGATGCTGGGAAGATGCCAAGTTGTCATGTCCCACTAATAACTAGAGCAGCTGCTCTCTAAAACTTCATTTTTGTCTTGAAGAATAAGATCCTGATTTTCCTTTCCTGGAGAAAATGTGGGAGAACTAGCAGTTATAGGGCATATGATAGCCATTATGGTCTTTTTCTTATCCCCCTATTTCCTAACCACCTTGTAAATGGAGGGACTTTTTATGCTGCTGCTATTGGGACAAAAGCATTCCTGCACTACCTGAGGTGGTCAGCCCTTGCTTGCAACTCACTTGCTTTTGGATAGCTGTGGGATGGGAGGGTAGTTCCCTCATCTGGGAACAGAATGGGATTTGTGGAGTCAAAGAGAGGCCTGGAGCATGGCTGGCTTTCACAGAGAGCTTGCAGGTTTTGCAGTATTTTGGGGTCCCATTAGACACCCAGTTGCTGAACTGCAGTTGGTATTTGTGATTTCTAACCTGCAGTGCTGTAGGCAGAAGCCTGACTCTGTGACTTAGGCATGCCAGGACCATCACTTGAAATCTGCAGAGGACCTTGAACAGAATTCCTTTTTTTTTTTTTTTTTAAATTTCACTTTTCTTTTTCCATCCTTCACTATCCTAAATGCCCCAAGTGAGAAAGCTCAGTTGGTTTGTTTCTTCTGGCAGTGTTGTGTGTGGTACAGGGGGAAGAAAAAAGGGAGTTGAGCGGTGAGTCAGAAGGAGAGGAGGCATGCACTCTACATCCCTCAGGGCCATCCTTCTCCTTTGGGGTGATTGCCAGGAAGGAGATAGGATGACACTTTGAAAGAAAAGCACTCCAGAGCATCCTTTATGGATGCCAGGCAGCTTCTTTTTTACATTTTCCTGTTCCATCCTTCTCCCACATACGTGCCTGTTGATTTCATGAGCATCTCACTCAAGAAGAGCAATGTGACACTACCTTTAGCTGTTGAACCCTGCTACTACATGAGAGATTTTCTCTGAGTGCTTTAACTGGATAGTTCCAAGCAAGCCATATTTCTTCCAGTGCTTCCTGTCCTTTAAGGAAAACAAGGCAGTTCCTCTGACATTATGTGATGCTTTTGTTTTATACAGATTACACTGAAATTCTCAGTTATGAGGTTATTACAGTTTATAATCCCCCAAAACTCAATTATGAATCCTCTGGTAGTAACAAGTACCTGGCTGTCACACATGCAAATGCCTTATCTCATGAGAGCAGCCGGGCACAGAGGTTGCCCTTTGCTGAACACTTCAAGGTATGTGCTGAGATTGCTTTTTTCTTCTTGTGTGAGTTTATCCCAAAAGGAACCTGCTCTCCAAGAAATCAATAATGCTTCTATATTTGTCTAGGGTTTTTTCTTGGTTTTCTTAGCTTTGCCAACACAAATCCCAACCAGAAAAGTTACTGAAGGAGAAAGATAAGTTTTGACTGGCTGCTACTCGAAAGACCTAGTTACTCAAAATTTGGAGGGTATCATGCTGTATGTGCAATCTGTCTCATCCGTGATTCTTAGCAGCAGCTACTTTTGCATCTTAAAAACAAAAATTACAATTCTTTGTCATTTTCTGCAGTACTTCTGGATCCTTGGAAACATACACTGAGCAGACAGGGCTTTGCTTTGTGGCCTCCCAGCCATAGGGATCATCTCTTCTTGCCAGCAGTAACTTAAAGATCTGAATTTCTTCAAAACTGTTCAAATTAATCGTAGGACTTGAGTCTCCTGGATCATCTTTCTGCCTACACTTCTCTTTTTTCTAATGACAGGGGTTGATCATCTTTCTCCAACACTGGAGAAAAACCACAAACTCGGAAAACTACTGCTCATCCTTGCTATAAAAGTAATTAAGGAAGTTGCTGTATTAACATGCGGAAAGTGAAGCCAAACTGCATTCTCTACTAAGACCCTGGGGAGAGAGAGATACTAGGCCTTTATCATAGGAACACCGGGTCTTTGTCTGGGGTAATTGAAGTGTCATAAGCCGTGCATCAGTTAACACGTTCAGATACATCTCCATTGCAAAATCCACAACTGACCAGGCAGCTTTCTCTGGAAAAATCCTGGCCTTGCTGCCAGGCCTTTGACTTCGGAAGTGAGGGTGAGTGGGAGAGAAGGTTAAAAAGAAGAAAAAGGAGAAAGCGGGGCGAGGGAAAAAGAGCTAGGTCCTAATTGAAATTAGAAGGGATTTTAATTTAGAGAATGTTTTTTTAACAGAATGTTGCAACCCTCCACCTCAGCGTTTTTGGATTGAATTACTGTTGGTAGAGATAAGCTCCATTAGGGCTGTCATTTCCAAAGGAGGCTTTTTCCTGTCTGTTACTCTCCCTTCCTCCCCCAAACCTTAGCTACAGTGATACAAACATTAACAGTGGGAAGAGCAGACCGTGAGGATGACCTTTTTATTACTATGCTAGTGCAGGCAATGTAGGAAATTAATATTTCATGTATGCCTCTTTTCACAAGGCATGTTTCAATTACAGGCTCCTAGTGCCTCGGCTTGGCAGCTGGCTGCGTGCTCTGTTGTCTTATGCAGGGTCATGAACTTATTTTTGTTTCTTGCTGGCTGTTATCTGGGAACCAGTCAGGAGACTGGCCATGTTGTGTTGGGCAGACTGCCCCAGGCGCTGTCTTACCATTGCCTTGAGAGGAGCTGAGCATCTGGGTGCACGCTGCACTAGTTGTGCCACCTCCCAAGCCTGTAAAGCTGTGTTACACATCCGTATCAGGAAGTCAGCTTGGGAAGCAACAATTATGGAATTGGTTGAAATAGTCCTCTCTGCACTTCCCTAGCAGTTTGGTAGGCAATGCTATAGACAGATGTACAGGCAAGATGTGAGTAGGACAAGCTGCCATTTGTCATCATAATCCTGTTGTGTGTTTGCACTGACACAAGCAGGGACGCAGTGCTGGGATGCTCTTAAGAGGGGCTTGAGCAAAGAGCGCATCTGCTTGGCATAGGTGAAGATGCAGCTTTCCTCATGCTCCACCAAGGGCACTGGCAATCTCTGCACCTGCCCTTGAGAGATACAGTGTGTGTGGTTCCCCAGCACCTGCCAACGGGCAAAATGGTAAGTGCATCCACAGTGTGGTGTTCTGTAGTCCTTTAGGATGGGACTGGCCATGGGTATGCTGCCCAGAAAACCTCACGTGCTTGGGAATACCAAGTTATGACTGGGTCCTGCCTCTCTTCTCTCTTCCTCAATTACTTTGCAAGGAGCAGCTACAGTTTCACCTTTACTAAGCCTTGCAGCGTGTCTGCAAGGTGGATAAGTACTGCTGTACCATTTGTTCAATAGGCAGCCAGTTGTTGAGTGGCCCAGCCAAAGTGACGTAGGACTCCGTAGTGAAGTTCAGGATGGGTTTTCATATTCACATGCTCACTTGTTCTTTCCTTTACTGTGATTTTAGTGAATGCTTATCACAATACATAAGCAAGGCAAAAAGTGTGAGTCAATACAAATACATATGAAAACCTGAGACCATGCAGGTGGCATTCTGCTTCAGATGCACTCACCCAAGAATAAAAGCCTCTCAATGACTTCAGGGCATTAATATGCTTAGAGTGGATCTAAAGAAAAGGTAAGAGAATTGTGAATTAAATATTGATCCTGGTATTTCATTGTTGAATTGCAGGCATTCAATTGCCTGTGGGTTATTCTGCCATTGAATCATGGCAGCTAGAGATGGAAAAGCCATACAATTATCCCATTCATCTCCTTGGCAATGGAAGAGTGTACTCCACAGTACATTTTCATAGTGGTTGAAGTTGATCACTTAATTCCAATTACTGACAGTCTACTAATTGCTTAGGCTGTATTCCAATTTTTGTCTGCCCTCCCACCATGTTAACTCCTTATCTAGAGGTCTGCCCTGCCTTCTGGATGGGGATCATGTGAGTGGTTTTAAATAGGAACTTGCAAAATAAGCCAAAATTTCCCCCTAGTTTTTTTTCTGTTCAGTTTCCTTTCTGACTGCACGTGTTCTTGATTCACCTGCACTTTATAAAATAAACAAAGAAACTAAAATGCCTCCAAATGAGTAATTTAAGGAGAGAAGACATATCAGTATTTCCCAGCCATGATTATTTTTCTTTCAGTGTGCCCTGGTCTCTAGCCTTCAGTGGATTTCTGATTTTTTATACTTCTGAATAAATTAAGGCAGAATAGCTCTGACAAAGTCTCTAGTATCCATGTAATTTTTCTCCCTGCCATTAGAGAATTATTCTTCACCAACCCTTAGTTAAAGAAATTAGTCTTGATGAAAAGGAAATATTAGGTTTCTCTGTCACTGGTAAACTCATACCTTAGCCCTTCAGCATCTTCTCTCTCTTTAAAACCACCTTGCTTTACCCGAGACCATTTTGCTGTCAGAGAAAAATTAGCTGCACACTGGCAAACATCAGAGGACAGGGGACAGTTTTCTGATTGCTCAAATTCCTATAAATAATTTATTTATTCACTCATTCATTTTTTGGCTAGTGAATGTGTGTGAGCAAGGGTTTCTTGATGGGACTGGGCAGCCAGAAAAGTACCAGATGGAAAGGTTGGCAGAGGTGGGGTTGTGGGAGAGCAAGGATGAGTCTGTGAAGTTTATTTTAAAAAGAAAGCACTGGTGATTGAGCTGAGGGGTAAAGGCTGGTATGGGTCTGGGGAGATGATGAAATGCCTGAAGGTGGATAAAAGGACTTTTCTGTGTGTATGTGCACTGCAGAAGCAAGTAGCAAATGGCAGCAGAGGCAACAGCAGCAGACTGGAATATGCTCAGCATTCCTGAATGCTGCTGGGCTGTGTCCAGCACTGTGGGGGACAGGGGGTACCAAGGCTGCCTGTGCCCACAGATTTCAGCTGTCCCTGGAGGTGATGTGAGTGTGAAAGGAAAGCCTTGTGGCTCAGAACGGCATTAGAAGTTTCCGAAGGGGCCACGGTAAAGAAGCTTAGTTTTGACAGGTGAGGGTACAGCACTCCCAGATGAAGTGACATCAGATAAATGACTGTCATTTTCAACCACATCTCTGGTGTGGTGTTTTGTGAAGGAAGATTTCCAAGCACAAAGAGAGGAATTCGAGTGTTGCTGAGGATTGCAGCCAGAAAGAAGTAAGTAAAAGAAAGTCCAGTTTTAAAAGAGTTTTACAGAAGATGGACAGCCATGTGACAGCAAGTCTATTAGACATCTGGGCACATAAAATTAAAGAATTCTGCTCGGTCACAAGATGACACAGAGATATGTCAAGCTTTCAGCCTGAGAGCTTATAAAATGGTTTAAAGTCTTGGCTTTGCTTTTACTTTGAACATCCCAATTGAGTGCTGAGCAAAAGAATAGCCAGAAAGCAAGCAGGCTGAAAATGAACCTGTTCAACAGAGCTTCTTCTTTGAAGGTGCATGGCCTTTCACTGCCACACAGCAGTGAGATGAGGCTCATCAAGTTTTTAAACTGATAAAATGAACTAAGCAAAGGGAAAGGAAAACGCACAAAGGGAAATTGTTACATCTGTCTGCAGTTTAAGCTGAGTCTCAAGTTCAGGTTACAGAGTAAAGTAAGGTTCACAGGAGTTACTTTAATATTTCAGTAACTGCTGTCAAGACCATAGTTGTGCTTATGACTGGCAAAGTAGAATAACCTGCAGGACACATTATCTGTACTGAAGAATACACAATTTGAGACAGGAATGTTGTATGTAAGCTGAGTGTAATATTAAAGGGAGCTACTATCTCCCATGATAGTTGTTCATGAAATAAATATGTTGCCAGTTATTGTAGCTATGCTATGTAACCTCCAAAACAATTGCCACCATCACCTCCAAACAATAGTTTGTGGATTTTTAATCTGCTCTTTGATGATTCACAAGACCATTCTCTCTATATGTGAACTGTGTCTCCATTACAGATGGCTATCTAAAGCGAGAAATGATCCTGCTTCTTTCTGCTTGACTTATATTGGTGTATAGCTTATGGCACATGACTGCTCTCAAACCTCAGTATGTCCTGTATATTTCTGTCCCTTGCAATATGAGTCTGAAACAAAAAGATGGTAAGATGATATGCATGATATGGGCCCCATGGGTCTCTCACCTATAAGCAATTATTATTGAACATAATTTTTTTTGTTTTAATAGCATATGACTTGATACTTGCAACCATGGCATTTCCTCATTAGGGGCTTCTTAGAGTTAGCAGATTTAAAAAATTCCACTACTTTCATTAATTTCCATGCCAATTCTGATGTAAGATACTTGTGTTTGAACATATGAAAACAATTAATACAAAGAAGGGATCAGGCATCTTTCTGTGTTCTCACAGGACAAAGCTGAGTGGGCTGAGATTATAGGAAAGGAGATTCGGGTAGATGTCCTGAAATTTTTCAAAGGAGAAAAATAATTAAGCATGGCGATAGTTGCCTGGAGAAGTGGTCAAGTCTGCATTGATGAGCTTTTAATTTTATTGGGTGCATGTCATAAGCATGATCTAAGTTGAGTGGATTTTGCTTCAGACTAAAGGGCAATGACTGCTTTCAGTCTTTCTCAAGAGTCGGGGAAGAAAGAATGCAGGTCTTGCACCAGTTACTGGCGTTCTGCCTGGATTTACCTCTCCTTCTACAGGCTGGATTGTAGCATTAAAAGTCTGTAAACACCCGAAAAAGTTCTGTACCTGTGGCAGTGCAGTAGTTTGAAATCACAACATAATTGCAAAGAAAGGTCAGTGACCTTATGAGAGTTAGGTTGTGGTCCAAAAGGGAGTAAGTTTTTGGCCAACAAAAATAGCCAAATTTAGCAAAGCAGAAGAGAATAAATCAGTGGGCAAATGCACTTCTGTTATTGTTTAAAGTGTAATACTCCTGTCTTTCAAGGTTGCTCTCCAGCTGAACCTTAAGCAGTTGCGAACAGAAACTTTAGGACCTCCTTCCCAAATAAATAACAGCTCTGGAAAGCAGGTGCAGATTTACAGGGAGGTGGTGACTGACTGCAGAAACCTTGGCGCTCCATTTGCACTGGTGGATGTAGAGTGTCCCCCCAGTTCATACAGTATGGTTTACAACTCTTCCATCCACTTGGCATGAGGTTTCTTTAAAAAGCAATCAACCTCTCTCCTGGATGGCATGTTGTCATGACAGGTGGAGGGGATTACAGAACTGCAGTCTTGCAACTCTTCTACCAGTAGATGTTGTCAACAAGGCAGCTCTGGAAAAAAAAAGGAGAAGAGATGATTGCTAGTTCTTTTGCCTTGCTGTGATTATCAGTTTCACTGTGAAATATTGAATATGTGGTTCTGGTGCTTTTGCTAAGAGCACTTTGGGACAAATGCCTATAATCATGATGGCCCATCCGGCTGGTAGGAAGACTTTCCAGCAGCCCAAATGCAACAATGCCATGCTGTAGGCATGGATCATTGAACCACTCTGAGTGACTACTTGCTTTCAGTTGTTCTACAGAACTGATAAGCAATCCACACTGCATAGGAAATGAATGTGCTTGAGTACGAATGGAAAACCAACCAAGCAAAAGTATGTTCTATGTTTTTTCTATTCAGCTTTGCACCTGAAGGAAAGCTTCCTGGAGAGTCAGTGTTGGACTGTCAATTTAGGAAACTGAGGAAGTGTGCCCATGCGTGTGCTTATTTTCAAAACAGCCATCCTTATTTGGGTGTTGTTTCCCAGGTGAAACAAGAGATGCGGTCCCTTCCCTGCTACACAGAGCTCTGACCGATCGAGTAGTATGCCCAGGAAGAAAAGAAATGCTTGTCCAAAAATTATTTCCCGTGTCTGAGAGGAACAAGCTGCATTATTTTTCCTCTTGATTCTTAGTATTGAAAGCTCTGATTTTACTCTTTAATAGATGACTGTGTTTGATGAAGGTTTTTTGAACTGCCTGAATGGTCAGGTGTCAGAGATCTATAGGCAGCTGGTGTTTGTTTAGTAAATGATGTCCCTGTTATTGTAGTAAAAGACAGGCCTCACTGGGCTGTAAGTACACTCTGTTCCCTTGCATGATAACATTGTGCAAATGTACGTTTCAGACTTTTTGCTCTCCAATTTTTTTCTTTTTCATTACATTTTCCCCTCCCTCTCTCCCACCAGGTTATTACACTGAAACAAGACCAAACAAAGTAATTCATGTAATAACCTTTTCAGAAGTAAGAAGAATTTTCTCTATACAACAGTTGCCATTGCAATCTTATTCCTTGTTGTTTGCAAACCATCAGTGTTTCTCTTTTACTTGAACAATGTGACAAAGACGACAATGAACATGTATTTAGTGAATACCACTACTGCAGAATGCTCCTACCTACCTGCATGAGAAATTGGTAATTGGAAATGGCAGACTGTAATCTATTTTCTGAAGTTGATTGCATGTCTGCAGTGTGGAAGGTTAAAAGGGAGCTCTGTTTGTTACAGAGTGCATAGGATTTTGTGTTCAGATGAGTGCCAGATAAGAACTTAGACAAATATCTGACTATTGCCTGTATCTCCTCATTTTCCCCCTATGATGTTGGTCTTGTAGTTGTCAAGGAATTTTAGGTAATTTGCAGGATCAGTAGAGTGCCACCAAGATCCTGAAACTCACCAGACGTTCATTTGAATATCTAAAACTGTAGGGTCAGAGGAAAAAGTGGCTTTGGGGAAGCATTTTTGTTGAATTATATTTCCTATATAAAAATTCACCTGGTTCTGCATTTCACATACACTGCTGTAGTTATAACTTGTCTTGTAGCGTTTTGACCATTTTGTTTCTGGTTCTGTTGGTGAACTGGCTTCTGTAGAAGTGGGTGTTTGATGCAAGGCCTGGAAAATACAGCAGTGGGACTTCTACAGGAATTTTCCTTTTCTTGTCTTGGATACTTCATGGTCATTATTAGCTCATGTCAGCTGGGTTGTTTCCTCTTTTATGCCTCACCCATAATCCAAAGCTGCCAATCTACTCATCTTGAAGTGCTAGTGCAGTGTAATTGAAAGAGTGCTCTGAACTCACCTGACATACAGGTGGCACTGGGTTGTACCTTGGAGTCAAATCCAGTCTGAATATGAAAAATTTGAATCCAGGAGAAGGGTGTAGTTGAAAGAGGAAAGGAAATTGTAAATTCTTTGAGCCTTGGAGAGAGTAATCAATTCATCAAACTCTGAGTCCAGGCTTTCCAAATAGGAGCACTCTGCCCTTAACTCTTTATGCAGTAAATCTGAACGTCTGATATTTCACTTCTGATGAAACCCTGGCAGAAAGCCCAGGAACACAGAGCCTTGAACTATCCTACAATAAACATTTCAAAGTCTCCAGATCTGTGAGTGGGAACATAGGATCTGGTCACACCCTGTGGCCAGGTTTGCATCTGACTGTGATTTAACAAATGTGCTTAAGATTTTAAAATTGCCCTCAAGTTCAGAGTTGGATCAAATTGCTGGAAGAAGTCCTCCCCTTGTAGACAGAGAGTTAAATTTACATTCCTTACTAAAAGATCACAAGGACAAGAAAGGGTGACATTTCAGGTTTTTTGATGCTCTTCTGAAAGAACAGTCATTTGTTCAGTATGGAGGAGAAGCATGACCTCCTTTCAATATTATGTTTTCTCTTCAAGCATATCTGGCAGAATTAGAACTGCAATAAATCTGTCCTGATAATGATGCAAATGTGTGAAATTTCAGATCTCCTTCTACAACCTTTTGCTCCTAGTTTGTTTCTTTTCGGCTGTCAAGCTGTTGATTTCAAGCTTTGCTTCCCCTGAAACAACACTCTATTGGGAAAAAAAAAAGATATTTTCTCATTTTTTTCCCAGCTTCACTTTCCATTCTCCTCATTGATACTCCAAAGGCAAATCTCTGAGGGAGCCAAATAATTGGAATCTTCAGGGTACGAATTGTTCATTTTCCACTAAATATGAAACCCATCATGTTGAACTGTGAATACAGCAGGATACACTTAGCAGGTGTATGAAAATAAAAGGACACTGAAAGGAGAGGGAAGAAAAAATCATGAAAGTGACATTTCTTCAACTTATCCAAAATATACAAAACTATTTTGACTGCTTTCATAACAGATACCATGCAAAGAGACCCAATTAATTTTATCTTCATGCTGCTATACAATCTGTGTAATTCCTTTGGTCACCAAAATATCTGAGGTACATTATATTATTCATACAGACTTCACTCCTTGGTAAAAGAAATCACATTTAATCTCTTTTTCTCTTTATCTATGGATTGATCTGTCTGTGAACAGTTCCAAATCTTAGCAGGGAAAAAAGTGTAAGTAATAATAACCTGATAAATTCTGGAAGAAACCTTAAAGAGAAAGCATATTCTCATCAGGCAGAGATTCATGTCTAAATAGAGGAGCACATACTGTGTGAATGTAATATGTGATTGTGTTTAAAGGTATAATGTCTTCTAACTTGGTATATTGAAGCGATGAAGTGCGAGATCACAGTATCCTTAAAGTTCTCATGAGGGAACACTAACAGTATCAAATGAAACTCTTAATTCCTTGCATAGTTACAGGGAACCAAATCCATTTGTACAATTCCTCGAGCCAGATTTGCTTTTGTTTATCAGCAGAAAGGGATTTTTCTGAGACCCTCAAAGGAAAATGCTGGTTCAGTTGAGCAGTGGGAAGTGGCAGGAATTTTCTGAAACATCTGTGCAGGAATGAAGGATGGAAGGTCAAGTTGCCCTCTGGTTTTAGGAATAGGTACCTTTTTTCCTCTGCAGAACTAGAGCAGGTAAGTCCTTGCATTTTCATCATAGTCTTCCCTTCAGCCTGTAGTAAATGTTGCAGGTTGCTTGGTGTGCCTGCGACAAATGTTTTGATCTACAAGGATATTGGAGAAGGAAACCGACACATTCAACTGGAATTTGCTGATGGCAACAGAGTATAATTGACAGGTTAGCAAGTGGGTACTCTAAGATTTATTCTCCAGAAACTTTGAAGAGGGAGGATGAAACTATGAAGAGGGTAGATTAAATGTGAAATGTGACACTGCCTCATTTTCTGGTTTCATTGTCAGCTCAGAAGCCAGTCCTGGCTGAAGAATAGTTTTCTCTGGTTTAAAAGGCTTTCAGAAAGCTTTGGTGCAGTTTTTGGTAATCTTGGGCCAAATTCAGCTCTCTGCAGTGGTCTGGTAATCTGGATTTGTGTATAATTTCATGCCTACAGTACAGAGAAATCAGCAAATTGCATGCAGTTCTTTTTCTGCCTATGGGCAGAGGAGAATCACAGCCATAGACAGCCAAGTTTTCAGGGAACTCCAAATGCTGACTTTGATATGTGGGCCTAAGTTATTTTTTTAATCCCCAAAGATTAGCATAAAGCATTTGATGCTTTATGTTTATGTTGTCTCATCTGAATACAGGTGGCAGTGTAAAACTTGTCTCCTGGAAAGTGAAAGCACAGAAATTAGTCTTGTAATATTTACTGAACTGAGTTTGCTAAATCTGGAGCTCAAGCTGAGATCAGCTCTCCTTTGGGAGAAATTCCCTAGTGTACCTGTGGCCATTTGACCTTTGGTGGGTGGGAAGACCATCTGCATTTGAACATGGAAACAGTAAATGGGCACAGAAGAGGGGAAAGCACCACAACCTTGACTGACTTCCGCTTTCAATGGCTCCTTTATATTCAGATGAGAACGAGAGAGAGTTGAGACCTGATCTGGAGCACTGCTTGTTCTCCAGTCTGCTGCCCACATAGCCCCACTTCTCCCTGCCCCTTTCGCCCAGCAGATCACAGAAGTACAGGCAAGTCTGTCTCAAGGGCTTGTTTTTGAAGTTTGCAACATCTTGTCCTGACTGGCCTAATAACCACACAGTAAGTGTGTGTTA
The DNA here is from genome assembly GCA_035221455.1 of Xenops minutus. Classification (NCBI taxonomy): domain Eukaryota; kingdom Metazoa; phylum Chordata; class Aves; order Passeriformes; family Furnariidae; genus Xenops; species Xenops minutus. The sequence continues at coordinate 22,110,532 of JAWWEE010000122.1, read as the reverse complement.
CAATGTGAGTGGGAAGCTTCTTAGAATATAGGACAGAGAGCCTGCCCTGTATTACAGGTGGGCTTTTTTTCATTTAAAAAATGCTCATTTATCAAGCTGCTGAGGGGAGAGAAACCCAGATATTTCTGCCTGTGTGCCTACTGGGATTTAAAAAACACCTTTAGAGGTACAAACAGACTTGAAACCCCATGTGATTTAAAGGCAGACATAAAGCATATGCAAGCTTTTAGAAAGATAAGTAGTTAGCTTTATCCTTATTGTGTTTTTACTGATTTTATAAAACATCTTAAAGTAGGGATTTAAAAATGCTTCCTGTATTCCTCCCCATGCACTCATCTTTGCATGGTCAGCACATTTCAGGGGGCTTATTTGGGAATACTGGATTTGGATAGTGCTTCTCCTTTTCATTATTTTAAGTCATTTTCTTGGTGGTGATTGTACTTAACATTAATGCCTAAACTAATAGGCAGAGTGAATGTCATTGACCCTTATTCTCATCTCTTTACCAGTCGAAGTGTAAATGTGAAGTTAATATGGTTATGTTGCTCTGAAGTTGGCATTAGAGGCTTATATGTTAAAAATGATGCTTTGCATGTTTCTTTTTATACAGACAATATTTTTAAGCTTTTGCTTACAATACACATGCACACAACTACTTGAAGTATTGTACCTACTTTTTTGTCCTCTATTGACTTTAGTTGTGATATAACTATAAAAGAAAAACTAGGTTGGTTCCTCTTTGAGGCTATGACTTTGATCATAAGATATTGCATTGTACCTTACTTTACTTTAAAGGTTCTAACGAGAACAAAAGTCAGGAAAATTTAGAACAGCAGGGAGGGCCTTTCCATTCTGAGGCAGATTATCTTTAATCCTCTTCCCTTCCTTGTGCCTGATGTGATATGCATGTACAGGCATCCATGTGTACACAACTACTTGTACAGTTTAAGTTTCTCTTGCCCTCCCTCAGAGCCAGAAGCATAAATCTTGTTTCTCTAATAAAGGCATTTAAAGCACAAAGTTATGAAAATATTCTCTCTGTTTCTGTGTGGGGTATGTCACTGGCAGTAGGAATCATTTATCTTCCCTGTCACTTAATTTCCTTGCTGAAGTCTCTAGGGGCAGCAGCATTTGGTTTTCTTGAAATTTTCAATAAAGGACAGACAAATAATGTCTTTCTCTACTAGGATTTCCCCAGCTTAGCTCTACTGAGAGTGTCTTGCAGGGACAATTATGCTGTGCCATTGCTGGAGTTTCGGTGATCATTGTTATTGCAGCATTTGTCCCTTTCCTGACAAATCACATTAATCCCGTGGCTACAGACCAGTAGTGGGCCCAAGAGAGGTAGGAGGAGATTGTAGCTGGCAGCTCTCTCCTGGGCAGAGACAACTCAAGAGGGGGAGAGCAGAAGAAGGTCAAAAAAAAGAGCCCATTTGGGTTCTCTCCTGTACCTCTGAGCTGTCAGCTACATAGTGTTCAGTGTGCTTATACCCACTTCCCTGCCTGGGGCTTTCTTCTGTCTTAGCTTGGAAGTGCTGCACCCACTTCCCTCCCTCTACTTTCTCCCATTAGGGAGGGGGACTTTTCCATTGGCTTCTCTCTCTGCCAAAGCATTTGGTAATATGTAGTCACATAAATATCAGCAGTGACTGGAAATCATGCCATTTTGCGGAAATACCCTTTTTTCTTTTGTGTGTGTTCCTTTCCTGTGGTTTTTGGGTTTTGGGGGAGTTTTTTTAGCTTTCTACTTGATTTAGTTTCAGGCTTTGGCTTCCCTGGCTACACAGCCAGGAAGGATAGCAGATGTCATGGTCTAGCTGGAGTTTTGAGGTCTGCACAGTGAAAACTGACCAGAGCTTTTCAGCCTCATGTCAGGCACTGCACAGGCAGCAGTTGGGCACTGTCAGTGTGGGGCACCATTGAAGCTGAAGGAGCAAATACATTCTTGATGCTGCTCATTACATTAAATGGCTCTGTGCTACGTGGCAGTTCTCTCTTTGTGACACTAATATGAAGGGGATAGGAAAGTATTAAGACATGTATAACCAAAACCTTATCTTGACTTGAAATTCTTCCCCTGTTCACTTCCTGATCCCAAACATTCAGCTGCAAAATCCCCAAAGAGGCCAGGTTGTAATTCTCACCTAGTCTTTATGTAACCAGCTGTGTTTTCTGCATCCCAAAGGTGATGTGGATCTACAGATGTTTTGCTTAAGCCTTATTAATTCATGTGTTTCTTTTCTAATATGGATGTTCCCCGTTCACTTTTTGACATGTAGAGAGAAGTGAAGATGCATTATATATGTCCTACTATATAGATAATTCTTTTAAATAGCCTGCTTGGGAGAGATAGAAGGGGATGGTAGTGCTTTGAGACATAAACGAGTCTCTGGTCTTTTCTCAGATTGTTTTACAAACACTGAAGAAAACTTGTATTTTATCCGTGGTAAAGTCCTTCCTCTTTGCTTTCTTTCCCCAGAAATCTTTGCCGCAGAAACAGCATGTACATGGTACATGTGTGCCACCTCTATATGGCACTGCACCATGGTGAAAAGACACTTCTGGTGTGTTAGGCTGATTAAACTTAGCACTTCAGCTGAGCATCTAGACTTCTAAGCACAGCTGTATTGGTAATTGTTACCACTGGAGAACAGATGCTTTGCTCTCTCAGTGAGGCAGGCAATTTGCTTGGTCTCTAGGAATTTTTAGATTTTACTCATATTTGTTTGTAGTATTTCCAAATGAATATGCTAACACACCAGTCTTTTGCAAATTTCTACTGTTAGAATTTATGTAGAGTCTAGGTGGAAGCACATGAATCAGAGTGGTTAAAGGATTTACCCATAGCAAATTAGTTCCTTCCGTTCTCTTTCTACCTCTGCTGCAAACCATGTGTTATTTAATACAGGTGCTTCACTGGGAATCTCAGTATCTTGCAGTAATGATCACTGCAGATAATCAGCCTCTGTCTACAACAGAAAAATTACTGCAATTGGATAACGTAGTTTATCTCCACTGGGACCCCAGATGAGGCACGTTAGCATAACTGCACAGCCAGCCAACACAGCATGTTAAGCACCATCTTGAGCTGTGAGATCAGAGGTGCTGTGGAGCTTGGTAAGGCAGTGGTTGTCAGCCATCTGCGGAGGCCGCAGTCCCTACTGCTGTTAACAGTGCGGGCACTGAATTCCTAAAATATTTCTATCAGAGGCCATAGCCATGGCTAGCACTGCTGCAGTCTGGGAAGCTCTCCTGCTTGCAGCAAGAGCACTAGCTTTGGTGGCATGCTCAGCTCTCCTGCACTGTTTTACTGAACATAGCAGGGTGCTTTGTTTTAGCATGGTTAAAAATAAATGTTATGTTATTATCATTAGGGTGCAAAGATCATTTGTTGAGGAAGTGCACCGTTTAAAGTTACTGTTCATATAAAGAAGTCACGTTACACTCTAGAGACTAAGCAAGCTTTTAATTTACTTTGTTGGTTTCTGGGTAGGTTTATTTGTTTGCAGCTAAGCTTTACAAATACTAACCAGGTCTGAGATTTGGGAGAGCATCTTGACAGCATCCCAAATCTTCCTTAGAGTAAAACCTGAGTGCATGGGAGCTGAGCAAGAGCTGTAAGCCAGCAGCAAATGCTAGATCCTTGTGAAAGCTCCTGCACAGGCAGAGATGAAGCAATCCTGAGCTGCCAGGGCAAAGGAGCCCCGGAACAGGAGAGGATTAAGGGGCTTTTTGAGCAAACACTAAGACTTATGCTTCTGAGAGCAGGTTTAACAAGGCTTTATACTTATAAAGATGTTCATAGAGCACCTGTGAGTTACGATCTTGATCCTAATAGAAGCTCTAAGTAATATATAATATTTCTTACTGGTTCAGCTGAATAAAACAAAATAATAGAAACAGCAACTATGATGAAGAATGGACTTTAGAAATTCTTTATTTGTTTTTCTCATATAATGGTGGTTAATTTGTGCATCCAGTTGGTCTATGAACCATGTTCATGGGAATAAATAGGCTAGTTTTTAATCCCTCAGGTTTTCCTAATTGTATCATTATGTCATTTAAAGCATGAGCAGCATTTATCTTGATGACCTCTTGTTATCTGAGATCAAAGTCAGATAAGAGTTGAAAATTAATTCAACTTAGCGATCTCATTAAAAACCTGTCTACAATCTGACTTTCACAGCAGAGTTTTTCTGAAGGTTTCATTTTAGTCCTTCTCTGCAGCCTTTTCTTCCAGAAATCTGCATCTTGGCTTGGACCACTACTTACAACTTTAATCAAGAGTCCTGTGCAAATGTCTGTGTCTTGTGGCATCACCAGAGTTACCAAATGGGAAATGAATCAAACTAAAAAGACCTAAAGATCTGACAAATTCTAGCCTTGAGTAAAATAAAATACCTACTTACACAAAGGTCAGTTGTGAGGGTTTGATAGACATACAAAAATTCCCTATTAGTACTAAAGTATTATTGGAATTAGGTCATGCTCCAGTGCCATTTTCCTAAGGATAGAGGTATGATATTTATATCAGAAAGGCATGTGTGAATCTGTGTGAGATGAAGGTGTACTAATTTCAGTGTTGCTTTTTAAAACATTTTTTCTTACCTCCTGCCTTACTGAAGGGTCTTATGAAGGATCTGGAGCTAGTACCTCAGTGTCTAGTTCAGATTTACTATAACGTATGGCATTGGTGGTGGTGAGCATCACATTTTGTGAATTAAATTCCAGAGACAGAAAAAGTTCAAGTTTTTTTGAGCTTAAAGACCTCTTCCAAGGAGGCCCATTTATGACATGTGTTGGTAACATAGGAAATAAAACCAACAAAGAACTAAGATTCTGCTTTGGTCTGTTGAATACATCCAGAAAGTTTCCTTTCTCATCATCTCCCTTTAAATGGGTAAATAGTGCTGCTTGAAAAAAGGTATTCAAAATATGATGGTAGAACAAACTTGAAATATTTTCCTCCTAAGTTATTAACTCTTTCCAACCCAGTAGAGGCATGGGTTGTAAAGAGAGAGCATTTCAAATTACATTGGATATCTACATAGGTATCTACATTTAGGCAACTGATTTAAGCCCTTTGTATGGTGATAGCAGTATAATTAATTCATACTATGTAATAAAATATGCATAAGTAATTCATACTGTAATGAAAGTGACTTTCATGTTGTCTAGCGTTAGTAGAAAGATGTGGTACTGAAAAAGACTGCAGGATTTCCTTCTATGTGTTCACACATAGGCCGAATATGCAAAGTATTTTTAACTTCTTATTGCATTGGGCATATCATCTAAAGCGAAAGAAGCAAAGTTGCATTACAAGATGTATAATTGACCTCAGCCTTGAAAGCTGTGTTAAAGATGGAAATTCATCTTAAGATCTATTTGTAAGCTTATGGTACGCTCATCAGCACCCATTTAATGAGACCTGGGAAGGTCTGTGTAGCTTTTCAATATTTTCTTTTCCATTGCTTTTGCTGCTGAGAATTATGAATAGACTTGGAGTCAGGGAATTCCAAAGCATAAAGATGCAGTCAGTGCTCCCTTTGACAAATACTTAAAAAAAAATTCTCTCTCTCTCTCTATCCTTATATATGTATTTGTGTGAAATGGAAAAACTCAGGAAATTAAATGACAATAAAATACTGAGACCAGATGGCATTCATATTAGATTTCAAAAAAACCACAGAAGAGAATTACCATAAAAATATGTATAGATTGTCACTGAAAACAACCTCATCTATTAAATGATAATAATTGCCAATTTAAAAGGCTTTTTAATAGACAAGAATAGTAGCAAGAATTATATTGTGACCACTGAATTTAATCTTCATGGTGGGAAAATATACGTATTCTGTTTTAATAAATTAGCATACTATTACTTTTGATGTCCTACAGTCTTTGACTGGCTTAACAAGAATATTTAAAGCAATGCAGAAAAAACCCCCACCCTGTGTCATTAGAATGTAGATATAACTTTTTTAAAAAATATCTTGTTATAGAGTTCTTTTTACAAAGTCTGTCAATGAAATTTGTTAACAAGAGGGTGAGACTACGGTTAGATCTGTTCAGGGATTAAGAGAGGGAATTAGATTACCCAGATTTCAGGTAGGAAAAAAAGAAGACAAGAACTGATATCTGTGTCTCAGCACAAAAAGAAGTTATTAATATGTAGCCACAGGGTTCAGACCTAGAATGAATGTTCTTAAATATGTTTAGGATAATAGTGGGAGGAAAGAGGTGACTGCTGGCACAACAGGAACTTGTTTATGCAGCTACACAGTGCATTAAAAATTCCTAAGAAAGCCAGAAACTTGGGCAATGTACTTCAGGATAGTCAGGTGCAATGGAATGCATGCGAAGATCAGCTTGGTAAGCACTCATTGTGGATTAAACTCAGCCATCCCTAGAAGATAAAGGGATGGAAGGTAACCTCTCCCTTTTACATAATAACAAACCAAAGGTCTTCTAGAATAAATTCAGCCCTGTGGCTGCAAGGAGTGGAGAAGAGCACTTTGTGTTGTGTGGGTGGCTGAGGTGGACACCACGCACAGCAGCATCAGACAAGCGCTGCCTGACTTTTCTTTGCTCACATAGTATCAGTAGCTTTGACTGTGTCTCCTGGAGTGTTTATGCAACATGTCACTTAGCTTCGTTCAGGCCCCTGAGCAGCTTCCCTTTCCTATCCCAGCAAAAATGTGTAACAAGCATAATTAACCTTACAGAGCCAAGCAGCACTGAAGATAGAGGCAGCTAAAGATATGTGTGGCAGAGAAAGATGATGAGTGGATTACCAAAATGTTGCACTTTTTAGGGAGGAGACAATGTTGTCTATTATACACAAACATATATATATATATATTCACTTTTGCTCATTGTATTCTGACAAAGAAAGGAAAAGATAGCAAAGAAAAGAGTGAGAGACAGCTCACCAAAGATGAGATGAATGGTAGGTAGAAGTGTGAAAAGATCTTCAGCCACAAAGACTCGAAGCAATGATAGGAGATTGATTTGTCTGCCTTCCTATGCAGAGGCTGTAACTAATGATTTGGAGAACGTTTCTAAAGGAGACACTTGCTATAAACCCCAAACTAATTGATCCATTTCACTTCAAAGTCACTTCAGGCTAGCAATAAAGTCCTACTTCTTTCACTTCCAGCAAGAAGTCTGCATAACCGACATTCTAAAGCCCAGCTATGCAAAGAAAACATCTAGAGACTGTTTTTTAGAAATAGTCTGAGATCTGGTTTCCTCCATGGGATCAAAAGGCTGGACTTTTCACAAAAGATTTATGGGCATCTCTTCCAAATTCCCAGCATTCAGCTGAATAGGAAGTCTGCCTGTTTTAAGAGTCGGATTGATAATTCAGTGCAGTGGGGATAAAGTATTAGCTTCTGATGTTTGCCAAGAATTTTGTATCAAGGCATCCTAAAGGAGCAGGAAGGTGGGCTTTGTGCCCAACATTACAAAGCTCATATCTAAATCCAAGTATCTCCCAGTCTGGAGTTTCAAAAGAGGATGTGTTTTATTCCACAGTGTTCAGAGAATTTGAGAGGTCAGCAGAACAGGGCTTTTTTCTGCTCTGATTTTTCTTCTAATTAGACAAAAGCCAACTTTTCCTCAGAAGGAAAGCCTACTTCCCCAGCTCCCTCATAATCCTCATAGAGTATGCTGTTGGCAGAACAAGGACTTGGTTCTGAAATCATTGCTACCAATTATACAGATAATTCCACTGGAAAAGTGTAGACCAAACTTTATCTCATTAAGACAAAGTCCAGATGCTCTGTTTATGTGTATTTTAAAACCAATGCAGTAAAGTCTTTGAGATATGTATAATTGGCAAGAGAAAGCAATGTACAAAAGGGTAATAGCTCCACTCTTCTGTTTTAAATTAAGAACTGTGATGTGTTGTCTTGTCTCCACATAGAGATCTGAACAAGCACACAGATTATATGGCATGCCAAAATTACTTTGTGCGTTTAAATTGCAGAAACAAAAGGAAAGGACTATCTGATAGAAGATGCTATGAAGACTCTTTAAGAGGGAGTAATGTAGGAAAGAAATCAAAATGCCAGAAATGAGAGAAATAATGTCAAATTGTTATCTTCATTATTTTCAGGCTTGGAGGGGAGATAAATGTTCTTTTGTGTCTTTGGCAGGGGAGCGTTTCTGCCCATGAGAAGGGGTGGGAAAGACCTTCTTTCAATTAGCCAGGCTGTCTGAAAGCCTGTGTGGGAGAGGTTGATGATGGACCTGGGCGCCTTTGTCTCAATTTACAGACACTCTGTAGTACAAATTCCTCTCCTGCCTCCTGGGAGCTCACTCGCAGGTAATGGAGAGTAGCATTTTACACAGGAAGAGGAAAAAAAACCCTGCATTTAGACAATTCTTGTTGGAAAATTGTAGCCCAAGGCTGTAATAATGATGCCAGTTTCGTGAAACTGAAACAGGCTTGGACATGCTAAATTATGGAGTAAGGGGAGCCCAGACAATTAATAGTAAAATTGCTCTTAAATATAAATGAGAGTTTAGGATAATGTTTTTGATAATAATCTTTTTGTAATAGCACAATAAAGTGATCCACACTTCTTTCCTTGCACAGATGAACTCATTTAAATATGTCCTCTATTCCCTCAAGATCAGGCTTAGCTACTCGACATATACTGTAATGTCAGTCATTATTTCCTGAGCACAAAGTTTGACTCCATTTATCCTAAGTGCTGAATTTAGCTGGTGGCTCTGCAGGCTCTGTATTGCACCGGCATGACTGCATAAGGATATGTGAGATGTAAGTGGTGTGGCTGCTGAAGTTTCTTCCTCCCCTGGCAGGACAGGGCAGAGGAATGCAGTGCTGTGCCCTGGTGGGACACACACTGTGGCTTGGCTCACCTACTGTGAGGCAGGCGATGCTCTTGGCAGGCACAGCAGGAAAAAGCTGGTTATGGGGGGTCTGTTTATAAGGCGAACACTGGGAGACTTTTTTCAGTCCCGTGTTTTGAGTAATCCAGTAAGGTTTTTAAATGTGTCTCTTGGAAATTATACACTGGAAGACTGCACACAGCCACAGCACGGGAGAGGTTGTGTAATTGCTCCCTTATCTGTTGATGTTGGCTTCACAGAAGACTAAAACAGAAACTATGGCCCCAATCTGTCTCCCGGCGGAGGGCCACTAGCAACCCAATCTCATGTCTGCGCTGCTTTATAGGGCATTGATTTTCTCTTAGGAGCGGATAAAGCTCTCACTAAAATCAAGGACAAAATCCCTATTGATACCAGTGGAAGTAGTATCCAGCTTTTGTGATTTAAGTACTGTGTATAAGGAGGGATCTCTGTCCCAAAGAAGAGAGCCTCTAACTTTTTTAAGCTTGGTTCCATTTGTGTTGCGGGCTATCTGAAACAGGTATTATAAGCATCCCAGTTCCCTTAAGTGCTTTCCAGGGGGAGTGCCAAGTACACCAAAGCTCATGTTATTTCTCTTGCCTCTTGACTAAAAGGACTGACTGATATTTGCAGAGATAGGAAAGCAGCAGCTCCCTTTCATGCTTGGGGGGAACCTGGTTGTTGCCCAAAATGCTGCGATTCCTTTCCAGCTGGGCCAGTGCCCTCCACAGACTGGAAATCCAGACACAGTTTAACGCTCTCACCTCTGATCTGGCTGTGTCCTCGCTGGCAGAGAAGGAAAAGTGACGCATCTTCATCATACCGTCAGAATGCGCTCTTCTAGGAATAGGGTTAATTGGCTTTTTAAGGTGGGAAGGAAAAGAGGGAAAGTGTGACAGCTGTTTCATTAGATGGGATGTTGAATAAAACAGTTAAGAGACTGCACCCCCCAGCGTTAACCTTTCCCGCCTGCATTTCAAAGCTCAATCATGAGGTTGGGTTTGAAAAGGCTGACGGGGTGGAGAAGGGGAGGTTAATGTATTTTATTAGTGTCAGCTAAGGGAAAGAAAAAAAACTTTCCTTTCATGATGATCTGAATTATTTGTTCCTACGGTAAATGAAATGACAGCTCACCTGGGAGAAGTGAGATGGGATTTAAACCCAAATAACAATTCATAAAATCCACTGCTGCAAGATAAATAAGTTTTGAGGAACACCTAATGCTAGACCAGCTTTGCTGCATGAAAAACCCTTATAGCTGAAATCCATTAAGTCTACTAATACCATACAGTACATCAGAGCTAGTTCATGCTGACACAAAGTCCGCTCAAGAGAACGATGACCTGGCCCAGCTGATGTGCTTAGCTAAGACATCACGTCCCAAGGCCCTGTCCCAGCAGCAGGATGGGGATCCTGGCTGGGCAAACCAGGGTTTTTTGGTCTGCAGATGGCTACTGCATAGACTTCTTCATGTGACTCCTATCTTCTGTTGTTTACTTTCTGTACATTTTTCTGGCTTCTAGGCCAGTGTCAATGTCTCTTTGGCAGAAATTTGCCCAAGGAAGGTGTCTTTAGGACTGTACTTCTGAGATGGGAGCCACGCTGCTCAGTGTTTTGCGTTCCCAGATAACACCAGGCTCTGCTGTGTTCTGGTTCACACTGGTGTAAATCCAGAGGAAATCTGTGGCCTATCACTTTACACTGAGGAGAGAAAGAGACCCACTGCGGCGAGTGCATTGTACGCAATGAAGTAATAAGTCAGTCTGGGTCTCCACCTGGCCTTGTCAAAGGGCAGGCAGAAAGACATGCTGTGGGGAGGTGGGGTGAGCTGGGGGGTGCAGGCTCAGTTTGAATGTTTGCCCTTTGAATTAATTCTGGTTGACCTACTTCAGCAATGATTGAAGAATTTTTTATTCAGTTTGCCCTGATCTATCCCCTGGTGAGCATGTGCTTGTTATTTTTTAATGAAACCATTTTCACAGACTGTTGTTTTAGGTGTTGTGAATGGAGGAGAGTGAGGTTATTTTTTGTTTCGTATTCTATTTTTGTTTCTTCAGGGTTCCCAGCACCATGCGGTTGCTTTTAACTGCATGAGCACAGTGCACTCCCAGTTCCTCACTCTCAGATCAGGTTTATTTTCACAGCAGATAAAAATAGTGTAAAGATATAATCATTGATTAAAAAAAGATCTCTCTTACAGGAGTCATAACTGAGTATTTTTGTCTTTTCTTGCAAGTCATGTGCAAGACTTGGGGAACATCTTGCTCTGCCTTTAAACTTCTCTGGAGCAGTGGCGTTTGAGCCTTTAGACAGAAAGTATGTAGGATGGGATGCAGTGAAGCAACTGTGAAAAGTAGCTGTTAATTTATACTGTGTGCTTAGGTCAGACACAAAGGGCTTGCCATCTTGGATGAGATCACTGTTCCATCTTGTTCTCTCTCTGAGGCAAGTGCAGCTTCTGTCCCATCTCAACACGTACATGCACATTCTTCCACCAAGGCTGTTTCACTGCAGATGCAGTATCAAAGGGTGGGATCCTGAGGGCTCTGCGTATTTGGTAGCTTAAGTTTACGAGAATTGCACTAATTCTTCACCACTCCGGAGCTTTTGTTGTACAATGAGAGAGACTCCAGGGATAACTAATGACTTAGTGACTGCAGATCCAGGGCGGATTGACTTTTGAAGGTATTGCTTTGGCTCTGAAGTGAAAGGTATGATAAACAGCAACTTTGGTTAGCAATCAACAGCCACCGAATTTTTATCAAATTAAAAGACATTGGGGTTTGGTTTTGTTAAGTGCTACAAAGGAGGTTTCCTTGTGGCAGTCTGAGAGACCCTCTCATGCTGCACAGTTCACTATAAGCTCTTTTTTGACAGTATCAGCTTTCATTTTGTGGGGCAGGAGTAAGGGCAGAAAGCATAGAGGTTAAAAGAGTATCTTTGTTCTTTTTGTGGTTTAGATTTTTTTTCTGTCTTTAAGAAAGTAATTCTTAGTTTTCTGGCTATGAAAGAAACATGAAAAATGTTCATTCAAAGCAACTGAATATTAAATAAAAATCCCTTCAGTGTGTTGAGTGAATACTTCTTAGGCAACTAGCATCGATCACAATTTTAAATACCGATTGCTGACTTAAGAGAAAAATTGACCAAATGCCAGTAACTATTTTTCAACAAAGAATTAAATAATGCTTTTAGAGAGGAGTAGTATAGGATTGTTATTTGTTATATCATTTCACTGTCATTAGCTATGTGACATGTAAGTTGAAAGGCAAAAAAACCCCAAAGAAACTTTTATCTTAAACAAAGATGTACAGCTTTAGTCCTTCTTCTCAGTATACTTGCCAGGAACAGGTTTCATAATGGGACACTATTATCGTAACTTTAATCTTGTTTAAATTCAAAAGTCTTCCTGCAAGCCTCAAGGTCTAGAGGAAAGACCTTCAGTAAGATATCTTAATGTGAGAAAAATATCTTTTATTGAATTTAGAAAAACGGCAAAAGTCTGCAAAACAAAAGGAATATAACAAACAGGAAAATTTAATTACAACACGTGTTGGGTGCCCAGGTCACACAGGATCCCCAGGAGCACGCCTTCCAACTCAAAAACTGCGCTTTTAAACATTCTTAAGGTCCAACGCTGTTTTACAACATGAGAAGGGAGGTATTTCTCTTCTTTGGGCTGGTTCTTCTGTGCCCCCCTTCATGTCAGGGGCGGAGTTTCAGGCAACATGGCAGCCTCCATGTCCAGCCACGTGTCTGAGACTGTCTCAGCTATGCTCCTAGTTAATATGTTATTGCCCTATTCCCAAACGCTTAATCCCTGGCATACATTCCAAAACTGGACTGGATGCCTTGCAACTTCTGCAAAATGCCTATAGGTTAGTAACAATCAAAACCAAAAATAAATCTTAGGTTAGTAACTCTCGTTCATTTGCTTGTAATAAAACCGGGTTTTCTACCTCATATTAGGAAAGCAGACTGCCTGTGAATCTCTTTTTATAGTTCATAAAATCCTTTGTAAATCACAACAGCTGTCCATAATAAAACATCAGAAAAGCTCTACTTTGAGTCCTGAAACTGAAATAAACATGACATATTAAAATACAGTTATGTGGAACACATTTAGAAAGGTGCATGTGCCAGGTATAAGCTTTTGACCTATTTATTGCTAAAAAGTCTAAAGGTAATGGGTTAGAAAAGGATGCCAGATGAAATAATAGCCAATAAAAATACAAAGAGAAGCATCAAAAAATCATCCACTGGAGCTTCTAGAAAAAAAAAAAAAAAAGGCCTCTAATGAGTTTGAGAGGGAGAAAATGTTTTTAAATGCAGATTTTGTTAAAACGTTGACCTTCAGATTTTGAAGTTATCCTTCTTTTTGCTTCTTATAAACCAGTTCTAGGATCTTTTCAAGGTTAAGAGAGGAGTTACTGTAACATTTCAGTGTAATAGGTATTCACTTAGCATATGTTGGCCATGAAGAGGGCAAATGGAGCCTTTTCATCCCATGGCTGTTTAGAAAAATAACATTCATGATACTCATCCCACCTAAATGTCTTCATAACTTACAGATACGCTTTTTTGAAATGAAATTTCCCATGAAGTAAGGTGCCAGTTGAAACAATATTGATGTCAGTTTCTCTACCACCTTTGTTCTTTAAACACCTTAAACTTGCTGTGATATCACAGGCCCTTCCATAATTTACTGACAGAGTCTAGGACATGGTAGGATAGGAAATACAGTAATGGACCTGAAGACAGATTGTTTTTTAGAGAAGAGCTCTTACTTCCACTGGGAACAAAACTGCTCCTTCTGATGCTCTTTCTGGGGTTCTCCAGAGTGTACTTTTGTTTGGAATAATTTTCCTAGGTCCTCTAAAGAAACCAACTCAAATTTATTGGGGAGATTTAAAGAACAACAACAACAACAAAATATTGCTTTGACTGGAATAGCAGCTGTAGTAGAAAATCTCTTCCTGAAAAGCAAACTGGCAGTTAGCATTCAAACACAGCAATGTGGGCTCTGCAGAAACCCTGTACTATGGGACTTGGGAAGGAAAAAATAGTGAACTAGATTTTGGTGGCAGAGCAGTTCCAGTGCTCTTTTAATTTTTATACCATTTGAAGGCTTGTACTTCTTTTCTGACATTAGTGACTGACTGTCTACTAACCTTACAACAACTATAGCATGGATTGCATTAGATTTGGTTACTTGATGTATGACATATATAATTTGCTGCATGCAGTGGCCTTTATAAAACACAAGGTTACTTAAACTACCTTGTCTTGCTTCTGTCTCATCAAATGTAAATGATGAGAGAAAATTATTATGATCTTACACAAGGAACAGAGACATAGGTTTGTTTCATCTGCCCAGTGTTAATAAATAGATGAGACAGGATGACAGAGTGGACTTTTTACAAACCCATTAGTTTCTTCAGTACTTGTTGAGTATTGCCATGAAAAGGCAGTTTTCTGCAAGGTAGAAGGTGACTTTTCTTAACTAGTTGAGAAAATGCGCTTAATCGTATCACAAGCTATAGCAAGTGTTTAATTTGTAAAGCAATAAGTAGATGATCTACTGAAGAGAGTTTTCAAACCAGTTTTTCACGTTTTCTATTCAAGACCCAGTTAGCACTGTTATCCAAGTGGTGGTATTGAGAGTGCAGTTGTGTTCAGACCAGCTGAACTATGGTAAGAGCATTGCGAATTCAGCAAATGGACGGTGGAGCAGAAAGATTTTCTTTCAGAAAAAAAGAAGGGGGGGAAAAAAAGTTCAGCACATCATTTACACCAGCTTCCTTCAACCACTTCCTTAGTCCAAGGCTCAGGTATGTGTCCCATACCAGTGAGTGGAATGGGAGTAAGGAGAAATGTCACAACCCACAGGAGTTAAGATAAAAAGAGTGGGAATGTTAACAAAAGATAGCCCATGCAAGAAACACCCCATATGTTTATGCTTAGCCAACTAAATAACTTCAACAAGTAATTCTTCCAATTGCTTACCCCTTCTGCTGGTATTTCTCATTATTATTTTCCAGTACCATCTGATCTTAAATTTTCACATTTTTAATAATCACAACTTTAGCTTTTTTCTTCCCTGAAAGAGTAATAAATTATATTGGATAGAGGCAGGATACTAAAGGGAAAAAATAATGGGTGATGGGGGTTAAAAAAGAAGTTGAGAAAGGGTGCATAGAGTTTGGCCGGAGCTACAGACACATTTTGTGTCCTCATGTGTGAAAGGATATCCCTAAAGATGGTTCTGCCAGGAAATATTAAGTCACGCTTGGGAAGAGGGGCTCAACAGTGGGTTTGGCTATTGAGTAAGTGCAGCAACTCTCCTTGGCCTTCAAGATGTTTTTAGCTAGCTATTCATGATAAGCACAGGCAGAAAAAGAAGGCTGAAAAGGATATAGCTTCCAGTTGTGATTAGTCCTCCATGCTGATAAAGGGATTCAGAACTGTCAGCTTGAAGTTTTAATAATTTCATTGCTGTTTTCTAAAAAGCAGCATGTTTGCTAAATTTTTTCTCTTCTAAACTGGGCAGATTTTGGTGATTGCTACCCCTGCACCTGTTCTCCAGCATTATCCTGATAGTGAGCTGATGCAATGCTCATGGTTACAATTCTCCCTGTGACATGAAAGAGATGCTACTAAGTGGTTGCATTTTCTAGACTAGTTATATTCACAGTAGCTTGGTTTTATTTTGTTGAATTCAAGCAATTAGTATATCCATCTGCCATTCTTCTGTCTTTCAAATTAGGTATTTCAGATCTATAGTTCCTTTTTGTTCTCTTAGCAGCTCTAGCAGTTAAGCTGAGTCTGCCAAAAGCTCCACTTACTTAATAACATTGGTGGCAAAAGTTAGTGAAAGCTTTGATGCAGAGGCCTTCAGAGCTGAGTCTTCAAGGGAAAGGGCAATGCTGGTTAAGGTAGGTAATCTCTCTTTTATGCTGGGTACTTGAGCAAAGTCTACCGAGCTTAGAGTTGGCCAGGACCTGTTAGCTTGGTGGCATGTTGGAGTGACACAAGGTGGATAACCTGAGATGGCCTCAAAAGGCTAGCCATAAACATGCACAAGTGTCTAGAGATGGTCAAAGGGAAGGAGGTGAATGATGGGAATGATAGTTCTCCCCCAAACCACCCTGACTGCAACACTGTGCAACACAGTAGATGGTCCAGTGTTCCAGGGTGGGGTTTACACTCCCTTGGCCCAGTGAGAGCTTACAGTGTCAAAGTGCCACATATTTTTTGCTCCTATGCACCCCAAAACTCAGCTGTCACTTTGTCTTTGCTCAAGGGAAAGACAGCAACCTTCCTTCCTTTTCAGGTTACACATCTGTTTCGGTTTATTAGCTACTTTCCGGCAAAATTGGAAGACTTCAGTTTGCTGAAAATGAAGCTCCTGTTATCAACAACTGCCAGTGAAATGTGCTTTTGTGGAGCATCCAGTGTCTTTGCACAAGAATTGCTCAGCTTCGTAATTAAACCTCTCTGGTATGGAGAGTGTGCAGGAGGTGTGGAACAGAAACAGAGCTCGTATCAAAGATGTCATTCACAATTACTTAATATCCAAACTCTGATTTTCTCCTGTAGGACCAGTGCCATTTTGTTTTTCTTCTTTTATTGACTCCTGCCACCAACTCACAACCACATATTGTGGTGTTCTTCATCTTAAAAACTTGCTTTTCCAACGCCACTGTTCAAGCAGGACAAAGCCTTGCTAACAGGGTTGTTATAGTAGCTGAGCCACCAGCTGTGAGAGAACCACTTTCTTGGGGTGACTCTTGGTGGGATTGATGATGGACCACTAAAGAGAAATAAAGACACTGTGCTACCCCAGAAGTGAGCTGGAAATACCAGCTCTGGCAGAATAAAACTCTCCTGGGATCGTGGCATATCTGCTTTGTATTTCTGTTTGTATATATTTCAATGGAATGAAGTGTTCTCCAACTCAGCAGCTTGAGGAGCACAGTATTAAATTTCTCTCTTGCTGTTATTTTGAAATTTATCAACTCCTGCATTGATGCATCCTAAAGTGACAGGTTTAAAATACAGCTTGTTCTTGTGTCCTCCTTTCCCAGATGCAAAATATCGCTCTTTTTGAACTCCATTAAGTGCATGGACCGAATAAAATCCTGTGCTCTCATCACCCTCCCATCTGCAGATTGCTCCCCATATGTTGCATTTTAAGACGTAATTTAATAACTAAAGGGAATTAATACATTAAAAAAATTGGGCATGAATTTTTAGTGCTTGTAGAAGCTGCCAGATGGACAAGCGGAGGAGAGGGAAGACTTTTCTTTGTCACTAGGGGCCCTAAAACAGAGTACCAGCAGCACAAAGCTCCTCATGTTGCCTGCTAATCTTCCCTATCTTCCTTCCTAACCCATCAATGAGTTTTTTCTTGGGATTTGCTCCAGTCCCAGGACAGACTGATTTTTTTGTCTCTTCAGCTGTCTATCTGTCCAACATCATGCCCCAATCAGGTGGATCAGCTTAACACCAGGAGAAGAGGGAAACAGTGTGTTTGTGCAGGTGAAGTGTGTGCTACTCTTGGGCTTGGAAATGGTTTGTTGACTTGTTGGAAAGGATGGAGGTGGAAGCCAGGAATTGCAAAGCCCAGCTTGTGTTGCTGGTGCTTCTAGCAAGGATGCAAAGGCAGTTACAGATAAACAGAACCAGCACTTTAAGCATGTCTAGTCTGCACTGATAGAATCTGTGGTTTGCTGAGATTGCCAGAGTATTATACAGCAGAAGTCTGTTTGAAACCTGGATTTATATAACTAATCCACTAAAATTCTTTAATGAATAGTTTATTGAGCTTTTAATCAAGAAGTGGTTTTATAGCTACAAAATCATTGCACAATAGTATTATGTAATACAATTGCACATTTTAAAAAAGCTGGTTCAGCACTGATGGCTTTTAATATCTTATTATTTTTCTCCTTCTAAATGTGATATTTATCAGGGTGATTGTTTCTCAGAGCATGCTTTTAGGTAACATCACAGGTAAGGCTTGCCATGTAGGTCACCGGCAGTATGCAGTCTTCCTTGGAAAGTATTTGTGTTTGCTTACTGAATAGTGGGTATTGGCACTGTGAGTGCCATGGTAGAGTGAAGTAGGACTCTAGTGAGTTTTGTTCAGCAGTTGAACTACTTTGCCATCATTGGCAGATTTCATCTATATTTGATTAATGTCAACCATTGCTCTTAGAAATGCTGAAGTTTTACAAGAGATGCAGCTAGTCCAGCTATCAAAAAAATGAAAACACAAATGAGCAAAATACAGTAGATCAAAAGGTGGTTTGAGGGCATGCTAGAAAAGCTAACCCTCTTTATCATCCCCGTGCCACTGCCACTCATTCGGAATCACAGAGCCCTGCCAGTCAGGGACTGTGACTGCAAACCCATGGGTTTCATGTACAGGGTAAGGCTTGGAGCTAGATAAGCTATAGAGGAAGCCATTATGTCAGTGGCACACCCTGGGTTACTATTTTTAAGTCTTCTTTGATGGAGCTTTTTACACCTACATGACACAGTGAGAACTTTTGTAGCTGTCTTGCTAAGCTCTGCAAAGGTAGCTGTGCAAAAGGAGACAGAATGGTATGCAACTGGAGAGACATTTTTGCTGTCTTAATTTAGTATTGTGATTAAAAGTAATTAAAATTAAAATTAGTAACAAAGACCTTATAGTAGTATTTTGTGTAAATATATTAAGCTAATAAATGAACAGAATGGTTAATGGAAGTTAATAGAATAACTTCAAATGGATATAATAAACCTAACTGTGTAGATATTAACTTCACACAGGTTTTTTTTATGTAAGAAAATGTGTTATATCTTGTCTATCAAATTCCTGTTGGCTCTGAAGGTGTTCTGCAAGTACCTGAAATGAGGTTGTAGAGAGGTGGGGGACAGTCTTTTGTCCCAGGTAACAAGCAATAGGACAAGAGGACACAGCCATAAGTTACAGCAAAGGTTTAAATTGGATATGAGGAAAAACTTCTTCACTGAAAAGGTTATCAAGAATTGGAACAGACTGCCCAGGGAAGTGGTGGAGTCACCATTCCTGAAAGTATTTAAAACATATGTAGATGTGGCACCTGAGGACATGGTTTACTGGTGGCCTTGGCAGTGCTGGGTTGGCGGTTGGACTCGATGATCTTAGAGGTCCATCCTGAACCCTTGTGGGATTCTAAGGTGGTCACTGAATGTTGGCCAAGGCTGCAATGAGCTGCTGCTAAGCTCATCCTCTCTTATATTGTCCCTGGACATGGAGTCCAGCATACCAGGGCCAATCTGTACCCTGCTTTGGTTGTTGCTTGTGATAAATGAATTTAGCAATTGAAAGGTGCTTCTTTTCTAAGTCATGATGTTGTGTCTTCACCCTCTATCTCCAAAGGAAGAACCAAAGTAGCAGGGTTTTTGCATTAGGTTTCTTTTTATTGTCTAATAATCAAACTACCTGCCGCACAGCTTGGATGCTACTCTGTTTTAGAGTGGCTCTTTCGTGCGCATTACACTCAGTGTTTATACCGCGTTATCATGCCCTGCTGACAAGACAGTGAACAGAAATTGTGGAGAATACGTGACAAGCAATTCAAGGAAGCGTTTGGACACCTCTAGTAAGTTAATTAGTTTTTGATACCTTCAAACTAACTATACTAGGGGCTGGAACACTGATGGTATGACACCACATTAAACTGTTTCTTCTTTGTAGAAAGTGTGCAGTGGCAGTGCAGTTTGGACAAGGGAGCAATGACAGCTCACCTGTCATGTGCAGCACAGGAGCTGCTCGCACTCGAGTTTGCATGCAGCCAAACACTGTTGAAGCAGGGGCCAAACAGGAGAAACATTCTCCAGTCAGTCAGCAGTATGGCTATTTATGCCATTGCCAAAAGGATCTCTGTCAAACACTGCTGCTAGGAGGACAATCACTTGACATGTTTATTCAAGTAAACTTCTGCTCGCATGGTTTTTCTTTATGCATTAAATCTTGTGGGGTTGTTTGTTTGTTTGTTTAAAAAATGGCTGAGGAGATAGGGAAAATGGTAAAATACTTTGCTGATGTATGGTCTCATTGTATTCATTAATGAAAGGTGGCAGGATGACAGACGTTTGGAAAACTCTGCAGGATCTGTGCAGCCATGCAAAGGGGATCTTGTCAATATTTAGTAAAAAGAAAGAGGAATAAGACAGTGTGTGTACATGGGCTGACCTGGTTAATCGGTGCTTGGCTTGTCCAGATGTTGGAGTATTTCAGTAGCTTAAAGAGTGACCTGTAAACAGAGTAAACAGTGTTATGCATGTACTGTTGAGGCATTAATCTGAACTTCCTGAAGGATTTAAAATACAAAGTAGAACTATGATTTTACAGGGGATGGGGATTGGGATTATCCAGGTCTTAATATATCTATTTCTTTTTTATAGAGCATGTGATCTCTACTCAGTGCAGAAGCACTTATCTTCTAAAACTACTGGGAAAATCCTACAAGCAAAGACAAATTCAAACTGTATTGAGAAGGGGACAGGAGAGGGAGGAGGAAGTGCAGTTTTCACACAAGAACATTCCCTGAGTTATTTTAAACGTCTTTGTATGGATTACATAGCTTTTCCCTGTGCCTTAAATTTAGTGCTCTACCACAGCAATACTGTGATTTTTAGCTATTGGGGTTTTTTAAAAAGTATTTCTTCAAAAATAGAGATAATTCAGATTTTGAAAATAGGTAGGTTAGGAGCTTACAGAGGTCAGAGATGAATTCATCTTTCCCAGTTCATCAGCAACTTTTTGCAGACTTTTGAAATTTTACTCTAAGTCCCAAGGTTCTAAAGACAGGTATTTTCTTGCCTAATTCTGTATTTTCTTCACCAAGCACAAATCTTTTGGATTAATTGTGTTTTTTAAAAATATCTTGAATTTGTGGTGATATAGGATCAGTGTATTTCTACAGAAGCTGATACGTCTGGTTTAGATTTATACCTGGTCAAATTGAAAGCAGAGTTTGGCTTGTTATGCCCATACTTATGCACACACTTATTTTTAAAATCTAGCACTATGAAGTTGTTTGTTGATAACATTTCTGAGACAGTGAGCTCAGATGTCCTGATCACTCAGATTTGCTGGTCCAGTAACTTTGGTTATCTAGCTTTTCTCCTGGGTCTTGACTCTCTATGCCTTAATGCAGCACTGCAGACAGAGCTGTAACTTTTAGGAAGGTGCCCAGGTTTCAGTATGCAAAGTGGTTTTTATTTAATTGTTAACCCAAATGTAGTTCATTGTCTGTGTGCAGAAATCAGCACATATCTAAAAATTCCATCTTAATTTCTGCCCATTTCCACTTGGATGTATATATCAGTGTATCAAAAGTTCAGTAAAAATTATAAAAGATTTTTCCAAGTAAAATTTGAAAATCTAAATCCTTTTCATTGAGTAAATTCTTGAATCAATTCCTGCACCTGAGAGATTGAGTACTTTGACTTCATGATGCTTGGTCCAATATTACACAGATCTCAGATTTTGCTAAAGTAACTCTAGATTATCAAAGATCATATGTGATCACATCACATGCAGTATATGAGGTCTGTCAGACCCCATGGTGCTCAGTAAGATCCTTGAATTTGGTGTTTAAAATTTCAGTTCAGAGTACATAGACACTGAAAATAATCCTTCCCTCTAAAATTAGATTGAAAAATGTAAACCCTAAATCCTGTCTTCCCACACAAACACAAAAATATGCCTACATGTTAACATAGACACCTGCTTCCTTTGCAGAGATGACCCATTTTTAAGCGTATGTTTCACTAGTTCTGGTTCTGTGTTTTCTACAAGTGAGACCTAAAGATTGTGTTTGTTTTTTGTTAAAGACCTAAGACCACAGATCAAGTGTGGGCTAAATAAAAATCTAACTTTGCCTATTCCAGTGCTGGGGAAAGAAAGCATTTGTTTGTTCTCTCGGTTTTGAATGTCTGTTTCCAAGTCAGTGAATTTGGGCACTGGACGGCTCGCAGCATCTGGATGGGAAGCTTGCTGCTCCATGACTTTGCACTGAAGAGTGTCTAACCTCTCAGTACCACTTTATTTCAAGGCTGAAAGCCAAGAAACACATAGGTGGGATAGGAATACGCAGCTGAGAGAGGCATACCTCCGGGTCCAAACCACCATGGGTTTAAGAGAAGAGGGAGGAAGGGTCATTATGCAAACTGGTTGTACTTTTAGCAGCAGGTTTGCCAGAAAAAGACCAGACCATATCCTGTCTGCCGCCACAGTGCCCTCACACTTAGGAATCTTCTGCACAGGTGACACAAATGCTTATTATTAAAGACTCACAACAAAAACATTTGATCCCATGCTCTTCCTAATGCATCCCAGTATTGTCTATAAGAAGGTAGTTTTCTTAAATTTGCTTTGTACCAGAAGATAGAGGATTGATAGAAGATTAAGTTTGGTGATTAAATAGCATTAACCTTTTCCCAACAGGGCTGGGTAAATCATAGTTGTGTAACATAGCAGAGGTTTATACTACATTGTACACTATATGGGCCTTATAGGTACTGCTTGTGTTAGTGACAAGTACTAGAGAGCCAAATAAAATGGACCAGGGAGAATTCTCTTCTGCTAACACTTCTCTGTTAGAAGGATGCTAAGTAGTATAATGGTATATTACCATATGGCACATAGTTCCTTGTAGAATATAAAAAAAAAGCTAACAGAGGAAGAGGTCAACTGCATCAAAATACCTAGTTGTACACTTTCTTTAGTACAGTTAAAGGGCAAGAGTTTATTGACTAGCAGTTCCAAATGGATGTGGTAGGAATTATATCTCACTGCCTTTGACTTTGTAGCTCAAATAAAAACGGGACTTATTTAAATTAGAGTCATCTGGCAGAACATCTTTGGAGGTTTTCAGAGTGAGTTCCACATTGACAACCCTACCTCTTTAGGAAAGGATCTTCCCTGCTTTACTCCCTTAACTGCATAGCCTATGGCAATTCTTGGTTATGCTGAAGAAGCAGGTAGAGACTGGAAGGAATAAAGTTAAATAGGAATTATGCAACATTGTCTACTTGCCACATTTGGCACTCTCACCAAGGGCTCTTCAACACCTTTTTTGAGAGGTTAGATACAAAGGACAAAATGGAGGTATGGTATCTCTTGAGCTGCTCTGTGAGTTATTACTCCATCATTTAAGAAGCTAGATAGTGTTTTCCACAGTAGCCAAGAATGTAAGTGATATAAACATACTGCTTTAAAACAAATGATGCACTGTTGACTCATTGCATTGCTTGAGCAACAGTGTCTTGAAATACACAACACGAGTGTCTTGTTTTGTACAAAACAATATGGTAATTTTAAAGTGTAGAGCTACATGGTGATTTTTACAAATAATCAATCGAAATACATGTTTTCTGGCAACAGTGATTCACACAGGTCGTTTAGCAACCCCTAAATGAAATGCCAATGTCAGGCAGGGTCTGCAAGTGCTTCTAGAATCATTTAATTTTTCAAACAATGTGACACTTAGGGAGGTTTCTTGGGAGAGCGGGCGTGGTTTTATAAAGGCACATCTAAACCAAGGCTGCGTGCTGTTTGCTGTGTGTCATAACCTTATCTTCTTAGCAGATTTTCCAGTGCTGCACACTGTGCATCTGTGACTGAGACAAAATCAATGCTTATAGATTTAGCTGTGTAATCCTATCACTTGTCCTCCTAGATATGATTTGAAATGTAAAGTTCGTTAATGTTTAAATGAAGTTGAAGGCCCAGGGTCTCCAGAGGAGTTTCCAGTTTCTTGGAGAGTAATCCATTTCTTATCTTTTTTTTCCTGCTTGTCACTGTCTGTCTTTTTGTCTCCTTAATCATTTAAGACTCTGAAACACTCAGTCATGCCCAAAGTATATATTTCAAGAAAAAAGCAGGAATGTTGCTAATCATTTTACCAAAAGCTGCTTAAGCACTGGGAATGCCTGAATTCCTCTGTATGAATCAAGATTTTGAAAAGTGAAACAGAAAAGTGAGTAGTGAGTAAGAGGCTTTTTCTTCTTTTGTCATAAAATCAGCTAAAATTTGTTTCCTCACTCTACAGACAACTGCTCTTACCTTTCAGATAAAAGCTATGTACTTTTCTACAATCCTCTATCATACCTGTTTTGGCAATCAATATTTTATGAAATATAGAAAAAATGGGGTTTTTTTGATTTTATTTTTCTCATTTTCTGTTTTACTGGAGTATACATAACAATGCAAAGGGGGTGAGTTATTGGAGGTTACTTTGAGGCAAAAATTTGCAGAAAAGGAAGGCAAAATGATTTTATAAATAGTTGCAAATTTTGTGGATCCTACATTTAACCATATGTTACCTATTTGGATTGCACTGGTGAGAAGCCAGCCTTGTTCACCTAGGTAAGGAACTAGGCTACTTGGAGGATGTGTGTCAGTTTTTTGAGAGTTCACCTCACATAAGTGCTTGAATGCTTGAAGCAATGATTAATTACCTTCAGGCTCTTAAAGCCCTGTCTAACTGAGACAAAATGCTGTTCCACTGGGCTAATGTTCTGCACTTTAATGGATTAAACTGCTGGATTGGGCTCTGATTCCTAATGTTTTTTCCTACATATTCAGTGTCTTTCTACACCTGCGCATCTGAGCCTTATTTTTATGAGAGCTGCTCAAAAGCTTGGAAATGGGGTTCACATAGGAGAGCTGCATTCACTGCTGTCAGCGTAGACTGCCAAGCCAAATTGCCTCAAACACACCAAACTCAGCATAGGGTTTGTGTTCTCTAAGTTTATGGCCTTTGGCAGTTCTGGGGGAGAACTTGGCTCTGGATTTAGTTTCTTCCCAACCCAGCTCACCTTCCTTCATTTCTCACCAATGAAAGCTCCTCTGTGAAGGCACCTCTGAAAGTGCCTGGGGCACATTGGGGGGGATGCCTGCCTCCTCAAACACATCCCTATGCAACTCCCAGGTGGGACCAAAGCTGCAGTTAGATTACCAAAAAAGTGGAGTTTGCCTTTCAGACAACGTGTCCTGATAACAGAAAAATCTTGCTTTGAAAATCATTATCTATGTGGGCTGATCCCTGCTTACACATACACAGCCTGTGGGCTCAGCTTTGATGTGAGGTTTTACACATTGGCATGAGTACTCCCCCAGGCTTGACCTTCAGCCCTGCTTAAGTGACTGAAGCTCAGGGCTGGTGGGCTGTCTGCTCTCAAGGAGCCAAGGGCTCATCCTCTCCCAGAACAGGCAGAGGAGCTGCTGCTGCAGGAGGAAAATTCAGCAAGATGTGAGGATGGTTGCAGCGTAATTAATGGGTGTAAACTTGAATTGATGGCAATCACTGGTGAAGCTGAAGGATGGGGCATTGTTATCTGTCAGGAAGATTCTCTGTGGTTTGCAGCCTGCACCGACTGAGAAACAATGAGTTTGGAGTCAAATGAGATTCAAAGAATATTGTTTTGACCAAATGAATTGTAGTCTAATGACAGAAAGCAGTGCAAAGCAGTGCAAGCAGTAAAACTTGCATTTTAACTTATCCTGTCGGTGTGTTGATAAGGATAGAGGGATTTGGGGTCTTTGCAGACAGGAAAATTAAGGAACATTGCTGTTAGTTACTTGAGCTATGCTAAGTGGCATTTAGGGGCAAAGGCAAGACCAGGGAGCTGAAACAGTACAAGGAGGTACAAGAGTACAACAGTACAAGAGGATAGCATTAATGAAAACCAGGGGCTATTGAGTTTCTTGAGGGAGTATAAATTGGACGAGAGACTCTCTCAGATTATGCAGGTGTCTGTATGCAGTGCTGTTTATGACTGTGAAAATAATCTATGTTAATAATTGATTGTTCAATTAGTAAAACAAATGTGACAAAGCTAGGCAGCTTTGTGTGCCAGTGATGACAGGAATATATTTGAGTGCAGCCCATTATCAGTCCAAGGCTGAGAAACATTATTCCAAGAAAATCCTGTTTGTTATTCGTCTTGCTTACTCTTTTCTTCCTCCACCACTTATAATGGCATAATACAGGCAGACATTAAGTACATGCAGTGAATAGCATTAGATGAAGATGTAGCTATGCTTATTGTATTGCTGATAATAACACTAGACAGCATAAAAGGCCCAGAGCTGCCTAGGCAAGGTGACATCAGAGACACAACTTTTTCTGCAGATTTCTAGGAGGAAAAGCAAGCTGGCAGGAATTCTTGCAGAGGGGCACAGAAACAACATCTGCTGCTGTTTTATCTTATTTGCCCTTGCAGTGTTGTTATGTCCAGAGTGGCCGTTAGTTCTGCAGAAGAATGCTGAAACTCTGGCGTAAGCAAATGTAACTTTTTGACAAGCCTTGGAAATGCGTAAATTCAGGTATAGATTACTCCCTTTACAGTGTGAGGCTTTTTTTGAAGATGCTTGAAAACCTGAAAATAAATCCTTTTTCTTGGTGTCTTATCTTACAAAGCAGTGAACACAGAGTACACTAAGAAGGTTTTCTAAATCAGTTGCCAGGAGCTTGGAAATCCCTTATCAGAAGTTACACAAGAACTGGACCTCTTCTGGTTAGTCTGCTCAGTCTGTATGGGTTTTGTGCAAAGCAGTGCTGGAAGTAACACACCAGTTATCTTTCTTCTGATTACCGCTGCTAGCTTCCCTAGAAGGGTCTCAAAGAAACACATAACCATTCATTGCTTAATCTTCATGCATTCCTGCCAGCACAGTCTGGTGGGTGTGAAAATGTATTATGACCATTTTTCAAGGGGAGGTTGCAAGGGAAAGGAGGCAGATTAATAAATGGATGGAGCAACCTTAATAAATGCCTGTGCCCTGTGTTCATCCCTCTCCTTTTGGAAGGTGTGATCCAGTCCCGCAGCCCCGCTAGCTTGGTCAGCACTTTTCAGGCTGCTGCCTAACCATTTGGGAATTTGAACTTCCCATGTTTTTGTCCCTTTGAGTTTTGGAAAAGCAGTTAGTAAGTTAGTCTGCTTATTCCTTATTTCTGCAGTGCTTAGGCTTTGTGCAGGTGCCACATGCACACACAGAGGGAAGCACACCTCCATCAGCAAGTGCCTATGACCTGCCATATGAGCAGTGTGTTGGTATAGAGGGCTGTAGCTGGGGATATTTAGGGATAAGTCCAATCCTGCAGTCCTGGGTCTTTATTGACTTCAGGACTGAGGAGGCAGAACTAAGGGCATTTATGTGATGAATGTTGGGAAGAGAGATGTGATTAATATAGATCATAACAAAGCTAAATTGGTACACAGATCACTAATGCTTATCTTCATAATCCCAGAAGGCTTTGTGCCATTAAATAATGGCAGTGATGAGAGAGAATCAAGAATAATGATGCAATAGTGAAAGACAGTGGTTTATTTTATTGTAAGAAGTGTACTTAAACATTCAAAGATTTCATGCCAATGGAAATAGTACAACAGTTTGGAAGGAAGAAAAGGCAGCAATCACTATTTTTTCACTGTACTGTTCTGTTTTTCTCCCATCTTCGTGTTTTTCTAGACCCTGTGCTTGCCAGTGCAGTAACATTTAATAGGTGTTTGTACAGCATGTTTGGGCTTTGTTCTAATTGTAGTATTTGAATGCTATCAGAACAGTACTAATAAACAATAATTATATCAATAATAGAGCCACACAGACACATATAAAAGTTTGGGATACTAAAATAAATGTCCATGAGATTAATTTGTGGGTAAGGTGTATAATGAGGCTTATGATAACTTTCACTGTTTTTTTTTTTTAAATGTGCCTCTACTGATCACATGAACTTTTCTGTTACATGACCAGCACATAAAATATCTTTGCTGTGTTCATGTTTCTATACGTATACCTACATCGGTGCAGTGTGAAAACGGACTGTTATATGTTACAAATTGCTATAACTTTGACAAAACATTTTCACAATTCCAAATGAATTAATAAAACCCAGAGTTGACTATTTTCAACTCCTTGCTTATTTTGTAATATTAGAAGTCTTAAGGGGATGGATGTAGTAATAGACTCAAACAAAGTTTGTCAAAAGTGTGATAATTTCTCCTGTGCCTTTCAGGTTTTATGGCATGGCTTTCTACTCCACACGTAGTGTTCTCCTACTCCCCTTTTTTATATTTGTTTAAAAGGGGAATAAATTAACTTATCAGAGCAGCTGGTGGAAGTGGCTCAGCATTTTAGAGTGGACATTCTTGGCTTCTGCCCTGGCTTGTGTTTAAGGGGATAGGTCAGTGAGCAGAAAACAGATAAATGGTCGAAATTATGACAAAAAAAACTTGTGACATAGTTCTGAAAGCTACATTTGGGTTCGGTTATGAGGGTTTAGCAGATATAATGTGCCATTGACATTTATTACTGAATTTGATGTTGTATCCTTCATTATTGGCTTGAAGGACTCCTTGTCTTGGAGGGAGTTTGTAGACCTGTACAGGTTATTGATGGCAGCAATGCAAATGAAGCTGGTGGTTTTTATGTTGGTAGGTCCTGATTTTCTGAAGTGGTACTCTACATTAGCCAAAATGAGCTCTGAACTTCCATATAAAGTCCATAATTGTCACTTTCTGTCAGTGCCCTTCAGGGATTGAAGTGGTCTCCCAGTCAGTAACATTTATGTCCCATAAAATAAAGGGCCTGGGCAGGGCTTTTCCTTATATGTTTGGCTCACAGCACATGTACTAAGTTGCTCTGTGCACAAGCAGGACATCATGTACAAAGAGAAATCTGGCTGGACTGCCTCGCTATGTCCAAATGTTTCTGCATTGGCAATATCTATTTGTCTGGGAAGCATGAATAAATGCATTGATCTTGTGTTCAACTTCCAAGACCTTTAAGGCATGCTGGATCTCTGTACTTTGGTGGTTTTCTATATAATTTCTGGTAAATAGCAAATGTGAATACAACTAAGTCATTACACTTCTCTTTACAGTTCATGAGTATGTAAACATATATTATGGAAGTTATTACGAAAAGAAAATTAAATTCAAAAGGCTGTGATAGCCTTGTGCTGTTTTAAAGGAATGCATTGAAAATCACTGCTTTGCGGGATCTGAATTCTGCCTCTAAAATGTAGGGATAGTGTATCTCAACTCCTGGAAGTCTGCAAGGCTAGTGGTGATGTTCTGTTGTTTAGCTTAATTTAGGCTTTGAAAACAAGGAAGCCAAACACTTAGAAAGCAAGTGTTCGTCTGACTGTGTTAAGCAATTTACTCTAGGTAATGTAGCCTATAAAATTTTAATTTTGGATTAAATAAACCGTATCCTTCAGCATGGCTCTCCTACCTTGATGTTCAGAGAATGAAATATGGGCACATTTAGTGAATTTCTTCTCCAGGATGCGCCCAAGGATAAGGGTCAATAGTTTCCTAATGAAAGCAGTCAATAGCAATTTCTCTTAGCAAGCACAAAGAAATTAGCATTAAACAACAGGCATGAAGTGGCGAAAGTTTTATGTGATTATGTGGTTGGACTGCG
This sequence comes from Xenops minutus, assembly GCA_035221455.1. NCBI lineage: Eukaryota > Metazoa > Chordata > Aves > Passeriformes > Furnariidae > Xenops > Xenops minutus. The sequence goes on along the minus strand of JAWWEE010000122.1, from coordinate 22,081,179 downwards.
ACAGGCTTTAGGAAATAGCTGTAGCAAGTAGCATACTACTTCTCAATAGATAGGAAGCAGCAGCTGGCAGAAGATGGATCAATTTAAAAACTGTCTAAACAAGTTGGCAACAAAGGTATAAATATTTGTGTCTGTGTGTTCAAATGTGGGCATGTTTTCTACAGCATTTATTTCATGCATTTTGTGTCTCAGGATGTGGAACTAGGTAGACGTTTAGCTAGAGAAGAAAGGTGGAAATGATTTCTTATCATATTTCCTTCACAAATATCATTCTTACCCTAAAAGTATGTGATTTCTTGCCTCAGTTACCATGGCATGATTGCATATGTTTTGCCCATACTCCTCTCAAGACAAGACCTGCAGCTGGTATTGAGAAGTGTTGCTCTCCTGATGGTGATTGAAATGTCCCTTGGAACTGCTGAAGATATGGCCCTTTCTTTTGTCTTGAAATAGCAGACAATTGAAATGATGGTACCTAAAGCATTAACTGAGGCTGTTTTCCTATATGAAAAGAGTAGCATACTGAAAGTTTCAGATCAAAACCCTGCAGATGTGTCTCTCCACTGACTAGAGTTACTGGGATCTAGCCATGAGAGGATGCAGTCAGGGATGTTGGTGTTGGTACAAGTAATGAGAGAGGCTCTGATGGGAAATAGCCAGCTATCTCAAACACATCCTATTTTTAATCAGAGAAAAATCTGAGCTAAGGCATGTGCATGCATCAATTTTCTGAGTGGAAAAAGGCTGACTTTTTCTTACTAACATATATTTCATAAACACATGCAAAAATAACTAGCCCTGAGAATCAATGAACACCTCTAGCCTTCACTAACTTCTGTTTGTTCTTGTTATTAAATCGTCGTTTGACTTATGACTCAGTCACATGTATGCTCTGAGATGTAAGAGAAGGGAATTCAACAGATTCCATTAATATATGTAGGAAATGTATATAGCCTTAGAGGCTTGGTTCATCAGCTGTTTGTTTTTAACTCCCCTTAAAAAAAAAAAAATAAAGTCTTTCTAAAGCTCTGCTCAATTTTTTCACAGTAAAATAGAAGTTTCACACTGTCGATAGCTAGCTTTGTACAATCTATATCATAGTATTGATTTGGGACATATGAGGAACTCAACTATTGGCAGACTAAGGAATGAAGGAGCATTTTTAATATGGCTCAGATGAGGTTGTGCCAAGGGCCCTTTATTCATCCCAATTCCAAAACAATACCTTATTGCATCTAAATAACAGCAAGAGAGGGAGAGAGACTGAGTAAAATGGGGAGAATAGCAAGACCTTAGAAAGGAGTCTCTTCCAAATATTGTCCACTGCTGTAAGCTCTGAGGGACTGTGAGAGTATTACCTATTTAATGTGTTGCTTTTAAACACTAGTGTTTCATCTCTTAACATTTTGATAAAATCTAACTCTTAGAATAAAATTAATATAATAAGCAAAAATAATTTTTGAATGGCAGGAGAAAAAACTCAAGTATTTTTGTACGGTGGCACAGTGAGCAGTCGCTTTTTATTAGTTTTGAAGACTTGTGCTTTCATGTACTTGTTTCTTTGAAGAGAAAAGTAGCTTAGTGCTTGTATTATATACTTTCAGAGGTGTTGTTTGATAGAGAAATTTCAGGCATGGATAATTTATTGAAGTCTTGATTTTATTCTTGATAGACTACTGATTTGCCCAGCAAACGAAATTGTTAGGATAAATTTTTCTTCTACCGGATTCATTTCACAGTTCTTTTTCCAGAGAGCGTAACTTTATTATATATTCAATCTCATTCTCTGCTGTTACACAAAGATTATACTGCAGAAATGCACACTGCCCATCAGAAAAAAACTGCCTTCATGGATAACCATGCAGAGAATTACTCTTCTTGTTTCTCTAGGCTGTGTTGCAATAACTCAGGTAAACTGAAACAGTGCTCAATGCTGCCTGTGCCACAGGTGTAGGGCAAAAAGTGGTGTTTTCAGTCCCAGGTTTTCCCAGCAGAAGAACTCAGTAAAGGTACTCCATATTGTGTATCTATATTTTGGAAGAGGATTTATATTATTTTTCATGGAATTCCACTTTTAGCAGGAAAAGGCTGTTTTAAAATTGCACAATGGCAATGGCATATGTGGATGCCTATAGTTTGGATTCAAAACTAGTACAATTATCCTTAATCAAGGATTATAAATGCAGGATATTTAGATTTAAGTTCAGACATCTATGCTTGTCAAGGTAGAGAAGTGCTCACTATCCAAACAAGCTTAACACCACCACTTCCAGTTAACAACCCTATAATTACAAGTGAAACATTTAACCTTTTTGATCCTGGATTAAGCTCATTTTGAAGGGCAGTTCTAGGTTTTTCTCTTCTGTGGCTGTGTCATTATGTTGCATTCCTTTTCCTCTAGTCTTCCCATGGGAACACACAAGTTCCCATGTGCACCTACACTCCCTCTCTCTGCAGTATCCCCTTCTGCCAGAGCCTCCCACCTCACAGCTGTAAACACCTGTTCTTCTTTTTTCAAGACTTCTGCCATCCTCTCTTGGTATCAAGAGACCGGTGACAGAACTGTGCTGTGGTGCCCTTCTTCTACATAACCATTTCCTTCATTATTTCAAAAAAGTGAATTTGTGTTTTTCAGGAACTAGTTGTAGTCTTAGTTCCCTTGCCAGTAATGGGAAATAAAAACTCAAAATCGCCACTAACAGTAAGAACGTTAGGAGTTTTGTCCCTTTCAGAGCAATTACAGCCATTTGGAAAGATGTCGATTCTACATTAAATTCTCATGTGCTCATGCTGGAAAAAAATGCTTAAAGTTAAAAAGAATCACTAGAAAAATGCTAAAAGGTTTCCTTCTTTCCTACGTGCCCAGCTTGTGTGTGCTATTTCAGTGAGTTCTCTGACTGTTTCTGACTGCAGAGTATCTAGACATACCACAGCTTGTATTTTTCTTGGGCAGCACAGGTAGGAATGCTTTTGTAGATGCAGTATTGCAGTTTGCGATGGAAACTAAATATCCAGGGTCCCAGGTGAACTGGCACACAATGTGCTGAAGACAAATCTGTCACTTTTTCATCACTTTTATTATCCAAGCCATAAAGATTGAAGTGGCTCAGTGCCTCCAAATACAATTCAATGATGTAGGCCCAGATTTAACTCAAAGGGAAGCATAATGCAACCATTTTATTCAATAACGAGAAAGAAATGGTCTGACACCCACAGGCCAGGCTTCTTGAAGGGTTCATTTTAATCAGTTTATTTGTGTTGTCTCCGTGAGAAATGGTTCTTTGATCAACAATGTAAACTCATAATCAGTGAAATGTCAAGGATCTTCCTGCTAGAAGGATAAAGACTTTGTTGCATCTGTGCCTAAATTCTCTGGTTTTGGGAAGGCTACTGTAGACGTGTAGCTGTCTTTAGCTTTAACTTCAAGACTGAGGTGGCTCCATTCTAGATGGACCATGAATGCAGTGAAAGGTCATCTTTGTTGCTTCAGGACTTCAAAATATTAAAAGGTAAAATAAGGGTGGAAAGAATTGAGATTATTGGTAGGATCATAGGGACTGAATGGCTTTCCCATGATTGCTCAAGTTGACTGTAGCAGAGCTGGGATTGACTTTGTAAGTCTTGTATACACATCTGTCATGTAACTCATTTTCCTTCTCCTCAGAACTTTGCAACTGGTTTTATGTTGTATTGGACTGGACTTGTTTCTCTTGTGAGATGTTAAATGTTCCTTTCCATGCCTGGCAAGAGCATACTTCCTGTTGTCCTTGCTTAGGACGTTGAGAGCACAGGGAAAGCCAAGACAGAACATAAATCAGACACAAAGTCTTGCTCCCACCTAACCGTCACATCTTGCACAGAGAATTGAGTTATCACTGCAGTGCGGGACACAGCTGTTGGTATCTGTAGTACAGCGTGCTTGCAAATTTCCTGGCAAAATTGGTACAGTCAGCACACAGTATGCTCTACAGCAATGATAATCAAATGTTCCAGTTATGTATGATTGACAAAATAGCACTGGCACTCCTGGCCCTGCTCTTACAGGTTCTTCATATTTATAGACATCTTTACCAATTTTCCCTCTTTACCAGGGGGAAAATTCATCCAGGCAGCTGGGCTGCATTCAGTTTTGCAAACCTCAGGGCATACTCAGCTTGCTCTGGAGTGACAGGATCAGCAGTGCCATATATTTATGGGAATATGCCTGAATCACTTCTGAACCAAACCTCATACTGGTCAGGGCTATAATGGGGGTTGCTAAGAGCTCAGCGCCGGTCGCGGTGGACACCTGCTTGTAAGGATGCATGAAATAGCAGCGTCTGCGGCTAGCACGTGATTCAGGGAGCATATGAAGACCATCCTCCATCTCCTCTGTTTCTGTCAAAATCCTGCAGGAACTGTTCTCAAGACAGCCACTGGAAAGAAAAATAATAGGCAGCTCACAGGCTGTGTTGTTATTATTCAGCTGGTATTGACTGGCAGTACCAGGACGCTGCAGAACTGCCTTTCTCTTGCTGTCAGCTGATCAGCTGTGACAGCCCTAATAATGGTTATGTCAGGAGGCAAGTAAAGATGTGCCACAAATGGATTGCACGTGTATAATTGCTTCAAAAACAAATCTGTTAATAAAAGGAGATGAGAAAATTGTCAGAAAGAAATGGCTTATTGCATGCTAATTTTCTCCAGCTTTCATTTTCTCTCTCTCTTTTTTTCTTTTTTTGTTTTGCTGGTTTTTTTGGTGTTTTTTGTTTTTTTTTTAATTCAGTTGGGTCTCTTCTTCTTGGGAGAATGGTGGTCAGAAAATTGAATGTGGAGAGGAATTCTATACAATAAAAAATTACAATGGTTTTTTTTCCCAACAAGGATCAAGTTCAGGCAGATGGATTTGGCAGAAGAGCTATTAGCTTTCTGATGGTTCTTTTGGATTGTATTTACCCTGTTGCAGTCCTGTGAGTTTATAGGCAAAGGAGAATATGAATGGAGTAGCCCAGAGAGCATAAAAACTCTTGGCCTATGCCTTCAAATGTCTGATGATGTTGTTGGACCTGTGTTATCCCTCTAGAGGAAACAGTTCTTGTTCACAGAAAAACCTACAACAGATGAAAGTATTTTATTTTCTCAAGCCATAACCTATCAAGAGCCATATGGGTGTTTCTGAATTAAAATGCTTTACCTTCTGCAGTGTGTCAGTCAGATTGCTAGTGTATCTAAACAGGGGTATTTAGAGAGTGTGTAAAACTTACTATTACATGTATCTGATCAGTTGAAACCTGAGGCATCCTAGAAATAAGATAAGGGAGCCGTGTAGCAGAGGAAGAAGATAAATGAATGGATGTAGTTGACGAGACAATGAGGCTAGACATAAATAATTTGAGAAAATTAGACCAAATAATGGGATCAATGCTATTCTTGATGAAGGCAATAGTTCTCCTGTGACATTAGTGGAAGTAGGTGCAAGACTGATAAATACAAGCTCAAGAATATCCATTTTGGTGCGAGTTTTGATTTTTTGGAAGAAAACAGTTACTCTTTCTAAAGAAAAGCATCTCTTTATTTATATATCAATAAATATATCTATACTCACCATACACGTTTAACCCCACAAAGTCTCAGCTTTGTCAGCTCTAATGTGAGTCGTTCTGACTGCAGGAACAGATAGAACCCCTTCTGAACTAGGGCACAATAATGATGCTGATGTGCATCAAAATTCTATGTATTTTGCAGTAGTTTAATGATAGAGAAGGCTAGTGTATATGCACCGGGATCTAGGTATTCAGGTAGTTTTATGAACTTTGTTGACAGATATTTTTTTAAGTTCAGGCTTACAGTCTGAGGTATAAGCTGACTTGAAGAGTATAGGTGATGAGTGTAGGTGGAAACAACCAACTGGAAATGGCCTGTTTGGAAGAGGTAGGAACAGCAGTATAGTTATTTTTTTTCTTTTTTTTCTTTTTTTTCTTGTCTGAGGTTGCTGAAGATGACAGTTCTTATTGCAGTAACTGAATGATATAAGAGAGTTTTAAAGTTAATTTGTGCTCGTGCTGGCTTTCTAATGAACGCTTTTCTGTTGCATGAATCTCGGTGTCTAGGTTGTCACAGTTTGCAACCTCAGTAGAGAGCTCAGGAGTTAAATTGCTTCAGACATAAGGTTTTGTCTTTTAAAGCAGTCTAGTAAAGCTAGACAAACTGCTTTAAAGGAATATGACTCTAAAGTCTCTAGGCTATGAGAAAAGTCTCAACTTGAAATGACAACCCTGTCCCTAGAAAATTTTGTCTAAATGACGACTAGGGATAATTTAGAAGAGTGAAGACAAGATTGAGATTTCAGAAAGATGGGTTTGACTCCTCATTCAATCAGTTTTCAGTCTGACAGGGTCTCCATTCTGGAAACTAAAGAGAAAAGAAAAAAAACCTGTCTCCAAGATGCATGACCACTGCTGACAGGGAAATTTAGATTGTTGGCCAGGTGGCCAGGTTGACTATGCACTTGCAGAAACATTTTCACGTGTTTGTTTTTGGGTGTTGGAGCAACCAGCCTAGCAACTTTTCTAGTACTTAATTCATGCTACACATTCAAATTTCAAAAAATGTAACTGGGGAGCAGGTATTTTCAAATTTGTAGGAGGTATTAGCAATGGCAAATGATAAAAGCAGTAATACAACCAGGGAAAATCTGGTAAATACAAAGAAAGATTTGAACAATATTCTTTGATATTATTCATTTAACAGAGAGAATACTCATTTCATAGCTGACTGATGTGACCTGTGTTAAGAGAGTTCACAGCTGCATCAGTTTTTACACTTTTCTTCAAGTTGTTTGGGGATGTAGCATTTACAGTACATTATTTCAATACAATGCATGCTTCATATTTGTGCTTTCCTTAATTAAACATTCTGCACCATGGTTTGAGGTTCAGGAGAGCAATCACTGCATGAGCTCTCTCCGCTTGAGCAATGAAGAGCAAGTTGCTGTACATGACAGCATTTCATCTCTGTACGGTGGGGAACAGTAATGCACGAGCAGCAGGCAAAGGCATTAATCTCCTCAGCTATCAAGAAATGAACTGTCATGTGCAGCAACTTGTTCTCTGCTCTTGCTGCTACCCTAGTCCCCTCTCCTTCTGTGCCCAAGATTACCTTTGCATACATTAAGCATATTCTTGAAGTAATGACATTTTTCCACCTGGGAGTAGGAGACCAGGGGAATATGAAGATAGGAGATGCCACAGTTCGTGGGGCCAGGCATTGGTGGTGGTTGTAGCAAGTATGGAGACAGTGGGGATGCTACAGGACATCTGCTTTCCAAGCCTGCAGGTCACAGGGTTTGAGGGGTGCTGTGGGGGTGATCCTCAGGACTGGAAAGAAGTTTCCATGTGTGGGGCGATGGAAAAACAGGCTGGTAATATGTTATCTCTGAAGCGTGTGCAGTTTGTTAGAGTTCATCCCCAGTGTCTTGGCCTGTTTGCTCCCTGACTTATGTGTAAAATAGTCTTTTCTTAGCTGACTTCCAAACTGTTTGGGTTTCTGCTCAGCTGGCCAGAGCACACACTGTCCTACATGGGCAGGAGAATCCTGTAAGAGAACAAGTCCCTTAAAAACCAGCCTAAGCTGTAAGAGAATAAATTGTACAGAGCACTCTAACTTCAGCATATTGGCAGAGATTAATATAATAGTTGGGCATTTTTTGAAGGGGAGGGAGGCAAATTCAGGTTATTTTACAGTGGTGGGAAGTGCTGTGCTCTGTTTAGTGTTAGGCATGGGGAAAGAAGCAACTCAACTGATAGAGATTTTGCTCATTAACAGAAGGCTACAGCCTGGATTCCTGAGGCAAAATGCTGACAGTCTTGCTCATATAATACCTGTTTTCAGCTGTGCTATAATGTGTTTTGGCATCAGTGCTGAGTACAGTGGGAATCCCACCAAAATACACCCCTCACTTTTAAGTATTACTAACGAGCTTCGGAGATTTCTTGCATACAATTTCTACCCAAATGCACAGCTGCTGTTTTATTTTAGATATTAATTTGTCTAAATGCTGTGATTTTGCCACTTAAAAGGAAATGTGGCTTAGAGAGTCAAGTGGAACCACTGCAAATGACTTTTTTGGTGTAAACCCCTCATATACTATAGCCAAGAATTAATGGTATATATTTTCTACCCCAAGCTTTGTACAATCACAGAATGTGATCTTCTACCATATATTTAGATATGTTTGATTTAATATTAATGTCCTCTCCTGGTCACAAACTAGTAACCTGCTGAATGAGGCTACCTAACTACAAAATGGACTGGTGCTAGTCAAGACAATTTTGCCAAATGAAGCGCAGAAAGAGCTGTTCAAAGTAACTGGAGAATCACCTCAGACTGTAGTCTCTGGTTAGACATTAAAATAAAGCAGGATCACCTCTTGTCTTATAGTAGGATTTTACTACTATTACATGGATGAATGGATTTTGCTTGAACGTGTATAAAGTAGATCTGTTGTTAATTCTTCTGAGAATTTAAAAGTAGGTACAACTATTTAGGTTTGATACTGGCTTTTGGGAGATCGCTGTTCCCAGTCATTCTGTCTCTGCTGATTTGCCATTAATCTTTATCCATTTTTAACAACACAGGGAGATTCCTGACCTACGTTTGCTGTACTTGAAGAAAAAAAAAAAAAAAAAGGAGGGATGTGGAATTAAAAAGGAGTAGAGAGCCTATAGTCAAGAAAGAAGAAGATAAAAAAGGGGGTAAAAGATAGGATAGAACATGCTAGAAAAGGAATGAAGGGAGTCAGAGATGAGAAAACAAAACTGGAGTTGAAATACATGTGTTTTATGCTCAAATCAGCCAGATAGCTTAGGTCTGTGTTTCTCTAGTGATGGCATTTATGATCAGAACTCGACAGATTCATCAGGGGCTGGATATCAGTTTCCTCACAAAGGCTGGGCATGATGGGGAGGGAGATTAGAGCACTGATTCATTGCTCCCTGGCTTTGAGCTGACTTGCTGAGGAGTGCTGAATAAATAAATACCATACAGCAATTCAAAACATGCTCAGCAAAGCCTACAACTTCATTGCATTTCCATTATTCTTCTACAGTTTTTTTTTCCCTTTATGTTTTGGATTCATTCATTAACATTGCTGGTGTGTCTTTTTGAGTGCAGATCCATATTTTAAAAATTGAAACCAAAGGATTCTTTGGTTTCTTGTTAGGGTCAAGGCTCTAACACAGACAGCAAGCTTACTTGTACAGGGAGTTGAGACCTCAAAGATTTATGGTCTTTGGACTAGACTGAGATACAGACAAATGCAATTTCGTGGAATAATCTGCACCATTATTGAACAATACCACTTTTTTTAAACACGAGGGAGTCAAGGACAGGTATAAATGCCCATGTGTCCCCATACAGGCAATGCACATTTAAGGGCCAGTTTGGCTAAATGCTGTTGTCCTGAGTACTGTGCAGGGTGTTAGCTCCTGTGGCATCTACAAGACAGAGGCAGCTATCTCTCTCGGTATTTCTTATCCCTTCTGCTAGAGCAGTCAGGCTAGAGACACTCCAAGCCACTCTTGCCCTCTGTTTCCGCCTGTGTACTTTCAACTACTGAAACACAATAATGTTATTATCTGACCTATAGTTTTAGCTTCAGGGTGCTTCAAATTTTGTCCAAACCAATTCACAGCACTGTTGAGAAATAGCAATATAACTTGGCGGCAAGGTTTTTGCTTTGCAGGATGTGAAGCCCCAATTCCAGTGGCGTTTTCTGTTGACATATCAGGAGGTATCAATCCATGTCAGAAACTTACATTAAAAATGAATGGGACACACAAGAAACTAAACACAGATATGGGTGGCAAGCAAATCATTGATTGGTAGATAGATAGATAGATAGATTCATGTGTTAAACTTCAGCCGGTGGTCTCTGAACATATGCGCAGTCTTTCCACAAAACTTCAGTGCTGGATCTGTTCTCTACTGGGGATTTGTCTAGCTACCACTGCCAGTCATAACTGTGATTATTGACTATTCAGGTTTCCTTTTCATTCTCTTCCCTTGTTCTTCCTGTTAGTGTCCATAAAGTGAGTTTGAAACTATTTGGAGGCAAAGGGTAGAGTGGTGGTTGGGAGGGGTGACCATGTACTTTGCTGGTACTGGAGTTTCACCTACTGTGATCTAGAAGAAGTCTCATGACACATGTCAGAGCTTCTCACAGGCATTGCACATTTGCTCTGTGGTAACAACTTCTGTTTGAGCTATCTTGGGTGCTCCTGATGTTGGAAAGGGTAATAATTCACAGATGTTTAAGCCAAAGGTTGAGTTGGAGGTAAAGCAAAATCAGGAGACTGCTGTTTCAGGCTTCTCTTGGAATGTTATGATTTTATTGGTTTTTAATAGTTAGAGAGTTTGTGAGTAAGAAATCAGAAAGGCTTAAGAAATGAGTGTGAATGAAATTAATTAATGCAGGGGAAAATTTCCAGTCTGTGACTGAATACTTCAGACCCTTTGTGGACTTCTGAAATAACTGTGTGCATGCAGACTGCTTCTGTAACTTGTACTATAGGGACTGTATTGCAGTCTCCCTCTCTGGTCCCTGGGACCTGTCCATCATAGTTTCCAGCTTTAGAAAACAATAGGACGGGTGTTCATACCAATAAACTGCCACGTTCTCCTTCCATCATCCTTCCTTTGCAGAGTCTACTAATGGTGAGGGTAGAGTGGCAAGAGGAGAGGATGGGCTGACCTGTAAATAAACATGTGTTCAATGACATATATTGTCCATGTGTTTCCTCAAATAAATGGACTCTGCATGGAGGATGATAGCTGATTAAAAAATCCTGTATGTTTCCAAAGTAAATAACCCTTTTTCACTTTCATTTTCCCTCAGAGGAAGGAATGCATTTGATTATTTTGTATTAAGATTTGGTTGAACAGCTCATTATTAGCTTTATTAGTATATATAGTACACACAATCTGTTGGTATTTTCATGACTGCAACTATAATATTCAAGTGAACCAGAGTTTTTCATCTGCTTACAAAATCTTATGTATTTACAAAACCAATTGCTAGTCAAAATAAATAAATAAATGCATGAGTCATATTTCTGATCCTAGGCAATAATCTGTGTTTTTCCATCTGGCTCCATAAATACCTGGATGCTTAATTCAATAAGAAGACATTTATCTTTTCTGCTCCTTTTCTACTTCCTTTAAGGACTTTTTTCCCCTTTTACACATCTGGTGTTCAGATTCCCAAGTTCCCCCCCTCCTTTTCTCCTTCTCTCTAGAAGCTCATTTTTAAAATTTAGCTAATGGATTTCTAATTCAATTTCAACTTCTGCTGGGATAAATCAGGCTCATACAAAATAATTTATGGTTCTTGAAAAATTTGCTGTGGATGAAATTAGGTAACTAGCACCAGGCAATCTCATTAAGACCCATTGAAGAAAGTAGTGAGTATGTAGATATTCCTGAGGAGTAATGTTACGCTCAGGACAGCAGTGTAACCCTGAGTCCCCTAGCCCATGGAGAGAGCCCTTCAGAGCACCCAAGGCCAGGCTGCTTCATCGATACAAAGGGAGACCAGTGGCAAACCTTGCTTCAGCTCCAGGATAGACATACTTTGTTCCCTAATCATTTCATAAATATAGACTTGTTTGTGATCCTTTGTATAACTGTTGTCTGTTTGGTAAATGATGTTGGCAGGTATTTCAGAGAAGTTTTGAAGGAAGAGTGTGAGTACTGATTTGTTTGCTCAGTTTGAAAGAAGTGAATGAAGAGTGCTACCCATTAAGCTACTATGTCCACATCCATTTTGCAGATTGGATCCTGAACCTGACAGATTAGATTTCTCCAAGGTCGCATAAGAATATCTATCCCCTGGGTCTCAGCTCAATGCATTAACCAGGTGGCCATGCAACTGAGCTATTATTTTAGGTATAGTCAAGTGTCCTGTGTTTTTCTGGGATGGAGCAATCTCACTAACTAGATTAACTGTACACTTCAGATAGTTCATGAAATCAGGATCCATGACTTCCCACTAGATCTCAGTTTAATTAATCATGAGATGTTGGATTTTTACTCTTTGATGACACAAAAATGCTTTCGTTGAAAATGTTAGAAAACTGGGAGCAAAGCTCTGCTGCAGTTTGAATAATATGAAAAGTAATGATAAAAATAGCCATTCTTGCTAGAACCAAAGGGTTTCCATTTTAACTCTAATATACTGATGCAAAAAGGAAGCTTAATCACTAATATGAACAACATTAAAAGCAAAAAAAGTATTTACAGTGCCACGTTCAGTTACAGGTCTTTCTTAAGCTAGCAGAATGGAGCTCCTTTCATTGTGCCATAGCCATCAACAGTATATTGCGCACAAATTTATCTATATTAAACCAACTTGTTCTCTGCAATATGATTTACCACTGACCCTAAAATCCATCTGCCTATGGCTGATGACTCTAGCCTGAGCTTTGTCATTGTTTCTGTTACATAATAGAGCCTTCAGAGCATGAGAAAAGATAAGATCAATTTTTCATTTGGTCATTGTATTCAGGACACCATGTTTGGACTGTTAATGTAGCAGTCAGATAAAGGACCTGAGTCTGAACTTCTGATTCCAAAAATGCATACATTGCCAAAATCCTTGGATTTTTTTCTGAGGTGTATGCTTTGGACTATGCCCAGGAAACTTGTTTCCAGTATATGTTGAGAATATATTTCATGTGCTGCAAAATGCATCCCTACCATCTAACCACAAAGGTTAAGTTAGGTCTTGTAAAAAGAGATTTTTCATATTATTATAACAGGCACCTACTTTCACGTTCATGTAAATATAGCAGGCTCTGTCCTGTGTCACAAAGAGTGCCTGAAGGGAACTTCAGAATGAATAGGTTTAACAAAAAGCATTTTAGCCTAAGCCTTGTCCATCTTTAATTAGTTATCAGGGTTAAAGGAGGGGTCAAGAGCCTGGAGCTGCTTCAGGACTAATGTGTCAAAAGGAAGTGAAGCCTAACACTGAAGAGAAAATGATGCTCCTAAGAGGTTTCATAATTTTTGACCCTGTGTCAACCATTATGACCACTAATGGCAGCTGGGGCAGAAATGTTTCAAATTAGACTTCACTTTGCAGGTGGTTAGGAGGGGATCTCATGCCGTTGTGCAGAATCCAAAAGGGAAAATGCGTTAGAGGAAAGACACAAAATCTCATGGTCTGACACTGAAATTTGTCTGCTGTTCATATGTTGCATCTGCATCAGAGAAAACACTAGTGATAATATGCTTGAACACTACCAGCACAACCATATCTAACAGGAGGTGTGTTAATTTTCCAATTAGATTAAATGCCTGTAGCTCACACAGAATATGGTGTATGCACTCAGCAAAGTAACACTTGCATGTTATTCTCTGTGTGTTTGTTACATGACAGAGTCAGGAGATAAAGTTTCAGAGACAGTCTGCAACCCACCTTTTTTTGTTTTGTTTTTTAAGGATGAGTATTTTATTAGTTTCAAACAAATCATACAATCACAGAATTGTTTAGGTTGTACAGGATATCTGGGATCATGGAGTACAACCCTTAGCCCAGCACTGCCAAATCCACCTGTAAACCAAGTCACTGAGCACCACATCTACATATCTTCTAAATAACTCCAGGGATGGTGACTCAACCACTTCCCTGAGCAGTCTGTTTCAGCCCTTGACAATCCTGGAAGTGGAAGGAGAGAGCAATCTTCCACAAGATAATTAACACAAAATGTCACTGATGTCATCTGTTGTTTGTCAAGCATTTAATTTTCTGGTGCTTTACTTTTGAGAACCATGACACTGTAATGAGCCAACCTTACCCAGTAGCTCTGTACAAGCACAGCAACAGGGCTTCCATCAGAAATAATGAAAGTTTTGCAAAGAGGGATGTGATGCTGGTATGCAGGGCAGGTCAGTGAAGGAACAGGGCTTTTGCCTTTTCATTTGCTATTTCATACTCTCAGTGCTCATAAGTCAGCCTCACCCCTTGATGATCTGCCTCTGTCCCTTTTTATCTGTATTTATAGTTAGGCAGCCTCACAATAAGTAGCGCTTGCAGATTGCTGCATTAAATGTCTTATACTGACAACAATTCTCAGAAACCTTGTTGCTCAAAGAACAGCTTGGTGCTCTTCGTATGCGACAGAAGGTATTTTCATTGCCTTGCATGAAATCATAGCATGTTCTGGCATTTTCCTACACTGAGTACAATGTTAACAAGTACCTCTATCATCTCTTGCGTGTTTAGGCAGCAGCTGGTAGTCTGACAGAGTTTGTCTCAGGACAATGATAAAGTTTTGGATACAGAACCTTTAATGTCACGTCTACATATATACCTGTACTTTTTGTCTTGGATTAGCAGTGGAATGTACAAAGATATCTCTCTGTTACAGAGAGCTGTGGGAGTTATCTTGAGAACACATTTTGTCTTTATTTTGACTCTCGTCTGTTTGATATTAAAATTGCCATTAGCCTCATGAGAAGCAGAAACTTAAATTACGAATTAAACAAACTGGGGGAAGATGCCCTTTTCCTAGACAGCAATATATAACTTGAGAAATTCTTCATAAAGCTGGTACAGTCAGTGTTTTCCTCATCTAGATTCTCCTTTTCCTTATTCTGACACAAATCAGACCTGACTGCACTGGAATTAATTGTTGATTAACAGCAGTGCAGTTTACCAGAGCAAGCCAGGCAAAATGTGCTCCAAGCACTGAACTGAGAGAAGGAGATGACACTATCAAAGCAGAGAAGATGGAGCACACACTGATTGCTGTAGGTAACATGGTTGCACAGTGTCCACGCTGGCTGTGGCTGCATGATAACCATTTAGTCTTTCATCTTCTTCTGATGTTGTCTTTATATCTGACCATAGAGCATTCACATAACATAGGAGCACAGAGAGAAGTACACAAGAGGAGAGAGCTTGACTCCACACAGTGCTGCTGGGGGGAAGCACCAGCAACCACTCATTGGGCTGCTTTTGAACTACAACTCCAACCTTAGCAGTCTCCCGATCTAAACCCAGACTTTGCATTGCTGTTGCAAGGAAAAGCATGGTGCTTTCTGCTCCCCTTCAGCTCTTCACAGTTTTCTAAGAAAGGGTAGTCAGGTTATGGTGGGCGTAACAAGCACAGGTAGTCTACTTATTTATTTGGGATATTGGTAGCTTTATTGGTAGGCTTCTTACTTACTTGGGATTTTCTGTATAATAGGCCTGTCCCCAGTAACAGAAACCACCTTCCTGGACTCTTTTTTTGAACCAATAATCCAGTATTTCAGATGTCTGAGATGCTCATTGTCTGGGTTTTTGAAAGGGCTCCAGGCTGGTGCCTGTGGCTGACCATGGATTGAGCATTGATTCCTGTGCCTCTGTGAAAGTCTGTTTTTTGGTAGGGGTACAGAAGGTTTTTGTTTGCTGTTTGTGTGTTTAAGGGGGAGACTTTGCTCAACAGCCTTCTGACCCATACGTAGGCCCTCGCTGGATCTGTTCTTCATTCTTTAAGTGCATGCAAAGGTTGGGTTTGACTTCCTGGGGATTTTTTGTTAAGCTGAGATGTGCTAGGAGGGTCTTCACTGAGCTGTTGCAGGTGCAGGGTTACGCAGACCTGTTTGGGATAACGGGAAGGACCACTCCACGCGGAATGAGGGAGAAAGTGAAATGGCCGTTTATTAAGCAGGGTAAAAGGGTCTTATAGGGGCTAGCTAGAAGGAGCTAGAAACTAGGCATGGTTTGGGGAGGAGATGAACAGGTCTGTGACAATAAAGGGAAAAAGGGATGGGCTACAACAAATAAGGAGAGGTATAGGAGGGGGCTGGCCATATACAGCACAGGTGCACTGTGCCAAGGGCTAGCCAGTGAGGAGAAGGGAAAAACGGCAACCAATCAAAGGGTAGTAACCGGGCTAAAACCAACCAATGGAAACATTTGATCAATTGAAAAGTAAAAGTAATTAATCCCATTCTAATACATTTAGCATGAACTACTCTATATTAACTTATAAAACCGGGGGTAACTCATCAGATAATGAGATAGTTCCTTAGTTTGGTGGTGAGCTTCCTTTAGCATCGCTCCTGTCTTTGTTCTTGCACTTGCTTTTATTATTTCTTCTCCAGTCCCTGTAGTCCTCTGACTGTACTCCCACACCTACCGACTTTCCTTTTGGATTCTAGTAACTGGCTCCTGGTTTCAGTAGACTGTAACCAGCTGGTCATCGGTAACAGTAGTTCAGAGTTTGGACATGGGAGGCTCAAATGAGATCATAGCTTCTTTCTTATTCTGTTACTACAGTTAAATCTTGGTTATTAGCATGCTACAGGAAAAATGGGCAAGACTTTAGTTGGTAATGATGCCTTAAACCCTGTGAATATATTCGTTCATATCCAACTACTACTAGCAGATGGCAATGGTGTGGTTTAAGTCTGTTTAGTAATTTGCACCTTGCCTGACTTGATGCTATTATTGGTCAATTTCCTAAGTAATAAAAGATATTAAAACGTATTTTCTTCTTTTATGATGATACTTTGATTTTTGTACTTAAAATTCACTTGTAAATTTCACTATAAATTTTATGAGCAATGTCATTGTTCAGTATTAAATCAGCAGCACTAAACTCTGTGTTTTATCCCAAATTATTGCATATAGAGCATTGTAATCAGTCTGAGGGGATCATACAACATTGATATTACTAGGCTCTTGCAAACTATTTGACTGTCATTAAGTCTCTTATCATGATAACAGAGGTCTTTTTTTCAGTTGTCCTTTTGTATGCATAAGAATATAATAGCAATTTTCAAGTGTAAAAGTTTAGCAGAAGAAAAAAGCCAAAAAGATTCAGGGGAGGAAAAAAAATCATCTTTCCTCACTTGACAATTTATCATTAGGAGAACTCAGCAACAAATAATTAGAACAGTATTCTTTGTTTGCTTGGACCACTTATTTGCTCCCTACTTAATATTTGTATATCCAGTAGTGTCTAACAGCACAATCAAAGCTTGCTTTGCATACAATAAAAGCTACTCCCTGGCTCTGGAGTTATATAGTTTAAGTGTCAGCTTGTAATACCCTTGCTCATTTTGCAAAGATATATACTTTGCAAATAGTCATTTTGGATTAAGCAATGTACTACTCAGAAGGAAGCAAGGATGCAAAATGTGGCCCTAAGGATAAGATTCATCTCCCTTAAATTAGCTATTCAAAGTGAAGTTAAACATTTCCTACTTGATCCCTTTTAATATTGATTCAGCTGTCTGGCCCAGGCAGACACTTCCCTTGTATTGCTAATATACTGTACTTTGGGCATTTAGGAGCTTGACTTATGCACTGAACTTTTAGGCTCTTAGACTCCTGCTATGATTTTTTTAGAGCTCCCAGCCTTTCCCTGCATTGATTTATTCAGATGTCCACTTTTTGCTGTACCTGTCCCAACTTCCTTTCATATAATCATTTAGTTTGGAAAAGACCATAACAAACACCAAGTCCAGCTGTTGACCCAGCACTCCCAAGCCCACCGCTAAACTATGTCCCTAACTGCTACATACATATGTCTTTTAAATACTTCCAGGGACTGTGACAGAACTATTCCCCTGGGCAACCTGTTCCTTTCTGGCTCTTTCAGAAAGGCATTTGAAGTATTCTGTTCCCAATAATATCATATGAAATGAGAGCCAGAGAGAAGATAAGGTGACTAAGACAAACTCCATGTGCTTATGTGTTTCAGGATCATCTGGACACAACAGATGATTTCCGCCTCATCATTTCAGACTTGGTGCCTGAGGTAGAGTTAGCCTGCTGCCTGGGGCAGAATAGAGGTCTGGGGCAGCAGGACAGCTATTATGGATAATTGGAGAGTTTGACACTGGTGTGTCATCACTAAAAAAGGGTGGGAGTATCAGGAAATGCTCTCTATCATGAAATGGTATGCAAAGAAGGAGGAAAGGGAATGTGCCAGAGAAAACTGTTCCATAAAAACTCATGCTTCTCTGTCCTGTATGAGAAAACTTCCGTGGAAGAAGGTGAACTCCAGAAACCATGAAGAACATTCTAGAACAAAGAATGTGTTTTGTTGTTCCCCCCAAAACCCACAGATGGGGAGAAATCCCACATTTATGTAGCTGTGCTCTACAAGCATCTAGTAACTCCAGCGATGCTTGCATACATTTGAACTGATGGGCTAGTCACGAGTCTAACCATTGCTTCTGCTTCCACCACTTTGTGAGCCAGCTACATAATCTTGAGCAAGTGTCTTTGCTTGCTCCAGCTGCTGGTTTCTCTATGCATAACATGAAGACCATAATATCTAGCCAATTAGCTTCCAAATTTTGGTGTATAAATGTCACTAAATTTTATGCTGTACTGAAGAACTTAAATAATTTAGAGGATGGGCTAATCAGCACTGCTTACTAACACCCATCTACTTGTGAAGTGCTCAGGCGTTACATCAACTACTGCATGTTTGGATTCATTATGCCAGAGTGGGCCCACATCTGCCTCAAAGATAGATTATGCAATGCTTAGGCTATTCTCTCTCTCAGACCTTGGCTAACAATCTGGGACTCTTATAAATCTGGGATTGTTATAAATCTCTGCTATAATTTCTATTATATCAGACTGGGAATTGAGTTTTTCTCTTGCATATTTATGGTAATGGATTGCAGGTTACCAAAATTACAGCTTATTGTATCCACCAAATGGAAGCCACTAAGTGATAAAATTACCAATTACTATAATGCAGGTAATTGTTTTCCTTGAGGTCTTCAGTCTTCTTTTATGGGATGCTTAATTCCTTTCGATGTTGTTGGTATCCATCTAGCCAGCAAAACAAATAGAGCTGCTACTGCTTCCTCACTTTTAATGACTTTTTAAATAGGTATTTCCTATTCATCTTGGGTTCTCCTGTGTTTTCTGAGAAAGTTTAAATGGAGTTTCCACCTGTATATAAGTATCTATTTTCTGGAGGGTTTTCATTGAACAGAGAGTTTATGCAGAAGAGCTTATGAGGAAAAAAAAAAGTGTGTGTGGGGAAGATGGAAAAAAGTGGTTTATAAATATTTTATATCAAAACATTAAGTATTATGTCTAGATATGACTTAATACTTTTTTTTTGTCTGTTCTTGTAACTGCATTTTTGCAGGAATGCTATTGTATGACTTTCAGAAAACTTCTAGCAAGCTATTTATCTATTCAACAGTGTTTGGTTTGCTGTGAGGCTTTTTTTTGCAGCAGCAGCAGCAGGGGGATGTTGTTTGGTTTTTGTGTGCTTTGTTTTTGCTCATTTGTTTGGTTTTTTGTCAGGTGAATAACTAGTCAGAAATCTCTCCCTGTGTTTGTGGATAATTTTCTGGAGAGCCTAATTCTACCTTTCTTATCTGTGGCATAAAAGGTTGGAATATACATGTCTTTCCAGTGATACTGGTACTTGTATTTGAACCATTCATTTGGAGAGGAGAACCACCTCTATTTATCAGCAGAAGAGGAGAAAAGGCACTCACTCTCTTCTTTAATTTGTTCCACTTGTCTTCCATGTACTTTGAAATATCCCCAAAGAATAAAAGATCATGAAACTGGTAGAGACAAAGCTTTAGCTTTGCAAATGGTGATAGGAAACTCACTTGCAGCAACTCAGCTTAAAATTTGGGAAAGGTAACTTTTAGAACACTTCACTTGGACCACAGTATCATAGAATCAAAATTTTTTTTAGGTTGGGAAAGACCTTTAAGATCAAGTCCAACCATTGACCCAGCACTGCCAAGTCCACCACTAAAACATGTCCTGAAGTGCCACATCTACACATCTTTTAAATACCTCCAGGGATGGTGACTTCACCCATTTTCTGGGAAGCCTGTTTCAATGCCTGACCACCCATTTGATGAAGTTTTTCCTACTATTCAATTTAAACTTCACCTGGTGCAACCAGAGACCCTTTCCTGTTGTCCTATTGCATCCTCTTGTCCCATCCCATCCATCTGTTTAAATAGGCATTTTAGCAGTACAGACTTGTCATGTGTCCTGTGTCTGACTTGCAAGATGAAGTTTTCCAAAAATACCACCACCAATATTACTATAAGGCTATTGGAGAGAAGCAGTGCTTTCTGGAGATCCAAAAGGCAAACTCTTAAATATGTTTGTAAGGACTGTAGTGAAATCCGATTATATTGTTTCTCAAGAGCTTAAAAGGAAGCCTTTTCTATATTGAGCCAAGTATCTTTTTCCTCTGAATGAAATGCTCTGCCTTATCTGTAAATGCCAGGTGACACATTTTATTTACCCATTCTCTGTTTGAGAAATGTATAGACAAGTTGGTCTTGCAAAATCTGATAAAAAGCTTGTCTCTTCTTTTTACCATGAATTTTAATTAAATAAACTGTTCTCTGTTTATGATACGGTTTACCAGGGAATGACTACTTTTGTTCCTTTGTGCAATATGGACAAATAATCTGTTGGAATAAGAGACACTGAAAGGATTGTAGGACAGTGAAATTGTCAGCAGGACCTCCTCCCTGTTCATTTACAGGTTTTCTTAACTTCATGTGCTCTTTCCATTTAGTTGCACAGGTTAAAATATTTTTAAATGTGAAATTGCTGCTGGTGTGGTACACTAGGTATTTTCTCTTAAGTCTTACTTAATAAAAAAAAGTTCATAATCGTTTAAACATAATATCTGTGTTCTGACCAGAGCAAGTAAAAAGATAAAAATGAATCTCTTCCAATTTCCAGTACTTAATGGAAATAAACTCTACTCCTTTTAAGGTTCTACACATTTCTAATCTTCCTCTTAAAAGCAATACTTCTTCACGCTATACCACGTTGTCTTGTGTTCCCATATTTTCTTAGCATATTCTAAATCCACAATTACATGAATCCATGATTGTCTGTTACATTTCAGTTCAGGCTAACAGACCTTGTCTAGGTAAGTTCTTCACTACGTTGGACAAGGTAGATGTCTTCTATCAAGGGTTACATTTATGCTATTGATTTGCATTTCTGCCACCTACTTTCTTCCTGCACTTATCTCAGTGCTATTTTATGTAATTTCATAAAATGTTTAGCAGGCGCTAGAAAAGTTGTTTCAGAAAAAATAAAGGTCACTCAAATAAAAACACAGAATTACTAAATGCAGAGAAAAGGCTCAACCATTTAAAAGGTCAGATTAAGTAAGACACATTGTGGGGTAATTTACCCCCTCCAGTTGCTTAACTTTTATGAAAATTGATGAAAGCTCAGATGTGAAGGAGCTATGTTTGTAGAAACAGTTTCTGAAACAAAAGTTGATGAAGATTGATGTCTCTTCTATAAGGTGCCCTTCAAAGATACCTATCCACTTAAAAGGTGCATATCTTTGTGTGATGATCACAAAGGATTTTTATCGGCTCTCATGTCTCATAAAGTAAACATCCTCAAGATACAATTATAAAGGGGCAAAGAGGGAAGGAAGTTTAAGAGCTGTCTCAGTCTGTGGTGCATCTGCCCTTGAATTTTGTTTGATGCCTCTGAGTGTTGACAGATTGAATGCTGTATTACATGCTGCACATTTGCAACTGATAAAGTGTTTTTATTAAATGCTTCATTTTTTTTTTCTCCAGATTTTTCCTTTGAGAAAAGTATTTTAATACTGTTATTTGTAGTGTATGTCAGTGAATGCTTTAGGAAGGTCATGTTGTCAAAGCGCTTCCTTGTGCTTGTGACAAATTATCTGTTTTATGTCCATCTTTTCTCTTTTTATATTATAACAAAAGTTTCAACGTGTTCCCAGCAGTTCTGTTTCAAATATAATACCTATCAGTTTTACAACTCTTTGGGACTGCTTCAGAAACTGATAGGTAATATTCTACATGCAATGAAAAGAGATTATGTTTGTGTGAATACATGTGCAAGGTACATATGTTGATCATAGATTTACCAGAGCAGTGAAAGGAAGGAAGAGGAGATACTGGCTATCCGTTTCAGAATGTGGGAAAATTGGGAAAAACTTTTAGAAAGCTGTTGGTTTTTTTAAAAGAAATTTCTTGTTCTCCAAGGTTTTCTTCAATATTTCTGTAGAATGACTAGAAGAGTTAATGAGGAATTGCAGGTCACAGTAGGATAGTCATACGTCTTATTTCCATTATCATTTAGTTACCATTAAGGAGTGTCTTCTGTTGCAATTGGTGCTTTCATCTACACAGCAACTGCTATTCACACAAGAAAGGAGATTTGAGATATGGTCTCTGGTGGTGTGTGTTTTGCAAGGGATTGTTTGCTAGATGCTTTATTTTTCTACTTTCATCTAGCTTCCATCTAGAGAGTTCCGTTTCAGAGCATGTGTAAAGCACACTGGTAATCCTGAAACTGCACTGAGAAGGCACTGGACTAAAGGCAGAATTCATTAGGAATTTACAGACCCTTAAATAGTATTGAATTTCCCTCTTTTAGAGGCTGTTTTGCTTGTAAAGCCATTGTGTCAATAGCAGAGTTGGTAAAGAACTGAAACTGCTGCCCCCTTAATTTGAAGGCCAGGGAGCCTGTCCTGTGCTCTGTGGTTGAGATAGTTCTCATACTTCTGTTCTTTATACAAGAAATTAATCTGTAGGACACAAGAAAAAACTTTTTTTTTCTCTGATTTTAGCAATTATTTGAAACAGATAAATAGAAAATATTTTTCCACAGTCTGCAGCTTGTGTCTCATATAAGCAACTGAATTTTGAAGGGTTTGTTTATTTGTCACCTTTTAGAAAGAGTCTTCAATCACCTTTTAGCGTGCACTAGTTTAATTGCATTATAAATAAAGCAAGCTCCACACCTCATGTATTATGTTAATGTTAAATAAGAGATGTATTTACTCACTTGGATAATGTTGTCACCTGGAATACTTTTAGCAGTCTTCTTTTATTTTTATTTTTTAAAATTCAGCAGTAACTTGAAATAATCTGGTAAAGATGACTTTTTCTCACAGTTCTGTCCCATGGTTTCCTCTTAGGAGTTCGGTTTGCTCTATCAGCTTTGCTGTTTAATCTTTGTCAAATTGGATTTCTGATTTTCTGGACAGAACAAATTGCTGTTACCTGTTGAATTAGGTGCAGCTACCAACTCAGTGTTAAACCAGGAACTGAGGGTTGTCATAGTAGGAAGGAATGTTCCAGCTTAATCACCATATTTTATTATTTTACTATAGTATATACTTTCCCTGATGTAATCAATGCCCCACTTCTGAAGAAAATGTGGCGCAGAAGAACTCCATAGTACTTATGAAATTGACCAGTGCTGGGTCCTATTCTTGAAGGTTAAAGTACATGTTAATTAATAAACCTTTAGCGTACATTTTAACGGAATTGGTAAATCTCATTTGGGTTCTCCTCTCCATGCTACTCCAAGTGCTTCTTTTAAAACAGATGAGATGAGAGGGATACCTACATGTTCATAAATATATTATGTACTGCATGCCTTTGAATGTGGAGGAAAAAACCTAACATGTTTCAGGGGGACTCTCCTATATTTTTGTCATGCTAATGTGGTAGATGCATTCCTTTCTTTTTCCCTCATGAATTTGGACTAAACTTCAAAGATAAATTTTTCAGTGCTTGATTATTCTTGGATTGACACTTTTGCTTTAAAATTTGCATTTTTAGCTATAGGATATACTTTGTAAAACTGTACATGGTGGCAATCTTGGAAAACATTTTTGTATGCATTTCATTCTTCATAAAGCACAAACAATACCCAGTGTATGATTGGTGACCATGTAGGCGATATATAGGTGATCATACAATACAATCAGTAAATACTTCAGACAATAGCTCCAATAATTTCTTTGTATATGTAATTGCTGAATAAATCCAAAAGTAGATGGTTTTGTTCCTGTAACGCTACACTAACAGTTCACTATAGTAGTATTCCAGTTGTACTTCCTTTATTAAATGTATTTCTTTGTGTCAGTCTAGTTGAGTATTGTTCAGTGAATCATCATACCATTTTTAGAAGGCAACAGACTGCATGCTTGTGCAAATCTAATTTCCTATACCTTGTTTGATAAAACCAAGCAACGCAGAGTTGTTATTTTTAATGCTTACATATAAAAAGTAAAAATCGCTAAGACAAATCTGCTAAAGATGTGGTTTCCTGACCATGTGCTGGGGAATAAAAATTGCCTAAATAACATGCAGCTTTCTGATAGTGAATTTTTACTGAGATTTAATCTTGAGGTCTTCACCACTTCTGAAAATAGAAGTAATCAGGCATTTTTCACCAAAATTCTCTATTCATGGGAGATTTTCAGAACATCCTTTGGAGTCTAATTGCTTATAACTTCTCTTGCAGTTTTATTTGAATGCATTATTCTTTAGCACTGCATCTCAACATAAATGAGCTGTGTGTTGGGCAAGCAATTATACCTTCCTGGTGACAAAACCCATTTTTGTACCTGGCAGCACGTAAAAATTCAGAATGAAAAATTGTCTAAACAGCATGAGTTTCTGACATTTCTACTGAGCTAAATGAACTTCTGTGTTTTACATTCCATAATTAATTGATTATGCAGATAAGAGAAGGTAGGAGATGTGGTGTGGATTTTGTTTGGCATTTTTAATCTTTGCTAAAATAATATTTACATTTTGTCTGACTTTTCTACAGGTGTATTGCTCACTGAAACATAAGCAGTACTACTCAATGTTTAGAGCATGTTACACTATTCCACTTGAATTGCATTGTGAATGCCATAAAGTAATGTCGGTATGCTATGATACTATATTCTTACTCTGTAGTGTTCTCATGGTCCAATCCAAATCCAGCTCAGTTTGCAGGATCTACTGCCTCTATTTTAAAGCAAAAACAGAAATTAACATGCACAAACCAGCTATTAGATTCTCTTGGCATGACCTACCAGGTTTTCAACAAACCCACACTGTTTATTGCTTTTCACATGTTTACTCCCACATGTTCACATACTGTCTTCTTTACTATATGCTGGATTACTCTTGATTAAACAAAGAAAAACAGAGAAATCACCAGTCCTGGTTCCAGCATCAGTCCAGCTGATGGGACGTCCAGGGTTCTGGGACGTGCATCCAGGCTTGGTGGGGGTACCATGTTATAGAGAGGATTCTCACCCTCTATGCAGTTATCATATGCAGACCATTCTTTCAGACCTTTCTGGAAATGGGTTGGATGTCTTTGGGGGGTCTCGGGTAGTCTCGATCCCACCTCTACAATCCATGCCCACTTTTCGGCCTCATTCCTGTGCTTGCACTGTACTGTGTTGTGATTAGCTCCAGGAACTAGAACAAGGATGTTTGTCCTGGAAGTGCTGCCTTACCTCTGCATGGTCCTCTTTTCCAGACACACTTTGTTCTTTCCCATGGAGCATTATTACCAATGATTCTTGTCTGTTAGTGCCAGCAAGCCTTGGTTGGCTCCACAGCCATCTGGCTGTAATGTTTGAAACATGCACATTTAGCCCTTTATCTTCTGGGATCCTACAAGAAGGGAATGTTCAGAGGTGACAAGTTGAACAGACCTATTGGGAGCCTGAGAAGGATGAATTGAAGACATTGACAACAAAATAGCAATGAAGTACATTTTGAGTCACAAGATGCAATTAGGTTTTAGTTCTTAAGTTGGAAGCCACTTGCTCATTTTGCCCCACTGCAACTGCTTAACTATCTATCTATCTGTCATCTATGTATCTATCATTTATCTCTCAGAGTTGGAACACGCCAATTTACAGAAAGACATCTAGTTTCTTTCTGAAATTTCAAATACTCTTCTTTTCCTTGGTATTGTACAGGAGTTGGGAATTCCTGCAAAAATTAACACTCCCTGTGTTTCACTCTGCCTGAGTCTAAAAACCACCTGGCACAATAATCTGGACTCACCATTTTATGTGACTAGTGACCAATACAAACTCTAGTTTGTACAGCTGAAACAGTCTATGCATCTGATTTTAAATTTGGTTCAGGCCTTGAGCTGAAGGAGCAGCACTGAATTTTCAGGTAGAATGTGAGAAATGGCAAGGCAAAAAACCAATTTTTAGATGTTTGAATCACTTCCAAATATTTTGCTTCCTGTCCATATATTATGGCCCTTTGCTCTTTACTAATTTTAGTGAGGATAATATTTTGCCAGTGAGACTGCTTCTAAAAGTGAAAATTGAGTCTGTGGGTAGAATGCCATTAATGATTAAGGACAGACTATCTCTGCTCCTGTTAGAAGGGTAAGGGGCAGGCACTTTGCTTATCCCAGCCACCTCTGAGAATCCAGTCAGACAGTAGAAAGCTTCTTTTAATTTTCCAGCTTCCTGAGTGAGAGTAAACAGGTTGAAGGGGGAATGGAAAGCAGAAGAAAATCTAACTACAGTCCTTGCTCACAGCAGGAGGTAGGCAGGTCTTTCCATGGATGAGAAGAAATTATTTCTGTCCCTCTTGGGCACACATGGAGTTAGAGAAACTGAGGTGTTCTAATTTTTCTCTGTTCACAGGGCAGTTTGCGTTAAAGCAGTATTCTCGGCCCCTTATGTGAAGTTAGATGACTTCTCAAAATACAGAACTAGTGTGTGATTAAAGTGATACATCTAATAGGTTAGTAATAGATCCCAAACAGTTGGAGAGTAAAGGAGTAAGTGAATAAAATACCAGTCCTTACTGATTGGAGAGAAATTTAATAGATTTTTTTGTTTGTGTATTGGAAAATAAATTATTGTATGCCACAGTCTTTTTATAGCTGATTCAGACGTGTAATATATGTAAATTTCACCAAATAGAAGAGAAAATCAACGAAAGAACTACTCCAGTAGTTAGAAAAACATATGTTAGTTTCTGAACCTTTGACATATTTGTCCTTATCAAAATACATTTTGAGAGGGAAAACCCTAGAGTTAACTTAGAGATACACTTTGTAGAAAAGAATCTGCATAGATAAGTGAACATGATGAATGTATGTGAAAGAAACTATTGACCCTTTGGAAAGGTAATAATAGAAAAAAAAAAAGGTGTTGCTAGATTAGGACAGCATGTGGTACTGTTCTAGCCAACGTGCCAAAAAATAGTTTTTGTCACTTTCAGTGCAATGTATAATAAATACATGTATTCATGTAAAAATATATTGATCTCATATATCAGCACTTGAAAGATATTTCTACTCCGTCTTAATGTGTCATCTCTGCTGACATATGTAATTTTTATTTTTTAAGACTCTTGAAATTTATTATACCCATCAAGCTGATACTCTTGTTTCTTGTTTATTCTCTCTCTTTCTTTGTAGTGATCATTGAAACAAGAGCCTACTTATGATAATGGGTTTGTATGTGGATTGGTGGTGTCACCATGAAAGGGTGACATTGAAGTTAAAAGAAGTTACTAACGAGGGTCTCAGGGGAAGTGAAGCTAATTAGTCGAGTTAAAAAGGGATAATTCATTGCAGCCTTTGTCTTAGAAATACATTTCAAAGTTTCATTTCCATTTCAAAGTTGCAAACTATAACTTGCAGAGTTATCATGATACATTTAACTGGAGAAATAACAATCTGGTTCTTTCTGACTGGCACCTGAGCAACATTCCTACTGGCATGTGAGTCCCATGTCATCATCCTTTTAAAAAACCTAGTAGACCACATTTCAGGGTGATCCTTCCTAGTTCTTTGAACATGTTTTCTTTTTTTTCTTCCCCCCCCCTTTTTTTTTTTCTTTTATAAAGCTTAAAAAAAAATAGGTACATACATATAAAACTAAAAATCTCTGCCTTTGAAAAATTTGGCAGTTTAAGTTCTGTACACAGTTGTGCCGTAGTAGGTAAGTTGTCTCTATATTTTAAAGAAATATAAAAGGTATGTGAGCAATCAAAATGTGTTCTAGCTATCATTACTAAAAATTGAGATGGCCAGAGTTGTGTAATCAGTATAACTGAGGTTTTGGTTTAATTCCCTTTAATCAGAACTGAAAAGTTTCTTAACTGTTTCACTTTGAGTAGTTAACTTAAGATCACCTCTTTCAAGTGAAGTCACTTTAGGATACAAGAAAAATAATGTAATAATATTTCTCTATTTCTAAACAACAACAAAAAAATTAAAACTTTTCCAGCAATTATATCTTTGAAACAATGTAACTGCTAATAAGCAGTAGTTTATCATCTGTCAAGTGAATACTCCAGTGATCATACATTTAATGGGAATGTTCCAAAAATCTTGTTTCCAAAAGAAAATAATGCTAATTTTATGCTGTTGTCTTGAGATAAAATTATATGGTTAAGGAAAGTATTTATCTGGCAGGAAATTATCAAGTTAATATTCCATACATCATGATGACTTTACCTATATACTTATTAGGTATATATCAGCATGCATATGTTTTCTCAAATTATATTTATAGTACCATACAGCCATTTCTGATACAGACACTCATGTTTTCAGGTGATTAACTGCAGTTCATGGCAACAGAGTATCATCATATTGTTTGTGATATAAAAACTCAATGAGAAATTTGCATTCAACAAGCCAAAAGTTAATTATAGCAATGTAAAATAAGAGAGAGAAACTTCTGACACATGATACATGAATCTGCAGTTGAGCTGGCTTTAAAATTTAACAGGTATTTGGGAACACATATATTTTGCAATCCAAAGACAACAGGTATACTAATGATTGTTGACTTAATTGAAATATTCTACACATATTCTAGGCCAGAAGTTTGCTTACCATATTTGTTTAAAACAGTTTACTGAAGAATTACAAGGAAACACCTAAAGGAGAAAAGAACGAAAATAATAGCTGAAATATTATGGAAGATGCTTAATCACATACCTTAAGTAGTATTTTTACTGACAGAAGTAAAAATAAGATTTCTCCACTTGCAAGTATACAGAATAAAATAATTTCTCAAGAATGGAAGAACTGAAAAATACAGTAAATGGAGCTACTAATGTAGAATGGAATTTAATACCTGTAACCTGCATAAACTGTTTTGCATTAAATTACAATATTAATAATGAGTAAAATTAACTAGTGTTGTATAAGTAGACATAACCCTTATGTTTAAAGACCAGAAATAGATAAGCAATCACAAATCTCAATGAACAAATAGTTTTAGCCTTAAAACAGTGACCTGTGTGTGTTTGATGCTTGCAAATCAAATTCTAAGTATTGCAATCTGGAAAAATTCCTCCAAGGGAAGCAAATCTTGTAGAAGGAAAGATGTAGTGCAATTTCTGTGAGAGACTGGTATTCAGAAACCTGAGAAGGGTCTAGATGGAAATGCACATTATGATTTGGTGGGTAGAACTGCAGCTTCAATAAGAGTGCAGGACTTGGATACATACAATTTTCTAGAAAAGATGAATAATATTTCAGTTTGATGTTTAGAGATTTTTATTGTCTTTCTTCCTGCTTTGTGACATACTGAAATAAACACAGAGCTCTTGTTTATTCAGACATAGGCCAGTATGCTCAAGAACCAACCACCTCCAGTTCTTAATACTTTCTTTTTAAAAATACTGAGTGAGAGAAATCATTGGGAATAATTTTGTTTGTGAAACACTTTAACTGGTAGCATCTGCCAACATCGTGGCCAAAAAATTCATCGTTAACAAATTTTCCTGTATGGTATGGGGGTTGCAGTCCTTTCCCCTTTTCACTTTAGAGGAGCACTTAGTCCATAGTCTTCATTGAGGTACATTACAAAGACTCCATGTTACTTTAGGCTTAAAAAGCATTTACGTTAATGGCAGACAGGGTGGTTGTTGAACTTTTGAGGTAATTTTGCTTTGGCCATTACTCATTTGCAAACTCATTTGAAAAGCACCTCAGTATCGTCCTTAAGGCAAGAACTTCACTTATATAATTATTTTACTATACAAAGGGGAAAAAAGAAATCTTTACTTGGTAGTAGACTCTGATGTGTTTTTTCCCCTCATTCCAGTGGAATCCTAATTATGCAATTATGTCAGTCAGTCCTTTATGTCAGCAGACAGTCTTTTTCTCAAAAGACTATTTATTCTATTATGTAAGTCTGTGAAGTAATCTTTGCTCCATTATGACCAGCAAAACCCTGTGGCATTGTGACTTCATTTTTGTTTAATTCCCTTGTGAGAAAAATTCCCTCTCCAGAAGTCTAGCAGAGAGCAGCTCTTAGCTTTGCTTACTGTCTATGCAGAATACTGGAGTCACCAGTGCAGGAACAAATTTGTGTGGTGTATTTTGTCCTCACTTCTCCTTTTCGTGTCTGGGTATTTGTGTGCATGGTGTGTATTTATTGACTATTTTGTTTTTGTTTTTAAAGCAGTGAAAGGCAGCATGTAACAGGGTGCATCACTGAGTGGGTAGCTAGTAATATTTTTTAAATTATGTCAGTTCTCAGTCTGAAATGCCTTTAAAATAGGGTGATTGAACAGAAGTCTGGTATAGTGTTGTGGTTTAACCCCAGCTGGGAATTAAGTACTGTGCAACTGCTCACTCACTCCCACCCTCCTGGTGAAGAAGTAAATTAGGAGGAAAAAAAACAAACTCGGGGGGTTGAGATAAAAAGAGTTTATTAACTGAAACAAAATAAAATGTGCTAATAATACTAATGATAATTTTAATGGATAGGAGAGAGAGAGAGTAATAAAAGTTAAGATGCCCAATACAATTGCTTTTCCCATCCAGACACCAAAAGGAGAAGTGAGGACAAACGACACCACACAAATTTGTTCCTGCACTGTTGCCCAGTCTGACCCCCAGCAATGATCAATGGCTCCTGGCCAACTCACATCAGTTCTTATAGTGAGCATGATGCTCTGTGGTATGGATAGCCCTTTGGCCAGTTTGGATCAGGTTTCCTGGCCGTGGTCCTTCCCAGCTTCTTGTTCACCTGCTCACTGACAGAGCATGGGAAGCTTAAAAGTTGTTTGTTTAGGTTAAGAACTACTGAGCAATAACTAAAACATCTGTGTATTACCAATGTTATTGTCATATTAAATTCAAAGCCCAGCACTGTACCAGCTACTAGGAAGAAAATCAATTATATTCCCGTCAAAACTGGCAGTGGGAGGAGTGTGGGGTGTGGAATTGAAACTAGATGGTCTTTAAGGTCCCGTTCAACCCAAGTCATTCTGTAATTCTATGAAAACTAGGACATGCAGTTAAAAGGAAGATTCTCTTTTACTTGCTTCTGTAAGTCAAAGGGCTCACATTTGCCAAAGGATATGCAGTACTCTATGTGCCTCAACAAATAGTGCCATTGGTCCAATTAACAGGGCAGAAATGGGAAACTTGAGATATAAGGTATTGGTAAATGTCATTTTCCAGCAAAATTATAATTGTAAAAAATCTTTTAATACTAAGACTACACTTTCTCTCCATTATTTGCAAAAAGAATGAGCCATATGGGGACTTGCTAAGAAAATTTATGAAACTGCAGAGAAATATCTACTTTTTTTTTTTTTTCCCCTTTAAGCGACGAGTCTTTCAGCCCTATCAGCTGAGGCTGAAACTTTTAATTAACTAGGCCATCATCATAGTCTGAGCAGAGATGAGTAGAGCTGTTTAAGACAATGTCACATGCCAGACGCAAAACCCCATTTTCCTACACAGCACAAATCAATCCAGATATTTCCGTTTCAAGAAACATAGCAGATGTTGGTTTCTTCTCTTTTTTAAGGGACCCCAAACTAAAAATGGAATCCCCTTTCCACATGGGGATGATTACAAGTAGAGGCCACCTTTCTTATGTTTAGAGATCACCTTACTTTCACATTGACCTGCCTCTGTTCTCGTATGTAAAGCAGGACATAAGGATTGCTTTTAATTTCAGTGGGAGTAAAGAGAAGCGTGTATTTCTCCAAAACAAAAACACTATGTCTCTGTGGTGTGTTGTTCCAGTTGAGTTGAATATTTAATCTATTAATACTGATAAAATGAGGGATGTGTTTCTTAAGAAAAGGCAGGTCTCTGAGACTGCCTTTTCCTGTTCACTCACCTAAAGCCTAAGTAATACTTAAAATACAGAGAAATAATAAGCCATTAGCCTGGTTTCAAGAGCCAGGTTTGAGCAAATGATCTCCAGAGGTCCTTTCCAACCTAAACTATTCCAATTAGTAACTGAACAGACAAAGAAAGTAAGTGTAAGTACAGTCTTTGTACTGAAGTCCAGCAGTATATTATCAGAAACACAATTTTTTGGGATTTTTTTTTCCATCTATTTTAAGTTGGACTCTAGTAAATCTTTATTGAATTTTCATCTTAGAGTTCATCAGCTAAATTATTCAGATTAAAGCCCATCTAGGCTTCTAGCATATCCCAGAAATCACCAGACTCTCCATAAATCATCTCTACAGAACAGCTGAGAATTGTGTTCCAGAAGCATAAAAGATTTTCTTGCAGTTTTTGTAGTTTTGCAAGTCTGGGTGCTGTATCTGAGTCAAAAACACTGTCTGTTGTGGCTGTAGAATGGGAATATCAGTTGAATTTCTGGCTCTTGTGTTGGAAGAGTCATTGTACAACTGATTCTTAGCCTTTCTCTCCCCTTTACTCAAGATTCCCGTCTTCCAAAAGTCCACTTAGTTTGGACTATTTTGTCAGCTGTTGAGTGCTGCCCTTGGCAAGATACAAGTTACAGCTCAAACCATCCTACATAAGGTTTACATGAAGCATGTCCATCAATAGGAATGGCTGATCCAGTGGTTTGGGCTGGCAGAATACAGGTGTGTTTATTTAAATCAGATATTACTATGTGAAGTTTATGAAACATTTGTTTAGGGTGTAGAGCATGTTCTTGATCACTTACACTGCCTGTTTGAGCATGATGATTACACTCAGGTCCATCTTGAAACTGTCAGCTTGTGTGACTCTTTATATTCTTCTGCTATTAATTTAAATCTTGTGATGATGGTGAAAGTTTTACACTGGGTCAGTACGCTCCAGCAAAGTAAGAGAGAGCTATGTTTTGACTGAACTTTCTTCCAGGCTATCAAAAGCTGTTTGGGTCAGGGTATGCAAAATGCTGCCATTTATTCCCAACCTCAAAATTACAGACAAAAATTTAATTTATCAAAATAACAGTGACAATCTGTTTTGCTGGAGTCTCAGAGCACTTGCAGCATTGAGAGATCTCACAGGTGCAGTGCAAAAGAGCTGTGTGAGAAACAGGTTTGATCTGTGCACACAAAGGTCATTCTGAGTGCCAGCCCCTTGCCTGAGGACCTGCTACATCCTCATAGATGAAATTAACTGTTTTACTGTGATTGTTGTTGAAATGTCTAATGCCTATGCAGAAAAACTTAATGAATGTGAAATCTGGAAGTGCAGTTGTGTTGTGGACATAATTGTAATGTAACCTAACACCAGTCGTTCATGCCTGTGGTCTAAAATCCAGAAGGGCAGGACTATATTATATGCAGTCTGTATGAAGGAGACCAGGATGCATATTCTAAATTTTTAGAATTGCATTTTTGACACTGAGTTATTGCTTGATGCCCCTTGGGACAGAGAAGAGACAGAAGGGAAAAATGGAGTTTAATGGGGCACAACAGGTTTTGTGGACTTTATTCAGTTCATGCTTATAAAGTTTTGGGGTTACAATTTTCTGCAAATGACTGCTTTCATAGAACCATAGCATAATTTGGGTTGGAAGGGACCTTCAAAATCCATGTAGTCCAAGGCCCCTGTAAAGAGCAGGGATGCCTTCAGCTACATCAGGTTGCTCAAAGCCCCCATGCTTTGTTGTTAATCTTCTCCTAAATGAAAAATTTGGTGTTCAAATAATCACACAAAGTGGCAAATGCATGTGCATAGATGTACCAACCTGAGTATATGTTTTATAGACTCCTCAAAATTTTTACTTTTGAAGCTAAGCAGCCTCCCTTATGCTTTTGCCATTGACAGTTGTAAAGATTATTTCCCCAACTCTTTTTGGTGACATGGTGATAAGCCAGTGTACATCCTGTGAGAAAGAGAGCAGTGGAAAGATGAAGGCTCACTGCTATTTGGATTCCTTTCAGGGTACTACACTGGCCTTTCCTTGCATGTCCATATACTTGTTCATGTTTTTCAAGTGTCTGTGGTTGGGCTCCTTCCTATCCTCCAGATGGTTATCATCAGAGGGAAAAAAATGATATTTGGACCCTTCCATTCAGTGGTTTATATATATGGCTGAAAAGTAAAATATTCAAATCTTTCATGAGTTACAAGTTGATGAATATCAAGTAGGATCCTACTCTTTGGATGGCTATGCAGACATTCATTGCATGATACAGCTTTTGAATTTAATGGGTGCTTTTCCCACAGTGCTATCAAATGTTTACATGAAAGTGACTGGAATCCCCTATCCCACCTTTGGATTGTACAACACTACCCCATAGACATGCTTTTCACCTGCAGGACAAATGCCATTGCTCTAATTTTATTTATTTTATATAAATACTAATGCATTTATCAAGGCATGAGTTTTTCTCTCTGGCCCTGACAAGTCAGTTGAATGCAAATAATCAGTAACAATATTGAAAGCAGTATTTGCTTAAAAATATTGAGAGTCACAGTGTTTTTCTGAGATACCTACACAGGGAATAAAAGTTCCTATGTTGGTTGGGAATACTGAGGTGTCCTTTTTCCAAGGTCTACCTCGTGTCAGATGATATCTCTCTTGATGCAGATCAGTTCATGGGGTTTTCAGTACAGCTGAGGGAAAATAGAGTAATGTTAAGAAGGGATTTGCTGCATGGGATTATTAGCAGATCTTGTAAGGTTGACATAAAATCAATCATGAGAGCCACCAAGAAATTGAAGTCATGTGCTTTCCTGAGGTTTTGAAATTCAGTTTTGATGAATGGTGCATGCCTGGTGGTAAGAGATTCTGTCAGCTTTGGAGTAAAGCAGTGGGTTCACAGACTCTTCCTTGACCACACTTTGAATGCACCTGCAGGGGGAAAAGGTAGGATACAAGAATTTTATTCTTTTTTTTTTTTTTTTGATGTTCCAGTGATTCAGGAGGATAAATCCCAGTGAAAATCCCCATCTCTGTTAACAATAGAAAATGACATCTATGAAAATATCAGTAGCTTGAATAAAGAGTAGAACCCAGACTTTTTTTTTTTCAGTTTCCCACTACACTGACATTAAGCAGGATGTTACTGAAATACACAGAGCAAAATAATCCTCAAATATTTCTTCACAAACCAAGAAAATAGATAAAAGACTTTGAACTTGCTGACCTATCATTTCATTGTTGAAAGATATAACTGCTGGATGAAATTGCATAGTCTTCTGATCACTGTAAATAAAATCCTACAAGCATTTTAGTGTTAGATTTATACAGCAAGGTCTTGCCAGGAGATGAGAAAGATGTGTCTTTTTCAATTGTCACTCCAGGTAAAATATGAGGTATTCATATACTTGTTTTGTAGAATTCTCTGTTCATTATAGTTCACTTGTTTTGGTTTTTGATTTTTTTCCTTTATTCTCCCTGTTTAATGTATACTCATTTGTAACATAAAATCTGTCTTGCAGCCCTGAAAGCAGATCTTAGATTTAACAGTCAGACTGAATTCTTTCCTTTTTATGTCTTGTCTGTAGTCAGAGACAGCCTGCAGGCCTGTTGCTTTCCCAAACTTTTCCTGAGCAACCGAAATCTTTTTGGATTATCCCCCTGGGCTGAAAATCCAAAACTACCTAAGAGTAATAGGTATGTACACGGAGTGTATGAACTGAAGTCAAAGAGGGTTTTGCAGATGTACCTGTGGGTCACACATTGTGTTAATGTGTTTCATGAGAAGAAGCTGATAGGAAGGAGCACCTGATCCCAGGAAGCTCACAGTGCCAATATTTTTATAGATAATAAATATTTAATATGGAAGTCAGTGGGAAAACCCTGCCCATGGAATTCCCAGTGTTGTTTCTATGAGGGCATTTTCACAAGAACCACCCATAAAGTGAGACTCTGTTGCTAGTCCTGGAAAGATAACACTCTTTTAACCTGGAAAGTTTGTGTTTTTAGTTGGGGATTTTTTTGTTCTTGTTGTTACTATTTCTAATGTGAAATAGAGTCCTGAAAATTTAGAGAAAATATTTGGTCATATTCTAACTGAGTTAGAATCTGTACTACTTGATAAAGGATGTGTCATTTTCAAAACCAATGATAATGGGTTACAATCCCTTGAAAAATGATACATATATTGAATTGCTGGTAATGGTCACTGCCCATACTGAAAGTTCAGCAGTATAGATGCATACACAGTGCAGGGAAGGAGAAAAACTATCATATTTCAGAGGAAAAATAATTTGCATAGCAACATTTTTAAAAAGGAAAATGTGTCGAATTTGCATGTATATACTCTTTAACTCCTAAAATACACTTTGACATCTTTGTCATGTGATGAGTGGAAATAAAAATAGAGGAAAGTATAGCTGATTCAAAGAGTTCCCAGCTTTCAGGTATAAATGAGAAGAGAGCACAGAGTTCAGAGTCCTTCCCCTGGTGTCATAGCAATCCAAAATGTGACAGGCTGAACAATTAAAAATGCTCAGTCTTGCCCTGGCACTAGATGACAAAAACATCTGACTAGACACAGAGGTAAATTGGAGTTCATGGGAAACAAGCAAATGTTTCCCATGTGCCTGGCTGAAGAAGTCAGAGCTGTGAAATTTACTTATAGTAAATTTTGACTAAGCAAATCTCTTCCTATAGAAAATTATTAAAATTAAAAATTAAAATTAAATTTAAAAATTAAAAATTCACTATTGTTTACATAATGGAGAGTAAATTACAAAGACAAGTTGAATTAATTGCATAAAATTTGGGAAAACTGCTAAACCTCTGCTTTACTTTAGATTTTATTTTTTGACTGAGTAGTTGTACAAGGCGATAAGGAAAGGCATAGAACATTTCTGCACCTCAGACTTTTGGAAGTTCAGATACAATCTTGTGAAGGCATTTTTTGCCTCATTTCTTGTATTTTCTTCTACTTACACTATTTAGAGAAAGCAGAAATTTGCTTTAGGCTACAGTTTAAGAGGGGTTAGTGGTTAAAAACCACTCTGGCCCATTTTATTTTGTCCTTTTATTTACAACGTGTGCTAAAAATATATTGATTTTCCAGGTTTTATACGGTTGTTTCCCATGTTGACTGAGTATATAGCATCAGTGCACTGGGGGAGCAAAGTGCTTGCCACTCTGAGTAAAGATCAAGTTCATGACCATCTGAGGAGCCTGATCGTACATAAGTCTGTAGGGCCTGATGAGATGCATCCCAGTGTTCTGAGGAAATTGGCTGATGTCGTTGCCAAGCCACTCTCCATGATATTTGAAAAGTCGTGGCAGTCAGGTGAAGTCCCAGCTGACTGGAAAAAGGGAAACATTGCACTCATCTATAAAATGGGTAGAAAGGAGGGCCTGGGAACTACTGACCTGTCACCCTCACCTCTGTGCCTGGGAAGATCATGGAACAGACCCTCCTAAAAGCTGTGCTAAGGCACATGGAGAACAGGGAGGTGATTTGAGACAGCCAGTATGGCTTCACCAAGGGCAAATCCTGCCTGACCAACCTGGTGACCTTCTAAGATACAGTGACAACATCAAGAAGACAAGGGAAGGGCTACAGATATTATTGTCTGGACTTCTTTAAAGCCTTTGACATGGTCACCCACCAAATCCATCTCACTAAATTGGAGAGAAATGGATTCAATGGGTGGTGGACTGTTACAGGTGGATAAGGTTGGATGATTGTATCCAAAGGGTACGGAGTCCCAACAGACATCAGTGACAAGTGACACCTGAAGGATGGGATGCCATCCAGAGGAACCTGGACTCAAGAAATGGACCCATGGGAATTTCATGAGGTTCAACAAGACTAATGTAAGGAGCTGCACCTGAGTCAGGGCAATCCCTGCTATCAAATACGGGCTGGGGGATTAACAGATTGAGAGCAGCCCTGCCAAGAAGGGCACCCTTGGGGGTGTTGCTGGATGAGAGGCTGGACATGACCCAGCAATGTGCACCTGCAGCCCAGGAAGCCAACCGTGTCCTGGGCTGCACCAAAAGCAGCGTGGCCAGCAGGTCAAGGGAGGGGATTCTGCCCCTCTAGTCCACTATGGTGAGACCCCACCTGCAGTGCCGCATCTAGATGCGGGGTCCCCAGCACAGGAAAGACATGGACCTTTTGGAATAACTTCAGAGGAGAGAGTCATCAAGATTGATTAGAGGAATGGAATACCTATCTTATGAGAAAAGGCTGAAAGAATTGGGGTTCTCTGGAAAAGAGAAGGCTTCAGGGTGACCTAACTGAGGCCTTCCAGTACCTGAAGGGAACCCGCAAGAAAGATGGACAGAGACTTTTTACAAGGGCAGGTAGTGATAGGACAAGGGGGAATGGTTTCAAACTGAGTTTTAGAATGGATATTAGGAAGAAATTCTTCACTGTGAGGGTGGTGAGGCACTGGAACAGGTTGCCTAGAGAAACACATTCCTTCAAGTGTTCAAAGCCAGGTTGGATGGGGCTCTGAGCAACCTGATCTAGTGAAGGTGTCAGTGGCAAGGGGTTGGAATCAGATGATCTTTAAGATCCCTTCCAAACCAAACTATTCTATGTTTCTATGATTCCATGGTCAATGCATGTAAAATCCAGATACATGATGTGAGCTCACTGCTGTAATAACAGTGATACTGCATGATATACGGATGTGTTCATTGAGTTGAGCTTATTTTACCTAAGTTCAAAATCAGTAGTTCTAACAGATCTTTCCCAGAAATCTCCACTTAATCTCAGAATGGTCAAGACAAAACATATTTCTGCAGTTCATCTTCAAATAGATTTTCAAAGCATTTTATGTAGCATGAGAAATCGGATGTAGAAATTCAATCTTGCACATTTAGTCCACAAGTACATTTTACCTTTAGTAATCTTCTGACATGCCAAAGGTAGTATTCTCATGCAATTCTCAAAGAATTTAAGAAATGTTTTCTAAATGTTTTCTAAATGTTTGTGCAGTCAGCACAAGACAAAAAAATAGAAAAGAGACATCTTTTTAATCTTGAAGAATAGTGGGGGACAATTAAGAATTAACATAACTAGATAGAAGAAGAGTCAATATGGGACATTAGAGGATTAGAAAAAGGAAACTTAAACTGAGAGGAATGAGGAAGTAGCAGGCAAAGTTGGTGAGGCTATATGAGCTCTTGCAAATGCTGTTTGGCTTTCTGAAATATCTGCAGGACACTGGGAGGAGACTGCAAAGAAATGTTTCAGATAAGAAAACTAATAGGAGCTTGGGCTTATGTATAGAAATGAAAAGTGCTTGGACAGGTTTGGGATGTGTTAGAAAAGTACTGTTCTTTTAGAGCAAAAGTCTGCTCTGCTCTCCTAGCAAGAAATCCCAGAGAACATCATGAACCTACAATAGGGTTAACTAACCCTACTCTTAACTAAAAATAGGGTTAATACCTGTTAACTTTGTGTTAACACTCTGGATTATTCAGATCTGTCAAAAAAAAAAAAAATCAGGTATTTTTCAGACTCTGTAGGGGCAGTTAAGAAAGAAATTCTTTTGCTGGAGAATCTATTTTAAATGTTGACTGACTGTGGCATCTTTAAATGTTTTAATTAGGCGTAGAATTAATATTTGGAAAAAGCACAAAGATTAGACACATACCTTTCCAACACTAAGCAGATTCCAGATGAGGAGGAGTAAGCTTTCAAGGTATGTATTTAAAAAATGGAAGGTAAAAATACAAGATTCAATTACTAGAGAAATTTTATGCACTCAAGGAACATCACAAATTGACAGCTTTGAGTGAAATGAATATATCAGCTGAAAGAAATTTGAATGTCTGAAAGAGAACAAATGATGTGGAAACAGTCTGATGTATCTCGATGAGTTGTTAAAATGTCAGTAGAGTATTACATTAGGAAAATATGAATCCTCATAATTGCCAGGGTTCCACACCTACTTAGAAGTATTTTTGGTAATCAAAGTAGCATTGCTAGATGTAAAATAAAAACCTAAAGAATATCTAAAAATAAATGTTAGATCCTATTGAGCAGATTTAAATTTTGATAAGGGAAGATCAGTACATACCTATTAAATTTGCAAGTAAAGAATAAATTGATACATAATTACCTCTTTGATTGTTTTCTTCAAATGAGCTTGTTTATTTTCCCAGCTCTCTCTCAAAAGTCGTGTCAAAGATTTGAAGACCTGTTCTTGATGCTAATTTGCTGTTGACCAGAGTATATTTGTGTTTTAGCCAAAATTGTAAGCACTGAGGGAAGTATGCGATCAGCTCAGCAAATTTTAGTCTAATAAGAGGAAAAGCCTGCAGGAAAATTTCTGGGATAAGAGAAAGACACCAGGAGCAGAAGTCATACTTATTCTAAATGCTGTTTGATTTATATTATACATTTATTTCACCATGATTGCTAACTTCCTTGATATGGAAGAGCAGCTGAGATAAGACATTTCTCTTAGAGAAATTAAATACTTCAGGGGTATCCCTTCACTTTTCAGTATACGCAATACACCTTTCCAAGATACAGAGATTGAGTTGTTGTTTTTTTTTTAACTACCAACATTCTATTTCTGGTTAATAATTTTTTGGTGTTCTAAGGAATAATTTAAGTCTGTAGGTCAAATAAAAACTGAAATAGTTCTAGGAATTCATGAAGGCTTGAAGTAAAACTTTTAGCTCATGGTAGACCACATTAAGACATGATTTATATATTGAAAATAAACCAGATTTTGACAAAAAATTTGATTGCTGAAATATGTGTGTGCAGATATATTTATATGTGCATATGTATTTATATATATCTTTGTGTTGAAATTTAAAAAGTTTAAAGTGTTTCAAAGTTAAAATTTAAATTTTTTTTTATTGGATTGTGAAAAATTAACACTCCCAGATTCATCTGAGATTTTTCTACACTTTTTCTTTCTTTTTCTTTACTTTCTTTACTATTTTGGAGAGTATGTAAAATATGCAACAAAATTGGTATTTACATGCCTTTTGAAAGTAAACAGAAATTATTGAAATGTTAAGAGGAAAGTCTTCGCTGCTGGAATAACAGACTGTAGCTTTGCTCTTCTGTTCTTTTGGTAACTTCTTTAGTTCAAACCAATATAAGCACATATTTGACTTTTAGAAGTTTTATTTGAGACGTCTTGATGGAATCTCAAAATTATTGCTACTTTGAGGGAATTTTCACGTTTTCCACTACAAAGGAAATGGGCTTTGCTTGGTTCCCTAACCAGACAGTGCCACATTCTGACATATAAATATACAAGGCAACAAACATAAAAAGAAAGTGAGTATTAGCTTTTAGCAAGAACTAAAAGCTACCTCAATGTATACAGAACTGACCCAGGTAAATTCAAAACCAGTAACAAATTATGTTATATATTGTATATGAAAACAATGCAGGTAGAGTTATCTTTATGTCAGAAGTTTTGTAAGGTTTAGTGCTAATACTCTAACCTGAAATAGTTTTGTACTTTGGGAATAGGTTTTCTTTTTACTTCAGGCCCACTTTCATATATGAAGTACCAGTATACCTGTAAATTTAAATTCAAGGTCCACATAAGTAATGACTTGGAGGGAAATATACAGGCATGTTTATTTATCAGCTGTAGGCACTTTTCTGTCTCCTTTTTAACTCTGCTCCACAATTGACTTATGAAGCATGACATAATTGGAAAGCAAATTCTTTGTATGTATGTGAATATATTTGAAGTTCCCTAATCACACATGCAAAACTCAACCAAGTAATTCAGCTTGTCTTTTACACTACTGTGCTCTCTGTTTGGTACCAGTGTGATAAAAAGATGGTTTATGATGCTGAGCAGGCACTGTTATAAATAGCACAGAAACTTATTTTACCAAGATGGTTTTCATATATACTATGTGAAACTGTGAGATGGTGTGGACTGGAACTGTCCATTAGAAATCCTCAAGTAGAGTGTTTCCCTGAAAACTGGAGAGTTGCAGGTCTTCTGTGTCATTGTCTGGGGTGAAAAATGTTGCTAATCAGATGAGATGTTTGGGAGGGGTTCTCCCCTCCCTTTTTCGCGGCTAAGCTTCATATTTTGGAAGCGTGTGGGGAAAGGTTCAGTTGCATGAGGATGCATATGCAAAATATTATTTTGGTTAAAAATCAAGCAAACAAAAATTGCCTGACAACTATTGTACATCATTAAGACTTACTCTTTATTAAGAGATTTTAACTTTTCATAGCACAGTGTTAACTCTGCCCATGGCACCTTTCTTCAGATTTTTCTCTCTAAAAATTTTTCAGGCTGACTTCTACCAAGGGGTAGAAACTGTACAAACAGCCAGGAGCAGTAAGGAGTGTTACTTGTTGCTAAATACTGACCCTGTTTCTCTGTCTCCCTGGCAATTTCCCACACATAAAGCATTCTTGTCCCTTCTCTAGATGTACTAAAAGGAGTTGAAACAAAGCTTAGTCGCTTTGATACTAGGCTGGAGTTCAGGAAGAAGTTTGTACGTTATATACTCGCTTTCCTTTAAATAGTTATGACCTGCTGGGAATTCATCAAGTTGGGGATGGGTTCTTCTGCCTATACTGACTTTTACTGCAAACTCTTATAAAGACCAACTAATTATACCATTGATGTTTTCATCTCATAACTTTTTTTTTTTTTTTTTTTTTTAATATATATGTCTTGGCTTTGATTTTTGGCTGCTTTTTGCTTTTTTTTTTTTTTTTTTAACAGAGAAGGGTACATATCTTTGTCTTTTACCTTATGTCTCTCAGCACTTTTAAAACCAAAGTTGAAAACACAGAATAGTTTTAGTGCCACTGGCTCACTCTGCTATGGCAAATTCAGTCTAATACCTTTAAAAAAAAAAAACAAAACACCAAACCATGGAGCCATTTATAATATACATGGATCGGGTATGTAATACAAGCAATGTATTTCACAGATGTTTTCAAATTTTTTAGATCTGCCCCTTCCTATAATTAATCTTAAATCTTACCAAGTGCATTCTCTACAAAAGAAAAAATAAACCAAAAAAACCCCTGAAACTTCAGTATAGCTGCTACTTTTATGGACAGAGCCATTGACAACAAAATTAAAGAAAAAAGAAAGCCCAAATTAAATCATATGTGAGAATGGTTTAAGCAGAGTCAGTCTCCCTTAGCTAGAGCATTATTTATAGAAAGTGGGACAGCACTGTCAGGAGAAGCTTGGGTGCATTGTTTAAATTGCTGTACCAAGGAGTATCTCTGAGCTCTTAGTGCTGCATTTTCACCCTTCCTGTGTCAGGCTCCAGTCCTAGGCGTGTATGACAGCCTCTGTCCTGCCAACAATTTGATTACCTAGGGAAGGCAAATGTTTCTGTTCTGGCCCAATCCCCACTCAGAAAACCATGCCCTGAGAGCTCTGACCACCATTCAGTCAGACCTTATTTATAGCATAATAATTCATTCACCTGATGTACAGTAATTCAAGTTTCAGCCACTGTGCTGCCTTACAGCTTAATATGTGATGATACTGCTTCTTCTGGTTTTTTTCTTTGTTTCTTTGGTTTTGTTTTGGATTTTTTAATAGTAATATATAAAGCAGTGTTTTCGTTTCAACTTGAGGTTTTGCTTTTTTTTTTTTTTCCTTGAAGAGAGATTAAATTGATGGCAAAATTCCAACCAACTATTCAAATGTACACTGGTCTTGGATGAGTCCCTTTGTATTGCAATGCATACTACAGAAAACTAACATGGGATTCAAAATTCACATCTATTTAGTATTATTTCCCATAGGGTTTATAAGAGTTTGCCTCCTGCTTCAGTCCTTATCCACAGCTCTGTGTTGTTTTATACATGGATTTGGATAACAGAAGGTTATCCAGAGCAGGGACATGTGATCTGTCCTGCACTTCCCTTTTAATCAAAAATGTTGCAAGCATATCATATTGCTGCATAGGAAACTAGTTTTGCTTCCTCTGGATGCTTTTATGGTAAGTCCTTAGAGACTTCTTTTTCTTTCTTTCTTTAAAGGTGACTTTCTAGCAAATAGGAGAGATCATTCCCTTATTTCTGTTCCCCTGAGTAGACCCAAAAATTCAGTTTTCACTTCATTCTACTGCAAGTCTGATCTTTTATATAGAAATCATTTATATCTATCTTGATAGAAGATAGAGCTAATTAGTCTGAAGTGCTTAGTTCATTACTTTGTTTTAACTCAATTTTGCCTGTTGAACTTCACCACTTGTAACACTTTTAATGACTATATTTAAGATCAAGTCCAAATTTGATATCGTCTTGCAAAATGACTTCCATTTACAAAGGAGCAAATGCCTGAGTCTGAAATCAGATTACGTCTGCTTGGTATTGTGCCTGGTAGTTTCACCCAAAGTTGAGGGTAG
Source organism: Xenops minutus (assembly GCA_035221455.1). NCBI lineage: Eukaryota > Metazoa > Chordata > Aves > Passeriformes > Furnariidae > Xenops > Xenops minutus. Next base: position 22,036,867 of record JAWWEE010000122.1, on the reverse strand, counting down.
AGGAATCTCTCTGACGATGTGTTTAATAAAGTTGCTTATGCTCTGTCATCTACTAAAGTACTTTGGGTTTTTTTTCCAAAAAGGAGACATGACAGTTCCTATGGATTATTGATTTTTCTGCTTCATTTTTTTAAGAACAGAGACAAAAAAATGCTATGGGGAACTGATAAATTGTGTGCCATTAAACTCCAGTCCTTTAAACTTGTACTTGTGTCTTCAGCTTTCTGTATATGGGAAACGTCTCTGATTTGATTGAAACTCTCTGAAGCAGAGAGGTGAGCAGATGTGTTTAGCCTCGATTTTGTTGAGACTTTAACTGATTTGAAAGGAAGTTGGGTAACCAAGTTGTGATGCTAACACAAGTTTCTGGATACATTCAGAGTTTTAAACCCCTGAGGTGATTTACTGCTTTCCACTTTGTGCCAAGATTCACCTGTCAAAAATGTTTTAAATGAGATTTAATGCAATTATTGTTTCCCCATCACTGGGTTCTTCCTCTATCAGTACAGAACTTGCTTTGCAAGAGTGACAGTTGACTGTCTGTGACTTCAGCTCATCAATTAGCTTGGACAGGTCAAGGGCCACAGTCTGATGTGCTTACCACTGTCACCTGTCCTTTACTCTTTACGCAATCCCACTAAACTTCCCTGCAATTACTTCGAGAGCAATTTATATTAAAGAACTGAAACTCCATATAGTTGCATAAATGTGTCACCCTGTCTGCATATATGGAAAAGAATAGAAGTGGAGAATAACACAGAATTTACAACACATCTTCAGTGAAGTGGAACTTACTGAACCTGGATAACTTTTTGATACCCAAGAGAAGTATGCAATCAGGCCACAGCTATTCAGGCTGAATGGTTTACAGCTTTTCAGATAAGTAGCTCATGTCAATAGAAGTTCATTCAGATTTCTGCATGTGAGGAGGATGATAAAATATGTAGTTGCTTATCTACAAGAATAGTTTATATGCATTTTCACTGTTACACTACTTGGAGGATAGTCTAATAAAGTAATTAGAAAGTGGGTGGGTTTTTTTAAGGTGCATAAAGTGCTCAGCTTCTTCTTTCAGACCTTGCTAAGTGCTCAGATCATGTTGCTATAGTGTACCAACGCAAGCATTCTGTTTCTTGAACATGTCCCCCTTTTTCCACAGCCAAATGAAAAATGGAAGTACTGAATCGAGCCATTCACTACTAATACTGTCAATATTTTATTTTCTGAAGAACAATATGAGACTTTATGTAGGGATTTTTGGGGCAGCAGGGTGGTTATTTTCCAAATTAATGGAATGGAGAAATTATTAAGTGCAAGTAACACTTAAAAAAGCCAATTTATTGTTACTGCTTGCCTTTTCAGAAGAGAACGCAAACTTGAAAGGTAAAGGACAGTGGAATGGGGCACTTTATTATCATCCCCAGTGGTGGATTCATTCCCAGTGTTTTACCAAGCAGGTAGGTGCGCAGAAATATCTTACATTTTATTAATCATCTAAATATATACTGATGATCTGCTTATTTTTTGGTGACTTAAGCTGATGAAAAAGAGACAGAAGAGTAAACATTAAAGAGAAAAAGAGAAAAGATATTAAAGAACATGGAGAACAGTAATAGTTGGAAAGCTTGTAATATAAATATATACTGTAGAATTTTTGTACGTGTGCAATGGGGGTGATGCATGAACATTCAATATCTGGAGTCATCCAAAACACATTTTGCAGTCATGCTAATAGGAATTGTTTCAATTTATCAGCATGACTTCACTAATGTGAAGAAAATGTTGAACCTAGTCAAAATAGAAAATGCAGTTTTTCCTTTTCAAAATTCACTTGTTAGTAATTCTAAGCAAATGAAGAAGGCATTGAATGAAAATGAATGAAAAGTAGCTCATAATAGGAAGGTAATTTTACTTTATATTGCCTTTTTTTCCCCCCATACATTGTAGGGTTTTATTAGAATTGTATGTTTTCAAAAGGCCCTTTGAAATCAAGTTTTTCTGACTGGCTTTCATTGAAATAGTAGCACTTCAGAGTTGTATAGCCTTTCCAGTCCTGTTGGGATGGTTATACAGGGTAAATATTATGTGAAAAGTACTTGTAGAAGCCAGTCCAACTGAGAAAAATAGGTTGTTTATTTTAATTTTAGGTACTGTACAGACAAAATTGAATTATCATAAAAATCACCACAAATAATTTATCATGTTATTTAGGTACTCTCTCCCTTGCCATGTCATCATATCTAATGGTTCGTTCTTAATTTATGACAGAAATACTGTGGAATAAGGTAAATGTCAACTATAATGATGCTGTTTGTTATGATGAAAACACAGAGAGAAGGAAATTATGTTTAATGCATCAAAGCAAGAAATTTCAAATAGGTTATTTCAGCTACCTTGATTTAGTATGTCTTCTGGGGAGAAGGGAATGAAAGAAAGGTGAGGAATTATTACCAAAAGTAACAGTGTGAAAACATAAAGAATGGATAAAGACTCTTGGATATAGAAACATATTTCTCTCATTATGAAGAGAGAATTCTTTCAGAGAGTACTAGACATACTAATATCCACCTATATAATGACTAATTAGTGCCTTCTTGCATGAAAAATTATTTGACTCTTCACATAAAAAGTAGTGACTTAAACAGTTCTCAAATTCAGCAGTCATCTTTCTTTACCTGGGTCTTTATTTGGTTCAGTTAATGTTTTATTTATTGGAAAAACCAAGCAACAATAACTGTACTGGACAGTAAATCTTAGGCAAGACATGAGATTTATTTTCTACTGAGAATTTATTATTTAAAGTTAGCACACAGGAAGTAGTGTAAACCATACTTCAAATCCTGTGTTACAAGGACTTATCAACTGGGATCCTGGTACTAAACCCATGTTTAAATTTACAGGTAAAGGTAATTTTTTCTCATGCTGCTTCTTCTGCTTGAAAGCAACCATACAGTGTTCAAATGCACCAGGAGAGAGTGGATTGTTTTGGTGGGGAGTTTCCTATACTGCAGCTTGAGAAATACAAATTCCACTTCAGATTTTATTACACAGGACTTTGGGAATATGCTTGCCTTTTTTTGCTTCCCTTCCTGACTCTTGTTTGTCTTGTGTAATAGGAGTGTACTGATTGACAGGAAACTGAACATGAGCCAGCAGTGTGTCCAGGTGGCCAAGAAGGTCAATGGCATCCTGGGCTGTATCAGAAATAGTGTGGCTAGCAGGACCAGGGAAATATTTCTTCCTCTGTACTCGGCACTGGTGAGGCCTCACCTTGAGTGCGGTGTCCAGTTCTGGGCCCTTCAGTTTAGGAAGGATATTGAGGTGCTGGAGCATGTCCAAAGAAAGGCAACAAGGCTGATGAAGGGACTGGAGCACATGTACTATGAGTGGCTGAGGGAGCTGGGGTTGTTGAGCCTGGAGAAGAGGAGGCTCAGGGGAGACTTTGTTTGTCTGTACAACTACCTGAAAAGAAGGTGTAGCCAGGTGGGGGTTGGTCTCCTCTCCCAGGCAATCAGTAGTAGGACTAGAGGGCATGGGCTTAAACTGTGCCAGGGCAGTTTAGGTTAGATGTTAGGAAGAAATTCTTTACAGAAAGAGTGACTCGGCATTGGAATGGGTTGCTCGGGGAGGTGGTGGATTCACTGTCCCTGGAGGTATTTAAGAAGAGACTGGATGTGGCACTTAGTGCCATGGTCTAGTAGGCAAGGTTGTGTTAAGTAAAAGGTTGGACTTGATCTCGGAGGTATTTTTCAACCTAGACGATTATGTGATTGTGTGATTCTATATTGTGGTGAGGACTATTTTGCTATGCTTTTTGTGTTGTATCTGCCACAATGAAATCTTAATCTTTCTAGAATTCCCAATATAAACTAATGTAACACTAATGGCTACTACTAAATAAAGATGTAATCAAAAAAATATGTAGTGTTTTGCAGGCATCAGTTTGACTATAGTGTTAAATAATCAGCACTGTCTGCACTATTTGTCTTTCACAAATAATTGTGTCATATTTTTGTTAAACCATCAAATTTAACAGGCTTCCTGCTAACTTTTCCAAATAGGCAAAAGAATCTAGGGTGCCACGTTTTCCCCTGCTTGAACTGTGGGTTCACAGACCAACAATAATTCTATTTTCCAATACTACGCTTTTCCAATCATCTCTTCCACCACCTGCAGCAGAAAAGACTCAGCTGATTCTGGTCTTGCATTATACAAAGCAAACAGCATGTGGCATTTCTGGTTCAGTGATGACTTCTAACTGGCCTTTCTCTTACACTCACAGTTAAAACTGCCTCCTCTCTTCTCAGTATCAGTGAAGATGTAGAGTGAGACCAGTTAAAATGGTTTGCTCTTGGTTGGCTTTTTCACTGCATATAGTACCCAGAATAGTCTGAGTCCTTCATGTGTGTGACACTAAAAGGCTAAATGAAGAGCTGCTTGGATCTGAACTCTGACTTCAGTGTGCTCTGCCATCACTCTGCTCTCTTTCATCAAAGCTTTCTTTCCTAGAAATTTCTCTCCACTACAGCATGTCAAGTTCTTAAAGATAGTTTCACAGTGACTGGTGTATTTGGCTTGGTGGTTCTCCATCTTGGTGGCTCCTAGCCTGTGCCCAGAATGCACCTGCAGTCATCCATGGGTATTGGGAGAAGAGCTAGGAGTAAGATAAAGAGACATAGAGAACACACACGTCCTCCACCAATTTCTAGGAGTGCTATCTCTGCATTCACACTGCCATTCATACCCTACCCAAGTTCTTCGACCTATCCAAGCACTAGCTGAAAGTGACTGCCCTCCTGCTGCCAATAGATCCACAGGTAGAAACTGTAGCTGTGGCTGTAGTTGTCAGTATATTCCTTGCTTCTCTTGCTTCCCCTATGGGCTTTCTCCTCCATTTGTGACATGCTTTTCACTCAGCCTAACTGTGAGATGGCTTTGGCAGAAAGTGTCTTGCATCTCTTCGACCCTTCTATAGCTCTGGGAGGGAAAGAAGGGCTAAAGGGAAGGTAGCAGCAAAGACTGTGACTGTGAAATGTAGGGAATAATAGGAGGAGCAATATTAGGACAGGAATGCCAGCAAGAGAGAAAAGTGAAATGGTATAAATACCACGTTAAGGTACAGTAAGGCACCTTCAGGAGTGGTGAATAACAGGGAGTTTGAGTGAGATGCTAAAAGATGAATGAGAACAACTAGCTGGGTGATTGCAGAGACAGGAAGGATTTGGTGTTAGAAGAATTTGGCTTAATACTCACTGTGCTGAAGAAGCAAGAGAAGGGAGAATTTATTCTCTGGTTTCACTTTAACACAGATAAGATTGAAAAAGATGTTATGTATTTATATATCTCAGAGCATCACATTCTCTCTGGTGCCTACAAAATTAATATTTTGACACCATTTTCTTCTGTTTCGTTCAGACCATGCCCAAGAAACCTTACTACTCTTAGGCACTGTCTTCCTCTCTGCAGTAGCATAATAGCTTCTAAATAAGGTACATAACAGGATGGCTCAGGCAACACAGGAGATCTGTAGCATGAGTTTAAATGGAGGCAAAATAAATCTACCTCAGCAGCAGTCCCTGCTAAATCACTCTAATAACACTCGTTGCTCTGAGGGTTGACTTCATAATCACTTTCTGAGTTTTGTGTAGTGAGGCTAAAGGATAAGACACAAGCTCTCAACTAAACTCAATCATACTGTAGTTGTTAAAAACCAGAAAGCTTTGAAAACCTTGCTATGTACTGCATCAATTTAAAAAAAAAAAAAAAAAGAAAAATTTCATCCCAGCAGAATAACTCTTGATTCTGGATTGGTATGCATTCCTTTGGGATAAAATATTCAAGGCCACAACATGCACTATCTGTTGACATGTAGTAAATATTTAATGTTCTGTTTATTTCTATAATGGCCAAATGAAATTTCTTTCTATCTTTTTATCTATCTGCATATACACATACACTCACTCTTGCAGATACATGCATATTCACGTATTTAAATTACAGAGAAACTAAGTGAAAGAGATTGGAAAAGGGGTATAATACTTTGCATTTGAAAAAAATGAACAGATTTACTCCCCAAACTATTTTTCCAAGTAAAAGCAAGATTACCCCCATTATTCAGGAGGAATGATGGAGGCGCGAGACTGCATGTTTTCACTCAAAGTCTCTGGGCCACTATGTAGCATTGGAACTGTCCTATTAACCTGGACCTCTCTCACAGTACAGCGAACAACTTAAGCGTTGGCAGTAGGCTAGAGCTTCCCTTTAAAGGTTATTTGGCGGTCACTGAAACAAGTCTATTTCCTAATGGACAGATGTCCTCCTAACTAAAGTCTTCCCAAATGACTTCTTGTTTGAAGCTATCCCAGGTAAAGCAAAGACTGAATAGACATGTGAGCTGAAGTAACGTTTTGCAGCTAGCAGTGTTCCCCAGCAGTCTGGGCACCAGCTCAGGGGCAGAGGAACATTTGTCTGTAGCACATGGTCTCTTGATAGGTCTGTCATTCATTTGCTCTTTATCTGCACTTTTAGAATGGCTGTATTTTTAAAAAACATAGCAATGCAAGGTGAGGCATATTTGTCAGTTTCTGTTTTTAAAATGCGGGAAACTTATTTATGTTGAAATAGCATTGTCAAAAGGAACATGTTGTCCTACATAAATCACAGGGTGGAGGCCCATGGTTGGTTGTCTTACTATGGTGAAATATTTATCTGTCCAGCCTTTAGTATACCATGTTTTAAATTTAGACATATCGTTTCAGAGCCTATGTCCTAATAATCATAAGTAGCAAGAATTACTACTAATGATAACTTTTTTTTAACCTCATGTAAATTAGGATATGATCTGGGAATGGTGTCCTTAGGGGGAGATCCTCTGTCCACTGAAATGGCTCTCTACATAGAGTTGCCTATGCTGATCTGGTTGCCAAGGCTGCTTGCTATCTTTCCAGAGTAATAGCATTGAGGATGTCACAGGGTTCTGTATTTCATCTATAATGTTACTATTTGGTGACAAATCAGAATTTCCAATATCATCTGAAGGAAGAGAAAAATGCATGTGCTTCTGTGTATCATCACATCAAAGAAATAGAATTACTGTTAATTTTTCCATCAGGAGGGTTCACTTAGAAAATGACCCACAAAGACTCAAAGAAGAAGGAGCAGATGCAGTTAAAATGACAAGAAATTGTATTAAAATCCTGGAAATAGAAACCAATCATAGCAATAGTAGGTGGGCCTTCCAGGCCTTTCTCCAGTGTTGGCACAAATAACAGTTTGGGTATGACTGTCATGTATTTGTGATTGGTGGGTCTCTCCTGTACCAGATGATCAATTCTTTTTAATCCCACCTCTAATGCAATAGTATTGAACTATCTTATCAAAGACAGTGGAATATATTAGAAACAAGTAAAAGAAATGTTATTTTTCACAGCCAGCTGACACTTTCTGTAATTCACTGTTACAGAAAGTCACCAAGTTTAATGCTGCTGTATTAGGAGTTCTTTTCCCATTTTATTTTAATTTTTTGACAACTGTATCTGTTAAGAAGCATCATAACTAGGCCATCTAAGGAGAAAATGTTAATTGACAGGAGATGATAGCTTAGTAGGGTCAGGAAGGAATTTCTCCTATCTCCCTTTCCCACTGTTCACAGTGCAGAACAGTTAGATGGGTGAAGAGTGGTTGGGGTTTTTTTCCTCTGCAGTGGTAACTTACACGCATTCATGAAAAAGGTGTTGGAACAAATGCATGAGTGGAATAACCTAGGGTGTAACTTGATTTAATCTCATCTAAACATTTTTTAAAGTTTAGGCAGTATACCTGAATATAAAATATCAAATTGTAGTGTACAAATGGTGTGTTTAATGCTCATGTGTGAGAATGGTAATACTTCCTATGTAATTTAGGACTGTATTAGTAAGGCTTAGCTGTTCTGTTTATCTTCCAAAACTGAAGGTTGTAAGCGTGCCTGTCTTATCACTATGTTAATTTCTTCAAATACCTGAAGGATGTCCTTGGACTTAGAATTAAACAAATCAGAAGTTGACCTCTGCCTGGTCAGATCTGCTTATAGGGCCAACTGTAGAGGAAAACGGTCATAGCATTGTCAAAATTAAGGCTTTAGATGACTGAAAAATCATGTGAAACTTTTGTATTTAGCTGTCTCTCCTCTGTAGATAGAAGCTCAGGTCCCAAGCTGCCTTGGTTAAGGTAGCAGTGTGTTGCATATAGACGTGAGGAAAGAAACATTAGATGGACACTTTTTTTACCCTGCTGCATCTGTTTTACAAGAACATTCTTTCATGCTGCTCCTCTAGGGGTTGCATTAATGTGCAACACTGTAATAGCTGATCAGTGGAAACATAAGGTACATCAACTATTAACCACATTTTAGTTAGACTACTAGAAAGAATACAACTACTCCCTGTCGTTAGAAACAATGGCTGGTCGATGGTGGTACTTCTCCCATGGATGCTAATGGTGTAGCTGAAGTGATATTTATGTAACTGAGGACATTTGGAGAGGGAAGCTGAAGCAGGGCTGAAACCTGTAGGACTTCAGTTTCCAAAGTGCCTGAAGCAGCAATTACTGAAGTCCTGAAAATGGTGCTTATGGCTTATTAGAGGCCTGCATTGGTCTGTTATTTTTTTTGGATATTTTCACAATATCAGTAAGTCTTTGGTTCTGGAATTCTTTTTTTTCCCCTTAGCTTAAACTTTCAGCAAATGTTTAGCACTTATTGAACAGAAAAGACCATTATAATTTTTAAACATTTTTCTCTGGTACTTTGAACTAACCACAAAGCATATTTTTTTTTTTTTATGTCTATTTAAATGGATGACATCAGTTTTTGTTTTTAATGAATAAGAACTGAAGAGAATGGAAGCAAGAAGTGAAAATTACTTTAACTCTGTGGTGGATGTATATAAAGTCAATAACGTGTTCATTATTTAGAATAGTTTTATTTGAATTTTCAGGTGGTATTCTTTACTACTCAAAAATAATTTTTTTGTTAGTTAGAGGATATTTGTGAGCTACAAACTCTTAGCTGTCTCCTGTATTCTGTTAAATGTGCCTACAAACTAGGAAAAAAATTTCCATTCAGTGTGGCCAGTTCAAGGTACTGGATGCCTTAAAAAGCCAGTAAGGATAGCTAGTTCCCAGATAAGGCCTCAAAATTCTTAGTATTATCTAAACTGAGGATTAAAAAGTTACAGTTTTCCAAAGGTTTCCATTACATTTCCTATTCTGCCTACTGTGCATTGTACATTATTAAAGAGTACTGCTCTGACATGCCCCCCAAAGAAGCAAATTAACATTTCTTGTGAACTCTGCTCTTTTGTAAAGTAATAATGACTCAAGCAGCTCCAAAAGTTTCTCAGATGAATCAGAACTTATTACTTGTAAAATTAATGCCCATTACATTCACTGATACTGTGCATAAATTGTCATTTATAGAAAAAAAAGTATTTTTATTACTGTTTGCTCTTATCAATAACAGATCTGATGTTTGTGCAGAGGATATTGACAAATACAGCATGTGATACAGTTTGTGAGATTTTTGCTTCACACTGCTCATCATCTATTGTTGTCTTTACACACCTTGTCTTTTGCATCTTAAAGTAATTTTAGTAGTGATTTAGAAGAGAGAGAACCCATTCTAGCCAGTTAAAATGAGACCTGTCTTGTACTTTGGATCTGGCTTGAAGCCTTTTGAGTGTTACCATTTTTAGGGAAGTGCTCACCAGCCAATGTGGACCTAGGCAAAGTTGAAATTGCTGCTGGTGCCCTTTGTTGGTAGAGTTTTTTTGTTTGCTTGTTTGTTTTTAATAGATTCAATTATCTTGCTGTTAGTTTAGTTTATATTTCCCTAAAAACCTTATTTCTCCCTCTTAAACTAAATCCTTAAATTTTCTAAGTATACAGCTGTGCTTGGTAACTAGTCTTATCACTGAAAGAAGACATATACAAGTCAGGAGAAGAAGGATAAATATGCAAGTCAGATACGATGAACTTAAAAGTACTATAACTGAGAAGTTTCCTTCAAAAGAAATTATTTCTGAAAAAAATGTGTTGGTCAATCTCTGGTTGATTACCAGGACTTATCAATGGCTTGTGTGAGTTTAGGATATATCTACTATGTTAGAGCAATTCTTTGACTTCTGCTTCCTGTCTCTAGTGTGACTAGAAAAATCAAAGTCAGAAGAAAGTGTAGTAAGACATAAAGTGGGGATTTAGACTGATTTGTAGAAACATACTTAACCTCTCTGTACTATTCTCTGTCTGTGTAGTGGGGATAATGTATTTAACTATAGCGCAAGAAGTCTGAGGATTAATTGGTTAATGAATTCATAGAACCCTGAGCATGAAAAGTGTGCTGTAAAGGTTTCCCATAGAAATTTCTCCATTACCTAAAGAGAGAAGAAGAAAAAAGCCAATTCACTGTTTTAAAGAATTGTGAAAATTCCATCAAGAACACAGATAATTAAAGTAATATTAATAGATTTTTAGGTCTTCATTTTCCCCTTGAGGCCAGGTGTCCCTGATTTTTTTTTTCTTTTTCCCCTTCAAGTAACGTCCCTGACTCAGTTGTCAAAGACTGAGACGCAAAAGTGCCCATCTAGCTTTGAACTTGATACCTGCAGTGTAGTTACAAGGTTAAATAAATGGGATGGTTGGGTTTTTTTTCCTTTTAAAGCTGTGCATAACACTTCAAAAAGATCTTCTCGCGCC
>JAWWEE010000122.1:22009977-22026036 GCA_035221455.1 Xenops minutus | reverse complement strand
AATGAGGTAGTTCCTTAGTTTGGTGGTGAGCTTCCTTTAGAATTGTTCCTGTCTTTGTTCTTGCACTTGCTTTTATTATTTCTTCTCCAGTCCCGGTAGTCCTCTGACCGTACTCCCACAGCAGGGAAAGTTCATTCCTCTTTGTGGTCTTTATTTATCCTGTTTCTGGACTGAAGTCACCCAAAAAAAGATGAACATTGCATGCCCTATTGATTTCTCTATCATTCTTTTCAGACTGTGCCTGCACTCTGCCTTCCCTGACTGAAAGAACATTTAATTTTGTGGGTGCTCAGTAAATTTGAGTCAGAAATTCCCTCGCCCTTGCTCCCAGGAGGGCTCAGCAAGGTTCAGCCTGCGTCTGGTTTGTGGGCTGCCACAAAACCAAGCCTCATCTTTAGGCACATAAAGGCCTGCAGTGAATTCAGCTATAAGCAAGTGGATGCCAGCCTTTCAAGATGGCCAAATATTTTGCTGTTGTAAAATTGCAGTCTTCCTGGGCTATTTGGGGATATCTTCCACTTTTAAGATGATGAAGAATAATATGTGATTGCCTTATTGCATACCCACATTATAATCAGCTGGAGATAGGGCTGACAGAGGGTAAGTGCTGAGAAAGCCACTCTCCTCCTCCTCTCCAGAGCACAGCAGGAAAACGTGCTTTCTCTTTCAGGGCATGGCATACTCTTTGTTGTGCCCATTCTCTGTCCCTGTGTGGTCTCCAGGGCTGAGTCAGGGCTGAGAGGGCTTTTTGGTATGGAAACTGCTCAGAAGCAATTTTTAGAAAAAGTCCTGTTTTCTCCCAATTCTCATTTAGCTTGGCCTAATGTTGGATTCATAGCTCTGTCGGTGTTATGAGCCTCTAAGGTAGAGGCAGACTATACGGCATACTGTATTTTTTGCTTCCTTGCTTCCCATTTGCTGGCACTGTGTTTTCTTCCTAGGAGAACAGAAAATCCTGCAACCAAAAGACTTCCAGTTGAGTAATTTTCCTTTCCTGAAAATGTGTACACTGTAATCCAAACTCTTGCCTCCATTCTGATAAGCTGTTTTACTGAGATAGCACCTGCTGTTAATTTCACAGTAAACAGTACTTGTTGCTCTAGGAAGCTTTTTAATCACAACATTAAAAACTGAACAGAAATCCCATCCATACACTGAACTCCAGCTGCCTTTCTTGCAACGCATGGGGAATGATCTTGCCGAGTGATGGGCATCCAAATGCAAATGGAATTAACTTTGCAGCCATTCATTTTAAATTGCTCTTGAATCATTCTGAAGTAAATTCCATTTGAGAAGAATTTGCTTCAGGTCTCTCACAAAGAGATAATGGTCCAATATATTATCATCTAAGCAATAATAGTTCGAGTCTCACAGTTCAGATATATCCTGAGTTATATACTGGGTTGATGAGAATTAAAGCTTGATATATAGTAATAAAACTAGTGATCTAGAGATGAATAGATTGGTGTATGGAGCACAATATTTTCCTGCCACAGATTAGAGCAGGGATACTAGTCCATAAAAAGGGAAATATACCATTAAATCTCCTTTTCACTTGTTATGCATGGAGAGCTATAATATGTATAGTTTGCAAACAAATGCAGGAAAACAATAAAGACCTTTCCTAACATCCGAAGATTCCTGACTTACACAAAGATTTGGTTTACCTTAAAAGAAAGCAAAAACTACCTAAAACTAAGCAAAAATTCCTATATGTGACCGTGCACGACAAATTCAGCCAATGCTGATTTCAGTAGTGTTTCATCTGTTCCTATAGATTTTGCATTTGACTTTGTTTTTAAAATAATATACTTGTCAGATACTACAGAAGGCAAATAAAAAAGTGTATCTGTATTTGAGCCAGCAACTAAAATAAAAATTCCAAATGAAGTTTATAGATTAAAGTGGCTTTTTAAAATTTATTTTCTTAATATGAATGAATTGCATGAGTGAAACCAGTTTAGCAGTACCATTAATCAGGTCTTTTGTCTTGCTAATATAAATCAGTCAATAACAACAGATGGGCTGTACACTTTATTATGTGAAAATAAAGATGAATGTGACATACTGCAGAAGTAAACTTGCAGCTCAAAGTTACTGAGCACAGAAGGGGATTTGTTACAACAGGAGAGAACAATGTGTGCCTGTACTTGTGTTTGATCAAGGTTGTAAGGGGAAGTTGCTGCACATGACATTGACATAAGGATTGGAAATCTAGTATGTGAATTTTTAGTGTTTGTTTGTATCTACGCTGCCAGATCACTCCCAAATGACTTAATTAGCTTTTTTTTCCTCCAGATAAAAGAAAAAAAAAAAAGTCTAACTACTTAGGAGAGTTAAATAAGAGAGTTATAAAGTTTGCCACTTTGTTGCATCATTGGAAGATGAACATTTTAAATAACCGGCGATAACTGTCAGGGAGACACAGATCAAAGTCTCAAGCAAGATTTATCCCTTCATAAAGCAGTGAAGCATGCAGTGAAAGACAACCCCCACCCAAATTATAGAAATGGGCCCAGCAGGCCACACTGTTATAACAAAATCATCCCTGAAGAAACTAAGTTGGTCTTTGTATGGAGACAGGAATGACCCGTGTTTAACTAGAGTTGGTCAGGAGAAACTTTGGTGGAAGAATTTATTAGGTTTTCAGAAACTGTGTTAGATTGTGTCAGTGTTGCCAGAATCTCGTTCTGCAAAAAATCTCAACATGGTTAAATATCCTATATTGATGTTCTCTATGCTGGATTTTTAGGAATATTTTGCTATATAATTACACTGCCTTTATAATTATTGCATGTTGTTGTGAGCATTACAATGAAAGCACAACATCATATTAGTGTAATTCCAAAAATTAAATGCAAGACTTGGATCCAATACATGTTAAGGTTGACGGTTCAAAACCTTGTCCCAAATCAGCAGCTGAATTGGCTGACTGTCCTAAGCTGTGCCTGGTGTGCTGCACAAGCCATCATGAGGGGATTTAAGGTTCTTCCCCCTCAAAAAATCCTCACCCCAAGAGGCAAGTCCCACAGCCTGGCACAGGGGAACTGGGGCTGCACACCCTCTGTCTGTAAGCTACCATCCTGACCCTTCAGCAGGTGGCGACTGGTGTGCCTGCGTGGGTGCTTTGCCTTCCCACAGCAGCTGACCCCATCTCTTTGGGAGAGGCAAGGAACAACAAGGGACTTTCCACTGTGATAGACATGCTGATTAAGCCACCAGTTATCTTTCCACAGTTAAAAGCAGGAGCAAGAGTCGCTAAGTGGTAACGGATGTAGGACTAGCTTTGCAGTGAGAGTGGAATTTTTTCTGCCAAACCCAGTTTTGGTCATATTCTATATGCTCCTCTTAAGAAACTGCTCTATAAAAAAGAACAGCATTGTTACTCCTAATAGAAACAGTAAGAAGGCAGGGTTTGAGTGAACATTTCCAGTTTGAAAAGGCAAAAAAAGTCTTTCTTAGCTACTATCTTAATTTTTTTCTGAAGGTGATGGTTTTAAATGCCAGATTCGAGGGATGTGGCAGCCTCTGCACACTATTTGTGTGACAGTTTGTGAATGGTTTCCATCTATATCCATAGCATTTAAGAGCAGTTCAGATGCCTCTTGATAGCAGTGAGAAAGAGTGTGAAAAACTGAGCTTTATTATTGCTTAAAAAGAGCAAGGAGGAATAAGAGCAAGAAGACAATAAGAAAACATGCTTGTACCTGACTGTGGGATGACAGGCTGATGGAGAGAAGCAGCTATCAGCCCAATCAAAAGGCAGGACTGGGTTGTCATGTACTGGGCAGTACTGTGGGTCCACTTTCACATACAACTATTTAACCTTTAGAAACAGTTACCTTCAAGAGGAAAAGTCAAAGCACACATACACATATTTTTCAGGCTGATTAAAGAAATAATTTTTAAAAACACCTTTTTTCTTTTTTTCACCTTGCTGATTGGTCCTTTTAGACTTTCTAGGTATCTTTGATAAGGCATCGTTAATTGGTCAGGCAGAGTAAGTATGGCCTTTGATAATGTGCAGAAATTTAGTGGTGAAAATAAATACATTTGTTCTTCCAGTCACCAGAAATTAGTGAAGCAATACTTGTTTAATTATAAAACATATGTGTGCTTTGTTAGTTTCCATCTGTCTGCTTGCTGATTTGCAATTAAATGACCAGAAGAAAAGATACGTCCTGTGGCAATTCAGGGGAAATGATTCATCTCTAATGTTTCTGGGTTGTGGATGTCTATGGAGCAGCGTATGCAAGAGGGAGACAGAGAAAGAGGGAAGAGGGGGACATATTCTTAGGAGGGGATGAGGAATGCCAAAAAGCCTCTTGATTCAGTTCAGACATGTTTCATTGTCATGAAACCAAATGAGGACTCCCATTAACTTAGTGTAACTCATCTTCCTCTTTGAAAAAAAATGGGGAGCAAAATGGAGCAAGGAAGAAATACCTAATGAGGAGAGTTAATGTGATTGAAGAAGATGGAAGCTGGTGTGGTCAGAGTCAAAAAGGAAACTGCAGGAAAAAAAAGAAAAAAGGAAAGATGGGAAAGTGATAAAAAATTAAATTTAATTTGACTATATGGAAATGATTAATTGGATATGGAAATGGAATTGTTATAGTGTGTCACAGATTTTGTCTTTGCTAGAAAAATGTCAGGCTTTATTTATTGTCCCTTTCTTCTATCTTCGAACCAGTTCGCTTCTATTAACTCTCACGGAATGATGCAATAGTGAGTCAGGCCTGATACTCCTTGTAAAATGAGACACCTAGAAGGACAGGTGTGCTTTTAAATTATTATGAAGGGGAAAAAACATGAAAAAAAAATTGGTGAACATACATTCTCTTCATAAATAGTTCAGGAGGTTCACAAAATCATTTGCTTTGTAAGGTATTCCCATCACTGATGAAGACATACAGTCTACCTCCATATAGCAGCATGGAAGGGTACCATATTGCCTTCTTCTTCTCTTTCTGTCATCTGTTCCTGTTCTTTCTTGCTCTTCTGGAAAGCACTATCTGGAAGGAGAGTCATGCCCCTTGTAATTCTGGACACTGTGCAAGCATGTCTCAGGTTCGGGGAGGTAGCTGTTTGACATTGCATCGTCATGAAGACTGGCAGGAAGAAGAGAGCTGGCCTTCCACAGTGTTTTTAGTTTGATGTTCTGTGGTTTTTTATTGATCGGTATTGGCGTCTGTCACTGTGTATAATGATAACTGCTTCAGAGGCAGAAAGGGGAGATTGAATAAGGCCTTCAGGACTGTCAGCTTGCTGGTGGTAGATCTGTCAGTAGTTGGTGCCCCCCACCGCTTTGCTGCTGTAAGTCTCTTCGATGTTCTTGTGTCTGACAGCAGGTGGGGAGGTAGACAGGAAGAGGGTTATTCTCCACTGAATTTGGTGCTTTCTGATGTGGAAGACTTTCTCTGCAGAAAAAGGCAGAGGGATTGTAAAGGGGGATTTGTGAAGATGTAGGAGACAGAAAGGGAAGTATCCATGTTAGGTGTGTTCAGTGTTGCTTCCTGTGGGATAGACTTTTTTCCTTCTTCTCCCAACTTTTTACATTGACTTTATTCATTACCAGCAGCACCAGAGAGGTGCTGTCCAGAGCATGTGTCCATGTTGGCCCAAAATGTCACCATTTCACAGCTGCCCTGCCCTGTCCCAGCTCCCAAGTCCTCTCTGTAGTGAGAACTGCACAGACCATCATACTACAGCATAGCTTGGCACCTTCATTAGCAGTTTTAGCAGGAGACTCAGAGTATGAACAAAGAGGTGCAGACTGGACTTGCATTTATTTTTTTCCCCTTAGAGGAGATTTCAAATTGCTCATCTGAAACGAAAGGTGCTATTTCCTATTTGTACCAGCCTCAGCTGGTACTAGCTATTGCATGTACCTGATTAAGCACTGCGATAAGGCGCTATTGAAAAGTGTGACCTTGAAGCCTCCAAAAGTTTCTATTATTTCTTTTTATGGTTTTGCAGGCAACTCTCCCAAGCGCTAACATAATGCTTTATTGCTAGTATTGCTGCTGATGATAACAAAGGATGGATCCCAGACGTGTGAATGTGCACATCCTTGTCACATCACATAGAGGAAAGAAAGCTCAGGATGTAAAGAACAATTTCTTCTAGTCTGAAAACTGCAGTGCATTTTAAGCCTTGGTCTAGGAGTGCTCCTAAGATAACATTTTATTCAAAAAGTAGGCGCCTTTTGAAATTTTCAGGAAGAGTTTGCAAGTGTTTGATAGGTGAATTTTGGTTGTTTCATTTGTCCTTTTTGTCCCTTCTCTACAGATGATGATTTTTTTCATGAACTTCCGGAAACTTTTCCATCTGATCCTCCAGAGCCATTGCCCCATTTCCTCATCGAACCTGAGGAAGCTTACATTGTGAAGAACAAGCCCGTGAATCTGTACTGCAAAGCAAGTCCAGCCACACAGATCTATTTTAAGTGCAACAGCGAGTGGGTTCATCAGAAGGACCATGTGGTGGACGAGAGAGTAGATGAAACCTCTGGTGAGTTTGTGTTATGTCATGAAGGGATAGAAATTAAAAAACATTAATATCAGGCCCACTGTTGTAATCTAGCAGCTGTTTCATATGGCAGATACTTTTCTTTACTCCTGATACATCTGGCACTGCAGAACATTACTGTCACAGCACAGAGGTGGTGTCTGCATCCAGGTCAGTTAGTAAAACAGGATTGTAGGGTACCCTGACCAAGTTTGAAAGCAAAAAAACAGAAGAACCATGCACAAAACAACAAAAAAAAATGAATTGCTTTCTCAGACAGGTCTATTCCCTGGTCACCTCCCTGGTGCCACAAATTCACAGTGCTTGCACTGTGGTGGTGTCACAGACCACATTCTCCCTAAAGTGTCAAAGAGCAATTGGGTTGTTGCTAGAATGATGTTTTCTTAGGGAGATATGAGAAAAAAAGGAGAAATTTAATCAGCTTCCAGCAAGAAAGAAGGAGAAAGTACACCTGGGCACACTTTAGAGCAGTGTATTGATCCAGAGCAAGCTCCTGGCCATTTTTCATTACACTTTTCTGCCTGCTCTATAGAACCTGCATGAAGGAGAACTATAGCAGGTTAGCGTCCTTCCTCAGTTAATACCAAAAATCCCACTGACATTCATAGTACCAAAAAAAAGAAAAAAAAAAAAGGTTTAAAAAACCTGAGTAATAAACCAGTGTTTGGGAAGACTCGTCATCAATAGAGTTTGAGGCACATGCAAGGAGAGAAGCAGGACTTAGTGCTGTTTTGATGACCCTGAGAAATAACTGGATACCAAGCGAGAAGGTACCTTTCATTTGGGAATTACACCACCACTTGGTCTAATTACTTTGAAATATAACTCCACCAGATGTCTTGGAAGTCTCTTGTGAACCAGGTTTTATTTGTTTCGGCTCATTTATTTGCACAGAGATCAAAAGCATAAGCTTTTCTTCATGCTCCCACTTGAAAAAGAGAAGGTGGGTGTAGGAAGAAAGGCTGTAGAAAAAGGTCTATATTAAACTTTGGGCCTCTTTATTTGTTTGTAAGAATTGGCTTTTCCACAAGCTGACTGTTGCAGAAAAACTGGAAAAAAAATTTGTGTTACTTAATACATATTCAGCGTTTTTTACTCCTTGGGAGGCCAAGGGAATGAAAAAGGGCAAACAGGAGGACAGCTATAACTGGGTTAATTTTTTAAGCTTTTATTAACATCACCACTTAGAAACATGAAAATGTTTCACTACAGATGAAAAATGCATTCTTTTTTCTCAAAAAAAAACAAACAACAAAACAAACAACCCAAACAATGTGGGGGAATTTTGTGATGCTGAAGAAGCAAATTGCATTCTACAAGTTGTAGAAGGCCAGTCTTGAAAATTTGAGATGCATCAGAATATATTAGAGGACAAATGTTTTGCATAAAAACCAGCAGCAATTATATGTAGATTAAAACCATATCCAATTAAAAATTAACATAATTCACTGAAGTTGGGTGGGGGGAAGAGGGTGTCAAATCTGGGCATATCATATTATTAGCACAAGAGCCACAAACCTAGTCACACTAATAGCTTATTAAAATGACACTGTCATCAAAACCTAAATTTGTCAGTCAGCCTGGTTGTTGCCAGAATATTGGTTAATGCATGTCACAGCTGCAGTGTTTGTGCACCTTCCTGTAAGCAGATTCGGAATCTAGGGCTTCTGGCACATAATTGGTATGGAAATGGGTACACAATTTATTTAAGGTAGTTGTAAAATAGTATGTTTTTCAAAGCAATGGAAGCTCAGGAAAATGTATTCACTGCAGATGAAGCTGGAGAATAAATTGCAGGAGACAGTGACTGTTAGAATTCATTCTGGTGCCCAAAGAAGGAGGCATCGGCTTGGCAGCTTGCACTGCAAAGCTCTTTGACTCTATCACTTTTGAGACTATTTGGATTTCTTTTGCTATTTTTGACTACCTAGTGCAGTTGTAACCTAGGGCACAGCAGTAATGACTGAGCAGCTCAAGGGGTGATGTAAGGGTGGCACTCCAAGCCTACACTACTGCTGCTGTTACTGCCTTCAGGCTTGTGGTTAGACAGGCAGGCAGAATTGCCCATAAACCAGATTAGGGCTGGCCTTTTACATGGGTAACCCAGGGCTCAAAGGGATCTCAGTTACTCAGTATTTCTGCTGGGTCTGTTGTGTGATCCCAGCAACTGAAAACTAGATGCTTTTTTTTTTTTTCCCCCCAGTATTTTACTGTTCCTAAGGTCTCTTCTGCCTCTTTATGAAGAAGAGGAACATGCTGAGGAGGTATTCTGCTGCTGTTTTTGAATCAGGCTTTCTCTTTGAGTTCTTTACATAGACAAGCAAAGCAAAGGAAAACAAGGCAAACAGACAATAAAATATGAGAGGAAAAAAGTAAAGGTCACTTGTGCTTTCTTTTCTAAAGGACAGGTAATCAGGAAGAAAGCGAACTAAAATACAGATGTGATGCTAGCAGTACATCATCTTGGGATTGTAAATGATGCATGAAAGAGAGAAATAGGTTTTGATTTGCAAAAGATTATGTGTTCATGGACTTTGAGCTTGTGCCCAGGAATAAAATCTATATAGAGATGATTAACTTCTTATAAGGCAAATTTGTTTCTGTCATTGATAAGGCCAGAGAAAACAGCACAGCAATAGCAATGGCACAAGAGATGAAATTAGAGTGAAGAGAGCTGCTAGATAGAAATGTTGAATAGATTAAGAAGATTAACTTTTAAGAGGGGAAAATAAATATTTATATAATTTTCTGTTGGTTTTTTTTTTTCTTTGTAACAGCGAGAAGGTACAAAATAAGAGTAATAGCTATTTTCACTTTGCACTGTGGGATATTTATAATCAGTAGGTAAACCATTGCTGTAAAGAACATGCATGGGGACTCCGTGGGAGTTGCCTTCTGGTTGGAAAGGATGAGAACTGTAGTAGTGACAGGGTGTTCTAGTATCACTTAATTTAATTAGCCTGAAAAGAGAGCCTTGCAAAATATTTTACACTGATTGAGTCTAAGAAATCAGACGCTTTACACAGAAGATTGTTACATTCTGTTTTTTAATCCTCAGACTCTCTGGAATTTTTCTTTATAGAAAAAACCAAGCATTTTCATAAAGAAGTCAGATGTGTGCTTTGGAAATGTCTAGTGCACATCTTTGACTCATTTCCTATGTACATGAAATACAAGGCAGGGCATGGTCTTTTTCATGTCTTTACTGGAATATTTTCCCATTAATGTGGAAAAGAATAAGAACACTGGTTATGAAAAACAAAGATGAGAGTTGTTTTGAGGGAGCACATTTGATTTTATGGCTGACTGTCATAAAAGATAACAGCAATGAAAATAAAAGAAATTCTGCAGAACTGATGCTTTTGGGAGGGGCAAGAAAATTCCATTGTCAGAGGGCAGAAAGTTCAGTAGCATTAATAATGTTTAGAGCAATTTGTGCACATTTGCCAGTTACAGTACCTCTGAAAATTACTATGGTGAAAGATTTTTTTACATTGAGGAAGCAAAGCACTGAAAGAGGTTGCCCAGAGAGGTGGTAGAGGCCCCATCCCTGGAAACATTCATAGTAAGGCTGAATGAGGCTGTGAGAAAACTGATCTAGTTGAAGGTATCCCTGCTCATTGCAGGGGGTTTTGACTAGAAGACTTTAAAGGTTCCTTCTAACCCACACTATTCTGTGATTTTATGATTTTGTTTCGCATGTGTATTTTTTATGGATAGATATTTTCTGAGACACACCCCCAATTCTGCAGTGGTGGAAAAATTGGGAATGTACAGAAAATCAGTGTCTTACACCCCTTTCATTTGTCCAGAGGGATTAAATGCTGCTAAAACAAACCCCACTTCCCAGTGATGTACCAATGAAAAACAGAAAAAAAATATTTTCTTTGTCTTTTCCATTTGGATATGCATTATAATATTTTCTCCATGACTGTTAAGGTGAAATGATCTGTAAACCCCCTCTTGCCCTCCCCAAGGCCAGGGACATGTTCTTCTCCTCTCTCCTTCAAGTAAGGAGAAAACATTTGTGACTCTTCTAAGTGCTAATTAAATAGACATATGGGGCAATTCAGTCAGCATTATTGTTTGCCTACACTTTCTGTCTTCTTTTGCTGGATACACAGGGAGAGGAGGGCTTGGGGAGTTTGCTGATAACCTCCTCCATGTTCCCAAATAGCAGCAAGGGTGAATAAGGACTCAAGACTGGCCTGAGGCTCCAGCTAATGCAAAACAAACAGGCTCATCTGTCTAATCTCAGAGAAAAGGCATGCTGAGGCCCTGTGATGGAGAAGGTGAAGTTGACAGTCCTTTTTCCCATGCTCAAAGACCTGATGTCCTCCATGAGCATCCCCAGTGCCACACAGCCTTCAGCAAGGAGAATAGATTGTTCCAAGGACTTCCCCTTCATCTGCCCCTTCAACTCTGGCTCCCCACAAAAATGATAAAGTTAGAATCTGTCTCAGAATGAGATTTTTTTAAAATCAAACTGCACTGAAATTGACAAATATGCACTTCTTTTCAGACAGAAATCTCAGACTTCTTTGTTTCAGTTTCTTTACACAGCCACCACTGTGATTTCAGTGCTTACCTCCCACCACTAACTTTCTCCATTAATAAAGTATTTTTGGATGACTTGCAAATTTGACAAAGGGAGACCAAGCTTTTGACATGGGGTCAACATTGATCTGGGAAATAGGAGTTTGTTACCTTAAGCAATGGGTTTGGTAGCCTGTCGAGGGAGTAGGTACCCAGCTAGCTAAGTCTTTAATAGATCACCTTCTCAACAGAAAGATCAAAGATTGACATCTGCCCTTTTGCCTTTCAAATATCTCTTATAAGATGCAGCAGCCAAGACAGCAGCAGGGAAACCTTCACAGTGTCTGTCTCTGCTCTTCTGGCACCATGTATAGAGGCAGGAAAATCACTTCCAGCACAAAATGCTCAGTCACTTTATCTTCCTCTCTGTGTGTGCATCTCTTGAAAGCTATTTATTTTGGTGTTCATGACACCACATTTTAGAAGGCTGCATTGTCCTCATGACGAAAGTCACAGACATTGTTTAAGCTGGGACTTCTGATTGTACAGCAAAGGTCATCATACGGTCTCTCTTTTTGAGAAGTCATGATCATTCGTCTTAGTAATTTTTATAAATAAGAGAAGCCATTATTTCTTAGTATAGCACTTCTTTGAATAGCAGTGTTGAAGAACTTAATTTGGCAGCCCAAATACAAAATTCAAGTGCCCCAAATCCCCAAATAAGCACAGCTCAGGGTAGAGGGGTATTGTTTTACCTGTTGTCTCTGACCCATAGATCTTCCTTTCCTTACTGCTGTTTTCCTTCTCTGCACATCTTTCTTCCTTAATCTCCTTTTGCTTCTTGACCTGCTGTAGGCTCCTAATTCTTTGTATTATTTTTGAAGAATCCAAAAGATAAGGAAAAGAGCTATTTTTCTGAACAAATGTGGCCAGTGTACCTATTAACTTCACTAAATACATGGCATGTGATACTGAACGCTGCAGTTATACTTAGCCTGCAATATTTTGACTCTCTGGGGTAGCATACCTTGAGGTTATGTTAGTAAGGGTAGCCACACATCATAAATAAGGATTGTTTTCATTCCACTGTTGTCACAAGTCATTTTATTTTGCATTTATCATTGGATCAAATCCATTACAAACATCAAGCACCTGTATACAAAATAATTATTTCTCAGTAACACATTGCCAATTGTTACCTCTGCTCTTTCAATACTCTGCCCTAATCCAGCTCATTTCAAGAAAATTTAAAAATGTGTCTGAGTATCTCTTCTCAAATGTTCCTATTAATAGTTTTGAGATGTGGGTTAGAATCGATACTACAGTCCATTTTCTTTAGTAATTCGAAGTTTGTCACCTCTGTGGAAGCATGTTGGGAATGAAACATAATTACATGTATGGTCTGAAAGACTGCATCTGGTACAGAAAGAAGCACACATCTGTATTTCTTCAAAGAACTGGGACTTTCTGGGGAAATGCAGGCTGTTTACGTACATAAAGAAGAAATGTACGTATGAAGAAACCCGTGCTTTTTTCCTACTTGAAATTTAAGTTTCAGCCATTCTTTTGCTGTCACTTGGGCCATCTTTTTTCTGTCTGTCACTACCTGGGGCCTGACAGGGAGCTCTCCTGGGAAAGAGGAGCCCTGTGCCCATCACTGCTGCAAGAGAATTTCTCTCTTCTCACAGTTTACATCTTCAAAATCAGCTGCTGGGAACATGGTTTCCAGCACACTCAGATCAGGGGAATACCCAGCAACAAAGATGCTGCAGACAATTTTTTCAAGCAGACAAAGTTTGAATTTTTTTTTGAATAATTAGTATATTTGGATAGGAAAAACAGTCATTTTAGAAGCACTGGAAGAAACACACAGAAAGGCAGAGAATCACCATTTTCTAGGATATACATTTAAAATGGTAGGGGGTTTTGCTGAAGTGAGTGGAGAAATTGCTAAGGTCGGGGCTTACCTAAAGAAGGGAAATAACCTTTTTTTATAGAGAATAAGACCATTGGACCAAATACTTGATTCTAGAGGCAAATCTTATAGGCAGTACCAAACTTACCCCCAAGCCCAGGGAGATTATGTTTTTATATAGAGGCCTGCAAAAGACTTGGGGCCTTTTCAGTGTAAATGCTACTGAGTATAGTATTCACTTATAATATGAGCATTAACATATCATTAAGTTCAATCAAACTGGTGTGTGTGGAGCTTTTGCCCATCTAAGTCTATGTGGAAGGCAACTTCCAGCTCTTAGACCTAGACACCTTCTTTTGTGTCCACAGCTACTGAGACCTGTCTGTCTTTCTGCTAACGCAGCCTTTGCCTGCGGGGGGGTGTGCCCAGCCACCTTCACACACAGCAGCTGTGGGCCTCACAGACCCTCTGCCTTCCTGCCCCTAAGCTGACTAGGGCAGCCTCTCCCAGCCTTGGAACTTGCTGTATCCTTCAGGATACTCAGGAGTACTAATGGGGGAGGTGCAGAGGCAGCTCCTATTCCTGCAAATTAATCCCTCTCATGCTCTTCCTCTGAGTAATGATGGGAGGGGTCATTTGCTTATTCCAAATTTTCTTTGTATTCACCATCTATCTGTGCAAATCACTCGATGTCTCTTCTATTTACCTTTGCAAAGTGCTTTGGGACCAAAAGATAAAAGCTTTAGGATATTTATTCATTTCTTACTGCAGTATTAACTTCCTATCCGCAGCGGTTTGCCTAATTGTCCTGGAGGTTTCCTGTGGGCTTCTAGAAAAACAAACCTGAGACAGGAAATAAAGTTATTTGAAATAATTAGAAGAGGACTATGGATACTTAGTGCACTCATCTGAAGCATTTGAGGATAGCCCCCTTAACATTTCCAGCCTGCGTCTTATCTCCTGCAAATTTTTCCTCCATTAAACCCTTTGTTACACACTCGTAATCCCGTCAATTCCCCCAAAGACTTCTACTGATATCAGTGCACCCACCACAGCTTCAGACTAGCCACAGCTTTGCACGGCAATGCTTCCTTTTTCTATCTGTGTCCTCTGACTCCTTTGGAGCCAAATGACCTTTGTGTGGGATCTGGAGCCCCTGTCACGAGGGTGGTCTGATTCCGGAAAGGCTAATAAATATGATGTTGACTTGGTAGTGAGTCACTAAGCTAAATCTCCATCCTGCGCCCACTGGCCTAAATGGGAAACAACTGTTTTTTGGATAACAGAGTGGTAGAAGAGCTTGTCAGGAAAGAAGAGCTTGTTGGGAAAGAAGAGCGTAGCCAAGTTCTTGTGTGCTGTCAAAAAAAGGTGCTGCAGTCAGTAATACCCTGACAGGAATACTTGGATTGTATAAATGTAGCTTTTTCGGTTAATTAAAGGTGAGAATGAGCAGGACTAGTAGATCTATAGTTTCTTTGCAAAAATATCTGAAAATATGCAGGGAAATGAAAGGTTAAAATTATGCCTTACTTTTTCTTCTATGTGAACAAGTTATAGTCTGATGAAACCGGGTGGCCTGGCTGTAGTCTAACACTATTTAGACACATTGGGGTCTTGGTGCTGTGCAAGACATGTAAGTGTTGTTGTCTAGATTCCCTTGATGTCTGTCTAAGCTTGTATCTCAGTTACCTGAGTGTCCTCTATTAGCTCATTAGATGGTGAAATTATCTGAGGAAGAATTCCTATTGTTTAAAACTACACTGGAGAAATACTTTCCTTCCATGCGCCCTCCCCCCAAAAAAAAGCAAACACCCCAAAACAAAAACAAAATGAAAACAAACAAAACCCCAAGAAAATCCAACCAAAAAAAAGTTTTTATGCAGCAAGCTTTTCACATAGATCAGATTTAGTGAGGCTTTTTTGGTCATGCCAGTAGGGTACCAAATCATCACTAATGGGTAAGGAAAAGAGAGGTGGCTGTCACGTGCAGCGCTGACCTGTACAGGACCTAATTTTGTGCTGCCTTCACAGGTTCATTGCTTGTATGCCTTTTGTCATTCCCATGCTTTCCTGATTTGTACATAAATTGAGCAGCATGATGTGGTAGGTACCAGCAGGACTACCATTCACCTGCAAGGCTATGTACAGCTCTTTCTCTGCAGGTTTTGATGGGATGCCTTTCAGAGGTCCTCATAACTTCTCATTCCTCTTCATATTTTGATTGTGAGACCAGAAAGGAAATCTTTTGTCAGAGTGTTCTGTGTCTCTTCTACCCCCTGAATACTGATCTTCAGGCTTTGCAGCCTCTTCTGTTACTTGCTCCCATGTTTTGATTTCAGAGAAAATCTTGGCCAGTTGATTGCAGCTTTTGGCTTCCCAGTGTCATGTATAATGATGTTTGTGTATTGAGTGCTGATGCTGTACCTGGGTCAGTTGCTGTGCCCTCCTCTGAAGAGGAGGAAGGACTGCCAGTCCTGAAAAATAGTGACACCTAGAAGTGTATGAGGCTTGCCTTGGGGTTTAGTTTTAATGCTTTTGTTTTTCAGCTAAAGTAGAAACCTGTATTGGAATATGGAGCGGTGGGTACCTAGAAAAAAAAAATTATCAAAGGAAGTAGTAATAATTACATGGATACTATTGACAAGATTTATTTACATAATTGAAAAGGTCTTTTTTTCAAGTAAAAGTCACATGGATTTTGCTTGCAAAGGAACTTGCTTCCATCCCTGGTGCCTCACTCTGGCTGACAAGTATCATGAACTGTGTGCTGTGTCCAGAAACATGTACACACCAAATGACTTTTGTGGCCACCAGGCTGCCTTTTTGCCTACTTTCCTGGGATGATTCTTTTGTTCACTACAAATTAAGAAAAACCTGGTGTTTAGGAACTGGTGTTTTGACTGCTGCCCTGGCACAGCCCTGAAAACATGCTGGGTGATGACAGGAAATTCCCAGAGCTTCAGCTCTTTCTGGAGAAAGTCACTCCACTTGACAGCGCACTGGACAAATCTGCCTTAAAAGCTTGCCTTTTGCCTTTTCTGTGTTTTTTTTTTTTTTTTTTTTTTTTTTTTTTTTGT
>JAWWEE010000122.1:21986228-22009877 GCA_035221455.1 Xenops minutus | reverse complement strand
TTTTTTTTTTTTTTTTTTTTTTTTTTGTTTTTTTTTTTTGTTTTGTTTTGTTTTGTTTTGATTTGATTTCATTTGGGCTATTTTCCCCTCAAAATGCGTAAGTTGGCTGTGAAATGCCATCCCCAGCATGCAGAACAATAGCAAAAGACGGTGGGACTTTAGACTTCTCCCCCAGTCTGCTATTTCTCCAGTCCACATGGTGGACAAAAATGAAAACAACCTCTGAGGAAGGCTCCCGAGTGACCTCTGGTGTCACACTGAGACTGTTCTTATGCCCACAATAGCTCCACCAGCCACCAAACTGTGTTATCACATCAAGTTCCCACAAATGAGGCATTTTCTAGTTGTCTCTGCTTCTCAAACCATGCAGAGTGGATGTGGTACATGTGCAGATATGTATTTCGTATATATATATTACATGTGTATATCAGTAAGCCGGTAGTATAAACAATTTGGTGTATATTTTTCTATATAAATTTACTCACAAATCCATTTATTGTTCATTTCCCTGCCCCCTCCACTATGCAAAGGGAATGTAAACATGCTGTTCAAAATTCAGATGCTCATGGTTGGATTCCCAGATGTTTGAAGTTCAATAGTTTTCTTTTTTTTTTTTTTTTTTTTTTCCATAATTTTCTCTGCTTCTTCTTGTGAAGTGCTAAACAACCAAACAACCATTATTTCTTTTTGCACATTAAGATTCATCTGTAGGCTCTAGACTGCCTCAAAAGTGCTTCTGTTTTGCATGAGCACTAATCTGGGGACTGGGAAGCATTACCCACTGCTGAAGGCCCCGATCATTAGAAAGAGCATGTAAATCCTCTGAACCAGAAATAAAAAATGCACAGATTTTCTTTGTGAAGTCTCAACTGCAGCTTTAAGTAAAACATCAACCATGTGCATGTTTTTTGAGGGTTTTTTTCTGGCCCTTGAAAAAAACCAAAACAACATCTTTTCTCAGCTGCACATGCCTCTGTCAAAAGAAGGGAAGACTAGGATTTGACCCAACAACTGGAGCTGCTGAGATCTCATCCTCATGCTTTTCTATGTGGCTGACCTCTCTACTTCTTGCTTCCTGTAGGTAGCACCAGCCAGGCAGGGAAGTGCATGGGTATTACCACCTGGAGTTTCTTAGTGTAAGGATGGCTTGGGTCAAGACTTGTGTTTGTTTCTGCTCCGGGACTTCAGCCTGTGTGACTTCAGACTGTGTGACTTCAGAGATTATGATGCCCACAGTTGAGTGTAAATATATGTTTATAGGGGGGTTTTCTTTGGAGTCCTGCTACACTGGAGTTTATTACTTTTGAACCAGGAAAAAGGAAAAACAATATGGCAGCTATAGACACACACTGTTCCATGTGGAAGGGAATAATACCTTCTGGAGCAATTTGTACTTATTTGCAAAAACCGCTGTCAACCAGAAAATAGCCTTCATTAAAAAACAAAGGGGGAGGGGTTTTTCCTTTGTCTCTGAACTGTTTATAGGCAAAGAACAAGCTATTCAATGCTGTTCCATGGTATTAAACAACAATAGTTCAAGGGTGATGTAAAGCAATGAACTACGAGGTTGGCCAGGGGAGGAGATAGCAAGAGGGGCTATTTTTCCTCCCCTAAGGGGACAAACCCACAGGGCTGTACTGCCCACCTCCACCATGCTGGCAGGGACCAGGGCACGGGGTTTGTTTCCCATCAGCATTCAAATACTCCCTTTTGAAATCTTCCCTGCATCTTACAAGTCTTGTTGCCTCAGATGTTAACAGGCAAAGAACAAAAAAGCCTTGTTTTCACTAACAGAAAACAAACCCCAAACAGAATGCATGTTCTTTAATTCCAGTTCAAAGTAAAATCCCTCTGAAGATAGTCCTTTGTAATTTTTTTGTAAATCAGTCAGTTAAAAAATATTAGGGGAGCTGGGATTTTAGCTTGATTTAGTAACATTAGCTGGTAATTAGATGGCATAGGTAACTGATGCAAACCAGCGCGAACTCAACATCCATTTTAAGGCAGTTTGATTCTATTAGGCTGTTGCTTTCACCTGTGTTAATTTCAATTAAGAATGTATCTGTTTCCTAAAGAGAGCAAAAATAGCTGGATGCCTTTAATTTAAATATTTAAGCTGATATTTGAGGAAACTGGTTTGTAGTCTTCATGCACTCATATTGCCAGCCAGCCTCAAAAGCCACAATGAGACAAAACCAGGTTCATGCAGTCACAGTGTGAAAGATTACTGGGTGTTAAAGCTGTTTACTCTTTTAAACTCTCTCTGAGTATCTATCTGTCTGTCTTTTGTTAAGATTACAGGTACGCTATATAGAAAATAAGATATAGGCAAAGTGTGCAGTTATGCAATCATCTCTGTCCCATTACGGTGCACAGAGTACATTTTTCTCAGCATGAACTCTAATATTTGAAGCTGTTCTTCTTGTGCATAGCCTATTTATTCATTTTTAAACATCAAATTCTATAGCTTAAGTACTCTGATATATTTGAGTGGAATAACTCTCTGACTGTGAGGGATCCATTTCTACAAGAGAGTAAATAAATTTAAATTCTGGCATAGCACTGATGTTTATTTTTTTTTTTTACCTCTGTAAAAAGGTTATTTCACCAAGTAAAATGATCAGATTTCTGCTAGAGAGGCAGGTTGTTTATAGTGCCTGTGATGAGCAATTAAATAAATTGGATAGGCCATTCTGGACTATCAGTGAATAAAAAGATCATAATTCTTGGGTTTGGTCCCTTAAATTTTACCATTAAAGGTAAAAGGATAAAGGAGTGAATAATAAAAAAAATCAATCTGTTTACTTTTTATTCAATCTGTTTACAGTCATAATGCTTTGGCATATGGTCCTGGCCACTTTCAAGAAGCAAAAATATGATGCTGTTTTAAGTATTTTTGGGTGAGGCTTTGTATGAAAGACAGATGAGGACTACGAGAACTGAAAATGCTTTCATTCTTTTTGCCAAATATTGTGGAGAGAATCAAGCTCCTCTTGAACTGATTGAAAAATTCTGAATTTCTGTTTTGGTATCGGAATTCTTCTTCCACCCTCATCTTACATTATAACAGTGTGTATACTTAAGTTGCTCATATCTGTCCTGAGCAACATTCAAAAAATATTCCATCATACCGTCTCCAACTGCTAATAGCTAGAAAAAGGCGCTGTGAATAAGGAAGCATGGCCTGTTTCAGACTGGCACTGATTTATCTCAAGACTGCACAAGCCACCACAGTTTTCACTATTTCTAAGTTAGGAACCTGAATGGGGTCAGACCATGGTTTTCTAAGTTACATGCTGTGTAATTTGATTCTATAGCACAATGTGTTTCATGGACTTACAGAAGAATCCCCCTACCCCAGAACTGTTTTGCTGCTGACTCCCCGAAGTCTCTTCTACACGATCTAGAAACTCTGGCCCTGCCCTCTGTGTCCCCACGACACAGCAGGAAGGGAGATTCGGAATCCCATGCAGTTGGGGGAACCTGTGCCTGTCTGAGCAGAGAGGGAACCAACAGCACTGAATATCAAGTTTGGGAGGGTGCTCCAAGTACTGACTTCACAAAACTGAATGTGTAAAGGATTGCAAGTTACCTTTGTGAAAATGGGCTATATTTCCATATTACAATGTCTGCAATATACCTGCAATCTATATGCAGGTATTGCTGTAATGTTTCTTTCCAGACCAGTAGGTCAGAAAGTTCCATCTCCTTGAGAAATGTGTTCTGTGGCATATGTGATTCCTAATTGATGAGTTACCTTTTGGGCAAATGAAAGCAGAGAAATTGTTTGAACTTCAGAGAAAATAAACAAATTATCCATGCAGTTTCTTAGAGTTTGTAAATGAAGTTTAGTCTTGCAACTAAATAGTTCCTGTTTGCTGTTGTGCCAGAGGGTTCAAACACATGCCAATGTAACACTTTCACCAAAATTGCTCTATCAGTCCTGAGGAATATTTTCACACATCCTGGGCATTAATATCAAATGTCGAACAGTTGTGGCAGCCAAAATAGATCAAAACAATTTCTTGGTAGAACAATGCCCAGTGAAGTGTAGATATTGACTCTGTGACCTAGACTGACTCCAGGCTGGATAATAACATTTGATTAATTGATAATAATTTCCTGTTTTATGATGTTTATGGTGATCATTTATTGTCTTGTGCAGTCATATATGGTCGTAGAACCTTGTGAGACATTTTTGTTTCCCTAGAAGGTAATGAATCTGATTTGCAAATCTGTTTCTATTAAAATCATTGGGAAATTTGCCAATTACTTCAATGAGTGCAATATGGAACCCATGAGTTATTATTGCAGTTACTAAATAATCTGCCATAATATCTACAATTACATTACATTTGCATACATTAAAAAAGATAACATTTGTGCCTCTGAAGACCAGATATTCTACCTCACAGTTTGGATAGACAGCTAAGTTAAGCATTTGGGAACTCTGTGTGTGAAGTGTGTTTTTGCTTCATTGTGTTTCCAGGATACAGCTTATAATAAAGACTGTATTTATAAGGCACAACTCCCTCTTCGTGCTTCCTTTTGCTCCACAAGGGGTAGTAATTTTAATTTTGATATATACCATCAGCTAGTGCCTCTCCCCCTGCTTATTTGGCTGCACACATTAGCAGTAGACAGACTGGATAAGGCTCCCTCCACCCTCTGCCTCTCTCTGCCCGTTAATCCCTCGTTAATGTACAAATACAGAAATAAGTAAAGTTCTGGTTCCTTCCTACATCTTTTCAGAGCCCAAGTTGTATTAGTCTCAGAGATACCTTTCTTTTATTGAAATGAATGATTGAATAAGCTGTGCTACTAAACAGGCAAAAATTTTGACATATGGAGAACCTGTTTAATTCACTGGACTGAGGCATAATTGCAGACCAATTATGACAAACATCGTGAGCCTTCTTGTGAACAATCTTCTGTCCTGAACTGGACAGAAAACCGTGAGTGCAAAAAGTATCTTTGACTGGTTGTCGTGCATTACCTGCAGCTGGTAACTGAGCCCCACGTGGCTGCTTGCTCACTCCCTGTCTTGGGATGGAGTGGGAGGATTGGACAGGTAAAAGTGAGGGAACTCATGGGTTGAGATGAAGGCAGTTTAGTAGGTAAATCAGAAACTGTATAAGCAAACAAAGTAAAAGAAAGAATTTATTCACCACTTCCCAAGGGCAGGCAGGTGTTCCCAGGAAAGCAGGGCTCCATCACACGTAGCAGTGATTTTTGAGGACAAATGCCATCACTCCAAATGTTTCCCCCTCTTCCTTCTTTTTCTCCTGGCTTTATATGCTGAGCATGTCATTTGGTCAGAGATATCCCTTTGTTCAGCTCTTTATGGATTTATACAAATTAGAAGAAACTGTTTTCTGGCTGCCTACATTGCTGTTATTTCCCTTCAGCTGTGTTTGTTATTGCATTGTTTTAAAATAGGAAGATCCTGACTTCTTGTGGATTGTTCCACTATCTATTGTAATTATTGCAATTCTGGAAATGTGCAGCTTACTCAAGTGTTACAAAAAAGAAAAAAAAAAATGTTGCTTATCTTCACCTGCTGTATACCTTAGCCATATGAGGAATTAGACTGAAAAATTCAGTATATTTCTAATAAAGGAGGTAAGGTAAGGGAGATATTCTGTGAGAAGGTGACATCTCATTACTTAGCACAGCGGCAAAGCAGAATTGGCCAGTACCGAGTAGACTATACGCTGCATAAATTATTGCTTATCTCTTAATATGTCCTGTCCTAAATATATTTGGGCAAAATATAGGGACTCATTTTATAAAGTGACTTATAATTTTGCTCACAGAGGTTGTGCACTCACCTATACTCAAACAATTTGATAAGAGTTGCCTGAATGACAGGTGCAGTATGTCACATTGTCTGGAAATGTTGCAACATGTTTTGTTTTTTGGGGTTTTTGTTTGTTTGTTTGTTTGTTTTTTGTGTTGGGTTTTTTTTTTTCATTACTACAGCTAGTGTTCTTTGACATAGAGGCAGAAGCAGGTTCAACAGAGATAAGAATAATGTCTCTGAAGTCATCATACCAGGGTTTCCCTGCACTTGGTGCCCACATGAGATGGATAAGCAATACACTCCTGAATGAAAGCAGACAGAGTGTGCCAGCTCCTCTGTGAAATCTATGTCACCTGGTAACAAGGCAGTTGCTATCTGAAGTATCTCAGCAAATGAGGTTATGAGTTGGTACAACAAGGGGAACTCATCCCTTTGTGTTTGCCCCAGAGTCTGAAGCTGGGTGCATTTCAGCTGGTGAGAGGTTTCTCCTAAATCAGTGTGGCTGTGCAATGAGCTGCCAGTGGGCAATGCTGGGAAGGAGTGGTGGAATCAGCTTCATGTTCTGGACGTGGATCCTTACATCCCAGATGATCTTGTGGCACCACCAACTGGTTTGATACATTTGGAACTCTAGGAAAGTAGTTTACCTTGGAGAGAACAGTGATACTTTTTGCTTGTAAGCAGAAAGAGGTGGAATCTATTTGTGACGTAAAGAAGGTGTGCGTCTTTTTGGTCAGGACACAACTGTTGATATTACTCAAAGACCAAATTACTTCAAATAATCTGAAACCTGTGAGTACTTCACAGCTGTCCCAAAATAGATTATCTGGAGTAGCATGCTATTTTGAATTAGAAAGCATCTCAGGAAGTCAGAGATAAAAAGTTCTGCTGATGCATTCAGAGGGAGCTATATATTGCATAGTTTTATATCTTCCACAGGCTATCAGAAAACAGCATTTGTATCCTGAATGTTAAGAGTATATCATAATCATTATTAACCAGTACGGTCATTATGAGCCTGCTTGTTTTAGCCCTCGGGTAACAAAGTTCACAACTCCATCAAGCTCTGTCATAATCAGCCTTATTATAAAACCATAATATTGTAACCTTCAAAGGCTCCCTGTGCTAGTGCAATAAAAACAGGGAATGAACTGAAGTAATCTTTAGGCTAACAACAGTTGCACTGGGAAAATATAACAATTTTTATGCATGTAATGTACATGCTCCCTCCCCACCCTCTTCATGCTCTTCTCACCAGGACAAAAGCTATCCCTCAGACCCCTTTTGGAGCCAAATTAGCTCATCAAAGCAGAACAAGTTTATAACACAGTGTTCACTGCATATCAAATGCCCATGCACTGCTTTGATTTCCATTCTTTGGAGTGCTGTTGCCATATTATAAGTATTTCATTTCAAGGAGAAGAGCTATTAAGTGTTTCCCCCAAAGTAGCTGATTATTCAATGGCTAAAGATGTCAAGGATAATGAAATAAAAAGGGAACTGGGCTGTGATAGTCTCTAACAGGAAAATGCATCTCATTAGAAGGCATTCCCACCAGAGAAGTCTATGGTATTACATGCATTAATTCCTTTCTGCTGTTAAGTTGTTAACCAAGTTTGGGATGAAAACAGCATGCAGCCTCAATGACAGTGCACAACTGTGTGCAAACAGTAATTAATCGTTGGGTCCCTGAATGGAGCCTCTGTGAGGCTGGAGGCAAATCAAAGGGCTGGCCTGGTTTCCAGCGCTTGAGGAACACGCCATACAGTACAATTGGGAACATTCACGTTATGAATATCCCCTTGTAAGCTGTGTGGAAGGAGGCTGAGGATAGCTGGCCTCCACAGGCTCAAGTCTGTGCTCAGCAGAAGGACCTGCCCTTTGGTGTTTGGTGATGAGGACAGACTGTTCATACTCTGATCCAAGGATATTTCAGTTGAATTTCCTGGCAATTCTGGAAGGAAAAAGAAAATCAGACCCACTACACAAAACATTTGTATGTGAATTTATATATTCAAGGCTGTTTGCAAGAGTTTATTTTTGAAATGGTGATAGTATTCTCTACAGGGAGACACACAGTAGAAGTTTATTGATAGCTTGTCATGGTCAGCAAAGTCCAGATATACTGATGAGGTGTAAGCACTTTCTCCCACCCCAACCCAGCATCCTGGCTGAGCCTTTTGAGCAGACAGTGCATTTTGAGGTAGAGAAACATACTGTGTCAGTATGAAACCCAGTGGTTGTCATTAGAGAATCAACACATTTTACCAGCAATACTTCCAGTGGTGTCTGAGACACCACAAAATTTCCTTGCACTTGGAAGAAGCAAAACAGCTTCCTGAGAGAGAGCACTATGTGGGAAATGTGGGCAAATGTGGTCTGCTTGGAAGGATAGCAAGTAGGTCACTGTCATTGTGGGTGCAGCTGTGGGTTTGGGGGAGGGTTGTGCTGAGAAGCGTTGTGGAGACCAGGACCAGGGAGACTGTCAGGCACTGAAGTGTGTTTCATTGCATTATAAAATCCCTTAAAAAATATTGCATCTGTAGCATATATGACAGTAGTAGTGTCCATCCTGCATCTTGCAATAAGCCCACTGCAGCACATATGCTCATTGTTACAAAGTTATCTTTGTATGTGTCATGACATTTTCTGCTATGGTAAAATCCATTTTCAGTGTCAGCGTGAACAGGACTTCTCCCTGTGCTGTGTCTGTCTACCAAAAAGAGGTGAAATACAGAAGGGCTATGGAAATCATAGAAGTTGAATGCTCTGTGGTTTTATGATATTCATATCAAAATAAAATTGGTCTGCTTTGTCCCTTGGTGTTAGTTGTCCTAGAGACATGGTGCAATTTATATTAGCTGAGGTGCTGTTCCTCTTATCTGTCTAACATATATGCTGTATGTGATAAAAGTCAAAATCTCATCAATTAGTTTTTCATTCACCCACATCTCTTATTATGCAGATAAAGTGGAAGTTTTTCTTCCTTCACATCCTTATGACAGTCTGTGTTGCTGAATAGCTATTTGTAGAGAGCTGTAAGGTCTCCCAATGACTTTGCAAGCAGACTTCTGTACCTCTGCTTCTTTCTCTGTCAGCCTAACACTGACCAGTGTTGCTTTACCTTGCCAGGTCTGATTGTCCGAGAGGTAAGCATCGAGATTTCCCGCCAGCAAGTCGAGGAGCTCTTTGGGCCTGAGGATTACTGGTGCCAGTGTGTTGCCTGGAGCTCTGCAGGCACCACCAAGAGCCGGAAAGCCTACGTCCGCATTGCATGTGAGTGGTTTGCTGTGCATGTTGAGTTGGTGATGTTTTGGTGAGGTGGAATCTCTGCTGTTTGGGAGAGATTTTATTTCCAGCCAGTTAGGCTTTGTATTTTCTGCAGTTATAGATGCATACTAAAATTAAGGCCTTCAGAAATATTCATAAGAATTTCAGTTTATTCTCTTATTAAAAGCAAAATCTCATTCTTCTCCTCTCTGTAGGGGGAAAGCATCAAAACCACTATTTCTTGAGTACAGTAATTTAATGTCTCAAGAAAAGCATCTGAAGGTAATGAGTAAGAATATTAAAAAAGCAAGCTATGAAATGAGGTGATAGCTGTTCTTTCACAGAACCACAGAATGGCTGAGGCTGGAAGGCACCTCTGGAGGTCATCTGATCCAACCCTTGGCTCAGGCAGAGCCCCAGGCCCATGTCCAGATGGCTTTTGAGCATTTCCAACAAAGGAGACCCCACCACCTCTCTGGGCAACCTATGTCACTGCTCTATCACCCTCACAATGAAAAAATATTCCCTGATCTTCAGAATGAACTTTCTGTGTTTCATCTTATTGCTGTTGCCTCTGGTCCCATCATCGGGCACCACAGAAAAGAGCCTGAATATGTCTTTGTTGCACCCTCTGATGTGGTGTTTGTACACAGGGATGGGAACCCCCCTGAGCCTTCTCCAGACTGTGCAGTCTCAGCTTTCTCAGCTTGCTCTTGTAGGAGAGATGCTAGTCATCTTTGTTGCCCTTTGCTGGACTGTCTCCAGTATGTCCATGTCTCTCTCATACCAGGAAGCCTAGAACTGGACCCAGAACTCCAGGTGTGATCTCACCAGTGCTTTGGAGAGGGGAAGGATCACCTCCCTCGACCTGTTGGCAATACTTTTCCTCTAATGCAGCCCAGGATACCAATAGCCTTATTTGCCATAAGAGCACATTGCTGACTCATGGTCTACTTGGTGTCCACCAGAACACCCAGGTTCTTTGCTTAAAGCTAAAAGTATCTATCACTGCAGCCATATAATAAAACTACTGTTCCTTAACAAAAAAAAAAGTGTGTATTTAGCATGTCATGTGGTGAGATTGGTAATATGAGTTTGAAAGTGGTCATCTTGACCCTAATATTTCTTCATTGTTATTCATGGCTACTAACCTCAGTATTTATTTGGAACCAGTCCCAGCTTACACCCCAAGAACAGAGGGCAACCAGTTCCCTGAAAGCAGATCTTCATTTGACTGTACAAATATTTAATGTTCATTAATTTTCAAAGAGGTGATTTTCTTTGTAATAGAGTAGTCACACTGGGGACTCCCATTTCTCTTTCACATAATGAAATACTGTTCTGCATAATAGGAACAAAATATATCATCTGAAATAGTCTCTCTTCCACTGTTTTCACCTCAGCAAAAACACATTTTGTGAGAAAAGGTCATTAGAAACTGGATTTGCAGTATTTCCTTCACTGTGCCTAACAATTTACAAAGGGATAAGAGAATTCTTCCAGCTTTTCAGAGACACATTAGAGGAAGAACTCTGTCATGTAAAACTCTCCATTTAGAGCTTGATTCTCCTTTTGTTCTTGAGAAAGTACTATGTGGTTAAATCCTCAAAAAGGAGGTACCCTCTATGTAAACACCCTGATACAAATCTTGTAGGTTCCATTTAAATACATATTTTTGAATGCTTTTAGTCCAAGTAACTGACAGGAAACAGGGACATGTACTTTTGAGTACAGGGCTACACCTCAGAGAAGAATTTCCCCAGGGCTAAGGGGAATTAAAATTATTGTCTTCCTGCAAAAGTAGAAATGCTGTTATGTGGGTGCATAATGCTGTCCATGGAAGGAAACTTTTCAGGACTTTGCGGATTTTCTTTTTTTTTTTTTTTTTTGTACTGAAACAAGTGGGAGTGATTTCAGTTTTGGTTGGTTTTTCTTTTCCTTCTAAGCAGTCAGCACTTCAGAGAGGCTCAGCAATGTTTGAACAGGTTTTTTAGATTATGACTTCTAAGTTAACTCTGTTTAGTAGATTTTCATGTCCTGCCAGTTAGCCCTTGACAGATTACCATTAAATTAACACAATTTAGAAGTACCTTATATATATTTGAGTGTATTTTGCTTGGTATTTAGGTTACTTTTGTGTGCTGTCATAACTATGCACCTAATTTCTATATAGCACATAATAATTATGTGTGTATGCTATTTTATATCAATTGACATTTCTTCCCAGGTGTCCACATTTCTATTGAAGGTGCTCATAATACAGAGTTTACTTATTTACTCCTTGGGATAAAGGGTTGAAGTATTAGGCTTTCAATCTGTGGATTTTAAACCAGCTGCAAAAGCACATTTTCTACTAAATTGTCCATTTCCAATTACACAGATTTCTGTAAATTTCTCAGGTAACTTATGACTTTTTAGAAACTCAGACAGATGATGTGGGGAATATGCCTTACTTTGTGACGTCATTTGGTCTACAAGATGACTGTTTTAAACTCTGGAGTTAGAGACACCAATACTCACCTGTATTCACAACTTTGACTTCTTAGGACAGAATCTTTATTGGCAATATAATAGCTGTTTTATAATAAACTTTCAACAGCTGGCAAGTGTTCTGATGGTTACAAAATGTGCCATGAGGCTGGGATGCAACATAGAGTCCATGCAGTATTTATTAATCTAGGAAATCAAGGGTGTCCAAAACTTAAGAGGGACAGAGGAGTCCATCTCTCCAGAGCAGTCTGCAGCTATAGCTGCTTATTTGTCACCCATGCAGTCTTCCCTTTTAATTGGCACAAAAGTGAGCACTAACACCTTTAGGAAAGGTGAGGGGTAAATGGAGCATGTAAAGTGCTCTGTTCAAGTGGTATTATTTATCTTAATATCTGAACCTGGTGATTTCATCTTGACAGGTACAGCTGTAGCATAACTAGCCATACTTAGCACATTTAGAAAAGCTTGTTTCCTCCCTCTCCCTTTCCCTCTCCCTTTCCCTCTCCCTTTCCCTCTCCCTTTCTCTCTCCTTCTCTCTCTCCCTCTCCTTATTCATCTCCTTCTCCTCCTCTTTCTGTCTTTTCTCTCTTATGCCCTTACGTCTTACTGTGGAATTATTGTGTCCTCTCAAGGGCTCCATTAAAACAAACAAACAAAAAAATAGCATCCAGCATCACTGTTCACTGAGCGTGTAATAGAATTAACTGAAAAGTAATTTGAAAGTGTGAAAAATGTGCATCCTGGAAAAGTGGCTTGTGTTTGTTTAATGCAGGGTCAGGCATGTGTCAGAAAGTACATAACAACCTAGTCAATGAAAGTTCTCAGTGAAAATCAATTGCAACATTCTCTGACCAAGAGCTTCAGTTATTCAGGAAAGGAGTAATCTATAAATACAGAGTAAAGATGCTGATGGTTTTCAAAGGCTGCCCATGCTAGCACTATAAACAGGAAAAGAGTCTGAGTCTAAAGACAACATCCCAGCTTCCCTGATTCTTCAGGGCATTTAACGGCAAATCACTGTTCACTCCTGCACTCCCTTCTGTGCTAGGAAAAGACTCCCTTCTGTGCAGGCTGTTTCTGAATAGGAACGTTTTTCCTATTTTGTGTGTTCTTCATGGGGTGTTGGTCTCCCCATGAGAGCAGAGCTAAGCATTTCATCCTCTTAAACTAGCAGATTTGTTGAGATTACTTTGCCATTTTAGATATCTCAGTAGCCAACAAAGTAGGGACATCTGATGTATGTATCTTAGTGGAGCTGGAAATATGTCATAAATTTTCTGAGATATTGGCCAAGGAAAGTGCTAAAACACGTTTCCTATTTATTCACACATTTCTTATTTATTCTAGGTGCATCCTATCAGGAGCACTAGGAGTCACTAATATGTTTTGATGCAGTTTTTCTGTTCAATTAAAAAATGTTACTGTTGTGGAGGGAGGGAGGAAGGAGGGCGATTGGGAAGCTTTACCTTTGGTTGTTAAAAACCCAAGCTGAATATAAAGTTTTAATGTGAATTTTCTGTAACAGGACTGATGTCACCGAGCACATAAAACCTAACAGGGCAAAATTCCTGTTAAAACAATGAATGATATCTGAGCCTGCGTAACCAAAAGTAGAGTTAAACCCACTGGAAAATACATCTGAGAAAGACTAAACAATAGCTGCAGGATTTGACCTAATTTTTAGATCAGATAATAACGGCGTGGCTGAGACAAATTGCTTTGAGCCCATGTTCATAGAGAAACCTCACTTTTCATTTGCACCACTTTAGTGTCGGTGCAGCCTCACTAACTTCATAATGTTAACCCATGCTGTCCTTGAGAACATATAGTAAGAATAAAACCCTAAATCTGCTGTCAGGTTTTGGATTTGTTGAACACCTATGAGAAAATAGAAGCTTTTTCTGTGATTTCTATTACCTGATCTTTTTTGGTGTAATGAATATGAATAGTTTTTTCTTTTCCTTTATTCATTATCTTAAAATCTGAAATTAAAAACCAGAAAACATTTAAAAAATCCCTGATGCTGTAAGGAACTGTGCTACAGTTAATCTTTTTATAATTTTGTAGTAGTTTCCTATGTACTTGTCTAAAAGCCTTTATTTCCCCCTGACATTTTTTCAAAGGAATGTAGTTAATATATGCATGTCAGATACTGTATACTGATAAGATAAATGCAGTACAGAAGAGTCGATTGGTTCATCTGATGGTTTATCTCCGCCTGCAAGGGGTATGCAGTTATACAAAGAAATAGATAGGAAAAAAATATATAAAAAAAATCACAGTTTCTTTACTGACACTTGTTATCTCAGCCTTTAGTCCTGAGGCCCATGCTCCATGTTACATTGATGCAGTGCCTTTCTTCCCTTGCTTCACACACCTAATCCAAGCAATGCTGTGAGGACACATTCTGTAGCCACCAAAGCATTAGAGCC
Organism: Xenops minutus; assembly: GCA_035221455.1. Classification (NCBI taxonomy): domain Eukaryota; kingdom Metazoa; phylum Chordata; class Aves; order Passeriformes; family Furnariidae; genus Xenops; species Xenops minutus. The sequence goes on along the minus strand of JAWWEE010000122.1, from coordinate 21,995,882 downwards.
CTTTGCAATAGATTCAAAATTGAGTGGATGCTGAGATAAGGAGAGTGAGCTAGGAAGGACAGCACTTGAAAATTTGGATAGGAAGGTATTTCCAGGATATCCAGTATCAAAAAATACGCTAAAATTTGTTTTGTATACTTTGATAAGTGTGTATGAGAGTTAACAGTGGCAGGACCTTAATTCCTTCCTTGTGTACCATTTAAGTTGCTACTAATCAATATCTGCTGCTTGTAGTTAATAAAGGGATAACTGAGGCACGTGGTCTTGAGCTGAGATTACTGAAGAACAGCAGATTACAGAAAGGGCAGCAGAGAAGTTAACTGCACATTTAGCATACTTGATCCTAGCACACTGATTTTGCTCCTGAGAGGCATGTTTCTGTGCTGCTTCCCAAGTTAACAGGCATGACCACTCCCAAATTTAAGGATGCAGTTGCAACAGTAATAAATACAAATTACATTGCCCTGTATTAAAGACTCTATAAATTAAAGTGGTCTTGACGTCACTGTTGGTATTGCTTAAAAAACAAGGGACCCTTTTACTGAATTTATATGAATTTAATCCCTCTGTAGGAGCCATGAGAATATCCTACCTACACTGTCATGCCTAAGAAATTATCATCTTTCGGGAGAATCTGCTTAGTGCTTGATGGTGAAACACAGATCCGGACAGAAAGTTAGCAGAATTTTTTATATATTTTGGTAGGGTATCAGAAGAGCAACAACAACAAAATACTAGACTTATATAAATAGGGGTTTTTTTTAGTGTTGTGTAAATTCAATTCTACATATGAATTGCAATGTATACCTGATCTTTCTAATGTCTGTTTAGTCCCTGTAGTATATCTGTCACGTAAAAAGGCACCTGTTGAGGTTAGGTCATTTGAACATTACATTTAGATTTACTTGAAAAGCAAGAACTTTGGATTTCATCTTCAATCTCCAAATAAAATAATGAATAGAATTAAGTTCATAACTTAGTTTTCAGGTTAAGCTTACAAAGAAATATCGAGTTATCAAGTGAAAACATAAGAGGAAGGGAACCATGCAATTGATGTACATCTGGGAACCCATCTGCTCAGTGAACTCTTGATAAAGTTTGCTTGCTTGTATTTTTTACAGTTGTATCAATACCAAATGTGTTGAGTGGGTCGTTCTTCATTGCAAGCACAGCCCACATGGAAGCTGCATTGCAAAAGAGTGTTTAGCCTTGGGTGCACCTGGCTGCACTAGCTTATGGCTAGAGAAAGGAGAGGGAAAATGAGTTTTCTGCAGATATGTAGACAGTGAGTCTCCAGAGAGTTATCAGAGTGTAGTATCATCCCCAGCTGGCTGAAGATGCCATTGGCAGAATGAGGGACTGGCTGATTTGCATCCCTCATTTGCTTAGGCTGAAAATACACAGGAAATAAAGGAGGAAAGAAGGTCCTCGGCAGAGCATCTTATAGGTTATAGCAAGAAAACGGTGTTCCTCACTCATTCTGTACCTCAGGTCCATGGATTTAGTAGGCTGCATCTCCCAAACATGATGCATGCTTCCAAGAAGCCTGCTTCAGTCCTCATAAGCTGCTCAGCAGTGATGCTTCTTGGCCCTGTAGGATGTCAGCCCAGCTTCTTACTGTCTGTGCCACCAGAGGGCTAGAGACAAGCTCAGCCAGACTGAGTCACAAGCTCAGTCAAAAGCTGCCAGGCATCTTTGGAGAGGTGGAAGCTCCACTGTCCCTGATGTTCCTCTCCAAGGCTGAGAATGTGACAGGGTCAGCTTCATGGTGCTGCAATATTTGTCTTTAGGACTGTCCAGATACGAAACAGAGAAGAAAAGAGTGGCACAGAGTTGTGCATTGAGCATTAAGATGGAGTTTTGAGGTGTTGCCTTATTTCCTCAGTCCTCAGCTCCAGCCCCTGATGCCTGGCCAGCTGAGAGCACAGGCCTGTCCAGCCACAGTCTCATTCCCTGAGCAGCCATGCACTGAAGGAGGGCAGTGGGCTTTGATCAGCACCCAGCGTGCAGCTGATACAGCAGGGACTCTGCAGGGTGAGACACCACACTTAAGAGAAGGCATTGATAGAGCTTTCAGAGGGAACCTCTGGCTTACAGGCTGATGACACTCCTGTGACTGTCTCAGTGGAAATCTGGTTTGATCTAATTAATAACAGACAGCTGGAACCACACAAGAATAAAATGGGAAAAAAACGAGGTTTTTGTACCTAACCTTTCTGTTACTTACCCATCAGTGTGATTGATCCCTGTGCAAAGGTCATAGACTCAGCTGTGAACAGAAAAGCAAAGCCAAAGTATGCCTGACAAATCATGGTTTCTTACACTTAGATTTGCAATTCAGTCTCTGATGCTTTTATCCAGAAAAAAAAAAAAAGGTGTCTCTTGACTCTATCCACTTTTTGGAAGGTGATGGAAGAGGAACAGACCAGTTTTGCATTATTAGTCATATTTCTCAAACTCAGCATCAGTCATTCAAGTTCAGGAATAAATGCAGTGAGATGTGTTTTCGTAGGCATGTGGATCCTTTTCATTTTGTAGAACATCAGTGGCATTTTGCCACTCTTTTTTCATAATTATTTGTCTGTTTGGGTATTCTTATTAAGCTAGGTAAAATTAAAATTAAAACCATATTGAACCTTGCCTCTTGAGAACACTCTCAAGGGCAGGAGGTATACTTGAAGTAGAGTTACTAAAAGGAGTGGAGAGTCTTAAAGGTCTACCAAGGGCAGAAATCCATCTTTCCCTGACAGTAATGCTGTATTATTCTATTCATCTGGTTTGCATCTAATTCCTGGCTGACAAATGTCCGTTTTTCATGCTCATTCATTAGTCACCCTTACATTAGCACTGCATTGAACCGTCTGGTTTGCCTCTTATCACATTTCTCAGAAATTATAAAAGATATCCTTATAGTTTTACCCACCCACCCATCACAGTAAAACCTAGAAAAACAAAGAGATAAAATACATTTGATTTAAAAAAAGGAAGATAAGATTCTTTGCTCCTTCTTAGTAGTTGGCAGGTGGAAAAAGAAGACAGGAAATTATATGACTTCTTGTATAAGCTATTACCTTTAGCAGGCAAAAATACAACTTCTGAGTGTTTTGTATGAAAAAAATGCATTAAACAATGAAATCATTTATCAGTGCATCTAAATGTAACTCTAATGCCCTTTTACCCCAAAAAAGCATAGAAATTCAGGACTAAAGCTAACAATATTATGTACACTGATATTATTTCCCATTATTTTAATTTTATACCTGTGAACATTCTCCCATTTCAGTACACCTCTGAATGCAGCCATAAGTCCTTACCAGAGAAGATTGTGCAGGAGTTTTTCAGGAGTCTTGGAGGAAAGTCTCATCTTAAGTATGCTGTAAATGTGCTGCAATATATGCCACAAAAGCCCCCTCTGAATTTACTAGGACTCTGCATTAGTAAGGAAAATAGAGTTTGGCTCAAGGTGGCAGACCAGAATTTTAATTATTCTCCTTGATTTCTTTCTAGGAAGACAGCTTTGAAGGGAAGCTAGAGGTGGGGTGAAGTGCCTGATGGGGATACAGGTTGTTACCTGGGCCTGGTAGTGATATCCCTACCTGCAGCTGGGTGAGATACGTGAGAGAGCTGGTGAGAGGGACAAGGTGGACCCTTCAGCATCACTGTTCACTCCGGCCCATTCCTCTCTGGAGAGATGAGCTGTGGCAGCAGTATTATTTGTATAAGGGAAGGAAGAGTATTGCTAACACAGATAATACAAGATAATTCTACATTACCAAAATAATAATGGAAAGAAAGTGCAACTGCCTTTCTCTTGTCTCTCCCCCTATGGAAGGTGAAGGTAGAGAAGGTGCTCTCTTGGTGTCTCAGTAACTGCGCTGCTGCCAACCCGAGGCTTTAATAATGCACACGGCCTCTTCACAGATGGAGAGGTCTTGATCCTGAATGGATCAAATGTTTTATTGATTTGCTTTTTCAGGCATATTACCTGAAGATTGTTAAAACTTCCTCCCTCACCTTTTTTTTTTTTGAACTGGGTTGTATTTTATTAGTCTCTTAGGAAAATGTATCCCTTCTATCCTTGCTCACAAGCAATTGTAACTTATATGACACTGTGAGAAAGTGAAAAATGTTATTGAAAATGCCCTGTTTGGGAAAGATCTGAAGTCCCTCAGTACATCAGCAAGCTCACCCACTCATGATTGTCATTGTGAAGTTTCCATTATTACTATAATTGTTAAATGGCAAAGGAAGCTGAGGACTGAAGAATTATAAGGATGTCACTGTTATCCACAGAAATCATAGCATGGGCCATAGAAAAAATCAATCATTTCAAAACCCAGTGCTGTCCCAGTAGATTGTTTCATCATAGTTATAGCAGGTGACAAAGATGTTTGTCCAGGGCCTCTGCTTGTTCATTGCTCAAAAACCTATCTTGTTAAGTTGTGCATGTCACAATCACCCAACTTTATGCTTGGTTAGGTCAAACCTGCCCTGCACTGCTGCTGTCTGTAGCTATTTGTAGGTGACATGGCTACAGGGGGAAGTGGTGAGAAGAAGTTATAAACACGTGGGAGAGAACCAACAGAATATCATATAAGAGCTCTCAGTCTTGAAAATACACAATTATGCACCTTTTTTTCCCCCCGCCTACAAATTAGTATAATTTACTCAATAGTATCTAATGGCTCCTTTGAGAACATTACTGCCTATTATGTTAAGGCCTCTATTTAGTGTATTGTTAGTTTGTGGATCATTGACCAGCTTGAATCCAACAGCATTAAAGCAACCTCACAGAGCAAGGCGCTGTGGGTGGGGGCAGCCGGGAGAGCCAGGGTCCCGCCGGGTTCATCTCACCTGTGGCAGCCTCACTGCAACTATTCCAGCTATTCACACTGCAGAAACTCCACCTGATGATAATAAAGAGGTTAAAGTGGGATTTTTTTACTGTTACTACACATTTCTAGATTAATGCTATTTACTTTTGTATGCACTAAAATTTGGAGGTTTGTTTAAAGGCAAGTGCTTTATGGGAGAGGTGATTTTTGTGCACATGAGGCAATGTAGAACATCAAAGCTCTCTTAAATGTTCCAGGAAGGTAGGCAGAACAGTAAATCAATATGTCAAGGAAAAAATTCAGATTATTTTCTACTTAATCTACCTCTACTGTCTTCATCCCTCCATATCTGAACACCTGAAAGCTATTATTGATATGCTATTTATTACTGTGCTTATATGCTTCTATTACTGTCATGGTAATTTTCTCATTTGCATTCAGCCATTATATTAGAGCACAATTATTGTCTGCATTGTGCAGTGTGTGTATCTGCTAAATGCACTAAGGTGTACCTGATGTGGAGGTAATTCTTTTCTTTTGAAAATACCTGTGGAACTAGCAGCAGTGTGATCGTATGGGTAATGCTGTTAATATAACCCCAGCTGTCTGCCAACTTGAAGCAAACTGCATTAACCTGGCATTATGTGTGCCCAGGATACCTATCAAGCCCACAGGATAGGTGAGGAGCCTGGGCCAAAGGAATAATGTAACTTCCCAAGAAACCCACCACCTCCTGAAAGTGCTGCTCATTTCCGTGTTTAATGTGTGGAAGTTCAGCAAGCCAAAACTCGGTGTTTTGTCCTTGGAATGACTCCTACCCACAGGGCACCTGGAAGGCTTGGGTTTACTCAAATTGAGCCATACAACCCAAATTTTCCCTGGTTAACCTGTCAGAGAGAATGGTGTGAATCTGGAGGGCTGATGATGCTGGAGCTGGCAGTGTGCTGGGAGCTATGTACGGACATCTGACCTAATCTGGCCAGTTGTTTCACTGTGGTTGCTCTCACATGAATGAGCATCACTGGACTGGAATAACTTCAGTGTGACCAAGCTGCTGACAGGCACGGCTTGGTAAAACTTGACATGTCATCCTAAGAAATGTTCACGTCAAGACTTTTGTTCCTCCTCTTTGCCCTAAGTTTTCTGGTGTTATAGGGTAACAGGTTAAAATTTTGTAGTGAGGTAGCTGTGACATTGGTATGTGCTTCCTTTTAGCAGGGGGTAACCTCCAAACAAGCAGACAGCTGGAGACAGTAATTTCTTGTATTGCCACAGGGGGATCTACCAAAGCTTATCTTTCGGTTCCTTAAACTGTGACCATAAAACTTGTCCCATCAGAGGGGCTCTCAATATCCCTACCCTGTGTGCTAGAGGGAGCAGGAATGCCAGTGGTGGAAAAGCACTGAGGTGTGGGGTCGTTTCTTTCATGCCTGTGGTGCAGGTGAAGGACTGAGATGCCTCAGTTTCACTGGGGAAAATTCTTTGGTTTAAGGATGTTAGAAGTTTGCTACTGTATCAGCTTAAGTTAAAATGAACATCTCCAGCTGTGACAGAGCTTTTCCATGGTGCAATTATATTGACATTTAATTCCAGGTAGTTGAACAACCACATTTTCCCAATACAGTCTAAGAGATAGGAGTCTCATGCTACCCAAAGGCGAGTTTCAGAGGAGCTGATTTTAGTGGCAGCCACCTCATGTCCTTTTCCATCTATGCATTCGCCTGCCCCAAGTTTTGCCTTTTGGTAATGCTGGTGCAGTTCTTTGTGGGGTCAGCTCTAAATCAGGTATTGGAGGTAATCTAGATGAAAAATAACTCTTTGGATGGTTTATTTGTAAACTGTTGCAGTTCAGTGATCTGTTTTCCAATGCAGGCACAGGTTACGGCTTCTCAAAATAAATATTTGACTTTTAAATTATTCCCATGTGACTATGACTTGTTTCCAATATGACACAAGTCTTTGTGCAGCCTCACTGTAAGCTGATGTAAGGAACTGGTCTGACTTCAGAATAAAAAGTAAAATAAAAATAAATGGTTTGCAAAGTTTTTGAAGTCAAGCCAGCTCTCTGATGTGGCTTTGAACATGTCCTCGTGTCCATTTGCAACAGGAACCAGGAGCAGGGAGAAATATCAGCAATAGCTACTGGGGCTGAATGCTCAGCTCTCCAAGGCCCTGTCCTCCCTGGCACAGTGGAGAGGGTGCCAGTCCATGGCAGAAACATGGAGACAGTGGTAAGGAGGGAACTTCTGAAGTACATTTTACCATCTGCATGGAGGTATTACAGAAGAGCACAAAAAAGCCAGAGTTCACAACTTTCAAGTATAATGAACTGGTCCAATCTCTGGAGCTACTTTTGATGCCCTCTCAGCCCGCTACATTTCTGTGGTGCTGTGGAGTGATCCAAGCATGGTTCAGTTCCACATTGCTGTGTTTTTATTATCATTAATATTATTGTGGTTATTATTACATTATTATTATTAATAATAATAATAACTTAGAACTACAGGCATAATGCTAAGTTGTAGACAAATTTGCTAAAGCAATAAAGTTAATGCTTCTAAGCTAATAGTACATTAGATCACAGCAAGAGCACTTTCACCTATGAGTTTACGGCAACTCAGTTTATATGCTGTAGTTTTACAGATTTAATTTTCCATAACTTTCTTCAGTACTTCACCAGTGTAGCTTACCAAACATAAATTATCTGAAGAAGAGACTTGTTTCACTTTTTGTTCTGTTCGGACATGACCTTCCACAGTGAAGCCTTAGATCCTCACTGGGTTCATGTGCTGAACCGCAGCATAAATAATAAATCCACTATGAAATCTCTGCTTAATGTTGGAATGAAGTGAAAACATGACCCAGCCTTTTTTAAGTGCTTTACTTTCCAGGGAGCAGAACTGCTGTTTTCTCTGTCTCTTGCATTTATTCGGTATGGCAATCAAATGTAATTTAAATGACCAGCTATTAATATTACTAATAATTTTTTTCTTTCTTGCCAGATCTTCGGAAAACTTTTGAGCAGGAGCCCTTGGGGAAAGAAGTATCCCTGGAGCAAGAGGTCTTGCTTCAATGCCGTCCCCCTGAAGGCATCCCAGTAGCTGAGGTGAGCAGCGGCAGCAGTGTCCTTGCACTTGGACATCCTAACTAAGCCTGATGGGTGGCTAATGGTGCAGCGACTTATGGCATGGCATGATGAATGGGTGGTAATGGAGAGCTGACTGACTGCTACTCTCAGAGAGGATTGACTGGGAACTGATGAATGGCTTTGGGTTATGGTACCTTGTTGGGCAGAACTGCAGGGGGTTTGGTTTAAGTTTTTTCTTCCTTTTGAAAAATCACGATTATACCTGGCATCCAAAGAATACTTAGCTGGTGGAACATATTAATAGCAGCCTACTCTCTTTCTGTTTTCTTTTAAAGAAAAAAAAATTTCACTTACTCTGAGAGGAACCTTTCAAGCATGATATAAAGATGTTTTAATTTTTAGTTTACCAGATCGTATTTCCCTCACATGTGCATGCATCATCCTGCCAACTTGGCAGGAGAGAGGATGTACCATGGTCCAAGATGGGCTCCCAGGTGAAGTGGCGTGAAGTTTGGGCCAGTAGGAGATGTGTCTGCCTCATAATGTATCTTTAGGAACTTATCAGTAGGTTTTATTACTGACATTTAAGTAAACCCAGAATGGGTAGCCTACTCTCCACCTGCAGAAGCCAGCCTGTCCTTCAGCAAAATCTGTGCCTGACTACAGCAGTGAGTGTCCCCTTGAACAGCAGCCTTCCTTAGTGCAGTGGTGGCTCCAGCTTCAGACTCACAGCTCACAGAAGAGGGATTTCTGAGTCACAGGGGCCCTCTGAAATCCTAAATCCTCTGTGGCTGTTAAGAGAAAGGTTGATTGCTAATGACAGTAATTCCCCTATCTGAATTCTCTTCGGTTTTCCTCTACCACGCACAGAAGAAACTGTTGCCAATTTGCATCAGGATAAGTTAGATTGTCATGGCTAAGTAGCAAAGTGGTTGTCACTCAGCACTGATGGCTGATTTCTCAGGAGATGAAGCTTAAACTGTTACCTCCCCATCTAACCCAAATTTAGATTTAATCAGAATTACAGACATGTCCACAAACATCAGAAAGAATAATTAGAAGATTTTTCCCATATTCTTGTACCATAGGCTCTTTTCTTTCCCTAAGATTTCCAAATCTGTAAGGAGTGTTTAGGTCTGCTGAGCCAGCTTGGTGACGACTGTAATATTAATCTGTTTGGTTTCCTCAGGAATTTAGCAGCAGGTTTATATTTTCCCTTCTGATGCTTTTTTGCATCAAATCAACTTATTGTTGTGCCGCGACAGGAGTTTTTGCAATGGGATTTGGTATTCAGGAGATACAGGATTGTACTGGGGAACTTCATTACCTCTGCTAGAAACAGAGATTAATGATGATGGGTAGTTTGTTTTTATGCAGTGTTAGAAGCACCTCTGCAATTTCAGCAGCCAGTCTGGTTGCTCTTTTGGAAAGGTCTATTTTACCCAGTCATGTGACTGGGACCCAAACAGCACAATTTTACATGATTCGTGGAAAGTGATCTCTGAAAAAATCCTCTGTGAGCTACTGTCTTAACCGTTGTGCTTTTTCTTGCCTTCCAGTGTCCTGCTCACTCTGTCAATAGCTCTTCATGACGGTACATTGACTGCCTCTGAATCTTATTTGTACCATGGTCAGGGCAGACACCAATTAACACTTGGCAGGCTCAGAAATCGTATCCTCCCCGTCTGACATTCAAAAGAACTGTTCTTAGTGTTGTTTTTTTTCCTCTTC
>JAWWEE010000122.1:21776373-21986208 GCA_035221455.1 Xenops minutus | reverse complement strand
AGATCAAACACCCAGATTGGACAGCCGCCTAATACAGCCTCTTTGTAGATTCTTTCCAACACTATTAAAAGAACAAAGACCTGAACACTAATGAATATGAATACCTTAATGTGACACTTTATTACAGCCACTTGCTGAAGCTGGTAAGATAAATTTAAAAAAGCAGAAAGATGAAAGATAACTTGGTAGGTTGGAGGATTACATGATTATTTTAATTTAAAGATGAATGAGTTCTTTGTTTAAGACTTCATTTATTTGTTTGGAGAAGTTTCTGATATGATGGTACAGGTAACTATAAGAAAGGACTTGGAAGAAGGCAGGCAGCAGACTGAGACTATTTTCCATCGTGTTGAAAGACTGCTTTCATTCCAATTAGAGTAGGTTAATGCATATGCTGCAGCTGTGAGCAGCATTTCCAAATGCTTTGGTGAGCATGTGCCTCAGACTCTTCGCACTCTGGGCACTGTGTTTTGTTTAGGTTTCTTTTTCACTTACTGGCTTCTGAAGTAGTCACTGGATTTAACACCAAATAAAGCTTACACTGTGAAACCGTACAAAATAGAGCATACAGTGTAATGTAATGCAGTGCTGGAGTTCAAAGTCCCAGCATCTTTCTCTTGCCTTTTCTCCACCTTCATTTTTTGTTTGCTTTTTCCCCCCTGGTATTTCAAAGTGGTGGGAATAAACACACTCAGGGATAAATTCCGTCCTCTTTTCAGTATCTGGGGAATTCAGTCTTATCATTCCCAGCATATTTAATTAAACATGTCAAGCTCTTAGGGATCAATACTAGAGCAGATCATACTATTACTGAAAAGCTGAACCACATAGCAGCATACAGCTTCTCCAAAGGGCAAGAAGAACAAAACCAGAAATGAGCAGATAAAGCTTTTAAGGCAATACTTACCAATCCCTCAGATTCAGTAGTACATGACAAACATTAGAGTAGTCTCTGGTCATGGACACTAGGAAAAAAAAAAAAAGCCAGGATCCAAAAGGAAATAGATGTGTTAAAATACAATCAGCCTCATGGCCTGAGGTCAAATCAAAGTACATCTTGCTTGTTCAGTTGGGACCAAGTAAGGAACTGAAGTCTCTGGGAAAAACATCAGCTTCTCTGCAGTCATATACCCCTGCCCACCAGCCCCAACCAGCGTGGGTGCAAGCTGCACCATGGCATGCCTCCCCACTCTCAGTTTTATAGTCAACATCAAGCTGAATCAAACTACAGGTTCTGAAACACCCAAGTGAATATTTTGGCTTTTCCAATGCATGGCCCAGGCAAGCAGGAGAAGGACCAGCACAGGTGCAGTGAGCTTTTCACACATAGCCAAGGGGTGAAGAGGCACTCTTATTTCTGCTGTGACAAAAATAAATGAAAAAAAAATAAAAAAAAAATGAACAGACACAAAAACAAACAGCACCCTGCCCTAGTTACATGCTTTTCTGCCTTATGCTTTTCCTCAATGGGGAGAAATAGGATAAGATGGTGAGATAAGCAGTCTGACCCACCAGCCTCAAGCTCAGTGGAAATCAGACAGTTGCAGCTTGCCAGCAGCAGCAGAAGCATCCATTTCAATTCCACTCTTTTCTATGTGTGCATTTTACAAACCTAACCTGAGAAGGCAGAAAGGATCCCATTCTGTGATGCTCCAACAGTAATGACAGAGTTATTAGCAATTAACCCCTTAGCTCATTTAACTTGTTATTTGAAAGATGCTGGCATCATATTGCACGTGATTAAATATAGTTAGAGACACTGAGTCACATCGAATTAGCTCATTGGGATAGGTTATAGACCAAAACACAAATGAGATGTAAGATTGGTTAATATGCCATAAGCTGCCAGATGAACTTTTGCATTGAACTGTATGATTTCTGGGGCCTTTAACAGGGGGATAATTGCTTCTTTAATTATAATTGAGGTGTTTCACAAAGTAGTTTAATTGCAGAACAGGGTGTAGCGCAGTTTGGTGACCTGTTTGGCTTTAAAACTGGATGTGCTATTTATCCATGTTCATGGCTTTAGGAAGGGGGAAAGCATTGCTGAGTCAAGATGATTGTGACACAAACTTTATTCAGCTGCTCTTGTACCAGCAAAGCTGATTGAAGCTGGGGACTTCTCCAAATAGGCATCCTTTGGTTGCTCCATCTAATTGATTGTTGGATGACTGCTGTTTGCTTTGTTTCATGAGAGCCACTTATATTCTGCAAAAGTTATACCTTAACTGGGAGTTCATATGTACACATTTCCATGCAGGTGTGTGTCACTGAGACAGTGTTTTATATTCACGGCAGGAAAGTGAGCATGAAGAGAGACAAGTAGAGGAGTTTGTGGCCACAAATACTAATTAACTGAAAGTGACACTGTCCTTTGCTGTGCCTTGTAACATAGAGCAGAACTGCTTTCAGGTGTCGGTGGAAGGAAGAGTGGAGAGGGGTAGGCAGGTTTGCATGCAGAAGAAGTACAGCCCAAAATTAATGAGGACTGCTCATCTCTTTTGCTATGGAAAGCCATTGGGTAAGGTCTGGAAATGCAGGCCTGTCCTTCAAAATCACAGGATAAAGCTCCCTGTAATAATCCCTGGTCCCCTACATTTCTGTTGCTTTTTACATACTTTTTATCCCCCAATCTACTCGTGTTTGGTCAGGATACACTTCTGTGAAACAAAAAAAAAACAAACAACAACTTGCTTGAAGGACAAGTTTGCATTTGGGTTTTGTACTTTCCTGGAAGTACACTTACTACTAGCTTATTAGCGGGCCTTATTTTTACCTTTCCCACCAGTTCATTTCCATGGAGCAGAAATGCACACCAAGGTGCATTTCTTGTAGGACTGAGTTTTTTGAGACCTGAATTTTCTATGGGATCTACCCTTATACTTTTCCTTTCTCGTGCAGTTCCATTGGTGCCAATGTAGATGAGGGCAGAGCATGCTCTGAAGTGAATCAAGTTGCTCTATGATTGAATTCAGGCAAGGATGATCTGTAGGATTTCATACCAATCAGAATTCTAGTTCCTTCAGAAAATACTAGAATGGGAGAGGATCTGCAAGATCATGGACATGAACCCTGCTAGCTTTTCCTGTTCTCTACAGCTTGCTTTTTATAGCAATGATAGCTCTGGTGTTCTGGATTAGCTAACACAACCTACCCATCCTCTGCAGGCTGTATGCAGAAAGAGGAATGTTTTATTTACCTTTTTTTTTTTTTTTTAGTTTTGGAAGGTACACAGTGTGGGACACAGCTTTTAGCTGCATTTTTGATGACATAGGTGAGCATACCTCCCAATTCTCCCCTTAGAGATAGCTCCTCACCCTGGAGATTCTATTCTGTGTGCCTACAAGATTAGTCCATCAGATCCTACTTCGACACAGAGTGAATCTTGCTTACTATAGGTAACAGGCCTCATAGTGCCTGAAGTGTGAGAGTTACTTTTGTCAGGGTTTTGCAGAGCTCCTAGTTCTTAACAGCACCCTCAGCCACCTGGTGATTGTGTTTGCTTTGGTCAGTTCCTCCGACAGTAGCTTTTTCAAAAGCAGCGCTCACCTTGGGCATAAAGAATTACGATGCTTCCATGTTTTCATGGAGATACTTACAAAATACAGTCTGCTGTCACTCAAGAGTTGTTTGATCAGTTTTTGTTGGGTTTTGCTGAGGAATTTACATGTTCTTCTAGACCTGATACCTTTCTTTTACTAAAACATGTAACCTGGACAAAATCCATACCAGTTTTACAGCATACAGCCTTTTGAAACTGGTAGCAGGAGTTGTCTGTATGACAACAGGCACTATACAATTTTGAGGTAGAGTGGAAAATGGGCTGTCCTTGGGGACTTCAGCCAACTTCACAAATCCTGTTCCTTTATTGAATTTAATGATCCTGCAAAGCATATAGCTCTGTGCTCTAAAGAATAAGGTCCATCCATCTATCCATCCAACCAAAGAACCATAGATGTCACTTTGGTAACTCACTTAATGCTGCTTCCAAGCAGCCTGCCCTGCAATTGTCTCAGGGACTGGGAAGTCCACGTGCTCACATTGTGCCAAAAGTGCCAGTCGACATGTGAGCTATGGGACCTCCAGTTCAAGCCCTTCTTTCAGGTAGGAAAGGAAGTCCAGCAACTTCTGATGGCCACATAGCAGATGGCTGTGGTTTTCATTAATGATGCCACGATCTATGTTTCCATTTGAGACTCTATGGAGTAAACTTCTCTATCTGCTGCTACCAGTGTACCTTGGTCTTTGAAGTTTATTTTGTGAGGCTTCACTTCCCAGTTGTGCATAAAGCAAAGCTGTAATGGGGCCAGAGACATCCAGCAGCTATACCTACACCATGTGTAGATTTTAGTACTCAAGCAGAAAGGTGGATATATGTGTAATTAAGGAAGGCTTTCCACAGCAGGATCAGCAATTCCCCTTATTGTCAGCAGAAGCACAATAGCAAAAACTGAACAAAACATTGTTGTGGTTTGAATTTGCTGTCTCATTCTCAGTATGTGTTTTGCAGTCTCTCATAGCTGTAATTTCAGTGTCTTTGGAGATCACCTTTTTTTTCCTTTCTTTTTTTTTCTTCTTTAATCTTGAATCTCTTTTCAATAAATAGTACATAGAGGACAGCATCCTCTTCAGCAGGCAATTGCTGGGATCAAAGTATGCATTTGAAACCAAACCCCCAAATCAAATAAGTCTTCAAATAGGCACTCAAATCTCAAGGTACCTGAAATATCTGCTGGTTCAATAGCCTGTATGAAAACTGTTAAAGTTTTCTCAGTCTCACTTGGACATCTTGTACTGTGTCCAAATCAGTAGCTAGTTTCACAAATGCTTTATTCTTACTGGAATGTGTATGTGTGCCTTTGCTATCAATATGGCATGGGATGCGTGTCTGTTATTACAATTCAGGTGAAGCAGGGGAGCTGTGATTTCCCTGTGGTGTTGGAGGCTGTGAGAGCTCAGCAGGAACTGCTGCTGCAAGGCAAGCAATGCCGCGGTGACCAGTTGGCACAGCTGTGGAGAACGCCAACCGCATTGCCGATGTGGATGGGGGACCAGATGGAAAGCAATCCTGCTACATCAACCAGGCATGGGGAAGGCAGGGGTGCAATGTTCTTGCTTCCCAGAATTACAAATTGTCTTTTATCAAGGCAAGTCTCTTGCTGCTTCCAGCTGTTTGCATCTCATTTCTTCTGGAGAATTGTACTGGAGGGCTTTGCCTGTGTCTGGAGGGTAGAAGACTGCTGTTTTCGGCAGGTGCTCCTCACTCTGAAGATAACTGTAGGGGCAGGTTGGTGCAGAGGAGGCAATGAGCAACCAGAATCTAGAATTCATACCCTGCTGACTTTGCTCTTGAAATTGTGGAAGGTATAAGGAGTAACTGGTATCATCAGGAGGGCAGGATCTAGATGAGCTAATATTCCTTTTCCATCCTTGGGTTTCTTTTGGAACAGGTGTGCTTCTGCTCTACCAGTTTCTAAAACAGTCACGCGTAAGCGGTGTGCCAAGAGACTTAAGTGCCTTGTAATGCTAGTAACTTAGTATGGCTAAATTTGTGTCAGCAATTAGCTTCTATAATAGGTTTTCCTGCATCTGTAATCACTTGTGTGATTTATGTTCCCTGTGTTCATTTAGTCTGCACAGAAGCCTGTCCCAGCTTTGCAAGTCAGTCTCCGTGTGTGCTTCCTTATTTCATGCTGCTGCTGAAAACATCCTGTGGCAGCACAGGTCTGGCTGCAGCTCCCAGGTATAGCTGAGGTAGTGATTGCAGATTTTCTGTTCTCGCTGATGGTCTTGGTTCTCATTTTAGGTGGCATGTGGCAGCTTCCTTCTGTTAATTAGAACAAATGTGCCAATTATGTTAATGTATCTCCCGATACCAATCAGAGAATGATTAGAGATAACACATCTGTCCCTCACTGGGGAGTGGGATGACAAAAAGAAGTTACAAGGTATGTTGCTGTAAATTCCTGCCGCCTTGGACTTTGCTCTTCCTCAGCCAGTTGCAGGGATGGCTCAGTCTCTTGCAGGCTTGCTTGCCAGCCCATTAGCAGCACTGGACATGCAGATCCAGCACAGCTGGCAGGAGCCCTGTGTCTCACTGCTCTGCAAGGAGAGTGCTAAGGAGCTCTGACCAAAAGGTAACTGGCTTCAGGTGTGCTCCAGCTTCTCAACATCTGCAGTTTCTGAGTCAGGATTTCGTTCGCTGCTCTCACGTCACAACTGAGTGGGCTTCTTTTGCTAGTCAGTTTGCAAACATATAACAAAAATACTTTTTTGAGTAGAAAACTAACAAAAAGAAATGGGGTTTTTGTGTCTGCTTAGTTCCAGGGGTTTGTATATGAGAAAAAAGCATTTGCACATTGTTGTAATTTTTGTTAGGTGTCATCTCCCAGAGGGTATGACAGAGGGTACATTTACCTCATCCTTTGTGGCATAATTGTTGCCAATTAAATGATTTCTGCTATGATAAGGAAAAACTGATCCCATGCTTTTTCTACATATACATGCACAACCATCAGTACATTTATCAAACATGCCTGATTTAATTAAATACATAGAGCTAGGTACCTGTTCAAGAACCATTATTATAGCCAGTAAATATACATCCTCAATATTTAGGCAAAAGCAAACATCTACTCTAAAACATCTTCAGAGAAATGAAAAATGGAGTAATGAGGTGTGATTTGGTATGACCTTGGAGGCAGGCTTTTGTGCACTTTGGAATGTCCATGGATATCCAGCTGCCCCTCTGGCATATAAGTGTCCAGTGTCATCTGCCAGTCACTATTATTCGGGCAGCAAAATTAAATTCAGGATAAGTTTCTACATTGACTGAATTAACAGCCTACTTCAGCAAGGGGTCTGTGCCTTGGGGAATGACATGGCATCAAAAGCGATTGTTGCTTTTAACTTCTGTAATAACAGTTTGCATACTTGTCATTCATAAATCACGCTGTCTCATTCCACTTTGTTCTCTTCTCTTTCGTATTTGACACCTGATCTCTTCCTACTTATGTGACAGAACAAGCCTGCTCCTATCTATTTCAATTACCTCAAAAAAATAATCTGAAGTTTGGAGGTGCTGAGCACTGCAGTAATCTGCATCAGCAAAAATGAGGCTGATAATAACTGAAAATAAGCACCAATGACAGTCTCACTTTTATATTGTAGTGTATTTAATTAGTTAATATTTCCACAAGGACTGAGGGAGAAAACACAACCACTGGAGTTGTGTTGTGCTACTGATGGCTAAAATATGTGTCAAAGGAGACTCCCACAGCTTGTCAAATCATCCATCAGTTCCTCCCTTCAGATTTAACATTAGAGTTTGCAACATTAACAGACATCAAAAAACCTGGATGCCAGAAGACTGAATTAAATATGTTAAAGAGATATCTTGTAAAAGAGATGGGATTTACACATGCACACTCAGTACTGATATACTGGAGGAATAAGATATCCTGTTGTTCTGCAAACTTTTATTGTTTGCAAATTCTGTGATACATTAAGTGAAAAGGATCTTTTTCCTAAGATATTTGGTGTAGAGTCATAGGCAATATAATGGATTTGGATTATACAGAGTTGCCTTTTTTTTTTTTTTTTTTTAATATTTGTATTGGCAACTTCTGGTTTCATATTGTCTTTGGTGTTTTTGCAGGGATGATAAGGAATTTAATGCTTACAGCTTTAATTTTGTCTTATCTTTTGAGACCCAGGTTGAATATTCATGTATGTTTTCAGTGGAGAGAGAAAGTGTTGCAGAGTACTGAAAAAAGGCAGCCACGTGCTTGGGCATGGAGCCTTCAGAGTGCCAAAGGTTGCTAGAGTATGTGCTCAGATGGGCATACCATCCAAGAAACATCTTAGACTGAGTCTTAGACCATGTAGACTGTAGTCCTGTCCTTACTGATGTCCCGGTGACTTCGATGGGCAGAGCACAGGAAAATTACAGGCAGATTTGAAGTCAGTACATGCACAGTTCTGGTAGTACATGCAGCATCTGTTTTTTTTCCCTGGCATAAGTCTGTACTTCATCCCAGAAATAAACAGTGACATTAAAACCCAAGAAAGACGTTTTGTTTGTGTGAGAGGCAGCTGTTAAGTGGCAGCCTACCAGTGGTGGAGATAAGCTCCTGGCTTGTTTTCATTCTAAAATGCGTGCAGACTTGACTTGCAGGTGAGGACATAGCTAAATATTGCCATTTACTGAACAGAAATCTGTCTGTCTTGGATATACCTGATACCTATTAGGATTCAAGAAAGGAGGAAGAAAAATTGTAGTCATCCTGTCAAGGAAAATCAGGCTATTGACTGAGAGCTTCTCTCTTTCATGGTGAAAAATGATTATGATAGTGACAGAAATACAGCCTCCAAAGTTTTATGTCCTTTTCTTCCTTCCCTGTTCCTCACAGGCAAGCATATCCACTTCCACAGCCCTTTTTACACCACCGACTTTAATCTACACAGTATTGACAGTTGACTGCCACATACTGGAGTGGCCTGCTGTGGGAAAGGGAGGGTCAACTCAAGCCTTCCTTGGAGCAGTGGCTTTGCATTCGCTATGGTGTACGTCTGTGGAAGCAGCTCACATCTGATATACATCCACACAGACTGGGGTAGGAGAGCTGGAGCTGCTTAAGGCAAAGCTAAAGTTGGGGAGTGGGTGGTGGGCACCTATAATCCAAGCTCACATCTGCCAGCACTGGTCTTGCAGTGTTGAACTGGCTTTGTCCAGGAATGAAATAAGCTATCTGTGTTGAACACCAGGAGAGGTTACTGGTATTCTTGCCATGGTTTGGGGCAGTGTGTACAGCTGTCTCAGGTGGGAAGCAGGTTCTCTGTTGCTTTTGGGGTATGTCAATGCTCAGGTAATTCCTTAAATGTCTTTAGAAAAGTGGAGTTTGTGAGAGCAGGTCTTGGCAGCTAGCACCTCCGAAGTCTGGCGGGTTGATTGTATTTATGTTTTATTTCCTTTAATTAAATCCTGGGCACAGGCTGTAGTGATCCAATGACATGAAGGCACAGCATTGACCCATCCAGGACCCCAGTCCTGTCCTGTCCTTCAGAGCACACAGTTCAAACAAAAATGAGCTACTAGATTTGCAGCCAAATTATATTAGAGTGGCTCACAGCAGTCAGGTAGGATATAACAGGATGGGGGATTTTAGGAAGGCAATAAAGAGAACATTGTCTAGATTCAATATCATGTATGTTTTTTTGTTTAGCCAAGGAAATCATGTTTAAATAAAATAAAGTATAGCTTACATAAAAAAGGTAAAATAAGCACTGATGTCCTTGCTATTTCTTATTTCCCTGGTAACTGTCACTATTTTGCTTCATTTTGATTGCAGCAAGACAATAACATGCACATACATGTGAGTGTGTATGTACTTAAAAACATTGGCATTTGTAATTTTTTATTACGACTTGCTCCAGTATGGGGCCTCATTGTGTTGGACCCAGGACAGGTACATACAAGGTTATACTGCATTGTTAACTGCATAATTAGGCAAGACATAGAAAAGAATGAGTGAGATCTTTGCTGATTTAGGGTTTCTGATGCTGTAAGAGAATTTTCTCTTTGTAGGTATGGTCCTAAGGTATCACCCTGTCCTTATGCTTGTCTCAGACTCTGAAAACACAGAACAGCTATTTTCTGTGTATAGTAGCTGGCAGCTTTTGAAAATGCATTGGTATTTTCAAGGCAAGTCAAGACAGCTGTTGTGTGGATGGGTAGGATGAAAGGGGACCTGTAGGAAAGGATAGGAATGAAGAGTGTTCTCCTGTGTTTCTGCCCTGGTATTTTATTTCAGTTAGCAGTGTGCAGTGAGTGAGTCCTTTTGTCATGTGCTTTGGGTCGTAGGATTTTCAGGGATGAGCAATGTAATCACAGATACTGTGTCTGTCCATTGTGGTGTGACTTGGTGATGACTCACTGCCTCCCCTCTGGCCCTTTGAAACCCCAAGGTGGAGTGGCTGAAGAATGAAGAGGTGATTGATCCCGTGGAAGACCGAAATTTTTACATCACCATTGATCACAACCTGATCATCAAGCAAGCCCGGCTTTCTGACACAGCCAATTACACTTGTGTTGCAAAAAACATTGTGGCCAAAAGGAAAAGCACCACAGCGACTGTGATTGTCTATGGTAAGTGATGCCTTGTCCTGCTGTGCATGGATGGATGTACACTCAAAGCAAGAGACAGGGCAGGAGGGGGGTGCAAAATGCCTGTATGCAACTCTAGCTGCTGCCAGTCTGGGCTGCCTGTGCTGTCTGTTGACTTGCAGCCGTATGCAGGGACTGCAGTCAGGGTTCCTTACTGAATATATCAGAAGCACAGGTCTGATGGCTTGGCTTATTGGTGACAGCCATGGTGTTAAAGAAGTAACAGGCACCTACACACACAGCGGGCTGCCTCATTGAAGGGAAGGCTGTTGTTCCCCTTGCCATAACACATGCCAGCTGGATACAGCAAGAAGCCACCAGGGCACATCCTCCAGCAGCAGTGTCCAAGGCATTGCTTCACACAGTTCACATTCTTGGTGATGCTTTTCAGAAATAAGAGTGAAACTCATGGAAAGCTTGTGCTTCCAGATACTGGTAAGAGTGTCAGAGCTCATCAGAATCCTCCATCATTTTATATGTATTCAAATAAGCTTACTTTTGGTGTCTACTGCCAAAACAGGCCCCACATCACGGGTAAAGTAGCAAAACAGTCTGGGACTGTAGTTCCCACGCATAAAACCTAGCTTAAAAATAAACGTCAGGGGAATAGGAAGCATGGGATAGTATTATTCTGTGTCTGCATCCATAGTCTTGATGTAACTGAGGCTGGTCATGCTTTGGCTGGGGAGAGGGCAGATGAGATGCCCTTCTAGGGTCTCTTCCAGCCTGTGTTGCACTGCAGCACTGCCCCACCAGGTTCAGCCTTTGCCCCTGCAGAGTTATTGCCCCAAATGCATCCCAGGTGGGGGTATCCACCAGAACAAAACCTGCTCTGATGATGTGCCAGCTGACTGAACTGGTGTTCCTTACAATCAGCTTAATTATAGGAGAGACAAGTAGGAAAAAATCCCTATGATTATCCCTAATATTCATTTCATATTCAGGGTAGCAGTTAGATTTAATTGTGAGCAGTTGCTTCGCTGAAGTTACAATGAGGGCCTTTTAGTTCAGTTTTTATAGAAAACTGACTGAATTGAGTTGATTAGCAGTGGTTGTGATATTGAAGAATGGACCATGCAAGAGCTCCATGTTTTGTAACTGTGCTGAATGCAGAAACATAAAGATGTAGGCAACTCCTCCTCATACATATACAGAAATTTTTTCAACAGTGCATTCAAGAGACATGTGTAGGGGAGCAGGCATTTGTATGGGTTTTGATAGTAGAGCTGCTTCAGGGTTGTATCATATCACAAACATTTGGGTTTAGGGAATCTGAACAGTTAGTATGTTACCCATACCCTGCAGTGACATTATTATGCAGAGCAGCATAGCTCCTTCTTCATTCATCCACCCCAGAAACTGAGGTGGGTAAAAATGAGAGTCAGCATAAATATCTTCCCAAAGTCCCGTTAAAAAAATAAAAAAAAAATGCACTTAGTGTTAGTTCGCTCTGGACAGCTGAAGTATTTTAGGGAAATGCTGAGACATTCATATTCACCACCTATATCTGCAGAGGGGTGACTGAAGTTGTCCTGACATCCTGAAGTCACCTTTTTGAAAGAAAGGAAAAGAAAATTAACAATATCTAATCAAAGCATGGGTATCTCTCAGCATACATAGGTGATGGGTGCATCTGAGCATGAACAGAGTGCAGATTATCTCCCTTTGGAAAATGGTGCAGCTTTCAGAGCACAGGTTTCTGGCTGTCAGAGCTGTGTGCACTCTCTGAATCTGCAGGGATTTTGCTCATACACACTACACCAGGTGCTTAAGGCTGGGTCAGGTCAGTTTTCGGGATAAGGTTGGTCACGTGCCAGCCCTAATAGCCATCAAATAGTGGTTTTCATTTGGCATTAGCATTTCTTCAACTTCTACAGTGACCTCTCTACATTCAGAATGTTGGAGACGTGGATTTGTGTCTGTTCAGTGTTGCTTCTCATGGTATTTCCGACCATCACTTGTGGCCACCATTGGAGGCAGCATGAAAAAGCCAGAGGCACCTTTGGCCTGACCAAGCTTGCCTGTTTATGGGATCATACCCTTTCTCTCTTGCTTTTCAGTGAATGGAGGCTGGTCTACCTGGACTGAGTGGTCAGTGTGTAACAGCCGATGTGGGAGAGGCTTCCAGAAGCGCACAAGGACCTGCACCAACCCTGCCCCACTCAATGGTGGTGCCTTCTGCGAGGGCCAGAGCGTTCAGAAGATAGCTTGCACCACTCTGTGTCCAGGTTCAGTATGAACAGCACACAGAAATTGTTTGTCTGTCATGAGGCATTTCAGGAGAATACTATTAGTTACAAAAGCCTGCCTCTCGTTATTAATAAATGCAACATTTCAGGGAATGAATATGAAACTGTATTACATAAGCAGGTAAAACAGTGAGTACATCATATCAAGCAGCATGGGTTTCAGCCCTACTTTTGCATGCTGCTTGCGCCTGTATCTCAGCCCTCATAATTCAGGGGATTTGGGGAACATTCAGAGCTTCAGTTTGTAGGAGATAATGGTTGAAAGCTCCGGAAAAGGATTGGAATTTGAATATAGAAAGCAACTGTGTTGTAAATATATTTGCAGTATCTGTTCAGTCCAGCTGTCTCAGCAACTGAAGCATCTGGGATGTGGATGTTAAATTTGAGGTACATGTTCACCTGACTTCAAATACAAAGACATTTATTCTGCAAAGAGATGTGTTTCCATACTTCTAAAAGGTATTTAAATGTAACCTTTTGGAAAATACAAAATTGCTTCAGGACACACAAGGTAGTTGGTACTTTTCTGTGACAAAGTTTTGTCCTATTGTCCAGTGATTTCCTGCTTCTACAGACCAACTCAAATCCATATTAGTAAGGTTATCTTCAGCTTATTAAGTCTGGCCATCCAGCTCTGTCACTGAAATAATTCCATATTTTGTTTTTTAGCTGTTCAGTTTAGTGCTTCTGAAAATTAATTGCAGGATTTTGAAAAGCACTAAACACATTCCTGATTCTGCTCATGTGAAATAGATTGATGCCTCTAGATATTTCTTTTAATAGGGAATATTTATCATTAAATATCTTCATGCTAAAGAGTTTCTGGACAAGTTTAACCTCTGTGTTAAAAAATGCAAAAAATAAAATCAGAGATTCCTGACTTGTTGCTTGTACTGTGTGAACACAGATAAACTAGTTAGAAGTTTATGTAAGGAGAAAAAAGACCAGAAATGGGGTCAGGGCAGAAAGAAAGAAGAGGTGGGTGTCAATGTGCGTTTACAGAACAGAAGCAGAACTTAGAGAAGAGCAGGCGGATGGTTCTTGTGCCTTGTCAGGGGCAGACAGAAGTTGCAGGCTGGTTTACACCAACATGTGCATCACTCTCACTTGGTCTCTCTTTTGTGTACCCCCTAACAAATTGTTCTTTCCTTGTCTCAGTGGATGGCAAGTGGACATCCTGGAGCAAGTGGTCCACCTGTGGCACGGAGTGTACCCACTGGCGCCGAAGGGAGTGCACAGCCCCAGCGCCAAAGAATGGGGGAAAGGACTGTGAGGGACTGGTGCTGCAGTCCAAAAACTGTACTGATGGGCTCTGCATGCAGGGTAAGTGCCACTATGATGTCTCTGGGATCTGGGATGTATGTGGCCACAGCAAAACCTGAAACAGCTGCCCATCAGCAATTCAGTGACCTGAAGTCATGGAATCATTTGTAGAAGAAATTAGTTAATCTAGTTTTCACTAGTCTGGACAGCTCACTCTTCTTGCCTGAAGGTGAATGTAATGCCATCTGATGTATATGAAATTGAACAGTGAAGAATTAGAAAGAGTCACAACAGAACCTGCTCCCCCCTGCCCTCCCCACGAAACAGCCCTTCTTTCTATACTGGCTCAGCATCTGTCCAGAGAAGCTTGGCAGTGGCTCTTACAGCAATGCAAATGAAAAATAGAGCATTTAGGGCAAAGTCAGCATTTTCTAAAGAGTAAACTTGGCCGAGCAGATCAGCTTCTGGCTTCTTAATATCAGGAATGGTGAGTGCACGTGTTTCTGTGTATAATAGTTATGTGCCTTTTTGAATTTCAAGTGCCCTGTGGTTGAAAGAGGTAGGCTGTATCTATGCAGTGCCAATACAAACTTCATATATAGTCATTAACGTGCAGCAGCCTCAGGAAGATCAGCTCTAGCACTGAAGTCTATTCTGCCTGTGCCTATTCAGGCCATGGTCCTGCCTTTGTGACTAAGAGAGAAGTGAAAAAAAGCAGGTTTTAAGTGTGATTCTGATATATACTGACAAACAATTAGTCTGCTCTGCACCCCATCCCTTCTCAAAAATGGGGTCTTCTCTGGTCTGTTGATGCATCAAAACTCCCTTTCACATTTCATTGGCACAATAACCTGAGCCAAAATCCTCACATACACATCTCTCCTGTTCCTTCAACCCATCTCTCTACAGTACTTCTTTGTTGAGCCTCAGCTCTCTGTTGTCCAAAGACTTCTGGCTGTAACTATCCATTATCTATGTGTTCAGATCATAAAATACTTGAGTTCTCTCATAAAAAAGGAGTCAAGAACTGTTATTCTTTGAGGCAGGTTGCTTTTGACTAGAATAGTCACAATGACAGAAAAGTGACACTGCTAGCTGATAGATCTGCTCCTTGAGTAAGTGCTGCATAGGATGGCTACTGGGCTGGCACTGATCTCTGAGCTACCGTATGGCACAGCATGGCCACTTGCTCTGGAGTTTCCCAGATTTACAAATAGCTTCCTCAGTGTGGCTCATACAAACACTTCTATCATGTTAAAAACTATTAGTCAATGTCAGCAGCCTATGAAGCTGTAATTCCTCAAAACATTCATTTTTATGGGGAAAATGGAACAGTGAAATTCAGAGTTCCTCTCAGTTTTGTTTCTAAAGATAGAAAAAAAAAAGATAAAAATCCAGCCATGTCTTTCTGTATAATGCTGTGACTTTCATCGTGGAGAAGCTAGCATATCCCTAGCTCCAGCACTGTTAATAACTCATTATGGTAAATTAGGAAGAAAAGATAGATTTCCCCATACCCAAGAGCTCTTCACTATCAGATTATATTTAGACAGGTGTACGTCATCTTTGTGTATGTGCATAAAGAGAGCCATTTAAGCAGAAATCTTGTGGAAAAATAGATATAAGAGTACAGCAGAATAAAAGCCCTGTAGGGATCTCATTTATCTGTTGATGGTATATTGCATTTTATTTGTGAAAGTGGATGCTGAGTATAAAGCAGAGGTCTTCAGCAGGAAAGAGGGTGAAACTGTTGTGAATTCTATTCTGCTTCATATATATGTATATAAAAAATGATAATGAAAAATATGCAGTCACATAATGACCTGCTTAGCTCCAGGGGCCATGATAATCCTTCAGTGTTGGAATTTAATGGCAGTGTTTTAATAGTGCCTTTGTACTCGCAGGGTTTCATATACTTGTAAAACTTACAGTCCTGCTCCCTGATCCATCACTGCTGAGAAGATTGATTTGCCATACTTGGTGGCAGCATGCCTGATGCTCTCTCTCTCTCTCTCTCGCTCTCTCTCTCTCTCTCTCTCTCTCTCTCTCTCTCTCTCGCTCAATAACCCCCTCCTCCCCCCTTCTTCTTTGTTTCTCCTTCTCAGTTTATGCAAAATCAATCTGAACACTTACATTTTTGCCCATGTGGATTTAGATTCATAGCAAATCTGCCTGCTGAGCCAGGAAGACACACAGGACTCCTTTCATTCCTAAAACAACATGCTTCTTTCCATATTATTTGAGGCTTTTGGAGACTGGCCAGGAACTGACATTTCTCCTAGCCTGGGAACCTGTGGATCCACAGCAGACTTTTCCAATGTCTTTATGCCTCTATGTGGTATGGAGGAAGCTGCAGCCACCTTTTTCTCTGGGGCCATAGCCCTCTGGGAGATGTGCTGGCCAGCTACTTAGTTACACCATAGTCAAATCCTGTTCCCAGATGCCCTGTCACTTCGTCTTTACTGTCAGTCTCTAGTGAGAGCTTGAAGATTGACACTGTGGGTGTAGTTGAGGTCAAAGAATTAGTAGACAGACCCTCTTACAAGGAGTCCCTAGCCTGTTGCTTTGACAAAAACTCACTTGTAAATACATATCTCTGTATAGGCTGCATGTAGAAGATATCCTGGAAAATGCTGGATTGAATGAGTCTAATTTACAAACTCTTTTTCTTCCAGTCTGTTATTCACTTCAGTAGCATCAGCTGGATAAATCAATAAGCTCTTTCATCAGACTACCCCTGCTGTAGCAAAGAGCAGAAGTCTGCACCACTATTGATTTCTGTGGGGATAAAAACTGTGGAGCTTTCTCCAGCCCTGGTTATTACACTATTTTACACCCAAAGCTGTAGTTTGTGCTTACCACTAACTGTGATATCTCTCATGCAACTCTTCTGTCACATTTATTCAGACTAATGATCTTGCCAGTGTACACATACAGTCCCTTATCCAGTAGTTAGTATTTTTCTGTTAACATGAAGGGATGAAAAGTCATTAAACCAGAGAGCCTGCAGAGAGACAGCAGGCTGAATTGGAGAGGAAAAGCAGATGTAGTGAAAATTTAGAGTGGTCATTGCTATTTTAAGTTTCCAAATACACAATACTGCCCAGAAGGTCCCATTATAACAATTTCATAATTCCCCTAATAGCATTAATATGATCTTCTGTAACAAAATATACTGTAGGTGTAAGAAGAATTGGCTCGTTGCCACCCACGCCAGTTGCATCATTGCCTCCATAGTTGCATTATTTCCCATTTGATGTATGACTACCAGGGTAAATACTTCAGTGCAAGGAACAACACTTTTAAAGGCACACACTGCATCTCACAGAGGATTGCTATAAACTGAAGCACAGCAATTATCCCTTCACTCATCCCATCTAATGACTCTGGTGGGTGTTTATGCGGGGAGTAAGAAAGCAAAGCACTCCCCTGCTGGCTCAAACTTCAGCACAAGTAGTTCCCTTCACTATATTGCAAATATTTTTTAAAGAAACGTGCAAAGGGAAGTGTTTGGCTGGACTCAGTCTGGGATGGCTGCTAAACCATTTATGTTGTACAAAGCAGATGCTACAAGTCCCTGCAGGCCAAGCTCTCCTTTGCATTATGTGTAAAATCCTACTGCTAGTCAGGAAGAGGTGGACCCTATGAGGAGACTTAGCTGTGCTGCATGGTTATGTTAAAGGCTTATTACCTGTGTTGTGACATGGAGTTGTCATGCTCAGAGCCTGTCACCTATATTCTGTCTCTTGAGGATCTGAAGTGACAGTGTTCAGATCTGTATTATCCCTCTCCTGAATGAATATGTACAGCAAGTCTGTAGGTGTGAGGTTGATGCCTGCTGGGCTTTTAGTCTGTTCTGAAATCATGCCTGGGATGTGCAGGGTTGGCACTAGCACAGTCAGGAAGACAACCAGTGCCCCTTTTTCAGTTCACTCTTGGCTTTCGTCAACCATTGTGGCTTTTCATAAAAGGCTGGCTAAGTCATTCATTCAATTTTTTCCTAAACACAGTGCTAACTATCTTGCAGCAACAAGCAAGATAATACTGAAGCACATTTGTTGCTTAAGGACTATGGATTATATAGTTATATAAATAGTACTGTTTCTCTGTGTAGTAAAATTGTTTACTTTATACAATCTCTCAATATGGAATAAAGGTCCCTCACTGAATAGGGCCAGAAGGAAATTTCCTCTTGTGAATCATTGCCAAGTGTCATCAGATCCACTATGGACTTTTCCTTTGTTGTTTGAGCATGAAAATACTGAGATGTGCTATTGTCATTTAAAGAATGGAAGAAAAGATTCAAAACGCCTTCATCTGTTGCTACTCTGGACTACTCTTGGATCACTTTAGTTCTCTCCCTGCATTTAACTTAACTACTTGAAAACTAAAATAGCCGGTGCACTACTTGAGAAAAAGATGCCTATACAACAGCGAAGATGTTATTATCAGACTAGTAATTCCATTCCTTTTTAAAAAAGGCTGCCTTCTAGTCAAGAGTGAATTGATGTGAAATGGTGGCAGGAAATCTGTATTTGCTGAGCACTCTGAAATCCTTGTGTGAAAGGCAGTATGAAGTTCATAAGGTTCTCTCTTGCAATGAAAGTGCCTAAGTGAGTGAAAAAGATGCAGTTTATCCTGCTTGTGTGTGAAATGGCTGTTGCCCTTTTCCAGTCTCATCTCTGTTTATACACAGATCTTGAGCAAAGAGCCAGGTTACCCTGATACTACCATCTCTTCCTTCCCAAAACATATATATTCTGCACATGCCTTGCTTGTTTAATGTAACATGTCAGAACCTCTGATGGAATAAGTATTCATTTCCCTTTTTGGCTTGATTTGAAAGCAGCCATTCAGGGAAGAATTACAGGGCAGAGCAGTTTGATGGGTACCACAGGTCCACCAGAGCAGATTAGTATGCAAAGAGCAGGGGAATGTTTTCCAGACTCCAGAAGGTAAGCAGAACTCTCTCAAGGGAGACTACAACAGAAGCCCATGTGTGCAGGGGAATGAAATAAAACCTTTTATTAAGAGCATGTGGGTCAAGAGAGAACTTCTAATATGTTCAGTGTGTCAGCATAATGATATAGCCACCTGCCTGTTTTGCCCTTGCAGGGGGTGCTCATTCATTTGAAGGAGGCATCTCATTTGTTCCTAGAAGTTTTCTATAATACTATTGTTTGATATGGGTAAATAGATGTTATTCTCTTTTCAACTCAACTACTATGTAATGATGTAGCAGCCAAGGGAGTTTATACACACATCTCAGAGTCATGACTCATCTCTACTTTATTATAGCAACATGAGAAATCCCCAGCTGAGAAGCATCCATGCTCCGATGGGCCCTCTGCAACTGAGAGCTCTTGCCTAGAAAACCAACTGCTCAAAGCAGATAAAAGTGCTGAGAGAAAAAAGAAGTGCAGAGCCACAGGCAGAACCCAGGGCAGTGAAATCACTGTATCTTAACCCCAGTCAGTTTAGAAACAGCCACCTCCACATTATTTTTATTGAAAGACAAGTGCTGTAAGATCTCTAAGCTGTTTTAAAAACTCTGAACTAATTAAAAATATTATAGCCATACAGAGAGGAGGGAAAAAAACCAACCTTGTCCATCTATACTTTTCATTCTTCCTAATTCTCTCAGGTTTTGTTTTATTCTTCTCTTTCCTCCGCATATTTAAAAACTCAAAAAGTTACTGATATAGATAAAAAAAAATGTAAATCTTATGGTGAAGTCTAACTGATACATTAATTTAATTGTAGAAGGAAACCACTCCATACAGTGACAATAACATGTGTTTATTTTTCCTTATCATATATAAGGGTGGGTATGTAATCATGATTTTTGCTTTTCTGGCAGAGTCTCAGGAAGAGCAAAGTTACATGAGCATCCCAAGGCTCATCAAGGAGTAAGTGAAAGGATCAGAAGTAAAACTCAGCACTCTATATCTTGAGTAATAAAATTACTAGCAGCATCCTTAGATGAAAACCCATGATGGGGAAGGAAGTTTCTATAGTTTGGGAAACAAACATTGAGCTGATCAGCTGATTCTGGAGTCTCTGGGAATTTTTAGGTGATAAACTGGGGAATGCAAGTTATCTTACATGGGAGCTTACAGTCCTGCCAAAGATTTTGATACCTGTTTTGTGTGGATAACTCATGCTTTCTGTAAGTCTTTTTTTCCAACATTCTTAACAGTTTTAATCCTCTCATCTGGATCCTCTTCCAGCTGTCTCTTCACTCATCTAGCTGTTTGCCATTTATCCTCTCTTCAGTGCTGCCCCATGTCCTTATTTCAGTTCTTGTTCCCCTACAACAGCAAAACAAAGTGAACCCCAGGAAGTCTATTTAGCATTCAGTCATTGCAAAAGTGGAATTTACAAATACACAATCTAGCAAATTGCCATGCTAGGCATGTGTTTACTTTTGCTGTCAAACAGGCATAACAAATTCAATGTTAAGGTCCTGTGTGCTTCTGAGATACTAAAGACTGGCATAAGATTTAACCAAAAGGTCAAAGTCCTTAACTGCAAAAGATTGCATAATGTCAAACTTGGATATTCTAATCCACATCAAATTTTGGCAACGAGTTATCCTTCTCTTCCATCTCCCCCACTTCCCTTATAGATGACATGCATGTTTAAACTCAGGCAAGACCTTTCTGACAATGTTAACAAAATGTCAGGGACTAATTTAAAATAAAAACATAATTTCAGTCTTAATTATAGAATATCATAAACTCCTGTTGAAGGAGAGGACAAGAGAGTCTCCCCATTTAACTTACCCACTCAGGAAAGATCTGAGATAATACTCAAGCAAATAAACAGTCACAAAACCTCAAGCTCCCTGTTTATTAGCCCATCCTGAACATGCCAATAATTAGTCCTTCAGAAGGAAAATAAATTGCTATGTGTTATCTCTGGGATGCCTGATATCATATCTGACCTTCAGCATCATTACTGCAGACATGAAGGTCTTTCCTTAGAATAGAAAATGTAGGAAGGAGCTGGGTACATTCTGTCTGAAAGTTTTTTGCAGTCCAAGGACTTTGTTGTTTCACTTGGGTTTTTTTAAAATTTTTAACCACCACAAGTAAGGTATAACATAACATATCTTCTTGTTTTCCTGGGAAATAGCAGGAAAAGAAGAGAAACAATTATCTGTAATTACAAATCAAATATTACTGTAAATATCCCTTTGATGGTAAATCTGCATTAGCAACATGTTAAGTGCATATGAGGTCTTGACACTAGAGAATCAGAATAGAATATGGAGTTTACTCTTAAGGTTGTTCTTGTACCATTAACTCTGCCCCCTTATAGAAACCAAAGTACTGAAAACATATGCAGTCTTTGGATAGTAGAACCTGCACAAAGCAATTTAAAACTCCTGAATGTCAAATTAAATCTGCTAAATTCCTTCTCCTAAGATAGGAATATGTGCCTGCTTGTCCATCATAAGTGGAAACCTAGATTGACTTGGTGGAAGCCTATAGCATTGCAATGCATCTGAATTAACATTTTGAAAGCTCTTGAAAGTCTTTTTTGAAAGCTTTGAGCCTTTGCACACTGTGTTAATCATCTAAAATTTCCTTTAAAAACAATGAAGGAACTCAAGCAAGCTGGTGATAGCTGTAGGATTGCTGAGAGGGGATGGTGAATGAGGTAAGGCAAAAGGAGACATAAGATAGAAACAGGACTAGTAGTGCAAGGTCACATCTGCAGTCACAGCACTGCAAACACTGCGGGAGCATATGACTTTTTTTCTTCTTTGTCTTAAAACCCTCTCTTTATAGTGGAATTCAGAATGCAGAATCAATGAATGTCTCTTCTCATGAGTGCCAAAAGATATCAAATTGGGCTGACTTTGAATTAAGAATGGGATTTTACAGGAAAAGGGAGATAAGCTGCAATATATACTTTTTGGTTTTTACTCATTGAATTCTGTTGAATTCAAAAATCATCAACAACAAAAAGTTATTAGGGTTCTTAACCCAATTTTATTCAAAGTTCTCAGGATAATTTCTGAGACTGATTATAAAAAAAAATCAGCAAAATCTAAAGATTTTAATTAAAATGCTGAGCTACTGGAGCTAGGCAAAAGAGGAAGATAATTGAATTAATGCTGAAAATGATGTCATCTTGGGAGTTAAGAACAGAAGCAATTGAGTATGTGTTGTTTGGGACTGCTATGGAAAAAATTAGCATCTTGCTGGCTTTGAGTTATCAAATACTGGAATTCATGTGATGGGTGTATATCACAGCAAAACAAAGGGTTGTTTCAGTAAACTCTCATGTCACAATGTATACACCACACACCTGCTTTAAATCATCTAAATATTACTTTCTTCAAATTTTAGGTATCTCCATGTGCGAATTAGTCTCTCTTTGTCATAGCTCTGTGGTTCAGAGCCTGTTGCCAGCAAGAGCTTTTTCCTACTTTAGTGTCGCTACACTGGATTAACCCATCAAAGCAGAGAAAGAAAGGCAGCAGTTGAATGCATGCCTTCTTCTTTTCTCATAGGTGATATGAAGGACTTTGGAGCCAAAAGGGGGGAAAGTGCTGTTACAATATATTATGCTCAACCTGTTGAGTTCTTTGCAACAGGATGTTACTGAGACATGTCATGTGGCTAGGCTTTCAGAAGGGCCATGGAATTACGTGACCTCAGCTCTTTTTGAAACTGCTACGGAGGTGGTAAATAGAGTTTATAGATTAGAAGCAAATGGTGCCAGATTAAAATATGATTCATTAAAGAAATTAGCAGTTATGGTGTGATTTAGGCAATCTTCACCTTTTTAAATGAAAGTGCATGTCTTCAGTTCTCTCTGATCTTGATACAGTCTCAAACTGTGTATCATTAATTGTGACCTCAGCAGCTAATAGAATGAAACTATTTCCTTCCAGCATAAATGTAAATATTTTTGTAAATATGACCCAAATTATGTAAGCCCTAGTAAATAAGTGCCCAGAAAGGTCATCTTCAGCCACTTCACTGTCTTGCCTAGATAGCTGGTGCAAAGAAAGAAAATAGAGAGGGAAAATACAGCTTGAAAATTGGGAATTTTTCTTTCTCTCTTATGTGAATATTTTATTTTCTGCAAGCAACATGGTAAAATATTTTCATAATTTGATCAATTCACTCTAAAATTGATATCTATTCATATGAATTCAGCATGACTAGAAAGCTAGCAAAATCTGTTAAGGGCCAAAAGGGGGAGCCAGTTATAAAGTTCCATCAGCATGAAGCCATGACCTAGGGTTCTATACTTCAGGGATAAAAGTTTTCTTTGAAATATGCCTGTTCTCAGGCCAAGGTAGTATATTCCCATGGCTTCCTAGGTGAAATCAAACACAGGATTTCAGAATGCCCATGGTCATGATACTGCGTTCCCAGGCTGAGCACCATGTGTGTGTATAAATGTCCATGAATATGCTGAGAAGTAGATTCTTCCCCAGTGGAAGAAAAAGAACTTATAAAAATTGTTTTGGTGACACTCTGGTCACACCATGTTAAATGTCAATCTGAAGGGAGTCAGTGTGATAATCTCTGAACAATTATCTTTCATAGGTCTGAGATTCTTCATTCCCAAATGCCTCATCTTGGCAGAAGGTTTATCCACCCTTCCCAAAGAAAATTGCAGTAGATGAATTTGTGCTATAGAAAGGGTCAACCTGCTTGTTTGTCAAAGCTAATCCCAAAGGCAGATGAATCCACACGTTCAGGTACTCTGAAGGCCATTCAGTGACAGAGACCTGCCATTGTGTCTCCTGTGGCCTCTGGCACAAATGTGTTTCCAGAAGGTCAGAACCAAAATGCTCAGACTAGACTACTCGTGTCTGAGGATCATCTGCCTTCACAAGCTGCACCAAACTAATTAAATGAGCTTCACAATCTACTTAGTTAAATGGTCACAATTTCCCAAATCAGTGCCAAATGTAACTGATGCTTAAATTGAGTTAAACTAAATTGATAAAAAGCCTGCTGAAGTCTTTTCTATATACCAGCATTGGGTTGGTTTATTTTTCTAGTACAATCTGACATATTCACCCGTCTTCACTCTTCCCAGTGTGTTATACATTATAAAGGTGATTAAATTCCTCTTCTCTTGCTTTCTAGGAAGAAAATAGGAAAAAAAAAAAAAAAAACAAAACAACAAAACCCCTTTGTAATGGTACATCTGCATTTGTGCAAAAGATTTCTGCCAGCATAATTAATTTAGTTTAAAAAAGCTCACCTTTAACACTTACTGGATGCACTTCAACAGGGACAAAAAATGTATTTTCAAACCAAAATTGGAATATAAAGTAGAATACATGGAGAAACATCAACTTAACTAAAGAGTTTTTAATGAATGCATTTACCATGCAATTATAGTGGTTCACTTTTTATGTGTTAACCTGAGCCTCCCACTGATTCTCCAGATATGACATAGGGTGAGGTACTTGTAAAAGGAGGGAAACAAATAGCCCCTTTTGGTAAGCCTTTGAGAACCTCAAACAGTAGGCACTATGCAAGCTGTGTATGATTATTACTATTTTACTCATTCAACAGTAAGTTACACAACAAAATAGTAGAAGCGCCTTTGAAAATATACATTTCCCAATGAGCTGTAGGAAAAAGCTTAAATTACTTTTCTCAAAGAAAGTAGCTCACTGTGAAATCAGCTGTTCTGAGTATGAGCCAGCAGCCTCAGCAGTCTTCCTAGAGTTAAACCCCCCAGCACCTTTCTAAATTCACCCTCATTAAAAATGTTGATCATCCTGGTAGAAGTCCCTTAGGTATTTGCCAAGCAGTGCTGTTAATACAAAAAGGGAAAAAAAAAAAAAACAAACCACAAACAAAAAACAACCAAAAACAAAACCGACAGAAACCCCGACCATAAGAAAAGATCTCTTTTCATTGCAGTTACTTTGAAGAGAGGAGGGAGGTCACTCTTCATTATTTCAGTTACTAATCCCAGCAGGTTTATATCATTATCTGATGAGAATGTCCTTTTTCACTGTTTGAAGGCATAGTCAGGGATCAGTGTGACAGTTAACTTTCTATAGAGAAACCTGTGCTCTTGTGCTGGGATCATGGCAATAAGCCTGCCTCCTGCCCGTCACCAGTTCATGGCTGCAAGCCTTCCCCTTACCACTGCCACTGTAATGCTCACTCACTTTTGGAAGAGTGAAAAAGGAGTGCTTAAAACTTATTTTGTTCTAAAAAGTCCCACCAAAATGGCAGAAGCAGTCTGTAGTTGACGTGTTTGAGTGATCTTTGACAGACATGCTTAGTTTGCAAGTGAAAATGGAGCTGATGTTTGACCAGGAATTGTTTGGGGTTGCCAGCTTGGAAACATAAGATGGGGTCTCTCCTCGTTTCATCCCGTGGGGCCTGCACACATTCTGTGGGGAAATAGGGTTGTATGACCACCATAGCCTAGCTTGTGTAGTGCCATCACACCAAGGACTTTACATCCAGTGTGAGGAGCCACCTATCCATCTACAGGCAGGTGGACCAGCTGGAACTCCTTGCCCTCAGCAAAAAAGTGGCTTGCCTGTGATTCAGACCTGTGGCACCTCATTCAGCAGCATTTCCACCTCTGTCATGCCTTCCTTCTATATAAACCCCACATATTTCAGCCTGAAAATGTGTTCTTGCAGACACTTGTACAAGCCAGGCTGTTTGCATGGGAGCAGTTGGATGGAGTTGGGTGCTTGGTTCAATTTGCAGCACACACAGGAGAATAAAATCAAGATCACTTTACGTGTTGGTTTGTGAGGCTATTAAAAGCAGCAAGCAGTATCTTCACCTCTTCCTCCCATTTCAACAGATGCACCTTTGAATACATGCACAAAACATTTCTGTTGAAGAAATTGGTGCCACTCTTATGTAGCTGCAAGGATGCTCTCCATAGTTATCAGTAAGAAAATCTATGCAAACTTGTAAGACACAACTATGTATTTGTGACAAACAAGGTGTATGGAGAGGTTGCAGTGAGGTAAATTTCTTTTAGAATATTTCAGGATCACACTTGTTAACTTTGCTAAAAAAACTTGAATTAAAAAAACCTGGTTTCCTGTGAGGAGAGAATGCTTTCAGTAACATCACAGCTAATCCAGGTGGTGCCATCTTTTGTACCTGTTGAGTGTCAATTGCTGGATCACTTCAGATGTGGCAGGAATGATACACAACCTTGCAAATGATGATGCACAACACAAAACTTAGTATCTGAAATGTAAGGAGAGAGCAATAGCCTTTTCAGCTCTCCACAGGTGAGCTGGTGCTCCATAACTGATGCAGGGGACATGTGTTTCTCTATGCCAGCTTCCCCAAGAACATGCTGGGGCACATGAAGTACAGAGAAACATCCCAGTGGATTTGAGTATGAGGCAAAAAAGCATTCAGAGATGCATCCTGCCTAAATTCCACTTTGTCCATGTGGCTTATATATCCCCCTGCATGCCTCTTGGTCTCTGCAGAGACATCATGCTACAGGAAATGCTGGGTATAAGGCTATAGCTGAAATTTCATCTGGGGAGTGAGGAGAAACTAGGGTACTCTAAAGTCATGCCCAGAGTTGCTGAGCACTCCCTCAAGCCCTCAGAAGTTACTCACCTGACTTTTTACAGCCAGTACCTCAAGTACACCAGCAGTAAGTAGAAAGAGTTATTAACAAAAGATTGTTTTTATGTGTTGAGAGTACATGAACTTGCCTCAAAAAAACCCCCAAAGAAACGAATGTAAAACCACAATATTTCTAAAAGCAATTTTAAGGCTGGAATCCTTGCTGTGAAATAAGTTTTAAATAGATAATACAGGCAATATATTCTGTCCCGTAATGCCTCAGAAAAAAAAAAAATAATCAAAAATCAGCTGGTTTTACTCTGGTATTTTAGTTAAAGTAGTATTATGTGATAGTTAATGACTGGAAACTTTGGAGGGAAGTATGTCTATACCTGCAATTGGGCTAGACTGTATCTTTATTAGTAAAACATGCAGCCAAGCAGCAAGAGATATGTAGAGCAAAACAGATGCTGAGTGCCCAAGCTCAGCAGTTCTGGGAGCTGGGATTTATTACTCCAGTCTGCCTGTAATGTGGTCCTGTGGATTAGGCACACATGAGGAGTGCATTTTCCAGGTTTGCCTCACCTGCAGGGAGTCCCCAGGTGTGTGAGCTCCTTGCAAGTGCCATCCAAGGGGAGGGGGTGGAATTCCCTTTAAAAGAATAGAAGGAAGGTGGTGGAGGAGAGGTACCTTCTGTCTTACACTGACTCTAATCCCAACCCAGACATCGACTCCCCTGCTTAGATTGGATTTGTCATTTGCCTTTCCAACAGCATGGAACTTGAAGCATTTAATTCGTTTCCCTTATGGATGGAAGAAACTGGGAAATGCTTACTGAGTTCATAGGACTCAGGCGTATGAGAACTAAGCAGCTCCAGCCTGCTGTGCTGTAAGAGCTGCAGAAAGAAAAGACAAAAGAGAAGTTATCTCTTATTTATTCATTGCGAAATACAGCTGTAAATTGTGTTATGATTTTGTCGATATATGGTGCTTGCAAAGATTTCAAATAAGTAATGATCTGACCTCAGGGGCCTTATTGATTTTGTAATAATTTCAAAGAGAAGCTGCTCAGTTTACCGTTTGCCGACAAATTCTTTGCTCCCTAAGGAATTCCTATTGAATGTGTATTAAAGACAGGATAAAATAATTCCAAGGAAATGTAGAGAGAGGGCTTTGTGCATAGACTCTGCTCAGTGAATGGGTATTTAACCTCTGACCAGTGACAACGGGTCTCCTTTTGCTCTATTAGATCAACAGCAAGCTATTATAATTAAATATAAAAACTGTTTAGAGCCTCACCGAACATGTCCTGGGAATTGAAGCATATGGAAGGGATAGGGATAAAAAGACTTTCCATATGCTAATGACCCTTGATGTCTGAAATAAATTAGATCCATTAGAGTTTATGCTCAATAAAAGAAAGACTTTAAGCACTCCAAAGTTAGTGACTCGAGACCGATTTTGGCTTAGAAATTCAATCTGTCTGCTTATTAATTCTTAGTAAGGCTCTGGAGGAGACAGGGGATGCAAAATCATAATTCTGTGCGGTATCAGAATTTTAAAGTGCCATCAGTTTCTTTTCCTTTTTTTTTTTTTTTTTAATTAAACTATTTTTCATGCTTCACTTTTTTGTTTCTCTCATTTGATTTTGTTCCCATTTTTGTTTAATTTCTTTCTTTTTAAGGTTTCATTTATCCTATTTCAACTGAACAGAGAACCCAGAATGAATATGGATTTTCTTGTAAGTTTACTGTTTGATTTTATGTTTCTGGATGCTAATTTGATGCTGTTCCTTTACTGTTAGGCCAGCTCTGTGTGACTAGGCAAAGAGGGGCATATTGGGCAGAGTTGGTGACATGCTCCCTGCTTGACAGCAGTCACAGTGTTTGCTGTATGCAAGATGACAGGGAATGACAAAGGCCCTTATGCACGAGGGAAATGGGAGAAGATGCTGCCTCAGAGACTGAAACTGGAGAGAATGAACCATCTTCTTATTAAAATGTCCTTAGCAAATGGAAGAAATGTGGTGAAAGGGTAACTTTTATTTGAGCTAGAACTCAGAGATCTGCTTCTGGAACTGCTGGGTTAAAAATGGGATGTTTCAGAGTTGGTAAATTGAAGGTCTGATAGCCAGGAGCTTACGGAGATTGATCAGTCCCTTTCTACATCTACCGTCTCTCACCTCTTCAGCTGGAGGGCAGCTTGGCTTAAATGGCTAAGAGAAATAAAATAAAAGTGATTTCACACGTTTCAAACTAGCTAAAATGGGATACTAAAAAGTCTGATTTGTTTTTGCACTTCCTTTTTTCATTAGGCTGTTTCTAAAACTGGGGTTCTTCTCTGTATAGAAACACATGAAATTTTGATCACATATTCAGACCTTTTGGGAAAAAAAATGTCTGGTGGATAATGATGCTAGAGATTAGCTTGGAATTGGTGCTGAAGATACGGTATAAGCAGCTAGTAGAAATATCATAGCCATTTTCTCATAAGACAGCTCTAATAAATCTGGGTTCCTTTTGGTAAATTGCCACATCTTTTCTTGTACTTGCTTCAGCTTTTATCCAAATCTATATGTGTTAATGCCAGTGATGAGAATTCAGTGTTTGATTCTCTGCTTTACTAGTTTTTTTTTAAAGGCAAATGGATGGATGTAACGGCTTGACACATTACAGTTAGAAAAACAAGCTGAAAGATATATCCTGATATTCCAGATATTGCATTGAAAAAGGAAATTTTGGGTTCTTTTGTTTTTTAAAAGTAAAAAATAAGGCTTCTGAAGTTTAAAAACTCACAACATGATTTTTGTTATCAGATGAACTTTTAAATAGCAGTATTATGACACTACGTCACTAAGACATACAATCTTATTTCATAGGGTGCATTTGGTTCATAAGACTAAGTCTATAACGTGTTAAGCTTCGTAGTTCGCGATCTGAGTACTAGATAGATGAATGAGTAGATAGGGAAAGAGAACACAAGTTAGAGAGAAATCAAAGATTGTTTTCCATCAAAAGGTTGTACACCTGTTATATGGTGTTGGAAATGGATTTTAAACTAGCCTATAAAAAAGGTAGTAAATATCTGCAGGGAACAAGCATAATAAGGATGTGTTTTCTTGAAAGTCCCTGTAAATGGCACATTTCTTCAAGGTGCCTGGCCTCTCTCCCTCTAGCTGCTCCTGACTCGGATGATGTTGCTCTCTACGTTGGGATCGTCATAGCCGTGATTGTGTGCCTGGCTATTTCCGTGGCCGTAGCCCTGTTCGTCTATCGCAAGAACCACCGTGACTTTGAGTCAGATATTATTGACTCCTCAGCGCTTAATGGAGGATTTCAGCCTGTTAACATCAAGGCTGCAAGGCAAGGTTAGTTTTCATTTCACTCCATTTTGACCATTTCAGAGAGATATTATAAGTGGCATAGTCTCTTGGACTTCATGAATGATACTCACTGGATGCTTGTTGACACTTGATAAAAGGGGCAAAGGTCATGGCCATTTGTCTTTGATAGTCAAGTGTTCAAAACTGATGTTGGCATTTTTCAGATGTGTTCAAGAATATAAAGAAGTGGTATTTAACTTCTGAAGAAAGAATGTGAATGTGAGAGTGAAACACAGAAACATTTATGGAAATACAGGTCCAACTCAAATTTAAATCAAAGACAGAGTTCTGACAGAAACAATGGAGTGATAAGACAGTGATTTTATCACATTTTCCTCCCCTTTGTTTCACTAATAGCCTTTTTTCCTGTGCCTTGTCTCCACAGGTATAAATAGTAGCTTGAGAAGTACTGTGCTTTCTTCAATAGACAGTGTAGAAGAAGTTGAGGTAGAACATTATTTAATAATCAGCATTTTTATCATGGGTGCATAACACCTTGATTATTTCCACACTTCACTGTCCAGAAAAAAAACACTATAAAGGTAGCGCTGCCTTTTTCAAGACCCATATGTAGGCTGAAGAGTTCTTCTTTTTTCCCAGTATCTGCACCAGAAGAATAAATCAGAAAGAGTTAAGATGAGAGAGAGTTGGCATGTGGAAGATTAGCAGAAGTGTAGTTTTCTTTGCTGGAGAAACTTTTAAAACAAATCTCAAAAAAGCATGATGCAGGTACTAATCCCCCACTGCAGGGAGTCATGGGCATGATAGCTTCGTAGGCTTGTTGTGTCTTTTATTTCAGGAATGCTGTCATTAGGCCAGTTAGGTAAAATGTTCCATACCATTTGGGAAGGGGCTATTAGTTAAAACTGGATCTACTGAGTGAGGAAATCGTCTTGCCCTGAAGCTACGCATGTCATATTTGAAATCTGAGTGCACCCTGGAAAAATAATCCCAGTGGAAAATCTTCATAGCAGAAAAATGCTGTAATTTTGTATGACAATTGGATGGCATAGCAGCTGGGGTGATACGAGCCCTAGGAGTTTGCTGCAGATATGCATGGAAATGGAAATGAATGTCAGGGACTTTGAGTATCTGAACCTTTGGAATGAAAGGCAAAATGCAGAATGCAAACCCAGATTGTTGCTCAGAACAAAGTCATCACAATAGAGAAGTAATATGGTTCTTCCCTCTCATCTCCTTTGCAGACCTCCTGGCAGTGCCACCAGACCTCACTTCTGCTGCAGCCATGTACAGAGGTCCTGTTTATGCCTTGCATGATGTCTCTGATAAAATCCCAATGACCAATTCTCCAATCCTGGACCCGCTCCCCAACTTAAAGATCAAGGTTTATAACACCTCTGGTGCAGTCACTCCCCAGGATGACCTCTCTGACTTCTCCTCCAAGCTGTCCCCACAGATTACACAGTCTCTTCTGGAGAATGAGACCCTGAACATGAAGAACCAGAGCCTTGCTCGGCAAACTGATCCATCGTGCACCGTGTTTGGGACCTTCAACTCCTTAGGAGGACACTTAGTAATTCCCAATTCAGGTAAGCTAGTCATGGTGGTGTAACGGTGTGGTTGTTTTGTGGGTTTAAGTGGAGTTAGTGTGCTCTTATATGTGGGAAAAAAGTCCATACCTGGGACTCTGCCTTTTTTTTTGAACAAAACAAACAGTTCTTTTTTCCCCGTCATTCATATCTACCAAAGGACTCAAATATTTTCTCTCTGAGGTCCTGGCCACCTTTTAAATGCTGTAGGCTTGAGAAAGAGTGGCTGGAAAGCTGCCTAGTGGAAAAGAACCTGGGGGTGCTGGTCGACAGCCAGCTGAATATGAGCCAGTGTGTGCCCAGTGGCATCCTGGCCTCTATCAGGAATAGAGTGGCCAGCAGGGCTAGAGAGCTGATCATTTCTTTGTACCACAAAAACCACAGCTCAAATACTGTGTTCTATTTTGGGCCACTCACCACAAGAGCACAAGTCTTAGGAGTAGCAGCTGAGGGAGCTGGGTTTTTTTAGCCTGGGAAAAAAGAGGCTGAGAAAGGATCCTGTTGCTCTCTACAGCCACCTGAATGGAGACTGTAACAAGGTGGGGTCAGTCTCTTCTCCCAAGTAACACTTGGGGACATGATCTAGTTGTGAACATGGTGGTGCTAGGTTAATGGTTGGACTCGATGGTCTTTGAGATCTTTTCCAACCTAAATCAGTCTGTGATTCTAAACAGAATATTGCTGGGCTCTTAGCCACTCTCTGAGACATTCAAGACTTCAGACCTTCACTGTAAGAAGTGCAATTCAGCATCACTTTTTCCTTTCATGTGGTCCTAGAAAAGGGACTTCAATACACTAAGCCTCTATTTTGTCATCACACGTAAAAGAGGACAAATTAATTTAAAAGCAAATCTGTTGTTCTACTTCCAATTCATTGCATACTATGTGTAATTGATAGCAGAATATATTTCTGGAAGGCTTTTTACCTGCACACATTATATACTCAAGGAAAATAAGACCCAAGAGAGTCTTTTCCTTATTTCTCTCCTTCTTATATATACTGTTGACTACCATTATAACTAGGAAACAGAGGGACTGAGCATTTAGGGCCTGTGAATATAATTGCAAAGCACTGCTCAGTCTTTCTCATATGGCACAAAGCCACGTTTCCAGTCCCCTTCAGGCCACCTTGGCACCAGAAAGCAGTTTCAGAGCATCCAAGGAGCTCTTGGGCAGCTTTGGGAGAGCTCAGCTCTTGCAGACAGATTTTTTACCAGAGCCATACAGCTGTTTGGCTGCTAAATGAAGTGTTGATGTTCAAAGGAAGTTCAGGACCTAGATGTTCTAGTGGGTGTAGTATGATACTGTAGAACAGCATTAAAATCTAAAGTGTGCATGAATCAAATACATAAAATGTTGGATGAGGGGATATGCAGGCTGCACAGCAGTCAGGAATACACCTGCCTGATTTCTCTGGAACTCTGAATTGGGGTAGGACCACAGCACATGTGATAGGACCACAGCACAGGTGAGACCACAGCTCACAACTTAGCCATTTTACAGCAAGTGCCCTGACCAAGGAGACAGTGCCTACCCTTGTCTCCTGCTCCTTTGCTTAATCATTTCTTATTTGTTGGTGTTATGGAGAAAGCAAAATGCCTAGGTGGCCCAGGACCTAGGTGGTTTGGACCTTCCAGGATGCAGTCCCACACTGCCCATGAAGCAGCCAAAAGTGGTTGGAGCCATAACCCTCCTCTCTGAGCTACTGTGGAACAGGAGGAAAAAATATCTGTTAAGTTTAAGTGAAAGCTGAACTCTACTTCAATAAATCTGGTGCCGACTGCTGAGCAACGTTGACAATTTGTGCTATACAGTCTTGGATTTCACATTTTTCTAAGTAGCAGCTGAAGGGAGATATTAATACTCAGGTTTCTTATGCCATGGTGCTGCACATTATCAGCAGAGTCTATTGGCCACATTTAATTCACGTATATTAACATCAGTTTGTAAAGAAAAAAATTTCAATGCTGTAATCTCTTCAAAATGATTAAAGTGATGATTTTGTAAAATAAAACAATCCATCTACTGCTACCATGAATGACTCTGTGCTGCTTCTAGATGTACATATATCCTCCTTGGGATTTGATCAAAGCCCTTCATTTGCACTATGCCTGCCCTACATATATAACTATGTATAACTATAAACATGCACAGATTAGATTGTAAGAGGCCTGTAAACAAACAAGTGCCAGAAGGCATTTGTGAAAAATGTTTTCCTAGCTAATCCCTCCCCTTCAAAACCAGGTGTGGGACTGAGCACCTGTGCACAAGCATGTGGGAGATCTCCAG
Source organism: Xenops minutus (assembly GCA_035221455.1). Classification (NCBI taxonomy): domain Eukaryota; kingdom Metazoa; phylum Chordata; class Aves; order Passeriformes; family Furnariidae; genus Xenops; species Xenops minutus. The sequence continues at coordinate 21,952,756 of JAWWEE010000122.1, read as the reverse complement.
TGTAACCAAACCATGTATGCTAAAGAAAAGAGACAGGGTGTCTATAAAGTCTCTCCTGTGTAGACACATATATGTAAATAATCTGCCTGTAGATTTGTTTTCAGCTATATAGTAATAACTGTATTAGAATCCTTGCCACTGATTTCCAGCAAATCCGCACCTGCAAAGACAGCTGACTGAGATGTGTCCAGCAGAGTGAAATAGCTTGTTCGTGGGCCGTGTTTGTTGTGTAGCAACAAGACATTTCTGAAATGACAGTAGCATAAGAGCTGTTGTTTTTTAATCAAGTATGCAGCAAATCATTACTGAAAAGGGCACAGAGCATATTTGCCCACATTTTTTTCAAGCTTGGATACTGCAGTTTTGAGCCACTTTAGAGGACGAGGCACATTCAGAATATCAGGAAGTCCCATTTTGTCTTTATGGAAGTCTAGGAGCTGAGCACAGTAAAAGACATGATGCCAAGCAGCAGGAGCCATCTTTCAGGAATCAACTAGTTCTTGTTGCTTCCTGGGACAGTGCTCAATTGCTCTCCTTTCCTGATTTTAATTAAGTAAGAATTGCCTAGGGAGAGATGTCCCATTACAGCTGTTGGAAATTTTAGTCAGAGTTGTTTGTATTTCCATCATTTTACAAGGTAAGCAACAGCGTAACCATCTGTCTGCTCTTTAAATAAAATAAAAGGGAAGAAAATCCTCTTCTCCACTCCTATATTTCCACGCCAATGCAAAAGAGGAGTGAAAACAGCCAGCTGGATGCTGGAGACACCAGGGTTACAGTAAATGCTTTTTCTCCTGAGTTGCTGAGGTCATTTAGAGTCTGCTGGTGAGGCTGGCTGAAAATCTGGCATTGTTGTCTTCACCTTCTGCCTCTCCTGTTCTCCTCTTCACAGATCCACTTGTCGCTTTTTTCTCCATTTTATCTTTTGTGTCTCTTCTGTTGTGCAGGAGTAAGCTTGCTGATCCCAGCAGGGGCCGTTCCACAAGGGAGAGTCTATGAAATGTATCTGACAGTTCACAGGAAGGAGAACATGAGGTAAAAGACTGCCTTTATTTCCTTTTGCATTGTTGGAGGGGGAAACGTAGTAACTAAAGACCTGTGGTAATATGCTTATGCAAAGCCTACTGCATTGAAGCTGTTTGCTGACTTGGGGTTAAACACAAGCAAAGCTAAGGGTAAACTTTGCCACAAAACATGCTCAGACTTTTGCTTTTTTAACCAAGAGCTGCACTCTGCAGCAAGCCCTCAGGCTGGGGGGATGCTGAATCACAGAGGAGAGGAAAATGTGCCAGCACGAGTTTGGTGCAGCAGAGAAGGGTGAGGTAACCTCTTGATAAAGACCAGTGCTGCAAAGGAGAAGAAAGTGGAGGAGCAAGATGACAAATCAGTTCAGCAGAGGGGACAGGTGCCTGAACACCTGACTTGGAGAATCTCCTCTCCTATTAGAGTGATGGTGAATTTTTCTTTTACCCTTCAAGGGCTTAGCTAGTCCATGCAGTGAAGGGTTGGAGCCAAAGCTTTTGGAGTCCTCCACCTCCTTGCTGCTTAGCTCAAGGCACCGCACACCGAGTGCCACCCAGAGCTGACACTGGGATGATCCCTGTTGTTGTCACCTGTTACCTGCATATGTGGCCAGTTCATACTCTAGCTTGTAATGTCTACTGTGTGACTTGGCAGCCTTGACATAAGAAAAAAATAAAGTTTAAAAAAGAGACCAAGATACCATTTGAAGCCATCAAGATGGACTCGTGCACAAAGGCTGAATGGCAAATGTGAAACTAAGGCAGTCATTACACGGTACTTTGCGTCTTTCTCCTCCTCATAGCTAGATATGCTTTTGGCTCAGCCTCTTAATAGCTTTTATTATGTGCTAAGCCACAGCTGTTTATACGCTGTGTGATATTGAACACTATTCTTTAGCTTGGTAGTCTTTCACTCAAGCTAAAATAATCTGCTTAAAGAAAAATTAAGCAATCCTCCCACCCACCCTTTTGCATACATTATTCATTGCCTGCTCTTTGAAAATAGCTAATTGCAGCTAGAGAAAAAATGTTTCTGTTCATAGCTAGTATTGATTCTATTCCTATTACTTTTGGCTGTGTTTTAAAGACATTTACAAACAGTCTTGAAAAAAGACACATTCCTGAAGAAGGGAAAAAATTAAACTCAGATGGCATCTCCTGTTATTCAACTTGCCTCTAAATGTCCCATTTAAAAATAACTAATTCTTAACAACAACAACAACAACAACAAAAATAAATTCATTCCTAGAAAGAGCTATATGTTCAATTATTTTCTTTCCAGCCAGCTATGGAGGGAATCCCTGTTTCCTTATTTATGCAGCTGTGGACAGCTAATGTTACATGCTAGTCTAATTTATTTTCTTCAAGAACCATAAAGCCTTCTTACATGCTTTGTACTAGCTGTTACTCAGCAAGTCACACAGGGGATAGAAGGATAGGTTAACCTGTATTGGGAAAAGCAAGGTTGGAGAGGTTCTGCCTGCCAAAGTGAGCAAGTATGCCAAAGTACACCTGTAGAAGTGAACAAAAATGTGTGAATCCTTGCTTACAGTGAAGATTTTAGGAATAATTTCTTTCCCTAGAAGAGCAGAGCAGAGAGCAGGCTGCCTTGGCCATGGAGCAGCAGGGTCATCATATTGTGGTAGTAATCACTTTCTGGGTGCACAGACTCCAGCTATTTATTTGATTTGTGGCAGTTTTTTAGCTGCCCACAGGCATACCAGACTTTTCATGTTTTTGGAAATCCTTTTTTTTCTAGAACGTTTAACATGGAGCTCATCAAGTGTTGCCTAGGTCGCTCAGAACTGGATATTCACTAAAAAGGCCTTAAACACCACAGAACTGTAACATCTTCCCCTGTGACCTGCTCCTTTTTCCCAGGTGCCAAGGAGCAGAAAGGGGTGGGTGGCACCCAGCTGTATCAGTTTCCTTCTGCAGGGCCTATTACTAAACCCTTCACTTGATGTAGCAGAGCTGTAGCTCAGTCAAAGCTTTTTCTGACTCCAAGGACCACAGATGTTGCTTCATATAATTAGAGTCATATGGGTACCACAAGCTACAATGTGGCATAATTATTTTTTAAATCTGCTACTGCACTCTCACAGGAGTCTAGCAGAGAGTGACAGTAAGGACTAGCTTCAGACACTTGCTTTTGTGGCCAAGTGGTAACTGCAGTGTGTTCAACAAACCCTGTGAGACCCTATATTTACTTTCATGAGCACTGCGTAAATGTGTACAGTTTGAAAAGTCCTGTTATGTGTTGATGTAGTTTTGAAGGGGACATATAGGAAATTATAAAATGGGTGTTATCGTCAGAAATGGAGAAAGGGTCTTGTTCTTGACATTGTAACTACCCCTGTGGTCTCCATAGCACTACTCTAATAGAACCAGTGCAGCAACAGAGAGGTTCACTACCACAGCTCACATATCTCCAGCAACTTAAGATTTAGCTCACACAACTACTTCTGAACAGACAAGCTGAAAGAGAAAATCTGTTATCTCTCAGACTCCTGCCAATTCTCCCTTTTCTTTTCCTTCCTTTGTTTTCTTAATACATTTCCCCAGTTAGTCTCTGAAAGCTGTAGTATAGAAATTTGAGAGACTTCACAACCAAGTAATATCATTCTATGTGTTGCCTTGCAGATAGGTTAGGAGAGCTTTCTGAGACACTCTATTTGTTCCATTTCATATTCATCAAAGCATGTGAGAGCAGAAGAGTCACTGTAAAAGCGTTATGCTTCTGCAGTAAATTGGGGTTCTGGTAGCTTGCAGTAAACACCATTTGGAGGCAGTTGTTTACATGTGTTTGCTTACTTGTGGCACAGTGGGCTTTCTCTTTTACTCCAGGAGGCTGTTATTCCTGCTTCTCTCCTGCAAGCTCACCCTCATTCTCACTGTTATTTGAGGCAGGATGGATGGCAGGTATCTACTGGGCTCTGATCCCCAGCTGGCATGTTGACCTCATGAAAAGGTCCATGTGTTTATGAAGTGGCTACAGTGGGGAAAAGGATATCTATTTATATATGGGTGTGTGTTTGTACATGTATGTGTATGTATATATGTGTGTTTAGACATATAGATATAGATAGAGACAAATAGATACATAACTTAAAAAATCGCACGCCCATGATAATATTTCACAGCTATCAGACTGTTTCTGTCTTGTAGGTCAGTGACTTTTTCAGTGGTGATCAGATGCTCTCTTCCTTAATCTGGGACGTGTCACCAACTTTAGGATTTGCAAGAAGGGGTCCCTTCTTGAGCTGTGGTTTCATCTATGAAATAAGCACATTGTGTTGACCAGTACCTGGTAAGAGCCTGTTCCCGTGAACATCTCTGAGAGCCTAGGTCTTACGTGACTGAGGATTAAATAGCATGAGTGTAAACCTCCAATCTCCAGGATTTTCTTTACTGCCTCAGGTTAAAAAACAAATTTAGCTGTGAGCTAAATTAGTGGAGCTGTGTGCTTCCTTCAGAAACATCTGGCAGTGGTCAGTGTTAGATGGGATCTGGGTCTTGATGGACCACTGGTTTTATCTTGTATGACAGTTCCCATGTTCTGTGTGAACCCCTGTTGAGCTCACACAGCTTTAGGTGGAGCTGCTCTTGCATACTCTAATCAGAGGCAAGAACTGCACTAGACAGATACAGCACTGTGAAGGACACTTCTGCATAATCCATCACTCAGGAGGTGTTGCAAATGAGAGTGCATGTTGCTGTGCCCACAGAATGTGACAAACCTGAAGAACAGAGCAAGCAGCACTCCTGAAGATCTTGATGGAAGACACACATAAATGTGCAAATTCCAAATTAGCCAGCTTAAAAGAAGAAAGGGTCAGGTGAGCCTTGCCAGGATTTTTATCAATGGCTTCATAGCATATGCATAGACTTTATACTAAAGTCAAGCAGCAGATCAATGAATTTGACCCAAGAAGTGATGTTGCCATTTTCACCAGTAAACTTTAAGCTTAGTAATGTAAAATAAAAGAAATTGAAGTCTTCCACATCTCATTTCTCCACCTTTCTTCTGTATCTCAGTTGCATAAACAAAATTACTTTGCAACTCCGGAATACAATTTTATGAAGTGTGAGTCACAATAATAGAACAATTCAATGTAAAAAAGAGCAGTGCATGAGCAAAACAGGAGGGCAAACTTTTCAGATTATTTTCCTTCTAAAGACAGGCTGGAAAAAGAACCAGGGTCAGTTAAGAATATTAACTTTGAAACTTAGGAAAGAACACATTAAAAAATAAACCCCCAGCAATGAAAGGAGAAATAAAATATCTTCCCTCTAATTTTTGGCTAAGCTGTGTAGAAGGGTGCCATCTGTTACTGCAAGATAGCCATTCCTCTCTCCTTGCACCGTCCTGTGCTTCGTGAGCTGCTGTGATCGCCTGTAGCATTTACAGACGGTGGCAGGGAGTACAGTGTAGTCCCACCGAGCAGCAGAGATTTATCTAGTTGTGCTTACATCTGCTGTCTGACAGCTACCTTAATGAATATGGTCTGGCTTATTACAGGGAGATGGTTTTGAATGTGTAATCCCATTAAAAACACAAATTTGATTGTGAAAGGGCCAGATATAGTGAAGAAAAGTTTGTTTGCTTTTAAATGTAAGCTAACTGTTCCTGATAAGCTGTGAGGGGTGGGAAAACATCTAAAAATATCTGAAGACCCTCCAGTTACTCTTAGTGCTCTTTAATAGAAATACTAAGCAGTGAATTGAATGTTAGTCTCAGGTCTTTGTAAAACAAAAACATCTCTTTGTCATACAGCTTATGTCATGGTCATAGTCCATGTCCTTGGAGTCATATAACTGAAAGCCCAATTTCCTCTAAGTTGTCCCAAGACTGCTGCAAGCCTAAAGTGAAGCACATGTGGATGGGGTTTTGGGAAGTTTGGGTTTGTAGTTCTTTTTTTGGGATAACAGCCTAAAAGTAGGTTCTGGCCCACAGTTTTGAAGTTGTCTCTTTATAGATCTTTCTGGTTTAGAGGAGCTAACCCCTTGCTCTATATGCTCCCCTGTGTCTCTGCCTGTGCTGGATCTCCTGCGATCTGTAGCATGTAAACCACAACACTGTATCACAACAGGCACTCCTCTTGGCTGGGATCCTGGCTTTGCTGTTGCTACATCACCTGCTTCAGGAAAAGAAAGAAAATTGCCCATAATAAGTGACTACATGACAACTTGTCTTCAAGGGAATTTGTTGCTTACTAATTCCATCAATTAGTGTTGGGTTTATGCTTTGAAGCAGAAAGATTAATATCTCTTGTATAATATATCTTGTCTACTGCATCTGTTTCTCTTCTCATTAGCTATAGTAAAGCATAATCCCTTTGTTTTAAAATGTAAATTAAAAACAATGAGAAGTAAGAAAAGATTTGTCAAGAGATTTTTGTTTCTTTTTCCTGTCAGTTGTCATAGAGCACCTCTTTGCTCTAAATGCCATTGGGTGGTTTAGCCTCATTCCCCTGAGTTTCAGGTGTTTATTTCTGAGATCTCATTGCAGTCCCTGAACACCCTGCTACCTGCAGTCATGTTAGAGTTGAATAGGAAAGGGAATATCACTGTGGTGTGCTCTGACATGCCGTGTCTCTTACTGCACCAGAAATCAGATTTGCTTTTTGCCACCGCATCACATTACAAGTTGATACCTGCTGTGTTGCAGCAAGTTCACCTGAAATATTTTTCAATTTATTGCTTTCTTTTCTACTAAATAACTCTTTGCAATTTGTTTTGCTCCAGCATGAGTTACTGTACAATTAATATGGTTTTATTTCCTTCTCATATTTTTACCCTCTTTGAAACTTTTGCCTTATTTTCTGGCTCCCAATACTATATGCAACGATTCCTTATTAATTGTTACATGTAAATTTAATGATTGTATTGCTATTTGCATTCTTTTCCACTTTGTGAGTAGAAATTCTGGTCTTGTAGTCAAAGAGAGGTTTAGCATGGACTTCAATAGAACCAGGATTTCATCTCAAGGGTGACACTGACCCATTTCACACCACCTGAGAACTTCTCTGCAACTCATTATATATCGGTTTTTAAAGGTTTGTCTGCATGAGGTGGATGATGGAGAGTCACTAGGACCAGCAGGTGTTCAGTGATTTTGTCATGCTAATCTCTGATGTGTGCCTGGTTGGGAATTTGGGACTGCAAAGTCAAGCATCCCCACAACTGGCCCATTTTTCTGCTCTTCACTGATCAGAATGTCCTCCATCATAAATACCCAGGTCAGGACCACACATATCTCATCCAATAGATCTTATAACTCTGTTGGCAAAGATGCTGTTTACCAACTTGGGGAAAATGATTAAGCCTTGATATTTTTTGCATGTCCTTGTTATTCTTGTATACACCTGCCATCTCAGTTGCTCAATGTGCAGTCTGCAACAAATCCCAACTTGGTGCTGTGCGTAATTTTTTTATAGTTTTCCTAATCGGATATAAAATGTTGCAGCAGAGAATCATGCCCTTTGTCAAAGTCCTAAAATTTGACAGTTAAGAAAATTTTGTCATGGAGCAGTGACTAAACTTTACTTGGAGACAACTTTAGACTGTATGATTTATCAGTACCATATTATTTTTTAATGACCTTCTGGGTTTTTTTAACTTCATGCATCAATGGTTGTTGATTTTAACTCATTTTTCACCTAAAAGGCGCTGTATTAATTTTTTTGTTGTTGTTGTTCTTTATGGCAATGATGATATATTCACCCCTATATTCTTTTGACTGCTGGGTTTATAATTCATTCAAAGAAACCTATGATAACTTACATTATTTTTTCCCTTCCTTCTTCATGGGTCAGTACTTTTATATGAAATTAGGTTAACCAGAAGATTAAGTCTCTAGCTGGTCATATCTGTAGCTTTCCAGACAAATATTGTAATTTTGAAAGATCTTTCCTGTAAGACACTATGTTTTGGTTTTTTTTTAATTTCTTGAATTAGACTATAGAAGTGTGTTTAAATATCCATTAATGCCCAAGGTCGATGACCATTAAAAACCACCACCACAATGTCAGTGTTTTCAAGCTTCTTGTTGCTTCTTACAAGAAAAATAACAAAGTAAATAAGTTGGAAAAAATAGGAGTGTTTTAGTGAAAACTGTCCAATGATTTATTCAGTCTGGTCTTGAAAGAGAGTTATACCTCATCTTCTTAATCTGAATGCTGAGATTCCCTGTGGTATGCAAAATGAGCTGGCCTATCTGCTAGTGTTTAATTTATTTTGTGTACTGTTTGTTAGGCTAAAATAGCTGGTATAATACACAATAGCTGTCCAGATTGTTATACGTTACATCTTTTTTAGAAATGCATCTATATCACAGCTGTTTGTTTCCAGTTCATGGATTTTCAGAAACAATTGTTAAGTCATTTAGTAAACTCATCAGCTAATTTTCACAGATGCATATCATCTGGATTTACTGATTTGCATAGATTTAAATTTTCCATGCCAGACCCTTTTTTTCCTCTCAGATGTCATAAAAACCTCCCACAACATTTGTAGCAACAAGGGATAGTTTTCAAAGGTGCCTTCATCCCATTTTGAAAAAGGATTTCTCAAAAGTTTGTCCTCTGTTTTCTGTGAGATTAATGGGATAGGCAGGGAGAATTAAGGAGGACTAAATTAGATTATGCCTCTGGGTGTAGATTTGCAATAGCCATAACAGGTACAATAAATTGTATGCCAAAATAACTTCTGTCCTGATTTGGCCTCTTCGAAAATGTTATCTGAGATTACAGCTACATTTTTTTGCTCTTTCGTTTGCTAAAGACAAAGGCTTGCAGAAATAAACAGTAATATTGCCTCCACTAGTTTCACTAAGACCAATACAGATGTATTTGCATTTGTAAATGTGGCAAGGGATTGAACCCTTAGCCGAGAAGAGGATGTGAGATCCCGTGGGCAGGTCTGGAGTTTAAGCGCAGATCACATTGAACGCTTTTAATCTCCCGCTTGCTGGTTTCTGGATCATGAACTTGTCCTCTGTTATTTCAAGAGGCAGTTGATGAGGCACATTCAGCTGTATTTGTCATACACCAGATGTCGGGATAGTTAAAGTCACTCATGCTTCCTCTTGTTTTAAGCCCCTCAGCAATTGGTCTGAGATGGTTTGCACATGGACATGTGTGTGCACACACACGGACACACTCCATCATTTGAAAATGACAGTGTACACTGTGTATCCTAAATATTAGTATGATTTCCCGTAACACCCATTCCCAGTGACTGGCAGCAAGCACACTGTGTTTGTAACTGAACAGTTCTGGGTAATCACTAGAAATCATGGGCTTTGCCAGTGTGTTTTCCCCTCCGCACTATTCCTTACCATCTTTCTTCCTCAGTGCCAGTGGTGCCTGCAGGCATATTTACAATAGCCATTCTAGTACATCTGAATGCCCTTTAAGTAAAATGGAGTATCAGTGGGTTTGATGATGACTTGGAACTCAAACTGCACATCTCAGATGTGCCATATACCACTTTGGAGGTTTCAGACATGCTTATTAGTTCATATTTTTCCTCTGTTCTTGATTTTTCTCTGTCCTGACAGTAAATAATTCTCACATGTGGTGCTTACAAGAGCCACCATTCATTTTTGTGTGTTGCTGAACAACTGCCAAATGCAGTAGTGGCCACATTCTGGCAGTGGGTGAAATGAAACTTCTGCATGCCATCTGCAAGGATCCTTCAGAGTGGAGGGTGCTCAGCAAATGTGGTCAGTAATCCACTGACACCTAAACATACATTTTGACCAATGAGTGATATTCGGGGGGGGAAAAAAAAAAAAACACAAACCAAAGAAAATATATTTAGGTTTGAAAAAAATAAAGGAAAACTAACCCTATTGTGCTTGCACAATCTTTTATTTTAAGAGAAGCATTTTTTATTTGTACATATCCGAATGAGCCTTTTTGTCTTTTTCAACTCAATTAATGTATCCATCTTTCTGTCTCTTCATCAGGCCACCTGTAGAAGACAGTCAAACCCTGCTGACACCAGTGGTGAGCTGTGGCCCCCTAGGAGCCCTGCTGACCCGTCCTGTCATTTTAACCATGCACCACTGCGCAGAACCAAACACAGAGGACTGGCAGATCCAACTGAAGCACCAAGCTGCCCAGGGACCGTGGGAGGTGAGGCTCTGGAAATGCAGCCTGCGTGCTGACTGAGTAAAGGGCTCTCTGCTAGTCACTCACTTGCCTTTCTGAACCTGGATGCCTGTATTTAGGGTTTTCCACATGAGATACATGGCTAATACAGGCAGGAGTGCCCTTCAATACTAGGTCTCTAAGCTGCTCAGTGCCCATGCAGAGGTGCTGTCTTGACGCAGTTTGGCTCCTCCTATTTCTCACTGTTTTCCATGAAATAGCCTTCATCACAGGATTTTGGCACTTAAGCTACTGATTGTGGCAGGATATTGTGCCAAAGTCACAGGGTCAGAAGAAAAAGCCAAAATAAAAAGCAGTGCCTGAAAATAATTTCTCTCTTGAGAGAACATCTTCTCTCTAGAAATAAGAATGGATTTTTACAGGATAGTTTTCACTCTCCTGGTTTTTAGTCTGCTTTCAAGAAAGTGAAAGTAAGGCTGAAAATTATCTCCTTCAGCACCAAGACATCATCCAGATAAATAAAATGTACAGGCCTTATCTGTCTTTTCTTTTTCCCCCTTAAGATGTTGGTGGAGATCACTTTGATTCAGTTCATGCAGCCAGGATTGAACTCTGCACCCGGAAAATGCAGGGGATCAGAGCAAGCATTGTTGGGTAGTGCAGGCTTAGTGGGAACCTGATACGGTTCCTTGCCAGCAGTACAGCAGCAGAATGTCCCAAGGCAGTGCGGCAAAAGGATCTTCCCACCATAGCTGGAGCATAAAGTGATGCTTTCAACAAGGCTGGGCCATCCTGACAGACCCTTCCTCTTCAGGCCTGCCTTCCTAGGTATTACTTGCTGCCACCAGTTTGGTCTCATAATTAATATGGCAAGGATACTTTCTCCTACTGGTAGGTTTAATAAGGTTAGGATGTCTTCTGAAGGCAGTTGGGCTGACAACATCAAAAATGCCATGTCCAGCATTGCCTTCAAAAGCCTCTTTTGTGTGTGTCCCTGCCTGTGGCACCAGCTTTTCTTCATGCAGGGAGGGAGTGTGCAACAAACAGAGCTCTGTCTGGCCAACTAATCTGCGCCCCACTGGCCTGACTCTTGGCACCGCACATATGTTCCTTGTTTATGTCAGTGTGTTATTGGCATCCCTTCATTTTCTCCTCCATCCTCCTCCTGTCCTTGACGGAGGTTGCTCTGCCAGCCACATACACCCTGGCTCTAGTGCAGCCTCCACAGCATCCACAGGGTCCTTGCCCATCACACGGCGATCCTCTTCCTCTGTTCAATTGTGGAGCAGCTTCTTCAAGCTGAATCTCCCGCACACATACACACTCATGCGCACATGCACTCATGCACACCCCTGCAGCATCACTCAAGACCAGCACCTGCTGCCAGAGCCAGATGCTGATGTGGCCATGGGGCAGTCAGCAGTGCAGCACCTTGCCCTCCAAAGAGATTGTGCCACCCCTGCAAACATATCAGATTTGCCTTTCCTGAGACTAGGAGGCCCAAGCTTAATGCCAAATGGCAGTTGGGAGTACATGGTGTGTAGTTTGTTCTGCAGATGTGCAGGCACAGGGGGATGAAGCGGGCAAGTTGTGCTGAGCATCATGTGGTACATGGTGGCTTTGCAAGAGGCAGCCATTATTCACTGCTGTTGTTTTGCTTCTGCTCTCTCTCAAAGCCATTCAAAGCACCTTGCATTGCGTGCAGAATATTACATGCGGGATTGAATGGAGAAATCATCAGGGGAGTTGTTTTCCTGCATGCCCAGGGTGGGGAGGTCATCTGTATTCAGGCTGTATGTATTTTTTTTTCTTCACCCTGCAGTCTCATCATGGAGGATTATTCTGAAGAAGCAGCAGGTGATATTTCAAGCAGATGCGGCATTTGGCCATTGTAGAGGTTACTTCCCTTCCTTGAGTTTTTATAACTCCTTGTTGTCATGCTTAGGAAGTAAAGGGCAGTTGTTTAATCAACATGCCTGAGACTACTGATGTTAAATCATGGTCACCAAATTATTAGTTCTGCAATATCTTTTTCAACAAAGCCTTGGTGATATTTTCATTATTTGCCTAACTCCGCTCAGGGATTTAAAAGCTGATGTGAGGCCCAAAGAAAAGAGTTTCAAGTCTTAGGGGACTGAGGACAGGAGGAGTTTTCTACCACAAATATCTCTACTGGCACCCCAGAGAAAACATCTCCTCCTTGAGCCTACGCAGGAGAAAAGCTGGAAGCAGGAATTTTGAATCTTGATTAGTCTAAGGTGCAAACAGCAAGGACTTGCTGCCTCAAAGGAGAGCAGCTCTGAGGGGTCTTATGCTCTAACTTGCCCTTTTTCTCCTTTAGGATGTGGTGGTGGTTGGGGAGGAAAATTTCACCACTCCATGCTATATCCAGCTGGACCCAGAGGCCTGCCATATCCTGACAGAAACCCTCAGCACATATGCCTTGGTGGGACAGTCAATCACCAAAGCAGCAGCCAAACGTCTCAAACTGGCCATCTTTGGACCCCTGTCCTGCTCTTCGCTGGAGTACAGCATCCGGGTCTACTGCCTCGATGACACACAGGATGCCCTTAAGGTGGGTGTTGTTCTCTTGCTCACTTTCCCTGTCCTTCTCCAGATCTAATAGGATTGCAGTCATAGCTGTGACTAGATTCTCTGCTCCATGTGCTAGTGCTCTTTGGATTATTTTTCTGATTAGAAAAAAAGCTTGACAGCAAGCTGCTGTTCTACAGTTTAACCTCCACATGCTGTAAATTGTCCTTTGCATAGGGATCTCACACTGTTTTCCACCCACCAGTCTTTTTTCCTTTGTTTACCTGTATCATATCCTGAATTCTAAGGTTTTTGCATTATTAAAAGGCCATAAGGTACACAGGACTTCATTCGTTATTCATGTATTTTTAATGCTAAGTGCCAGCTCCCTGGAGATGGGGAAACATATAAATGCTTCTTTGTAAATAGTTGATAATGATAAAAGAAGCTTCTGGCCCGTTAATCACTGCCTGCTTTCATACTGCTTTATTACACCTCTTTGCATGCAGCTTTTTGTGTTGGGAATTCACAACTGAAATAAACCAAAGCTGTTGCTATCCCTAACTATATAACCTTACTCTCCCTGCATAATTCTGGTGTGCACACAAACACATGCTCACTATATATAGATGAGCAGATAGATAACCATACTTGCTATTTTTTTTATAAATACCTGTGTTCATACCAATGGTACCTATAGTAGATACACTCATGAAATATGTAGCTCCAACCGCGCACACAAAAATGAAGTTTATTAAAAGGTATTTTGCTTTTTTTTTTTTAACTGTAACCAGTGCAACTTCACAAATGCCTCTTTGCAGCAGTGATTTCAAAGCCTGAGTAAGCAGAGTCGTCCTGATGGTGTATGTGCCTTTTTTCCCCTCAGCTTTGCATGGGAATTATTGTGATTTAAATCCACATACACTGGTGGGAGATGTTTGTTTCTCAGAGCAGTGACTTCTGTGACTGCAAATGGCACACTTGGTTTTCCTCCACATACTATCTGATATCAAGGCTTGCCTGCCTAGGCTTTGCTGGGGGGATACTCCTTCCCTTTATGTAAAAAAAGGCAGCCAAGTGTAATGGTTGAAGCAAGCACATTGTGACCTCAGTGTGGTTTTGTCTGTACAAAGCCTGGGAGATTGGCCTCTGTCACTGCATTGGTGTTATCAGCTTCTTAGAAACAAATATTTTCCATGGTCTGATTTCCCTTTTGTTTTTCCTCTTTAAAAAAAAAGTGAAAAGGATGTTTCATAGCAATCAAGCTTCAAAAGTCCTGATGGTTTTATGTCTGTGCTGCATAATGCAATTTTCCATGGGTTCGACAAGGCCTGAGGTAATAATAAGTGAGTTGGAGAGCCCTTGGACAGCCAGCTAATGCAGTCAGAGCTGAGGAATCTAATTAGGTGTTACTCAAGAGCTGTTGGTCTGTTTCTAATAGACTGTAAGAGAGAATCGTGAGGTAAAGTTAATCCAATTTGGTATGACAGCAGAAAGGATCAAGAGAGACACAGAGTCATGCAGAGGGACCATCCTTCACCTGAGAAGCTGCAGTCAACATTTGGGAAAGCAGCAGGTCGATCCTTGGGCTTCTGCTGCAGGTATACCCCAAAGTAAGATCATTTGTAATTTGGTGAGGAAAGGTGAGCAAATTCAGGAAGCCACCATCCCACTCACACACACTGCTTTTTTGGCAGCAAGTTGATGTGTTTTCATTTTCTTTTTCTTTTTTTTTTTTTTTTTTTGGCATGTCTACCCTAAAACTGGAAGGCCACCCATGGGTTCAAAACCAGCCTATCTGGTGATTTGCAGGAGAACAAGCACACATACTTGCTGGCCACAGACACTTACAAAAGCGTCAAATGCATTTCTTTGGAAATGAAAAGTCTGGGGAAGGAGAAGGTTTGAGAAAAAGGAGCCTGGTAAACTCACTGTAGATGAGTAAAACAGATGTAGGTCGAAGGGTCGACTATGGACCAGTGTGTACAAACTGGTGCATACAAACCAGGGTGTACTGACCATCCCTGTGAGATAGTGATGTGTAGACTCAACCTATGACTATTGAGAAAGAAAACAAAAGGTTGGAGTGTTTGCCACGTGCTTTCACAGCAGCTGGTACCACAGCAGCCCCAGCAATGCTGGGAGGATGTTCTTGGCACTGCCCTATTGCCAAAGGGAAGACGTTCACTGGGCAATTACCACTGGGTGTGTGGGACATGGCATGCAATGCAGACAGGGCTGGGCCAGCAGTTCCTGAGGTTAAAAGTATTTTGGAGAGGGAGGAAAAGTTGTAGACAACAGGCGAGGCACCAGCTACAATGTCTTGGTGTCTTGAGGCTCACTGCTCTAGGCAAAGCGTGGCAGTGGGAGGGAAAAGCAGTGTGAGATGTTCCCACATAGCAACGTTTGAGGTTTTTAAGAGCCTTTATAGGGGATTATGTGTATTTTAATGTACAACCAAATGCATTCTGTTATTATTTACAGCTAGAAATGAATGTGCCATATTCTAAATGTGTCTTAACAGCCACCAAAGGAAGACAAGTAGTTGCAGTATAAAAGACAGTGCAGTGTTTACACAGCAGAAGTTTCCCTCTCATCATGCAGAGTAAGCACTCACTGCTGAGCTGCCAGCACCTGTAGTACAGTGGGGAAGTGTAATGACTTCTCATCAGTAAGGACTCAGTTACTGTGGGAGCGATTTAGTGGTGTTCCTGGGGGCTGTGAAGCAGTGTGGGCTCAGCACTGATCACATATGCAGCATTCTCTGCCCTGCAGGTCCTGAGCCACCTGGATGGGATGTTCACAAAAATGCTTTTTGGGCAAGGTTGAGACTAGCTGTGACCTCCAGCACTGTCCTCTGTTTTTTTAAGGCTAATTTTTGCACTTTGGGAGGGATGCCCAAGCTAGTCTGCTGTAAAAAAGAAGAAAACAAACCCCAAAAGCCCCCACAAAAACAAACAAAAAAACCCCAAACCAAAACAAACAAAAAGCCCAAAAATCAAAAGTAATAATTTGATAACTATAAAGAAATCCAGCTGCTTTATTCTATTTATTCATGTATAGCTCTGAGATTGAGGTATGTGACCTGTGTGTGAAAGTGAGAGGGGCTGAGCCTACAGGCAAATGAAAACATCTGTTTCCCACAAGTGGGGACAAGCAAATGACTTCAGGCTGTAGCAGGGTGGCATCCCCCAACCTACCTCGTGCTACACAGTAAGTGTCTTCCAAAAAACCGCCCAAAAATGGACATGCTTGTGGTCTTTGTTATTTCATGCATATGCTTCCTTTTACTGAAGGAAGGCAACAGCTTAGACTGAACACCACTGCTTGCCTGTGTGCCACTAATGAGGAGACCCAGGTTGTGGCTGTTCTGGTTACACTGATGATGGAGTTATGCCTCACACAGCACCCTCTCCTAGGAAGGATATAAGGGTGTAAGTCCTGCCTCACAGGGGTGGGGAGAGGCAATGGGCAAGGTGGCCTCAGCCACCTCAGCATGGGGCAAACGGCTCAGGTTTTGGCTCAGGAGAATATACAGGTGCCAGCCAGGGGGCTAAGCATTGCTCTAAAATGCCATATGGCAGGAACCAGCCATAGTATTCTGAATTAATTAGCTATGAGCCATGGGAGAAGCACAGGCTACTCAGTGTCCTCCAGTTGGAACGTGTAGAAGGGCTATGGTGACCGAGGGTGATTACCGAAAATGGGATATTGAAACTAGACACCCATATCTGGTGGGAGGAATGGTGCAGTACCACACCACAGTGTTTTCCCCCATAGTAGTGCAGCTCCCAGAGCTGCTGCAGCACGGGCAGGAGCAGTTTCTCAGTGCCTACGCTCTGCATGCCTGAAAGGTGGCATTTGTAATTAGCTCACACAGTGCCACAAGTTATCTTCTGGCCCTTCCAGGGGGCTAATTTGGACATAATGAAGATCAATAGTAATCAGATAATTGCTATTGATTGCTCTTTAGACATCTTGATGAAGTAATTAGGTGGCACTGGCAAGAAGCTGGAGCTGATTCATTGACATAACCTTAATCTGAAAGGTTTCCTGATTTTGTTTCTTTTCCTCTAATGGCCAATGAAAGAACATTGTTTTAGCTTCAGGATCTGCCAGATGCTGGGATAGGGGCTTTTCTTACTTGCTAACTAACTCACTGAACATGGTCAGGAGTAGCTTAGCTAAAATAGAGGCTCCTTTATTTGGCCTGGGGTAGAATCCTTGTTGTGTGTGCCCGCTTATTCCTTGAGCATTCTCACTCTGTGTGTGATTGCCTTTGGCCACATGAGACTGGTTGGTTGCTTGGCTCTTTTAATTAAATATGACTGAGATTGGCTGTGTTGGTTTCTAAGAGGGCTCATTTAGGTGCCTTTGTACTTGCTTCTCCCATATGGTCTACAATTGGACTGTTTGTAGGCAACATTCCACTGTGGTCTTATTAATTACAGGCTTATATTTATTTTTAGCTTCAGAAAATGACCAGACTCTTGGTTTGCTAGCTTTTTACATGATCAATATTTCAGTAACACTGAACCAATGTATTTATATGTACAAAATGCTCCATCACAGTGTGTTGTATTGTTTCCATACCATCCTGTTTGACAATCTCAGCATAGGCATCTCTTATCTCTTGTACCACTCTGCAACCGAGCACTTTGTCAGGAGGTCACAAGCTGAAAGACCAGTGGTATGTATATGTCCCATATCAGCAGGACCTACACAAATAAGAGTTTCCAAAAACAGAGTAGCAAAGCTACGATTAGATGTCCAGTTTGATGAGCAATGAAGAAGACTGATCTATTTCTGTACTCAAACAGTGACTGTATGCAAAGTCTGCATTCCAAATAAAAGCGTGCAATTAAGCTTCTGCCTAAGGACATGCAAAATAGCACTGCATCTGCCAAAGGAGAGATGCCTGCATCCCTGCTCAGCTGCTGCTTTATGAAGGAGGTGAGGGAGTTATACTCAGATCCACTAATGCAGTTCCAGTTCACAGGGAAACACAGTTCTGTGCAGTGCCTATGTTTTTTTTTTTAATCTGTATTACACAAGTTATAACATCTACAGCAGACAGTCCTGAGGACTCAGAAAACCATTGTGCTGTCTTGACAAAACCTGACCACTTCCTTCTTTTTATCCCAACACGGCAGGAGGTCCTGCAGCTTGAGCGGCAGATGGGTGGGCAGCTTTTGGAGGAGCCCAAAGCTTTGCATTTTAAGGGAAGCACCCACAATCTCCGTCTGTCCATTCATGATATTGCCCACTCTCTCTGGAAGAGCAAACTGCTGGCTAAATACCAGGTGAGCAACATAGAACTTTCACATTTGATCCTAGCAGTGAGGCTTAAAGAAATACTGTCACACACAGGTGTGTTTGAAAAACACCAGGTGCCAGGCTATAGTCCCATGAATATTTTTTTTCCCCTGGACCATTTGGAGTCACAGTAGCATGGAGTCCACAGTCTCTAGCCATATAGCATCTATGCCTTGGTCTCACATCCTTCCCTGACTAACTTTTTTTGCTTTCCTTCTGCAGGAGATTCCCTTTTACCACATCTGGAGCGGATGCCAGAGAAACCTGCACTGCACCTTCACACTGGAAAGGTTCAGTTTGAATACCCTGGAGCTGGTGTGCAAGCTCTGTGTGCGGCAGGTTGAAGGAGAAGGACAGATCTTCCAGCTCAACTGCTCCGTTTCAGAGGTAAATGAGATTTGTGCACTTTTCTATCCAGCTGCAGGAATATGGGAGGGCTAAGAAAGTATAACCTTTCGCATTGCTACCTGTTTAATGCTTCCCATTTTCCTCCTGACTGCCAGGATGGACATAAAGAATGGATTAAATCACTGCTTTGTATCTCCTGTTGCACTTTCCCTTAATTTCTCTATTCTGGAAAGAAGAATTCCTTCTTCAAGGAAGGGAAGATAGCAGCCTTGGTCTCCCTGCTAGTGCTGCCTCTTTGTGTCTATGTGGAGAAGCTCTTGGCTACCACTCCCTAACGCATTTCATGAAGCACTGTGTGGTCCTGTTTCCTGGCAGTCCACAAGACCCATCATGTCTGACAGTTCCCTGGAGAGGGAGAAGAGAGAACAGGAAAATGTCAGTGCCATATGTTTCATGAGCTGCCCCACTGTGATCCCATGTAATAGATGCTGTGCAATAGGGAATATCAAATGGTCTGGTTGCAGTAAACTTTCCTCCTCATGTTTTGCCACTGCTACAAATCCTGACCATTTTCTTTGGCAATTTTTCTTTTGATGGCTAACATTTTCCAGTAGAAATTTTATCATAAATTTGGGAACACGTTTGCCAGTGTTATGTAGCACCTGGAGAATTTTTGCTCCTTGGGGCAAGTCAAGCTTGGGACCAAGACCAAGTGACACATTCAGGTGTGAAGTGGCGTTGACATCAGTGAATATGCTGGTGGGTTTGATTCCTGGTACCCTTGACAGCTACGAGGAGCAGCCCCTCAGGCAGCAATTACTGGTTGTTGACTTCGGGAAGGGCTGTGAAACCAGAGACAAAAGTTACTTGTGCTGTAGGGCCCTGACTTTGTGCACCATTACCCATAACATCTGCTTGGTTAGTGGCTGTAAAGTTACAGATTCATCTGGGAACTACACAGCATTAAGGACAGATGGTAAAACAGGCATCATAAACAATTATTGTAATAAGTGCTGCATTGAGGTAATCACTAATTTAACCTCACAGAGAAGAGAAAGAACTGAAAGTAACTTTAATGAAATGCAAGTATACACTATAATCATCTTCAGCTGGTTGTGTGTAATACAGCCTGGTAATAGATTCAGAGGGAACAGGATAATATCCTTGTCTTGTGCTGTGATCCTATCCATCAAGGATGAATAGAGGCAGTGAATAATACTGCTTTCAAGGCTGCCTCCTGCAAAATTGCTCTTTGTTGTTGACACCTCGTGATGTTCCCAAGCCCAAGCAAAGGGCAGGAGGACCTTGGGCTGCTAAGGGCTGGCATATAGGGTCAACTAGAAAAAATCCAAAAACTCGGAGATTTGGTGGTAAGTCACCTGGCAGTGTAACAACAGCAACTTAGAAACCAATGTGTATCTTTGTAGAAGCATGATAAAGATCAGGCATCAAGAAACCTTAGCTGTGGTGTCTCATGTTTTTTTCTGAGGTTAGGCTAGTGGTCCTAGTGGTCCAGCTAGTGGACCGCTAGGCATTTCTGGACTGTACTGGCATCACTTATTGCTAGATCTGCCTCTCTGCCTCTGTCACCCTGCAATAAAAATACAGTAACACAGTTTCCTGCATCCCCCCTTTATGTGCTTTCTTTTTAGCCCCCTGCAAATTATATAAGACTTCTGCAGATTAAGCTGTCTTATGCTGGCTTTTACAGCATCTGCCACTGGGACTTCAAAAATACAAATGCAACGAGTGCCAAAACATGCACATTTGCAAAGCAGGAGGAAGAATGCAATAAAGATCTCCCACTATTTGTTTTTGAAGCCCTCTTTTTATCTAGTGGTGTTGATAATCACACAAAAGGGCCACAGGGCAATGCTATGGATACCTGGGCTCCTTCTACAGTAATGCTGAAGTACCTGAGGTTGCAGGTCCTGAGAGCCAGGGCAATGCTTTATATTTTGTCCCAAAATACAAAGAAAAGGTCTTCTGTCTGTAATGCCACCAGTTCCCACCCTACTGCAGCTTCCGACCTCCCAGTGCAGGTGAGCCTGCAGGCAGCAGCAATGTTGGGTGAGTCATTTTGCCCACTCCTAGGCAGCTCCTGCTGCCAGGCAGTTGGGCAACAACTCATTGCCTGAAGCAGTGGGGTTGGGGCAGACAGTCTGTGATGCAGGGCCTTGGAACTCAAGTACAGGTGTCACAATGTCATGCTTGCAATGTTAACTGAGGACATTACAGTTTATTCCTTGGTTAGAAATTTCACTGATTGTCTAAAATGCAATTCCTAAAAAAAAAAAAACAAAAACCAAAAAACAAAGGCCAACAAAATCATATTTATAGGGTGTAAGAAAATAAATTGGTGTAGATAAAAGAATAGAGGCAAAAGGTTTAATTCTGATCATTGTTCATGGATGCTGGCTCTCCCCTTTCTGTCTTTGAATACATATTGGGGGGTGAAACCAAAGACTGCATGTGGCTCTGAGCATCTCCAACAAGCTCTTTGGGGAGTTTGCAGTGGCAGCTTAAACCAGGTATTAAGACAGTTTCAGGTATTACAGGGCCTTCCCAATAGCCAATTTGACACAAAACAACAAGACAGCTCACAGAGGAGAAAACAAATTGACATTTAATGACAATTCTTTAGCACAGATGTTTTTGACTGCCCGGGGCTGTGATCTGGCAGAGGGGGAGGAGAAACATCTCCCCTGTTTCTTCCTGAAAAGGAGACCAAATTGCGAAATAGATTGAGATGTGTGAAGGCAGAACCTGCCATGCTTGCTGATTTTTCCATTGGAGGTGAGAAGTGCTGTGCATGGGAGCAGCATCCCTGTTGCACAGTTGGGCAGCCAGTTGGCATCAATGAGGTCTGGTGGGGCTTTCAGCCACCCTGGAGGACCTCGCTGTTCCTAAACAAACACAGCCATCCAAATTGACCAGCTACCACTGTCCTTCCAGCCACCAAGCCTGTGGGTGCTAAATCATTCCAGGCCAAGAAAAAGACAAAATCATTGCCCAGAAAAGCCACCTGCTGTTATTCCCAGCAGAGCCATGTTAAAACAGCAGTGTCATGGGGAGCCTCCCACATGGGAGAACCACATCACAGAGAATCAACAGCATTCCTGCAGGGGACAAGCTGGCTTTGGAGGTGACTTTTCCCTTGAAACACTTACTTCCACTCTGCCTTTGAGTACAGTGCTGGTCTTGGGGAGGGGAGGCAATGCGTTCAATCTGTTTCCAGCATAGAGTTAAAGCCACATAAAAATGAGGGACCAGCCTTGTGCCTGGGATGGTATTAACTATCTCTCTGTGGTCTGCACAGCATCAGAGGCTTCAGAGAGCATGGGTGCTGCCAGAGGGATGTCAGTGGTGTGAGCCTGGTGCTGGCTTGGTGGGGCATGGGGGTTTTGGAGGGATGCTGGGAAGGTGGTCTTTGTCAGCCAGATTCTCCTCCAGTAATAGCAATTTGCTTTGAAATGTGTCAAAGTGCCTGATCTTTCATTATTTCCATTAAGTGATTAATTAAGCTGGTCTCAATTTTGGCCAGTCATAGTAATCTTCACCACAAAAAAACAGGAGGGAAAAAAAAAAATCTTTTGCTTCCCAAAGTTGATTGTAAATATTACTCTTTTCAAGCTGACTAACCTAAACACTTGCTTATCAGAGGGCTGCAAGTAAAAGCACTGAGTCTCAGAGGATACAGTTCTACAATTGTCTCTGCACTCAGTAACAAAACTGATGGGTTGTTTGAGCTTTTTTCCTGTCTTTCCAATCTCAGGAACCTACTGGCATCGATTATCCTCCCATGGACTCAGCGGGCACCATCACCACCATAGTAGGGCCCAGTGCTTTTAGCATCCCCCTGCCGATAAGGCAGAAGCTGTGCAGCAGCCTGGATGCCCCCCAGACCAGAGGCCACGACTGGAGGATGCTGGCCCACAAGCTGAAACTGGACAGGTGAGCAGGGCTGCCTAGGCATGGTCAGCAGTGAAGCTCCTGGGGAGGTATGTGCAAAAGGGTCCCTCTAGGTGAGTGGAAGCAGTGTACAGACTGATCAGACTTGACTGCACAGGGGATGAGCACCTTGACAGCACCAGCAACAGGGATGGCTTGAAATCATATAAATTCAAGTAGTTTTCATATAGCTGAAAAAAACAAGTTTTCTTTTGGTTCATTGCAGGTACTTAAATTATTTTGCTACGAAATCAAGTCCCACCGGGGTGATCCTGGATCTCTGGGAAGCCCAGAATTTCCCTGATGGCAACCTGAGCATGCTGGCAGCAGTTCTTGAAGAAATGGGAAGACACGAAACAGTTGTTTCTTTGGCAGCAGAAGGAAATTACTAATACAGCCTTGGTGTGAACAGGAAGGACAGACACAGAGAGCGGTAATGCCCTGTTATTGCAAACAAGAATTGAAATGAAAACCCAGACCAATGAGTTACACAAGAGACATTTCAGAGAAGAAAGCAAGCAAGCAAACAAACACAAAAAACAGCCCTGACCTTCACATGTGCTCTCCTTGTACATTATCACAGGATCAAAAAGAAATCATGCAAAGTTGTACCTTGAAAATATAAATCAACCTAATGTTCCTCTCGGCTTGGCTGTACACTGCTTGGTACAGGATTTTACAGTTTCCTAGGAAACGCTTTTTATTGCTATCCAGATATATGGATAAACTTTCTTAACAATCCCAGTTTCTATGGATGTTGTTTACATCAAATTCTGGACAGGGGTAAGGAGACTGTCCATGGCTCTTTATATTTTTTGTTGAAAGCCATTCTAGACAAGGCTATGGACAGTTGGTTGTGGCTATTTCAGCTTATTGGTTTCTGGTGAATTCAGATTTTGGCTACAATTCTGCACATTGGTTGTCTCACAATGATCCTCCTGTCATCGTTCTGTTTCCTAGACCTACTTGTTAAAAAAAAAAAAAAAGAAAAAAAAGAAAATCAGGGTTTGAGAGGTGTGCATCTGGAAAGCAGGTACTCTGGCTGATAAGCAGGAACACGTGTCATGTTCCCTTCCTTCCCTGAGGCAGCCCCACTGAACCTGTGTGGAGAATACCTATAAGAGAGTGGGAATGCCGGATCTGAGTTAATTTTCAATTCACACCCTTTCCACCCCTTTGCTATACGAGGGGGCAGGATATGCAATTAAGAGTGGTTGGGGGTAGCGGGGAGAAACCCAGAAAAAAGTAAAAGAGAGAAGTTGCTATGATATTTTTTTTACTGATTAGTATCTAGTGCAAGGATTGTGACTATTATTATTGCCATTATTAACTTTATTTCTATTTTTGTCAGCAGCAGAATGAATAATTTCTGGTTTTAGGGAATCTGTTGTCCCCTTCCTGAAGGTCATCTAAGACATGTTCCTCTATATGCCATCTGTCCTTCCCTTTGTCAGCCATCAAACTCCTCTAAAGTTCTCTGTCAGCCCACACAGTTTGCTCACCTTGTGTTAGCTTTGCTGTGCTTCATGCCCAATGCAAAGGCAGTATAAACTGGTGACACTCTGCTGAAGTCACTGATCTGCACTCACCAAGAATCTGACCCAACATCCATCCCTGAGGTGTTTTGCACCACAGGTTGCTCCAAGAAGCAATCCTGTCCTGAGGTGGCTGTGAACCAGAGGCAGCCTCCCAGTCCAAATACACATAGACCACTGGTTCATGACCACAAGTGCAAGCATGTGGAGGCACTGACATTGACCACCTGATTCGTGCATCCAAGGTGGGCCTACATATTGTTTGCTTTGTTGTGTATCAGTGTAAGAGCCAGCACCTCCTGTTCATTCCCCACAGAGCTGCAGGTACTCACTCTTACTGAAATCCACCACCTCCAGTAATGTTTGCCATGGTCAGGGCTACTGACAGTCCAACCCTCTGCTGGGCCATTTCTGTGCGAGATGCACTTGGTGGATCTCCACAGATATTTCCAGGCTTTGCTGCAGCCAGAGAAGTCTGTATTATGTGGGCCAGTGGAGGGCAATGGAGTGGTGAAGTTGAAATCCCAGGTACTACAGTTTGCTGCCTAGGCAGGGAGGTGCAGGTCATCACTGGCTGACCAGGGGACATTTGTCCCTGTACAGTCATGTCCCTCTTGGCCACCAAAAACAGGTGAAGTGGGAATTTTGCAAAAGGAGCAAACCAAACGTATTTTATGTTCTGCCCAGTGAAAAGACTAACTCTTAGGTACATGACAGTGTATAGGATTGCAGCAGTTTTACTGCCAGACTTGTCTGTCCTCTACTTCTGGCACAAAAAGGCTTTCTTTTGCTGTCCATCCACTCCAGATTTCCAGTCAGGCCCTGGTTATTGCTTTTGTGCACACATGCATGCCTCTTCTCAAATGTATTCCCACTCCGTACACCTCCTGAGACTCGAGTTGGCTTGTCCTCTTTTGTGGTTTTGGTTTTGTTTTCCCCAAGGCTTTCCAGATTGCGCCTTTGAAGGTAACTTTGAAAATGTCATTGTTCAAAATGAAAAGAAAATTTCATTTGACCTTTTTTTCCATTTGACATTTCCATAGGTTTGGCACCTTTTGTTTCTCAGCTCCCTGACCAGCAAGTAAGGTCAATCAAAACCAGCGGGTTTTTGATTGACCACCAGGCACCGAGCACAGAAAGTTCCCCTTCTTGTAAGAGGTAACCCGGCAGTTTGCCAACCAGCATTTCAGTCACAGCTGGAGACATACATTGTAACCTTCAACATCTCTGTGTTTTGCCTGTGTCAGCCCCATCTTCTCTTAATGTGGAGATGCCATGGGCATCCTTTTAACAAACAACCATCTTCTTTTTCACCTTGAGCGTCTGATGCAGCTCATTGCAATTCTAATGCAGATTTTGCTTTCAACTTCAGGAGGCTTGGAGTGCGGCTTCCAGCTCTGCCTTTTCTCCACATCTTTTACTCACCTTGGAGTATTAAAATGGCTCTTAAAGATAGGTTTCAGCTTTTTTTCCTCCTTTGCCATCTTCACGTGTAGCCAGTTGTATTTAGTTTGCGCTCCTTCACCTTTCCCATGTGTCCTTCCTCCATGACTGTGTCCAAGGTGGGTGTATGTGTTAAACTGTCCTTTCACACCATCTCCCCTCTTCAGCTCAGTCTGTTGGCTGATCGCCAGGCTCACTGGTGCTCCCCAGCTCTTAGCTTTTGCTAGGTGGGCAGCCTGTGCACCCTTCTTACCAGGCTCATGCCAGAAGATGTCTCATCTGTATTGCTATGAGTTGATGCTCTTTTTGCCAACTCTCTGACCTACATTCTCATGCCTCCTGCAAGAAAAACAGATTAGCAACTTTCTTAAAGTATTTTGGGGCATCTTCCTTTCACAGCATCACAGCAAAGGGGATTTATTGCAAGGAAAAATTCACACTCTGATTAAGAGGAGCATCCACAGAGGTGGCTGGAGGTCAAGAACATAACTTATCATCACTGAACATGACCAGGGCAGCAGCATCACCATTGCTGGCTGGAGGAGCTGCTCTTCTTCCACCCTGACTGCCCAGAAACCTTTTCACCTGCTGTGATCACAGGATGGATGGTTTCTTCAGCACCTGCTTCATAAGCCTTTGCAGGGTCCCAGCATGGCACAGTGTCCGCTGCCTTGGCCCTAACAGGGCAGGGAGAAGCAGGGGAAGGTTCCTTCATAGAGCCACAGCAGCAGCTCTGTTCTCATTCTTTGCCACTGCTGCTAAAGCAGCTCCCACTTCACCACACACTTCCCTGCATTAATTTTGCCCAGCTTTTTCTTTTTTTTCCAGGGCTACAGCAGTGGCAGGGTGTGCGTTGTGGGAGAGGGCTCTGGCAGGGGCCGGTGGTATTCACCACTCAGCATTCCCATCCTGCTGCCCCAAGGAGGGAGGGTGGGAAGCAAGGGCAGCCAGATCTGCTCAGGATATTTTTGATGGGAGAAAAACCAGCAGCAGTCCCTCCACTTGGATTGCATGGACACAGTGCCATCTCGTGGGGCTGAGCGCTGGCTCCAACCTGCCACTGCCAGAACAGGGAGCAACATTGTGCAGGAAAAGGCTTTCCTGTGGGCTGGCTCTGACAAAGATGTTTGGCAGACAGAACAGACTCTTAAAAGTTGTTCTAACATTTTATGTCAGGTAAGCACATCTGCTTTAAAAAGAAAAAAAAAAAAAAAAAAAGGCTGCAGGTTTCTTATCCTCCAGTTATTACAGTTTCTTAAAATGCATCTCCTTTTAGTTGTTCACCTTTGGCTCTGTACCAGAGCAGTCTTGCTGCTCTTCACACCATCTCTTCATTACATGTTGATCCCTAGTGCTATAAATAGTATATATATTATATAAATATATATAAAGTATCTACTGACTTTGAGGAGAACCTTTAATTTCCAAGTAAGAACCATTATCAGAGGCAGTCTTTTTCACCTGAATTTTTTTCTTCCATTCTTCTTGTGTTGTGTTCTTGTAAAGGTGACTGTCAGTGTATAGGGTAACTTTGGGATTCGGTTGGGTTTTTTTCCAAAATTTCTGATCACAGTTGATCCGCTGCATCTCACTAAACAGTGCAAGAACTAAGTGCTGTTTCACTGAATCTTGGAAATTTTGCAGCAGTGAGCGTCTCTCCAGTTAAGATTTGCTTCCATGGGAGACCGAGACTTTTTTCCGTCTTGCTGGCAGAAATGCAGACACTCATGACACATGTTGGAGTCTGCAATACCCACAGAGCAAAACATGTCTGTTCCTTGGGTTTCTTGCTATTTCTGTTGCTTACATATAGAATAAATGTATTTACATGCTGTAAGCCTGTCATTGTGGACAGTGTCCTAATGTCCTGTATTGCTACCTGCAATAGTTTCTTTTCTGTTCTCCTTTTCTTCTTCTTTTGGGGATGGGGGTATGGGAAAGGGAGGGGTGGGGGGGGGGCCCTTAGACCATTGTATGCTCTAGTCAAGTAGTTGCCACAGCTCTGAGGTTAATTTTATACACGATGATACTGTTGACGTTGGCTTGTTTGAGTTTTGTTTCTAATCTCATGTCCAGGGCACTTTGTAAACTATCTTACTGAGTGTTTGGAAGTCTTTTCAGGTATTACTCTGGCTTTCATCTGGCCATGAAGTAACTAACTGTTTGCAGGCTGGCTTGCTTAATACCAGATGGTACAAAGATGTGAGTGGTTTGTGAATGGAAACCAAACCTTTGGCCCTTCTCCCATAAGGACTCCAATGAGTTACTGACTTTGGGGTCACCATTGCAATCCATTCCTAGCTTGTGTGTGAAACCTGGAGTTCATAAAAGGAGCTGCACTGCAGACTTTTAAATGCTGAAGCATGTATCTCAGCCAGCCTCTGAAGTGAGGAATTTAACAGAAATGTGAAGAGTGTGTGTGTATACATACAAAGAAGAGAAAACAAAGGACGCTACTGCTGGACTCTAAGCTCTGATGTTAGTTAAGGGCATCCTCTTATTACCAAATTCTGCTTGGAAAAGTCAAAATTCAGGGTGGTAATATCACTGCAAGGTCAAATAGGCAGCACATCAAAAGCCAACAGAGTAAAAACTGGCACGTAATTGGAATTGGACTTGAACCAAAGCCATGGAAATGAGCCCTCAAGTTTGGTAGGTCAAGCTCCTTGCTTGAATAGGAGTATTTAGTTTATTTACTTACTTGTCCTTGACACGTGCTCCCTGAAATCTGAAAATCCCTTTATCTGAAAGTCCTTTGATAAACTGCCTGTACAAAAAAGTAATGATAATTCAGAGTTCCCACAAACTCCTATCCTAAAGAGGTATTTCACATTTTCTCTGGTGCTGGTTAAATGTATTTAGCACTGGTTCAGTCTCCTCAACTGCTTACAAAGAGATTAATTGCTCTGAGTGCTGCACCCTGGGCCTGCCCTCTTCCCCCAAAGCATCCCATGTCATGGCATGTGAGTAGCTTCTGGATGCCTGTGAAGTAGCAGGATGTAATCAGGCAGGGCCCTCCCACAGCGGTGAGGTAGCGCTCTGAGTGCTGGCACTCTGGTCTCCAGCTGCTGGCTTGCAGCTGATGGGACAATAGCCCCTAGATGAGAAAAGCTTGCACAGTCCCCAGAGCTTCTTTGGATGCTGCCAGCTGGCTCTTGCTACCATTTGCCAGTAAATTTGGGAGCTTGCACAATACAAATAAAAAGCAAAATCAGTCTGGAAAGCAAACAAAATTAGGAAGGAGAGGCAAAACACTCTTCTCCCGTGGATGTTCCAAGGTACCTTGCAGAAACACCCGAGCTGAGAGCCAATAACCTACTTTGAAGCAGGGTGCGTAACACAGCTGAGACAGAGAAGTTGTGGCATTACCCGGCATTACTGTTTGCACACATCTGTGTGGTATACTTTTTTTGCTAAAACATAGTCTGTTTGTTATTGTTGAAGAATGAAAAAAAAAAAAAGTTAAGATGGTATCTTCGGTACCTTTCCAAAGCAAAGAAGGAGGGCCCATAGGAAATGAAACCTTTCTGTGACCCAGGTGTTTCAAATTTCTCCCTCCTCTTCCCATGTCGCAGCTCTACAAGGGTTCATGGGATTTGTTGTCTTGGCTATTCTGATCTGGAGAACTATTTTGGTTTTGATTTCCCTATTGTTGTATCTTCTATGCAATTCCTTTTTCTAAAGACTGACTTACTACAGGAGAAGTGCTAGCCATTGCATTATTTGTATTGCTGTACAGTGGAGGTGTGGTTTACTAGTTCTGAGTGTGCCTCTTACCCCCCTCCCTTTTTTTCCTTCCCTCTGTTTGTAAATGCCTGCATTTATTCTGTCAGCCTGACATGTACAAAGTGTAAGAAAGAATTTTTAAACAGGTAATAAATTATATTTATAAGCAACTGAAAAAAAATACACCAATACCTTGTGTTCAATTGTTTAGTTGCTGGAAGTTTGGATGGAAGGGGAGTCTTTTATTTAGTTTCTTTTAAAAAAAAATATTACTACACCTAAGAACTCCTTGTGATGTACTCTCCTTCAAAAGATACCCTTCACGACTTCCACATGCTCATGCAGGCTGTTACACTGCACTCCATAAATCCTCTCATGCCTCCCCATGCTGTTTTACCCCAGCTGCTACAGGGGAGCTCACCCCAGACAGTTTTCCTGGGGGGTTGCATTTCATGACCACAGTCAAAGATGGAGAAAAGCAACAGGAAACAAAATGTCTCCTTTGCCTGAGAAGCAAAATAAATGCCACTTGGGCAAGGTGATTTTGTCCAGCAATACCTGCTTATGTCATCCACCTTGACCCAGGTGGATACAATACAAAACACTGATGTTCACTCTTTTTGCACCTGCTCCCCCCTCTCAGACAGTAGTTGTTTCTCACTGACCATGTTAGTTGGGGCCAGTATAAAATTTCTGGGCTGTGTGAGGGTGGCAGCTACAGGGAAAATTGCTGTTTACACACTTCTCTGAAAATAACCAGCAAGGCAATTAAATGTTACGTAATACTGCTGCAACACAGCAGTGCAGAATGAGAATAGTGCTCCAGCTGTAAGTACAACTACACACAAATATCTCACTGTATGTAGAGGTACATAGGATCCCATGTCTCTGAGCATGAAGCAATGCCAGGTTTTAGCTTATGCTGCGTTATGTAGGCTGTAACTTTTTCACGTGAAGCATGCAGCTGAGAACTCTAGCTTCAGTCTGTGCACCTTGTGCTATTAAAAATATTAGTCAAAATTCATAAATATGTGGCAGAATGAGAAGGTGTCTCAAAAAATATTATGAAAATGGCAAATTTCTATAGATCTACATAATCAGCCACAAAATGCGAGTGACTGCTCTATTAGTGATAACACTGTTTTAATTACTATTTTTCCCTTCAGTGAGTTTTGAAAGGAGCGATGCTTTTTTATGCCAGTGGAAACATACGCAACATATTGGTGTTTACTTGTTTGCTCAGAGGAGAAATCTTATAAAAATAAAATAAATAAAATGAGGCACAGACTAAATAATCTAACCAGAGAAATGAAACCCAAAGATGGTGCTTTTCCAGCCCATGGAAAGGAAATAGAAGTAAAAGCAATCTCTGTCATGGGGAGATGGAAATAATTTTATTTGGGGGGAATGTTAAAACAACCACATACAATTTGAACAAATACAACATAACACAGTTTTGTTCCCCAGGTTTTCTAACTATAGTATTTACAGATTTAATAAGGCACTGGTTCTCAAAAAAGAACACAAATTAGTTTTTTAGTCTTTACATTGTCAACCTTTTCTTTAATAGAAATAACTTTCTGCTAGAGAAAGGATAGCAGTTGCTGGATGGCATCTCTCTTCCTTTTTTTTTTTTTTTTCCTTCTCCCACCTACCTATGCCATCTTACCTATACCAGTCAGAAACTAAACTCCCTTCAGTGATTTACATTTGAAAAGTGGATTTCTAGACCTTTGGGCACTGAAGGCACAATTATCTTCACCACTGACTTCCAAGCCCTCATTAATGTGCACTGTGAAACTACCAAAATTGGAATTGACATTAAAAGGCCACACCTGGCAAAATAAACATGCTAACCTGTAGTCACTGTATGTGCTGAACACAAAATAACGACACATTGAGCATTACAGAAAATCAACCATGCAGGCAGTAACTCAAATGTCACAGTGCTAGAACAAATGACCTCCACACTTGCCTTAGGAAGAACCCTTTACAACATCATTGATTACAGTGGGTAGCTGCTTTTAGGGCAAAATCTGGCCTTTTGAGTCTTGGGAGAAAATAGGCAGGCACTAGTTATACAACTGCAGACTGCTTGCTTTCTCAGTGTGTGTCTCCTCATATATATATATATATTTATTTTCCTATATAGCACCGTTGTAGTGATTTGTCATTTATGCATTTTCATAAATAAATATTATGTTTTATTTAGTGCTTTATCATCCATAATAGTTTACTCTTAATCCACATACTGGAGCTATTCCAGACTTAAAACTGAATATATATATATATATTTATATATATATATATATAAAACACATAAATTCGAACATGTAACATACACACTTTATGTAACCTATCAACCAGTATCTTAGATCCTTTTCTTCTGAAACAAAAAAAACCCCAAAAAACAAAAAACAACTTGCTCAAAAAACCCAGTAACTGGCCCTTTCTCTTGCAACATGCTGATGGGTGCCAGGGGCATTGCATCCCTCATGTCTGCCAGCGGGCAAAGCACCCTCCAAAAAGAACATTTCTCAGGAGACCCATGACAATTAAAAAAAGAAAAACCTATATGAGGAAGGCACAGGTGAAACACACCTAAACACAGGAGGTAGGAGGCATCCCTGCTGTGTGACCGCTTACCTGGGACCTGCAGGGACCAGGCTCAGAGGTTTGATGACTGAACCTGCTCCCAGTTGCTGCCAAAGTCAATGGTCCCATCCACTTCTTTGGAGCTGGGAAACCTTGGTCACACAGGGCTGTGCTGGCTCTTAGGAAAGGAGTGAAACTACAAATCCCATGGCTCCATTTGCTATGACAAAAAGGTGAAGAGAAGCTGGGCTGTCCTTATTTTGGACCACAAATCTCAAAGCCAAGACAGTCAAGGAGAGGACCAAACTCTGCTCTCAGCCTCACATACTGTTTTTTCAGGACAGGGAAACCAGCATCGCTCCTCTTGGGGTCAGGATTTGGTGTACTATTAACTCTCAGACATTTTCTTTTTGTATTGCTTGGTAATTTTGGGTACATGCAGGGAAACTGCACTGTGGAAAAAGCACTAATTAACAAAAATCCTCTGATTAGGCCTTTTGACACCTATAATCAGGGAGGTCTTGCTGGTTCTCTTGAACCTGTGTATTTTTCTCTGTTAGCTTGAAAGTGTGAAATGTTAATTTTTCCAGCTAGAAATACCTTTAGGGAGCTGTGAAGCTAAACCCCAATTATATACCCACCTACCACAAACAAATCAGTTTTGTCCAAAAAGGGGGAAAAAAAAGAAGCATTACAGAAGTGCTGAGGCTAAATTCAGCATGGCAATTATTTCAGTTCTGAAATAGGCTTAGCATAATCAAAGCAGCATTTGTAAGGATTTATTTCAAAATTAAGCTGAACACCATCTAGTGAAACAGGACATAGGCAGGCAAGAAAATTTAAAAAAAAATAAAAGAAAGGCAAAAAAGAGTAAACAAGTAACTCCCATGCAGCTCAGCTTTGATAATCTGATGAAGAACAGAACCTTTCCAAAGAAAACACTCCATGGGGAATATGTCACCTCTCATTTCCCCTTCTGCAGTATTAGCACTGCAGCAACTGCTGCAACCTCAGGAAGGAGGAACAGAAAAATTACATTTCCCATTGCTCTTCTCTCCTAAAGCTCCTCTTGCGGGGAACCACGATGCTACGCAGCCCCAGCTTGACAGCCAAGCCTGTCACTACTGTGCGGTGGCTGCCAGAGGTATGGAGGCTGCTGGAAGGCCACGCAAGATAGTAATGCAGATGAAGCTTGAGCCAAATTGTTGTGTTTGTGGTGTCTCTTCACTGTATCAGGAGAAGTGCTGGAGGCAGGTGCCTACCACATCTGGGGTGCTCAGATCTCACCAACTGCCTAAGTCCCATGCTCCTTCCCTGTCACTTCCTACGGCCATGAGGCCTCAGGTTTCCTTATGCTTAAAGAGAAATAATTGCCACCCCAGAAATGGGTATTTTTGAGGTTTTTTCCTTTCCCTTTAAAAAATGGAACACAGATTAGTTTTGGTTTTCTTCCAACTGTGATTATAGATGGATCCCTCACTTCCACACAAATGAAAGAGCAAGATAATAATTCCTTCTCACAAGGAACTTCCTCTTACTCAGTGGTTGTTTAAGTGGGTCACAGCAGTTTCAAATTCACTGGCATATCCAAATGTGCTTCATTTTCACTCACATGTAAAATCCTTTATTTTGCAGTGGGAGAAAGGACAAAAAAAAAAAAAAGCCGAGAAAAGGGGCACTTGTTTATCATCGTGGTACCATACCCATCAGATTTCCTGGAAACATGAAGAGCTTCTTCAAACAAGTCACACCAAGCCATATTCATCCCGCTCCCAATTACCTTAAATGAAGAATGACCTTCTCTGGGAGAGGCCACCGACGCTAATGAAGGCAGGGATGTAATTGGGCTCCATTTCTCTACTGTGAGAACCACTCACACATGAAGGGCTATGGAAAGTTATCTCTACAAAAGGTGGCTTTTAAGAGGGTCTCCATTATAGCTCCTCTGAGCTACACAGACCACTCACCTTTTCCTTTTTTTTTTTTTAAATTCTGGAGTGCAATAGTCTTTTTATAAACAAAAAAGTTGTTTTGCTTTCATTTCAGCAGTTCCCTCCAATTTTTTTTTAATGTAACAATATACATATTTTTTACTTCTAAACAAAAGTTTTATTTTCATAAAATTTAAAGCAGTATCTTTTTTAAACAATCAAAATAATAATAATAACAATAATAATAATAAAATAATAAGTGGCTTTCATGGAAAGCAACATGCATAATCTTAAACCAGTTACTAAAACTGTATTTCCCCGTGTAAACAAGGGCAGAGAAGCCTCTTCCAATCTTGTATGTCAAAACTCAGGCAATTTTTGCAAAGGATAGTCTCCTCAAAACTTACAGCTGCTCTTAAGCAGGATTCTGTATCAAGGTACTTATTAGCGAAGACTTTTGATACCTCTTCAGGACTTCTGCCTGCATGAGAAAGTCCATTTCCATGCGCCTCCACAAGAGTTGCCTGTGGCAGAGTCAGAGTTTAATGTCCTGTGACTCTGACATTTTGGCAAGTGTCTTCTTGACCCGCAGGGCTGTGAGCCGGGAGGCAGGGTTGTGAGCCCAGCACTCCATCATCAGCTTCCCCATCTGCCGTAGGCACTGTGGAGAGAAACAGGAAAGTCCCATCTGAGTCAGATGAAGAGGAGAATGCAGTTGGCAATGCTGAAAAACTGAAGGGAAAAGGTCTCTTCTAAATGCAGATGAAAAATGTACACCATGCTGGCTGGTACTGCCTTTCAAAAGCTTTTGTTTTCTGTATATTAAGGAGAGTTCTCCAAACATGAAAATCACTCTTAAAATTTTTGACAAGTTATAATCTAGACTGTGCTGTACACACTGAAAAAGCCCTTTTTTATTTCCCCTTCCCCAAGCCCCTGCAGCCTGATCTGCATAAGTGTGGCTCCATACAGCGAGCACTTTGCTGCACAAATTTAGTGGAATTCGTTTTCCTCAGCCAGCAACCAACCTCTGGGTACAGCCCAGCATAAGCATGCACCTACAACTTCTGCCCAGCCACTCATACTGTAAAGTTCCCTGTAAGCACCCATCTCAGCTCTGCCCTGTCTTACTCCATCCCCAGCTCACTTCTGAAACGTAGCCAGATCCTCCTCTGGCTCCCAGCAACAGCTCTTGCTGACAGCATCTCAGCATTGCCTTTGACATCCTGGAAAAGCAGCATAACATTCCTGTTCTGCCTCTATCACCTTCTTCCAAGCATAAAGCACCACATAAGCCACTGCAGCCAGGTGATGACCCCACAGGCCTATGGATTTATGCTGAAAGTATTTGCTTGTTTCTGGAAAAGAGAAGTTTTCCATCTCATCCAACTTACTCTCGGTTTTCATGAGACTCCTGGCTCAGCAGCAGCGGAGAGCCTTGAAAGGCATTACACATAAACACCATCAGCAGTGCCCACACCAGCTGAACACATTTCAGATTAATGTAGATTTTTATAAATGCATTTTTGGGAATACACAAGCACTGTGCACTAACAAATTCACCTCTTACTGCTGGAATGTCTGAAGTGGGATTACTGATGAACTAGCCAATTAATCAAGAACAGCCATTTCAACAAGCCTCCCCAGTCCTTGATATGCGTGGTGGCAGACCAAACACATACTGCATGCCACCACACAAAAACCCCTTCCCAGGACTGATACTAAGAGAGCTTCCTTCCCTAGTGTTTCCAGTCCCCATCTGAAGATTCAGAGGGATTTGGTTAGGGAGAGGATGAGGCAGGTGAGTTTCGTTTACATCTTCCTGCACTGGCTGTTGCACAAGTATGCAAGCCACCCAGGGAGGTTGCTTTGTTTTTCCCTCACATTCTCAAATTGCCTCCATCTCATGCCACCTAAATCTACCTGCAGAATGTTCATTGACATGCTGCTAGAATATTCATTTACATGCTGCTCTTCCCAAATGGTAGCTGTCTTCAGTAACTGCAGGAAACTTTTAGAGAATTAAACTATAACAATTAATATATTTAATGACCCCTCCTACACAGCATCTTGAGAGCCATTGGCAAGTTTGCCTGTGGTACCTCAGCTGTTCATCTCTGCTCCCACAAGCACAACTTTGCTTAATTACAGATGCCGAGCAGGGACAGTTCCAATATATCACTAACCCTAACCCAGGCCTCTCAACTCTGGAGAATGGAAAGCATTTTGTGGCTCCTATATCTCCTCTGAAAGGCCACATCTGTCCTCTGTGCTAAAATGCAAATAGGCACAAAGCACCTGTTTCTCTAAGATGTAGAAGGGTGAGCAACTGGTGCTCCTCCGTGCAGCCCAGCTACTGTAGTCACTACTATTGCCTCCCAATACTGTAAGAAACTTAATATCCTGCACTCATGTTAGCACAAAATCACAGCAAAATTGTGTTTCCAAGCCTGCACACCTGTGATCACAGAAAAGCTGCATACTCTCTTGATTTCAAAGGGACAGAAGATACTGCCTTCGTAAAAAACATAAAATAGAGGAAAAAGGTTGGAATTACAGCCCAAACGTCTCAGTACACACTGAAATAACTACCAGTACACTAAGTATGCTGACACTCCATTATACAAAATAATTTCTCTTGCAAAATTTTGGCTAGCCACTGAGTTAATGCTTTTAATGCCAGGAGCAGAGAGCAAAATGAATGCAAGAAGAAAACAGAGACTTAGAAAGTCTGACCACAGCCTGCTATCACTGTCAGATCTAGTCGACAGCACATGAGGATCCTGCTTGCCAATATCACAGGCTATGGCCCCTGGGGCTCTGAAACCTTCAGTGGGGCTATCTGAGAAGGTCGTGCTCCTGCCTGAGCCCTGTTACAGTGTGACTGCTGCTAGCACCAGTGGTGAATGTCCTCCTCCCTCAAAATGATGCAGAATTGGGTCAATCTCACTCTCTTGTTCTGATTAAAAACACAGACTGCATACCAGGAGGGACAATACCTCATCACTGCTCCATCTGTTGGGAAATGAGGGGCGTAGTCTCTTGATGCACACAATCTCCCGCATGTCCTCATATGAGGGGTCGCTGGGCACAAGGTCATGGTATGGAAGCTGGTATTCCTCAACTATTCCTGAAAGAAGCAATTAGTTGCCGGTCACTTCCAGAAAAAAACTTCCACTGCCCTCTTCCCCTCTCATTTTTTAACAGATTGGCCCTACTGTTTAACAGGTAGATGTATTAGAAAGACTTCCATGCCCTAGAAGTTCATGTCAAACTCAAGTTCCAGTGTAACCACTGCCATGTAAAGACTGGCCAGGTATCTTAATTCAAAACTGTAGTTACTTGCCAGGTAAGAGACTTTCTACCACTGCTGTCCAGTTCAGCAAACTCCATGAGGTTCTCACAGAAAGAGCTATTAGCATAAGGTCTGTATCAGAGTAATTTCATAGAGAGTTAACCCTGAGTTAGGTCTCTTTCTTACCGGTGAACCTGAAATTTATTAAAGGGCATTCTGTGCCTTTTCAGAACGTGTCAAGGCACCACTCTTTGTGCACAGCAACAACGACAAAAATAATAGAGATTTAACATCAACATCACTGCAATACACTTCACCAGTTGTTAAACACAGGGATCATGCTGCTCATTAGCAACAATCAGCTCCTCTAGGGTAAGCATTCAGCACAATATTGTGGGCTTTGAAGACCCATAAAACATGGTGAAAGTAGTGGAGACCCAAGAGACGGGCTCTGCTCTTGTCATCAAACTGGCATGTAACTGCTGCCAAGTCATTTCTCTGCATTTAACCTTCTCAATAGTAAAACAGAGGTAATAACACCCATCCTTTCTGCACTGCACTGAGCTCTATGTGCAGAAAGCACACATAGCTTATGCATACAAGGACGGATCTATGCCCTGAGTCTGCAGCTGGCTGCATTGCTTTATCTTTGCTGTCCTCACACTTCAGTACCTGGTATGAGAAGGAAATGAAGCACATCACTGGTATGACAGTGATGTAATAAGTACCACTTCCTTCTGTTTTTTTTTTTTTTTTTGCTACTAATCTTGTAAACAGATTATTTATTTCAAATAGTAGCACAGCAAACCCCAAATTGTTTGTTCTCCTTTTATTCAACTCTAACAAAACAAAGAAATCACTATTTTCATTCTGCTAAATTAGCTGAACACCCCTAGTCCATCAGAAACAGGATGCCTTTGGAAAAGGCTCCCAAATGAGTTCTATATTTCTTCTTCAGTGCAGGCATCTGCTGCCTTTAAACGAGGCATTAAAATACAGTCTAAGTCTCTGCTGTTGAAATAGCACTGACTAATACTTTAAACTAAATTTCAACAAGAGAACAGATATTAAGAGAGTTACCTATATGGTTTATCCACATTTGTTTATTATTGTAAAAACAATAACCCAGAGAAAAAGGTGTAATGGAAGATTTGAGGTTCACTGACACAATTAAAAGAAATCTCCCAGTTCTTTACCTCCTGAAACACATCTCCTTGCTATCTCCCAAAGGATGAGTCCAAAACTGTACATATCAGCCATGATGTACGACTGAAAGTGATTTCTATTCAAGCTTTCATCCAGCACCTCCGGAGGCATATAACGTTTCGTTCCTACACGGGTATTTGGGGGAATGTCTACCTCATTTGTATCACTAGAAAAAAAGGAAGAGAAAAAAAGGGCATCAAACATGCAATAAAGTAGCTTGAAAAGAAAGCCATTTAGATGGGAGACATAGTAAATTCACACACATCCACTCTCAAAAAAAGGTCAAAAGTAATGCCTAATCTTAATGGAACAATTTTTGCAAGAAAAGCCTCTTAGTGTGAAGGCAACCCTCCTTAAAAGGCTGACCTGCCTGAGGCTATGTTAAGCATTCAAATACAGAACCACAATGGAGATAAGACTCAACAGGGATGCTGTAACATTTGTGAGATTTCATTAGCATTAGCCAAAGCTCTAACGTTGATAACAATCAAATCTTCATTAAATGCTGTTTTCTTAACATATTCCACCACCTAATGCTTTAGTCTTAGCAATTAATGGAGGATACTAAATAGCTGGGGCAGTATCACTTAGCTATAGGAAATCAGATCTGCAAAGAAGACAGATCTAATTATTATTTTCTGCACGCATTATGTTTGATCTCTTACAACTTTTACACATCGAGATGTGTAGACACAGAGACATAAATGTGTAAAAATTTCTAAGCAAATGTGTCACACCTCACACATTGACCAGAAGAGACAAGATATATCTAACGGGAAGCAAATTGCCACTAATTATGTGAATAGACTTTTTTTTCTTATTAACTCAGATTCAGCTGTATCAGTGTTAATGTTTTTGGAAGTTCAATACATGGCATATATTTTGGTTTGCTTAAAAAGGTCTTTTTTCCTTTCCCCACCTTCAAAATGTACATATTTTAAATGTGATGGATACAACAAAAGCTCACAGAACAATTATATTCCTGTAATTTTCTCCACATGACAAAAAAAGAAGAGTCTGAGGTACAACCAGTCACTTACACAGTCCTTAAATCATACATATGCTGTTGGCACTTCTGTACACCTCCAAGAATGTAACATAAATCCAGTGACCTGCACCATCTTGCAATATTCCAAATTAAATGAGAAATACAAAGAACTTTACTAGAATCATTAGCTTCAGCAGAGCACACCCCTTTCAACTATTTTCTGTTCCCTGTTCTTGCTTGAGAAATGCTATCTAAGGAAGGATTCAGTAAGAAAACAAGCCAGGTACATAACATAAATTGCATTCGGACTGTGAAAAATGCGTATTTCACCTTCTTTTATAACAACATTGCATAGTTTCTTTGTTCATAGCTAAGCAGTGTGCTGCTCGGTATTTGCCAGGCAAGGTATAGCTGCAAAGTGTGAATTTCTTCCCTGAAACTTTTTAATACTGTATTTTCAAGTTGTTGTTTTCCAGGACTCTGTTCCTCAAAGTAAAAATATTCCTTTCTCATCTCCTCAAGAAAGGTCAGGTTCATAAAGTAAAAATCTCACTAAGAAACCTGGTAGGTAAGTGAATGGTAAGAAGAGCACATAAAAACAGCCCTTCCTTTCACTCTGAATAATTTCGGTTCAAGATTTGTACAGAATTCTTAAATTTTTTTAAATACTTCAGGGAGCATCAAAGCTGACCTCTGAAACTGAAACCCTCAGTCTATGTATTCTGGACACAATTCTGTGTACAGAAAAATCAGAGACTTTAAACGCACGTCTTGACCACCAGGACCACTGCTGAGAGCTCAAGCTCCTTTTGAACAGAGCTGTCAGAGAGCAATGTCTCCTTATGAATCCCAGGAGTGAGTAAAGTTCTACTTGTCTGCTCTTTCTAAGTTGTTTAAACACACAACCATTTTTTAAAATCAAATTTAAAAGCCATTTCAAAAATCAAATCTGTACTTCAGCAATTTGATTTGTAGGAAATGAAACAAAAGGCAACCCAAATGGGGTCCTTTTCCATAAATCCCAGTTAGCAACTTGTGCAAATGATTAGTATTTTTCTGTATAAGTTGTGAGTGAATTTTCATGGGATCAGAGAAGCTGAATGCTTCAGTGACAAGCTTACTGACATGACTTCAGTCTGACATCCTTTTACCATGTGCCAGCTATACTTGGGTAACTATTGAGTACGAAATTATGAAAACTGAGCCTTCATGCAAATGTAACTAATGTGCTCAATAATTAAAAAAGCAACTATTTATACATCTGCATTAAGTGTTTATGTGACAATCTCTTCCACATAGGTAACTTCACACACAGATGAGCAGACCCCAAAAAGCATGCACAGGTGATTACTCACATGTGCATGCTCACTTAGTCAACAACTAAGCCAGCAGTTGCATCCAATTTACTAACTTTTCCTCAGCCTCCTCATTTCTACTCACCTGATAAATTTAACAGCCAAGCCCAAATCTGCTATACAGCAGGTGCCATTCTTTTTCACCAGGATATTCTTACTTTTTAGATCACGATGGGCAATAGCAGGTTTGCCCTGAGTACTGAAGATCTCAGTGTGCAAGTGGCACAAGCCACTAACAGAGGAGTAAGCCAGTTTCAGCATGGCTTTTGTGTCCAAGGTAGTAGATTTTAGATAATCATAAAGTGAGCCGTTTTCGTGGTAGTCAGTGATAAGATACAGCTGGGTCCATGATCCTGTGCCTTTAATGTCTGCAGCAATGAATCCTTAAAAAACAAGATATATTTTCATATTAGTACTTCTCATGGCTTTTATTTTTTTTTGACTGCTCAGAACTCCGGATTGTCATCCACTTAAATAGTTTTATTTTTGTGACATATTTAATTTCTTTCATTTTACTTACATGCAACTCTGCCTCACCTCTAGCCTTTAATGTATTTTCAGAAAGCCCAGATATGAAAATACCAGTAGCTGAAACAAACGTGTTTTGTTTGGAGTAACAACCCCCAAACTCCATTATTTTTTAACTTTTATTTATGTTTCAGTAATCCTTGAAACAACTTTCCTTTGAAAAGCACTGGGTGGCTAATTGCAGAGCACAGCGGGTAACAAGGCACATTGGAAAGGACATCAGATAACAGCAAATAGAAAATTACTAAACTTAAGAAACCTGTACACTATCAAACAATTCTCTCTAATTTCACTCACCAAGAATATTTTCATGTCTCATCAGGACAGTCTGGTAGATTTCTGTTTCTCTGAACCAGCTGGCCTCCTCTGTGGTAAAAAACACTTTAACAGCTACCTTTTCACCACGCCACTTTCCCATCCAGACTTCTCCATAGCGACCTTTTCCAATCTGCTTTACCATCTGAATCTGTTTTGCGATGGTCCTTTGAACCTGTGAAATGCCAAGACAGATGCTTACACTTTGCTCAGTGGAAATCTCTGCATTCACCCCCCTCCTTCTGTGTCTCCTTCCCCTGCTGCCAGCCTGCAGGAAAGCAGAATACGCAGCCGTTGTGGCATGGATTTCAGCAACACTCCATAATTGCAGATGCTCCCTGGTTCTCCAGGACACAGTGCTGATGAGGACATTCCTGTCACTGTGAAGAAGCCTTTCCATGCATGCTCAAAATGCATTGTGGCTCCTCAAGAAACTAAACTGGTCTGTATGAAGGAAACATTTGACTATGAACCCTAAAATTTTTGTTTTCCTGTGGGATGTTGCCACTTGGTGGAATTTTTTTTTGTTTTTTTTGGAATAGTGTTGACAGAAAACCCTTCTGGTCACCTCAATGCAACCCAAATTCCAAAGGGGTAGGTAATGCAGTTTGATTAAAGCAGGGATGTTTGTTACATACTCAACACTGCTGAGACTGAAGGCTAGGGCTCACAAGTCACAGGCATCTTAGTGCTCCAAAACTAGCAAAATTACCGATAGCAGCTTCCTATCACCTTCCTTGAATATGCTATGCCTAATAATTTCAAAATACATGTTTGGTGTTAGGAACCTCAACCACTACTTACAGACGTAGAACCCACATGCCCACATTAACTTTAATAATCACAGTTACATATTAATAAAAAGCAATTTCCCCTACCCCCAGATATTTGGAAGACAGTTTTCTAGTGTCTGTGCCAGCTTTGAAGGTGGCTGCACTGTGAGATAATGCTAAGGTCAGCTGTAGTGCAAGCTCAGTGTTCATGGTGGCAGCTGCAGAGATACTCCTCATAAGGATGAGAGACCCCATGCAGAAGATGGACTGCCTCTACATTTAACAAGCTTTTATAATCACAAAAAATCTTGGCCAAATGGAGACTAATATTCTCATCAGATATTCTCATGTCTGCAGACTGTGCATTTCTAAAGGCTCACAAATGAAAACATGAGTAGATGCTGCAACACAACCCACTGGTGTTCATGGCTGACCCAGCCTCACCCTAATATACCAGGAAATTAAAATGTCACCCTCTTGTGCTACAGCACTGCCAGTTCAATCCACAGCTAATGATTTTTGGTTTGGTAGAATTTCACAAGATTTTGAATGAAAATAATTTTATCACTTCCAATGCAAGGAGATTTTCTTCTGGCCCAACCTATTGGCAAAATCTGGGCAAGTTCAAATTTGTGGTCTCTTGCTCAGTTTTGCCACCACCCAAATAAAAATCTCAAGCAGTTTATTGCAGCACGTGGGCACTAACTGAATCCCTATGAAATCACAGGATTTCATGTAATCCAAAATATTTTTGCGATCTTGGCTGACAGAAATGTGCAAAACTTCATTCTTAAGATCATTTGTTTCCTTTGTTATCCCTGAGAGGTCCAGTGGAAACTTACCAGTTTGGTAATGCTGAGCAGGACTGCCACAACCCCACTGTAGCATGAATGTATGTCCAAAGATGGACTCAAAACCTATTAGGTAAGGTCTGTCATCATTCATTTTATAAAAATATCCACTGGTTTTCATATTAGACAATTTTAAGAAGCAAAACATACAGTAGCATTTATGCAAAGCTATTTCAAATGTCCCAGCTTTCTTCTTCTGTCATTTAAACAGAATTCCATTTTTCCAGCCCTGCAATGCATAATTAGACTTCCAAGATGGTAGTTTCAATGCCATTATTTTTGATTAACATCAGTAAAAGCCAAGAATAGAGATTAGCCTTATTTTTTTAAATCAATTTATTCTCTTTTATACTCTCATATAGTGATTGAACAACAGTTATATTACATTGGAATTTTGCTCTAACATTTTGTAATGTCGTTTTAGCATTGTTGCTTTCTATTTTGCCCATTTTAAAAATGCATCCTGAACAATAATGTAGTTATATCAAATAACTTAATTTGTGTAAATATATGTAATGGCATCATAAAGTACATGGGATTACAATACTTAATGATGAAAAGTTCCTTATTAAATTATATTAAGAAAATGAAAAACACATTTCTGTTATGGGTTTTCAGGCGGCAGAATACTATGTGAAGGACCTTAACCTGGTTTCCTCTTGCTAGAACTGGTCAAATTATTTCCTATGAACAATTTATTTTATTTTAAGGAATTAGTCCTTTCTTGTATCATAAACTGATTAGGATTTCTAAAACAAATAGGTTAACCAAAATTGTTGGATGAACTGATTTCATAAGCATGCTGAATGATGCGTTCCTGTGACTTATTTACACTGAGTGGGGCTGGGGTTTTTTTATTTCTTTTTAAATCTGGTTATTTTGCTGCTTGAGCTCTGTAGGCAGCCAGGTAGAGTTAAGTTACATGGCCTTTTCTTTCCTCTCCCTGAGTAGAATCAACCCAATCACCAATTCTTTCTACTTTCTACTTTTCTGGCATTCAGCTAAATGTGTTCAGCTACTGTGGATGAAAATTTAGACAAATCAACCTTTTGTAACGTCAATATTTTGAACAGAGAACTCCATACCCATGGCTCAGGTGCAGTCCCTTGAAAAGCAAAGCTCATTGGAAGGGGAACTAGGAAAAAAATGTGTGAAAAGGCAGAGAGCAAACTGTAATTCAGCAAACTCTTCAGACAGACCACTGAAATAAATGCCCCCAGCATCTTATCACCTTCCTTGATTTTGCACGTGGATTCACGGGAGGGAACAGCTTTGCCTATGCCTCTTGCTCTGTCACGGTTCTCCTTGTTTGCTGCCCCAAAGCCTTTATTTACAACGTACTCTACTTTTTTCTTGGTTTAAAGTTTGATTTGCAGCATTCGACCTCCATCAAACTCTACTCTCAGAGGTACAAATAGGTCAGGAGAAAGAACACTTTTTCTGAATGTCATCATATTGACAAAATCTTGGCCAATGTTTGTTTTGGGTATAGTATTTGTACCCGTTAGAATAAATGTTCTGCACAGAAAAAACCCATTACTGTTTAGCATAAAGTGACATTTAGTAACAAATTTGCATCTTATTTTCCTGAAATTATAATTCTGAATGTTTCAAACTTTGCATAAGAAGCCAAGTTAAAAACAAACTTTTGCACAATGAAGTCTAGAGCATTATTGCCAAGGCACTTTCTTTATAGTTGTTTCAGGCATGAGCCCATCTGTGCATTTATGGTAAACTCTTAGTGGTTGTAGCTGTCTGGGAAATGCAGCAAACATTTATTAACAAGTGCAAGATTCATTATAGTGCTCAATTTCTTCTCTTTCAGGCAAAATCACAACTTAAAGTGAAAGTCTGGGGAAAAAAAAATGTATGTGTTTTTTGTAAGCAAAGGTGGAGGG
The DNA here is from genome assembly GCA_035221455.1 of Xenops minutus. NCBI lineage: Eukaryota > Metazoa > Chordata > Aves > Passeriformes > Furnariidae > Xenops > Xenops minutus. The sequence continues at coordinate 21,908,029 of JAWWEE010000122.1, read as the reverse complement.
GGCTTGAGGTGGGTGTGCCTTGAGGAAAAACACTTGTTCCAGTGGCTGCAAAGTTTCCAGGCTTGAGGGGTGGACTCACAGAAGATTAGCTAGTTTCTCCTTCATAGAGCAGTGGCCCAGCTCTGAGAGCTACTGAGCCACGACCCAGCTGGGATGCGCCACCTCGGCCTCCACAATGGTCAATTAGTCAATTAGAAGTTAGTTGTCCTGCCCACTGCAAGAGCAGACCGGAGGACACCAGTGAGATCACAGATCCCACCTTCAAATAGTTTACTGAGACAGAAGAAGACATAAAGAACAAGTAGTCATAAACAACATTGCTCCAGCTTCTTTGGGATCCTGGGATGAAGTACTGAGTCATGCACTGTTACAACATGCCCCAGGGTACCTGCTACCCATATGGGCTGCTGGAATCACATCCTTTCAGAGAACCAATTTTCTTGTATTTTCTCTAAATTAATATGTTTTTGCTGTCACTGTAACAGTTAGGAGCATCAAGTGCAGACTAAGACCTTGATGTGGCAGGTGTTACGCAAAAAAACCCAACAAAGCAAACAAAGCAAATCCCTCACAACTGTCACAGACAGTTTTGCCTTTTCAGCAGGCTTAGTCATACTGGAGTCTGTTCAGAAATAATCATAAACTTTGTCTCTGTGCCTTTAATTTTTGAGATTACCACACCGTAAGTTAAAAAACCCAAACTCCTAACTTGTGAATGCAAAGTGAAGCCTACAAATAAAAAGGTTGCACATTTGATGAGTTACAGCTCCCTTTAGGTAAAGATGATGTTTGAAGCCCTACTGTGTATTGCATATACAAAGAAGGAAAACAAGATCAGTGGGCCAGATGCTGTCCTGGACACTGGGGTAAATCCTGACATATTTTCAGGAGCTCTCTTAGCCTCTACTTATCCTATGGTATCTAGAATAAGAAATGAGCTGAGATAGAAAAATAACTCTAATCTTTTTATACTTAGTCTACATGAAAAAAAGTCTCCTCCTTCTAAAGCAGTTTTTCTCCAGCTTAAATCCTGGTCATTTCTGGGACAGAAAAAAACAATCAAACAAAAAAAACCACAACAAAACAAAACAAAAACAACAATTGAGGATACGTAAACATAATTTCTTGTGCCTCTTCTTTCTCTACTCGTTTTTGCCTTTGAAGCTTGCATTAAAATAATAGTGCTTCCTTACCAGGAGAGGGAGCCCCGAGCCGCTCCCTGAGCTCTGGGACTGCTCGATCAAATCCTTCAGGGACTCTCCAGGGGGAATGTAGGTCTCGTCCTGCTCCAGCCCAATGCTGTAGTGGTGCCGTGTCTCTTGGCGTTTGTATCTGATGTTTTACATGAAAACAAAATTAGTTTTCAATACAATAAACATACGTACAATGAATAATGCGCAACATCCTTCATATTGCCTTCATTTGCAGAGTAACAGCTTTCTCTGCTTCCCTAAGGGGTATGCTGGACTCGCTGGCCAAAATTTTCTGGTTTAGTTTTAGTAACTGTTTTCAGCATCAAAACTCTAAGTATAATACTCAAATACCATGCAATCTGGGGTAAGCAATCAAATATTTTCCTTTCAAAAACTTATGTATGTCTAAAACACAGACCAAATAAATAATCATTTTTATTTTACTGTCTTCAGTGGACTTTCAAGAGTCTGAGAAGGCAAAGTCATGAAATCTGGGACTGTTTAAAAAATGTGACAAGTTATTAAAACTATGTATATTATGACAAAATTTTAAACATACTTAGTTACATTCCTATATTGCCTCTTTTTTATGTTCTTCACCACATAAACACATTTAGAAGTCTTAGGTTTATTTACCCTATAAAAATTTGTCCTGTGGCCTTCTTAGATTCAGTAAAGAATAATCTGTGTTTCCACCTGAACAGCTTTTTAGGATGCTGGACAAAACATTCCATATGAAATACATCACACAGGTGTGACTAGCATGAATAAAATATACTTATTTTTCTCCCTATAAAATTACAGTTTCTCATTTCTTTTCCTTAAGGTCCACTTCTATTTTTTTTTTTTTTTTTCAAATTCCTAGGTCTATAGAAGATAAATGTTGGGAGGAACATTAATGAGCTACCGAAGTATTCCTTATTTACCTGAAGTAGCAAAATATGATGATAAGCACCAGAAGTATACTGCAAACAGTCACTGAGATCAGCAGGGCCTTATGGTGGATGTTTCCTTCAGCAAAGTCTGGGGTTGAAAACAAGAAAGGTGGAAAATTCAGAAAGGGAGGTGGTATGAAGTCAGTATCAAAAGACATACCCTTAAAAAGTTCACTGAGCACAAGGTAATTTCCTTTCTTTTCTAATGAAGTCCTATGCAAGATACCCCTGGATTCCCCTGGCATTTTGTGCACTTTCTCTTTGACCCTCACTGAGCAGGGCAGAAATGGCACCTCCAAAAGTGTATTTGATTTTTCAGCCCTCATTCAGGCAAAACATAGCCTTGATTTGTAATTCCCTGTTTGGGTCTGAATGAAAAATTAATCAAGACCTGTAACACTGTCTTAACCTGAGTGATCAGCCAGGACATGCAAAAAATACTGCCTCTATTTTAAAATGGTCATATTAAGTAGCATCATATTGAATAGTTAATATTTATATATATATATAAAAAAAACCAAAACAAAACACAACAAACCAAAACAAAAAACCACAACAAAACTGCATTTATCCTAGAAAGGAAGACACAGAAGACCATTCAACCCCCAAGAAGGCAGGCCACAAGACATCTTGAAAGTATATTTCGATCATTACAGAATAATCCATCTTAGATCCTGTTTTTCTCCTTCATTTACTTTAAAGCAGCCCTGTGTGCCATAGTCCTTCCTATGCTTGTGGGCAAAACTATTGCTCCAGCAGCTATTCTGTAAAACATTCTGAAAATGAAACATGTCAAGTAACTTGTAGAAAATGCTGTTACATAAAAATTATTAAAATGTTTCAGTCAATCTTTGCATAGGAAACTCATATTCTCCTTCAAAGTATAACATTAATCTCCAAATTTGTATTCTCAGCTCAGGTAAGCAAGCCTGACCTTCATGCATGTTTCTCTGCTGAAAACCAAAGAAACCTAGTACTATTCTTTTTTAACCTCCCCTACTACCCAAACTCCCAAATTACAGTATTGCAGCATGTAGATACACATACACCACCCTCCTGAAGTTGCTGTCTGGTGAAACGCAAACGAGGGCCATGTTTTCTGAAGCTCTTCCAGCCTTGCATCCTTCACTCTAATGCCCGACACATCGTAGAATGCAAGAAATCTATCCTTATTGACTTGTCCTGGAACAATGTTATTATGTTTCAGATTTACAAGGGTAATGAGAGGAGGAGATTCCTAAGGGACTCTTAGTTTACTGTCAGACTCTTTTGATTTTAAAGATCCAGTTTCTCCTTCTTTTTTGGCTCCCAAACTATTTCTTTCCTTCCCCTTTCCACTACAAACACAGATTACCTATCAACGCACCTTTTGATCACACTGGTCATGTTTTAACCTGCCACTACCTGCTCTGAGAGCATTAACAATGTAAACATTCAAGACACGGCTGATGCCTTTGAAAGGGGACACTGACACCATGTCTATCAGGAAAACACTCGAGCCCATCATTCTCCCTGCCACAGCAGATTTATCCCTGGCCTGTCGCTCCAAGAGGGCTGTGAGTCAAAACCAAGAGCCCACCAGGGAATCCAGACCTCTCTCGTGAAGGCAATGGCTGTTTGGCAGATCTGAGAGCTCTAGGTTGTGCTGTGTAAGCAGCCTGTGTCAGCCACCATTTCCCTCTAAAATGTGTGGTTTGTAACAGTTCATGTCACAGCCCATCAGCTGAAGAGAGGATAAACAGAGCACAGAGACCATATAGTGGCATTTTATACCCGGATACCTATCCACAGCAAGAGTTTTCCCACTTCACTGAGTAAGACATGATGGAAGTTGGGCTTTTGTGCTTAACAGTAATGAAAGCTGGCATCAGACACAGAGGGAGCAATTCAGGTCTTTCTCGTAGTGTATGCTATATGTCAAAGCCATGGAAATCTGCACATTTATACAGACACAAAGTGTTGCACATGAACTTGTTCATGCTGCCTGTGCATGTACGAGTATGTATATTTGGAGAGGGATGACAGAGATGCTGAAATCTTGAAGCAAAATCCTGTAATTTTTAGGGTTTAAGTGATCCAAACCTTGTGCTCAATGTTTCTAATGGGCTTCTGCCCATTAGAAAAGTAAATAAATGCAGTCTGGTTTTCCCAGAGGTCAGAAGAAGAACTTAGAAGAACTTCAGGCTCCAGCACTGCAAAAGTCTTACGGTACCCAAATGCAATTATGTGAAGCACGTGCAAGGAAAGCATGCAAAACATAAAGGACTGTGTCCTGATCTCCTTAATGGGAGTGGCTGATGGAGAATACAGCAGCACCAATGTTTATGTTCTTGCAGTAGGTGATGTCCCCCACGCTGGCAGTGTCAGCTGGCACAGCTTTAGTAGTGGTCCCCTATGCACAGCAAAAGCATGCAACTGGCTCTCACAAGAAGAGAGAGTAAGTTCCATATGTATTTATATTTATTTGGCTACCTATGACGAAAGCCAGTACTGACGATAAGTGAGCTATTGCCTCACCTTTCAGACACTTCCTGCACTTTTAAAGAATTTTGGCAGAATCTGATTTGCTGGCTCACTTGAGGACTTCATAAATCTGTTGGCATGTGGACAATGGCATGTGGACAACACAAGATTAAATGCATGCCCCCATCCTTACACCAGCAGTATCTGTTCTGCTGCACTGAACCAGGCTGATGCTGCTGGAGATCAACTCTTTCCTCGTCCTCCAACATGCTGTTCCCCTCAGAGCTGCAGGACAAACATCTGTTTCCTTGCACACTTTTTGGCACCTCCTTGACCAGGTGGAGAAACAAGGCAGCTCAGCTGTGAGTCTGCTTAATGACTGGCTTGTGGGCTCTACGGTGAAGACCATGGTGGGTCCCAGTCAGTGCCAGTTTATGTGAGGGAGACACTCTGTCCTTTAAGAAGTGCAGCACCGTGCTTTTTAGTGTTATGTTACTTGGTAACTGCAAGGTGCCAAGCAGCAGGATTATGAGAATAAGCAGCAGCTTCCACGGAGGCAGCAGTGAGCGATTACTAGGAGTATGGTGTGGGGAGTGCAAAACAAACACACAGTAGGTTTGGGAAGCTTCTTCACATATCTTGGCTGGCTGATAATACCAAAGCCCAGCAAATGGCACATTAACAGTTTCCCGTGGTATGAAAACAGTGGTGTGTGCTAGTGTCAGTGATGGGCCCAGTGATACCAAGTTGCCTCTCACTTATTCTCCTGTGATTTTCCCCTCCTCCAGCACTCATTTCCCTCCTGCCATCCAGGGGACCATGCTGAGGAGTGCACTGAAAATGCCACCCAGCAGGTTCAAGGGAGAAGTCAGCATATCAAACGGAGAGGTGGTTCTCCTCCCTCCCCAGGTCCCTCCAGTTCACAATGTTACACTTATCCAAGTCAAAACGGCAGTGAAATCCGAGGCGTGGAGACTGTGTGCACACATCAAACCCCATCATTCCTCCAATCACTCCCTTGCCCATTCATCACTAGCTATATAGGCAGGGAGCCAGACACGGTGGCACCACCACTTCTGCTTATATAGGCTCTAAATCAGTAAAGACATATTTCTCCTTTTGACTGGTCTCAGCCTGTGCTTTCGCTGGGATTTCCAGGAATATCTTTTATTGTTTAAAGCAGAGGTGTTGTATCAGACCCAATTATGATTTTCATTTCCTTAATAAGACAGATGTATATCTGGCACAAGGACTCGGTGGTTTCTCTGGGGTATTTTATCCTGCTCCTTCTGTACTGAGATGAGCTCAAAATTTACAGTTAGCTGTTGTTTCTTCATCTTGCTTAACAAGTCTTGCTTTGACCAGTATTAATTCTTCTAGGTCTTGCTTTTATGTATGTGGTCCTCCTTTCTTTTCGGGGGGGCTAAGGGGAGGGGAGGGGGAGGATGAGTTGTGGCATATATCTCACTTTCCAGCACATGCCAGGTCTGGAAAAGCACTTTGAGAACACAAGTCACTTGCCTTTGTAGATATTACCTTGGTGCATAGGTCAATTTGCAGTTCAGCAACCTTTGCCCTGCAATTGTATGCTCTCCTATCTCTCTCAAGAGATATCACCTTGGACATGAGAAGCCAAATTCATCAGAAGCCAAATTTCTTTTAATGCTAAGAAGCATATGTATCTTTCATGGAGTCCTGAAGGCCAGAAGATTGTTCCTAGAAGGTTGTTTTTAAGTTCACCTCTCTTTCCTTGTACTTAGAATTCTAACACAGTACTCAAACAAACACAGCTTAATCTAACTGTTTCCAGTAGATACGATGATCACAGTCATAGTACTGGGCAGTAGCAGTAGCATGTATTTGTACACAGTATTTGTGCCTAGTTGCAGGGAGGATATACAGTTCTAAATATGGCTTTTTTCTGAGGTTTCATATTAGGATATAGCAGCAACAAATTAAAACAGGCCCGGCACCAAGAATGACATATTTACTTAAGGCTTTAATAAAGGTGCTGACTTCAGCCCTGTTCAGCCACATTTAATGAAGCAGCTCCTGAAATGTATTTCCCCAATACACTCTCAGGATACGGGTAGTGTGAGAGCTTGTTTCAAATAGAAATCTTCAGAATATTCTGAGTGAGTACATCACCTTTTGTTTGTCATGCAAAGTTGCATGTGACAACTTTGCAACACAGAACAGCTAGAACCCTGTTCCAACTCTCTGAAATTTTTCTTTTAACAAATATGGTCTCTGCGATTTAATGGGTCTGCCACCACGGTGCCAAAGTGATACTTTATTTACCCCATATACACAATGAACAAAGTCAGCATCGATGCAAACAACTTCTGCCACTACCAGAAGTTTGTTTTATTACTTTCTGTATAAGCAGCAGAGTGTTGCCAAATAACTAAAATGTCAGTAAGGCAGATGTCTAGTGTTAGGCATGGGTTCAGTATTTTTAAGAAGTTTTAATGCAGAATAAACTCAGTAGTAAGAAGAAATCATGTCAGTGTTTTACAAACTGATATTTAATGAAAGACTAAGTAAGTGTGAACAAATATTGACTTCTTTTTGGAGCTACTCTCTCAGTCCAAAGAACTTTATAAAATGAAATAAACCAACAAAGTAGTACATAACTCTTCTGCTGGAAGTCAGAATTTTATGAGGTTTCACTGCCTTAATGGCTTTCTAGTAAACAGTGAAGTATTTACATACTACTCTCCCTAGGCTTGATTCTGCAGCCCATCTGTGCAGAATTTCATAGGCATGAAGAGAACAGCTTCCACAAGCAAAGGCTTTCTCCGAGCATGCATTTGTGTAAGTATCTGCCGTTTGCATAACTCAGAGTGCATCTGCACACTGATCTGGATTTTCAACACAGAACACCATGACTCTAAATTCTTCTGCAACTTTGAGCTGATTCAATGCTGACCACCAATTCATGCCAATGCCAAGAGTTTATCATGGATGAAGCTATACTTACTTAGGAATACATGTCTATAAAATGTGTTCTGCAACATCCAGACAAAAATAGCTTTACCAGCTTCCAGAAAGTGATGTTTAAACAAACAAACACAAATGCTAAAACCTTGCCTCAGCATCAACTAAGTTACATGTCCATTTGCTCTCAAATAACAAATTAAAAAAACCCACAAAGAAAAAACAAACAGTGCATGAGTTCTTATCCTACATTCTATTTTCAGCTACATTTTTCAAGTAGAAAATGTACTTTTATGACTTGTTATTGGTCTAGTCTAGATTACCAGGTCTTTTAAAGAAGAAAAGCTTAGTGGACTACATTCAACTTGAACTGACTAATTAACTACTGCAGACCTGGTCTCAGATATGTGTGGAGTTCTGGAGGACAGTAATTCATGTTGCAAGGACTAGAGAGAGGATTCAATTTGATTATCAGGCTAAAAACGTACATGGCCAAAGGCATTCTCTGCCAGGATTAATGTTGTGGGAGAGGATCATCCCAAGTCTTTGGGATGATCGCTCATAGCTAGCAGGTCTGTGCTAGGACAGTACTGTGTGACTCCAAAGCATCTGCTGTTCACTGCATGTGTGCAATGGGAATATCAGCAAGTATCAGCAATCACAGGCCAAGACACTGCTCCACACATGATTACAGGAATCCAGAAATACTGTTTAACGCCATTTATCTCTCTAATCATGGGATTTTGGACAGGTGTGCTTCAGTTTTGACTCTGTTTCTTCCTAAAGCACAAAGAGCAATGGCAGGAAAAGATTCGTTTAGGATTAGATTTTGTTCTGCTTACTTCCCCTTACCTCGGTTCTTCAGTGGTGGCAGTGTAGGGTGAAGGTGTTTGTTACAGTAATCTTGGCCTGTGCAACATTCAATAGATCTTCTTTGGTGTGGAATAGGAGTGTCCTGAAACAAACAATTTGATAGAAAGCAATTCATTACCTGTGTTGTAAATATATAGTCATTCTGCACTTGAGAGAAACAAGTGCTTACTAGCTGGACTGCAATCTGCTACAGTTTTCTACGAAGTGTGGAGTAAGGATTCCTGCCACTCAGTGTATCCAGCAATGCTTCATATAGATAATTAAGATATGAACTCACTCCTAACTTACTTCTGTTGGTGCCCTAATGCTGCAGAAGGGACTGATTGACTCTAATGGTGCAAGTCAGAACTGTGAAAGTCACATACATCCATCAGTTAGACTTATATTGCAAAAATGAGTTAATGTGGGTATCCAAAACAGTTTAGCCAGACTAATTTAACTGCTCATTCTGGTCTCACGGGAAGCTTGGTAAAATAACTTCCATAGGCCTTAACGATTAGATTGTTCCCATACTCACAAAAAAAAACATTTACATTTAACATGAGGAAAGGCAAACATTTTAGAACCACCTTGCTCCATTGCCCATACCCCTTCCATTCCTGCAGATAGTTTTCCATGGGGTGATCGCTGTACTTGAAGGCAATTTCTGGCACCAAAAATCCAAAACCAAAGTGCAACTGCACAAAAGCAAAAAAAAACTGCTGCAGTCCATCAAATCATATCCTAACTACCTTTAGCTACCTTGGAGACTTCAAGAGTTAGACTGAATTTCTCTAAATCCAAACTTCCTCTGAGTGGGAGTATTACTAGTAACAACAGCACCAAAACCAAGTTACCATTACAAGCAGCTATAGTATCATCTTTTGGGGATACACATGCACTCCCCTCTGCAATCAATGTGGATCAACTATCTACCAAACGAACAGAAGTGAAAAACATGGACATAGTAATGTCTGTTGACTGCATTTTAACTGAAAGCTATCAAAAATTCAAGCAACCCTCTGGCAGGAAATACTTCCTTACCCGACACTGGAAGTCTGAGCCCTCTAATCCAAGGCATCCCTTGGTGACTAAATGTCCACCAGACTCATCTTCTTCTATTATGGTGAAGCAGTATCCATCAGTGCTGAGGATTGGAAAGAATGAATCAGGAAAATGCACTGAAGTGAAAAATGTGCTGCTGAATATTGTCTTAAACTTCACTCCCTGCAAGGCAAATCTGCCCTTAACAAACCGACATACTAAGGCTGCTGCGGACCAGCTGCTGCATGCACAGAGGAGGCTCTGCCTTGGAGCTGACACACTTACCTTTCCAACATTTCACAGCTATAAAAAACCCACTAACAAACATCTTAAATCTCTGCCTTTGATCATTAGTGTGTCGAGACTTCAGAGACCCATATAAATGCGACCTTCAAGTTGCAAAAGGTCTGACTTGCCTGTGGGAACAAGGCATGGATACTTACACCACTGTACAGGCCTGAAGAAAGGAACATTTTTGAGATAGTAAATGTAAAATATAATTAAGAGTGATTTGTGATTCGTTTTAACCATATTACAAACTGCAACACTCTTGTGTATGGGTTCTTGAGTTATCATCAACACCCTTCATAATTGTTTACTTGGGTTATAAGCCTAAAGTGATCCATAATGCTTCCGTTTACAAGAACGTGCACCAGGGAGGACAAGTATACCAACAGATGGCTAGATGGTACTAGTGATAAATGTCTTTCCTTGATGAAGGTCAAATGCCTCAATACTATGGAAAGAGAGGGAGGAGAGCATGGAAAGGGTGGCTGCATTTTATTGAGACTGCTGTACATTAATTTCTCAGCATTCTGAGGGAAATACGTAATGTGTAAGAAACAAAAATTGACTGATTTGCAGGAAGAAGATCCAAAAATAAAGAAAAAAACTCTTTAACACAAGCCATTTAAGTCACATAAAAAAATAAATTCTGTTATTTCCTCAGGAAAATAACACTGGTTATTATGTGCAACGAATATTTTTCAGAAGAGAAACTCAGTTAAACCAAGGAAATACAAAGAAAAAAGGATTAGAAAACTTAAACACAGCAAAATTTCAGATGATTTGCTCCTTACTTAAAAGAAAGGAGATCTAACAGAGCAACAAGAGCAAAGGCAATGAAGATGTAGGAAACGAGGCACAGTTACACATTTAAGAGACAAATACAATTTGTAAGTATTAGCTACATGACAGAGAGATGCTGCATAGGATCATGTCAAACATTTGCTGTGGCGTATTTTTATATTAGTGGTGCAGGGTCTAGCCACAGTAAGCTTATTACTTCCAATAATAATCTATCATGGGTTATTGACTTCTGGATTTGAAAAGTAACCAGTTGTATGTTACAAATTACTTTCTCAGAAAAGTGAGCAATGAATTTTACTCTTCTTTGACATTGTGCATACAAGTAAGGCAGAGGAGACAGTAACCTTTCTGGGCAACCACCACCTTGATTTCATTGCTTAAGCTTAAAAGATAGGAACAACAGCATTGCCAAGCAGGACTGTAAGGAATCCATTAGAGTAGAATATTATATTGGATTAGATTTTATTTGTTTGCATGGTGCCTTTGATTCAAAGTAATAAGTAAGTTTAACCCAGGGGACAGAGCAACAAAACAATAAATTGCAATCGAGTGAAACACAAAAATGAACTCCACAGCTAACAGTCCTCAGCAAAATAAACCAAAACTCTTGGTTCATCAAAGAAAAGAAGGGGAAGGAAAAGTCAAATTGTTTGCAAAAGGGAAAAAAGGAAACAGAAAAGTCAGCAGTTTTAATTCTGTATTTCTAACTTGTCATGGGACTCTGATTCTTAGCTCATTTCTGAAAATTAAATTCAGGCTCCTCAAGCACTTTAGTCCCTCTGAATACTTCACTCCAAATTGAAAAACAAAATTAGATTGGATAGAGCAAAACAAAAAAGTTATAGATCTCCAACAATAAGGATAAATCATGCTTTTTACAGACAATTTCAGAATAATGAAGGAAAAATGAGAGACAAGAATAGCAATGCTGAGCAGAATAAACACTGGTACTGCTTGTTGCTATGAAAAAAAAGACCAAACCCAAAAGTTGTCACACAATGTAAGAACTCATTATCTTTTTGAAAATTTCTGAACTTTGGGCGAGAGAGAGAAGTGACTCTTCTGAAAAGAAAGAAGTACCTTCTGCCTGCTTCCCCCTCCTGCCCCTGACCTGTTCTCCTGGTTCACAGGATGTGAGATGGACCACACACTGCAAGTAAAGGACAGGACATACCCCTGCTGTTTTATTGATTACCCTACCTCATACTGTTCTGCCCATGGTAGAAATGAAACTGTTCCTACTAATACAACAAGTCAGAAACAAGTGATATGAGCCTGCATCATCTCAAATTTTATATTTATTTTGGTGACTGCACAAACAGAATCACCTGTACATCCCCTATATATACAAGGCAGTACAAAAATACCTATTTTCTCCACTTCCTAGTATAGAACTACTGTTTTCTTAAACTCTGGAATTTGAGTTCTGTGCAATTTGATTCTGCAAATGGTGTGCAAAGATGAAACGTAATGTGATGTTACTGAATACATCTGGATACACATCCACTAACCACCTCCACTAAAGCATCATCTTATTAGAGGATGGTGTAGGAGAGTGATTAAATACATTTTGGATGTGATCATTAATAAGCACAGATTTCCTATGTCACATATTTGCCAAGAGTGAATTTTTCAGCCAAGTCAAATACCAGGAAAATAGAGGAAGTTAATAGTGGAAACATTAATAGACACTGATATAGAAGGTGCTGCTACAATTACAGATTACCACAAAGAAAGCAATGATCTTAACTCAGACCTCTACAAAACATCAGAAGAGAGGAACCAAGGCCAGCAGCTTTGCATCTGCTTACACAGATGTCCTCACTGGCCAGCAGCCATTTCTCACAGAAGATGTGATTCCTCAGCTACCAAAACTTGACTGCTGAAGATTTCCCATCTGGCTCTGTGTGTGTGAGACACAGCCAGGGATGGCAATATATAACTGTGAAAAGCAGCATCTATCCCTCGCTCAGTGCCTCTCACAAACAGATAGGTTAAATAACTTGATAAAAAGATCCCTTAATTTTATTTGCAAATGAGTCCATATGAGTATTATTACTTTTGTCAACTCCTCCTCTTTATATTCCTGATTTTGGTATCAGAAAGAGCAAGAGCATCTTTTCATTTCCATACAAAGCAACATAGTAAGTTTCTGCATTATTCTTAAAATGATACAAAAATGTTAGATTATATTATGTACAGAAACTGAGAATTCATATTCTTTTGTAAAGACTGCCTGAAATAATGATTTGAAGATTGGCTGACTCCCAAATTGTATCTAATTCACGTATTTTGTCCTTTGTTTACGGACGACGATGAAGGCCAAATTTAGAAAAATGCTGTCTTTGGACACCATCCATAAAATTAAGAGTCTTTGTAAATGTGTTCAACAGAGGGTCATTTTTCAGAAAACACAATATAGTTAGCAGCTGTACATCAGGGAAGTAACATGAAACAAAGTGAGAAGAGCATTATACAGTTGTCAAGCCAGATGCACCTTCAGATGTTCACACAAATACGCTGAAGGCAAGGAGAGAATTACAGGTGTAACAAAGCAAAGAAGGTGGCTCACAGCAGGCCACAGTTTCTGGTCACACTACTCTCCAAGATGGTGATGCTGGTCCTACCATGCTCTGCTGTGTATGGTACCTTCTGTTTCTCTTGGTGCTCAATGATGACCCTACACACAGAGAGAAATGAGGGTACCCAACATGTCCTAGCAGAGCTAGGATATTACTTATTATAATTTCATATTATTATTTATAGACCTATCAGTCAATATTTTCTCTATACTACCTGCCCATAGTATTCTTCCAGGACTGAGACATCATTAAATGTGTCTTGCCTTGTTTTATTAAATCAGAAAGTATATCAAATAGTTCTTCCTGGCATGCAGGGTTGCATCACAAAAAACAAGTCCTTATGCCAATCTGTGAGGGAGAGCCCTAGAAACTGTCCAGGCTTCATGCAGAGTATAGGAGATTTTACAGGTCTACAGACCTGATGGTACAACTTGGAGTACGGCAACAGCACCAAGCATGGCTACCCCTGCATTTTCACCAGGGCTCTCTAGCACCATTCACTTATGTGCAAAATCCATCTCAGCAGATGTGAGAACTGTCAAAAAGAAAATAGCCAAAATAAAGTGACTCATCTCCCTCTTTTCCTTTTCCCTTTTTCTTTTATTCCTTTCTTTTGTCTCAAAAATTTAAACACAAAGCATATGTTTTCTTTTACTTGACCTTAGGATCACACTGCTGTTGAACTTGTATGATGTTCTTATACTTCAATGCTAGGACAGACTTAACATGGGTATTTGCTGTTAAGGACCTTTTTGGTTGTTTCTGTATAACTAAATTTAGTATGCAAGGGAAGTTTTAGGTATTCCAGCACTTTTGCACACTAACACCAAAGTGCTCCCACACACTAATACACCATCTGAGAGTAATGCAGCAGGTTGCAGTACAGGAAGGCTGTACTTGCATTACTATCTAGCCTAAGGTATATATTAAATACTTAATGTGCAAGCAACACATTAACAAAACTAAAATCAAGGAATTTCTGGGGCACACTTGAAAAGTGTGGGATAGGGACTTTGAGTTTCTCCCCAAAACACTAGGGGTGAATTCACCTGCTAAGCCACCGATGAGACATATGGCACTGGCACAGGAGGTAAAAAAGGACGACTCGGGTTTCCAAGAATTTGTCTCTGTTGACCTTTAGTTTTTTTGTTTTAACCATGAAAGGAGACTTAAATACTTCTGGTACAGCCCTGTATAAAGGACTAAATTAAAAAAAAAAAAAAATAAAAAAAAATTAAAGACTAAAATGTAAGACCTCACCATAGCTCCTTTATCAGAAAATGTTCAACTTTTCCCTAAAAATTAAAATTGCTTAAAATAAAAGCTGCCTGAACCCAGTTCTTTGGCCACTGTCAAAGTCTCTTTCCTTTTACATACCAAATTACAAAAAAAAATTCAATCATATCATCTGGAGAAAGGAGAATGAAAATAGCATCACTCAAGTGAATTATCACCTCTGGTAACACAATTATTTTATTGCTTTACATAACCAAAACTACCTCAATTGGGCAGAAATACAATCCAGTAGGCAAAACATAAGAACTTAAACTTTATCAACCCAATCTTTAGAACTGTCAGCATTTATTTGTGCATGAAAATAGAGTGCGACAAGGCACCTAATCAGCCTCAGCCTTTACTGCAATCCCATTACAGTCAAAGCCAATGAAATGTTACACTACATTTTAAAATATACCATTAATTATGATTAGACAGATCTGTCCATGCATTCACTTTGTACACACAAAACTTGATATGGAACAGTCAAACAAGGTCCTGGTTGTGTTCAAAGCACCTTTGACCTTCTTTACTGAAACCCTTTTATGAATCACACAGATGTTCAGAAAGAAGAATACAGTTTCAACATGCCGCAGTTTAACACACCCTGTACAAGCAGAAGATTGCGAGGCTTCTCCAAAGATCTTAATTGTCAGGGCCCTGAGTGCACTAATGAACTTCAATTGTCCAGAAAGACCCCAGCGGGGATCCCCTTTTCCGCCTATACAGATGCCCTGCCCAGGGGCTCCGTTTAAACTGAGGTCTGAGCAGTGGCACAGGAGTGCCTGCCACTTACAGTCATGTGAAGGGCCATTGAAGGAGCTGTCTCTGCCTGTTGTGTTCAGATACCCTTGGGGAAACGGGATCCTGGTGAGTGAGGATATGGTCAGCCTGGCTTGGCTCCCTTCTGCTACACCCTGACATTAACCCCCCCTTGATGAGCTGACCCTTTAATGGATCTTCCAAAACTTGTTGTGCTCATAGGCTGACCCATTTTCTAAAGCACGCACTGACTAGAGCTACTACTTTTCTGTTGAGATAGAAAGCAATCTGCCTTTTAAGCTGCAGTATTATCCTTAGCTCCCTAAAGTATTATTGGACTTCAGCTGCAGAAGTATAAAGAAAGGGAAATTCTGTATAGGAGCACAGCAGGCTGCTAGAGGATTTGATACGGGTGTGGATAAAAAATGGCTTTTAAATGTCTAAAAATACAGTTATGGAGAGGATTTTAAATGGCCACCAGATGTCCTCATTTTTATATAAACATTCAGACTACTGCTACTATGGGCAGGATCTGTATTTTAATAGATGAATACCTGTGGTAGCAGATAAAAATCTGCACGTGAGATGACAGACTGCTCTTTATGAGAAATTTTAAATGGCCATTGCAGCAGGACAAGCTATTCTACTCTGAGAGTTTTAATTTAAACACAGCTGGAAATGCTTTTCCATTGAACTTTCAGAGGTCCTTGCTCTTGGGCTCACAAAAGGCTTCAGTGTCTTGTTAAGAACCCTGGTAGGACAGTGGCTCTCCAGAGCCCAAGCCCTGGCTATGATTGTCTCAGTGAATTTGCTTGGCTTTGCCAGGCCCTCGCATGCACCAGCACACACTGGGTCATCCCTGTCAGGACGGCAGGCCCAAACTCTGCAGGTCCAAGCACTGCCCAAAGCTTCACAGACCAACAGAGGTGATGAGAAGTTTTTTATTTTTTTTAAATATCAAATGCAAAAGGCTTTTAGTGGCTACATCTGAAGCAAGCAGATAATTAATTCAGTAACTTTTAATCTGAAGCAGTCAATTTATTCTTCAGACAGACACTGCAATCGATACTGCTTGAACTTCAAAATGGGGAAACTTCCTTTATAGTGAGGTTCAATAATTCCCAAGTGCTTTAAAACTGTGCCAACAACCATTCAGGCTAGGATGAAATATGAAAGTTGCTGCCTGACTAGCAGGATGATCCCAAAACAAAGGGGAAGCAAATAATCCCTGCTAACCTGGCTGGTTGTGCTCAAATCTTTTGAAACCTTGTCTCAATCCAGCCAGCTAAACAGACACCTGATAACTACTCTTTCCCAACAGTAAGCTTAGTATCGTCTTCTCTCTGTAACATCCCATTTCACTTTTGATCTGTAATTCCAGCTTTGTAGAAGGGAGTTTAAGAAAGGAACCACTACAGACTAACAGTTAAGAAGATGTAGGGAAAACATGGGATGTTGGGTCCTTCATACCTCACTGCATCTCTGACACCAAGGCAGTGGGATCCATAGCAATGATCACCATCATATACAGGATTACTGCTGACAAGCCATGAAGGCAGGGTATTTAAATTAATTTTTTTGGTGTTATTACTCCAAACTCCTCAGCAATTTTTCACTTATGCTGTTGCTCACTGGGCAAGAGGCAGGGTGGGTACTGCTCAGGTGATGCACAGGACAGGAATGAGTTGTTCATCTAATGCAAGTCTCCTGAATGTTCCCATATTCCTGGACAGAAAAGTGATTAATATTTGATGGGTAAATTCCAGTTTCAATTACTATTTTGATGTCTAAATTGGAAAAAATAATTTTGTCACTCAAGTAGAACATTCAAGCCTAACATCTTCAAATATTATGAAGACAAAAGGGGTTATAATTTCGTCGTTTATTACTACCACTTAACTGCCTATCCCTGGGCATTAACACCTAAAAAAAAAAAGTTTGACATTTGACATCATAAGGGGGACTCTGAAGATAATGTCTTTAAAGTATTGCAGTGAGGGAAAATGCACAAATCCATTTTAACAGGACATTACTCATAGTTCCTGGTAACATGAAAAATAATTAATGTCAATGACACCTACAAAGCAAGACGCAACAGCAGGCCTACCCAGCTGGAGTATAAACCTTGTTCAATTGGCTCCTTAACACTGATCCCTTTGTGCTTCCCAATTCATGGATTTAAAAGTCATCTGCAACTTCCCTGTTACCATGTGTGTGAGACAGTACATATGAGAGCTGTGGCTCTTGCTGGGCAGGAACAGGAAACAGCTGATTCACGCTGCAGGGGATCTGCAAATTGATGTCAGAGTGGGCTTTTACAACTTCTAAACTGTCATGTGAGAACAGTTAGGTCTAACTCCTGGCTAGAGCATGGGTTTGTAGAAAGAGGATAGAAAGGAAAAATAGTATTTACAACTGTCACCAAAACTTTGATACACTTCAGTATGAAACTGCAGGCTGAGAAGAATTAAGTCAGGCTACAAAAGAATGCTCAAAAATCCAACAAAGCAATTGGTATCTTCAGCAACCTTAGGCTTTCCCCATTTATCTTTTTAATACTCTGCCTTGAAGAGCTGACACAATGTTTGACTATCTCACCTCAAACAGCACCGTATACCACACTGGGATCTCCAGCTGGGCTCACATCTGTGCCCTGGTTTGATGCTTCTCTGATTCCCACAGCTCCACCCACCTATGACCAAAAGTGTGTATCTCCAGAATCATACCTGCTCTGAATAAGCAGAAAAGTTTAAATTCTTCATATGGAACATGAAGAGCTTGGCTCAACTTTGTTGTAGCTAAAGTAAACTGTAACCTGCATCTCAAGCTAAGACAAAGGTTTTTGACCACGGCCTTCATTCAACAACTGCTTTTGGTTGGGGTAAGGAAACAGCAGCTTGGTCCCACCAGAGGTACCCTCAGTCACCTCTGCTTGCTGCAGTCCGTGTCAGTGCAACAAAGCAGCTGACACTGCAACAAGACCCATGCTGAACCTTCAAGGAGCCTGGACACATCTGGACATGCCTCTCCCCCAGGGAGGCAAAAGGATCCAAATGAGAGATTTGTAGTACTCTAAGCACAGAACAAAATAGAAGAAAATACTAGTATAACAAAATACTCAACTTCAACTGAAAAACTTCATCTCAAGGTAAAGATTGTTTTCCTTTTAGCACGGAAACAAGAAGAAGAACCCAACAAATCCTTGAGGACCTACAGAAAACAGCTCAGCTGTTGCAAGGGCACAAAGACCAGGGTTCTTATAAATGGTATTCTGTTGAAAGTGATTATAAATTTATAAGCATTTACTGACATTTCCATATATCTCCATTAAGTTTTTTCTCACTAACTGCATGCACTTTAAAAAAAAAGTTCTGCCTTCAGAATATTTCATATTAATAAACTTATTATCTAAAATGATAAATATCTATATACCCTAACATAAAAATATGAATATGTAGCTGATATCTGGGTAACAATTACCTCTGATTTTTAGACACAATGTATAACAACTCCTTTACATATTACTGCTTAAATAAAATCTGCAACACCTAGCTTGGGATTGCTGAGCTACCACAAATAGGTTTTCCCATGTTTCATCAGCAAATACACATCCCACATACCTGCAGGTGCTGTTCACTGAGTCCTCGGGGCAGTGGTGGTGGCACTGACAGGAGAGCTTCTTCTGTGGAGGGGCAGGTGCCGTACTCTCATCATCTTTTCTGGTCTCCATGTTCAGCTTGCCAGAACTTCGCAAGGGCATGTTGTCTGGCAAATTGGCTGTAAATATTTGAGGGAAAGAAAAAGAAACAGTTCTAGGCTGCATTGCAAGACTTGAAATGAAGACTTAAATGTATTTCCACACATCAAAATCTGAGAAAGTTATTTGAGATAAGTGTTCACTAGAGAGTGGTGTTCTATAAGAGCCTCTGAAATGGTCACCATGGTTGACGCTTACTGGACCTTTCTGGTATTAGATCAAAGGTGCTGATGTTCAAGTTCTGCTGCAGCCAAGAGATATATTGTGCTTTTAGTATTATATATCGCAGAGTACAGCTTTTCTTCTATTGCATTACACAAGTCAAATCCTTGGTTACACCTTTGAGCTTTCTTTATCTCTATGGCACTTGACACAATTCTACATCCACTGAAACCCATAAAAATCAGTGGGATTTATGGCACTCCAGGCACAACAGAACATGAGCATACAAATCAACAAAGATTTAACAGCAAGTGATGTACTTTCAAGTTCAACAGCACTTTCTGTGACTGAACTGCATAAGCACTACTTGGAAACAAAAGGAAAAGAGTTCATTTCTGCAAAAAAGCCTATAAACAAAGGACAAGAATGGTGTTTTAGAGTGAAAAATGCTGAAATATATGGAGGTATATTTATAAAAGTATCAGAGTACTGAATCTCTGTGGAGCTGGTGGAGTACAGCTTGAGATGCTGGAGATAGGCTAGAAGCTGTTTAAGCAACTTTCCTCAGCTCTACTCATAAATATCAGTTTTCAGCCCTTGTGAATGTTTTAAGCCTCAAAGACAAAAATGAGATTAGCATGAAAACCTTTGACTGGCAGTTCCTCACTTTCCTTTTGGTTCCTTGTGAGAAAACTTACTAAAGGGTCATTTAAAAACAGCTGTCCCCTACAGAATAGTTGAAGAGCAGGTTTGAAAGTCTTGATTTACTGTAAAGTCTTTAGAAACAATTGGCATTATAATTATTTTGACTGGCTCCTGAACTGCTGCTTTGACTCTAAAATCTTCCCCAAATCTCCATCATCAGGACTGATAAATTGTGGAGCTGACAGAAAATTCAATCCTATTTAGCTCCCTACAGAGAGATGGAGTGGGCAAACAGGCAGAGGTGAAGGGAACAAGTAGCTACCCTTCGGGGCTTGGATGGCAAGAACAGGCTGAAAGATTCTGAAGCAGTGAAAGGCTGTAGGAAGCTCAGGGCTGTTCAACCAGTCCATGCCCTTAGGAGGACTAACAAAGTCCAGTCTGCGCTCCTGGGTGTGTGGGACCAGCCAGTGCCTGAGCACAGGCATGCACATCGTGCCTCCCAGCTGCACACCCCTCCTCTCCTGTGCCAGGTCTGAAAGGGAAGTCCTGCAAATGGATAGGCACTGGGAACAACTGGCAGACAGGCTTTAATTTTTTTGTTCAATGTAACAAGAGATACGCAAGCTTAACCTTAGCCGATTCACAAAAAGCTGCAACTTGTTACCTCTGGGAAAAGTGAGGCTTTGCACATAAAAACACTGCATTTAGAGAACTGTTAGCTTTTTGAACATCATAGCCCCTCCATGCCTTGCATATTCCTTGCACAAGAAGTATATTAATAATATTAAGGGGATACACTTGAAAGAGAATCATCCACCATACCAAATACACCTATGAAATACAAAACTCCTACAGCTTGACCTTTGGTCAGTACCTACGTATCCCACTGAAATAGACTGGATTTTTATTAGGGCACCTCTTTTTAAAGTCAAACCAGAAAAAATAGTTACAAAACATACAGAAACTATGAGCTTGTAACCCTTGTGCCCAGCATCAAGAGATAAACTGGATTCATGACAGGACTGGATGTCAAAGTCCCACATATTGTTTTTATTAGCATTTGGCAAAATTAGAACTAAATGCATTAGTTCACTCAAGAGGCATTGTGTATCTGTGTTGTTGTGTACTTGTAGCTGTATCATAAAATGTAGTAGATAATAATAATAATAATAGATGCTTCTAACAATATCACTATGACACATTAAAATGCAGCCTGTATAGCAAATTAATATCAACAGATGTTTTCTCCCTGAATCACAAGATTAGAGATTATGTAGATTCTCTTTCAATCAGCAATTTTTGTCTGTATCATTTTATTACCATGAATGGGGAATGTTCGACTATTAATATTCCTGTCAAGGATTTTCAGACTTCAAGCTCACGAGGCAACAAAGTGAACTTCTTGCTCATGAGGCAATTGAGTGAAATAGTTTGCTCTGTGCATAATTTCCATGCTCTTTCTAAAAGCTATCTGCGGTTTCAGCAGGGTTCTTTCCCCAGCAAGGAGTGCAAAGACAAAAACATTTTACACCTAGCACAAAAAAAGAGAAAGGTTTAATCACACATTTGATGGTGCCTGAAGATGTTAAATTTAGACAGCTAAGTACCTTCCTTATAATATATACAACTGTAGATAATTCCTTTTTTCAATAAATGATTAAAGCAGTCATATTCAAATGCAATCTGTGCCCACCACTCGCCAGGGCTGTGCCCATTAATAGCTTCTGCAAAATTTGCCATAAACAACTTGCCTAGATCTGGTTGTACTCTCAGATATAATAAGAGAAGTGGAAGTTGCCAAATTAGATTCAAAAATCTGAAAACCATTCAAAGCATCACAGCTGGCTATTTAGAGATGTAGTTTGTTTTTTAGAAAATTTAGGACAAGCAGGCTGACATTCAAATTTACACTTTCCAAGAGCTGGAAGCAAGAATGTAGCCTAGGATTTTGCTTTCAGTTAACAGCCAGAGTCAAAACTAGTCCAAAGCCATTGCAGTTCAATATCAAATGCATTAAATCAAAATAAAATTAAAATAGGTAGGAATAAGAAATTTTCAATCAAGCTCTTTTCCGCTTCTAAAATGAAAAACTCTTCTCACTCTATTCTCTTGCTCCTTTCATTTTTTAATTGCCTGTCTGCTAGCTAAAAAGATGGGCAGATCATTTGCCACTGAAATTCAGATGTCTCACCAGCAGACAACTGCAGAACATGTAAAAAGTCTTCTCCTACTCAAAGCTGAGTATCAACAAGGTCTTTTGACTACTACATCTGCTTGACTTTAGAGCAGAAAGATTTTCAGGCAGTCCCTTTCCCAAAATCTAACATCTAGGAAGGAACCCACCTGAGCTTTCCAGCTTGGCAAGAAGCTGCTCCTGATTTCAGGTGTGAAATGCACAGTTTGGGATGGTGAACAGCTTCCTCATCTTGCATCTGCCGCTGTGCTGTAACAAGCACATGTTGGTCATGCAGATCTGTTTCTGTCTAGGGATTAGAAGCCATTTGGGTTTTGAAAGCTCTCCTAAGGAGCTTCATCCAAAAGCCCTGAAAGCAAGGGATTTCAAGCAATTTAAATTTGGCTGCTTCTTTGCTGTAGCCTATTTTGTTACAGTCTGCTTATGGGCAGCTTCCCGTTGAACTGAGCACAGCTTGGGAACTGCTGAAAAATAGCGGTATCACAAATCAGGTTATTTTAGTCTGATGAGAAACTTACTGACTGCATCAGGGAATTAATCAAAACAGCTGAGAGCCTGAAGGTCACCATCAGACTTGTACACCTTAATCAGATTTATTTGGTTTTCTCAGCTTATCTCTCTTTTTCCACTAAAATTCATCAGCATGTACAAAGCACCTTCTACCACAAGGATTGGCAGTCAGCCACCATGGCTTTTATGTCTCTTAGGAGAGCCACTCCAAAAATATATTCCTCTATAGAACTTGGACCACTGAAAACTGTGATGTGGTGGCCTCTGTTATCAATCTCTACATAAGAATCGGGACTGTGTGCAGCATGCTACTGTTGTGTTTTTTCCAAATGTGTGTGTCTCTCCCCATGCTTTGAGCTCCTTTATGGAAAGATATGTCTACAAAGATCCTTCAGCCAGGAGACAGAAAACAAGGAAAATAAAGTGCTGTAAGATGAAAGCCATTGTCATGGTCATTTAGGATAACGGTAATGTCTAGTTTAAAGCCCTATTAACCTCCATTGCAAAAAAAAAATCATCCTATTTGGATATATTTTTCCATTTTGCCTCCCATCCCTCCAACACTTCATGGTAACCTATGAGCACTAAGATTTGCATCAAAATACTCACTTTGTCATATGGCAAACCTTTTCACAGCATTTCAGTTAGTTTTGCTATGACTTTTTTAAAATTACTGATAAGTGATTACAAGATTCCCACTCCATCATCACAGTGAAGTAACTACCAGGATTAATTATAACTTGGTTTTAAATAATGTTGCTGTTTGTTGGTTTGACAGGTCTATAGACAGTGGTACCTTGCACACAAAAGGAAAATCACCTATTAAAACTTTGCAGTGACTCACATAGGGGCAAAAAAACCCTGATCTACAGAGCCATTCTCTTAGTGTACATTCAGTCCTCAAGTTCTTTGCCATGGCTGCCAATAAGTACTTCAGCCCCTGCCAACCGTAGCCATAGTTATGTGACTTGGACAGAAATTTCTCCACTAGAATCTGGAAAAAGCCCAGTAACTGATTTCACGCTGGCCCACAGCCACCAGATGGTAATGACTTTTGGGCACTGCTCTGATTCAACAAGTGTGGCAAAGGAGGAGGTAAAAAACTCTTTATTCTGTTACTCTGTATTCTGTAGGTTAAATCCTAAGCCATCCTGTTCCTGAAGGATGAAGAAATAGCAATAGTTATCTTAACAGATTGTTTTCTGTGCCACAGTTGTGTGATTTATATGCTGTCTATGTAGTGAAAAAGCAGATCTCCCATAACCTTGCATGGGTTTGTCAGGAGTAAAAGTCAGACTTGCTCCTTCCGAAAACAGGTGCTAAGTGCCACAAACAAGTATGTTCAGAAAAGAAAAGTACCAGAGTTCTGTGCTTACGTCTTTCTACATAGGGTATTTGAAGCCTCAGATTGATTCAATACCATCTACTCACATTTTTCCAGCCTAATAACCACATTTGGCTAGCAACAGCACCCACTGACTGGGGGCGATGCTTACTGCTTCAAAGAAGGTACACACCTAGGAAGCTTTACACATCATGGAATAACTGTTTCAACTGCTGCTTCAGACTGGAAATTAGGGATATTCACACATAAGTGTCCGAACAGTAACTGAAAACAAAACAAAGCAACCCATCCAAACCTCAGAAGAAAATCGGTCAACTAGAAAGAAGTATTAGATGGAAATTTTAAACCACAAAGTGACTTCACCTATGCCCTACATTAGCCTACATGGAGTGCTTTTCCTCAAAATAGACTTTTATTAAAATACAAAATTACCTTGCAACACCCTGCTAGAGTTTCCTATGCTATATCACAAACCACAGCCTGATGACTGCCCACCAGGCCAGGGTTATACTATCAACATGATTGTTTTAGGAGAAAGGGAAATAAGTAACTGCTAACTCGCTCTACTTCAGTCATCAGATAAACGAATTTCCATGGGGTATTTTTTGGCAAATAGTCAGCAGTGAAAACACAGCACAGTAAAAGAACTTGAAATAAATTACACCTCTTAATTCAGCCTGATCTACTGTGTAAAATAGTCAAGAGGTAACAGTAAAACACTTTTTTATTGGTGATAATTATATAACAGAGAAAGAAAACTGGATCATGACAGTTTCCCTTTGCTGGATATTCAAGGCTACCATAAAACTCCAGAGAAGATCAGATGCTGTTACCTGCATATTTTTGATTCAAAAACACTGTAAACAAAATCTGCCATTAATACACCAGAAAAATGAAAACAACATGCTTTCCTTTTCATATTGCACTAGTAAGCCCAAACTGAGGTTGGTATCAATCATTGTTTGAAAATAGCTGTACCTTGATAGATATCCACTGTCATAAACTGACATACTAAAATAACAATAGCATTGTGGGGGCTTATGTATGATTTGCACCATTTCCCACATATGCTGGATTTCCAGTACACTAAAGTACATAGAACCTACATATTGCTCCTTCTTATCAGTGTATTTCAAAATTTGGGGTTGTTTTGCTTCTATTCATGATGCAAATAGGTTTAAAATATAATGCACTTCTAAACAATCTGTCAAGGTGGTTTTCTTAAAAACTGTTTCTGTCCCTGTTTGTAGAATTGCCACCGAGTGCCAGTATAGCTACATGCATACAGCTCCACTCTAAACAATGTATTTATTTTTCAGAATTTTTAGCTAAACTAGTTAAGTTCAGCATGGAATGTAATAAGCTGTGACAAAACCATTGAGAAAAGATCCTTCAAATTAATACCCATACCATACTAGTCACAACTTAAAAAACACAAAGGTTTCTTTGGTATCACAGCCCATGGAAAATGCACATGTAATTTGCTGTCTACCATTACATCACAGTTTGAATGAGCGTTACTTTTTTTCTGGTTTCACCTCATTTCTGCTGTCCACACTTAACCTTTAACGTATTTTTCATTTGGAAGAAAATGAGAATTAGTTGACACATTTTTCATAGCACAAGACAGCATACCAACACAACAGAAAAAATCCCAAACACATACACACAAAAAACCAAAACCAAAACAGAAAAGACAGACAACTTCAAAATTTCCAAAGGAGACTACCTATCAGCTGTAATTTCCCATTAATAAATAATTTCCCCAACTCTGTCAAACCTCTCACTTAATCCTTACCTTCTACAATACTTTGGTTCAATCTGTAAATGTTTCATGACAAATAAAACTTTTTAAATGTAAGTAAGTTTTTAATACTTGCAAAGATGAATGAACAGGTATTTCACATAATTCTCATTAAGATATTAACATTATATATATTTTAATCCCTTTTCAAGAACCATATTTTACACAGCAAAGGTAAAATGTCTTGGAGCTACCACTATTCTGAATTAGGTGCTCTTGTACAGTTCAAAATGAACAAACATAATGAAAACATTTCTGTAAATGCACTACTGTTGCTTCATGCATGTATGAGTATTATAGGTAACCAAACTGGAACAACGACATGCAAGTATTTCATAAATACTGAGATCCAAGGTCCAATCTGAGAATGATTGACTCCTCTGGATGCAGAGAAGGCAAAGATACTGAATGTCTTCTTTGCATTGGTCTTCACTAACAAGACCTGCCCTCAGGAATCTCTGACCCAAGAGACCAAGGTAAAGGAATGCTGGAAGGAAGAGTTTCCCTTGGTCAAGGAGGATGGAGTTAGAGAACACTTAAGCAAACTTGATATCCACAGGTTCATGGGCACTGACAGGATGAATCCATGAGT
This sequence comes from Xenops minutus, assembly GCA_035221455.1. Classification (NCBI taxonomy): domain Eukaryota; kingdom Metazoa; phylum Chordata; class Aves; order Passeriformes; family Furnariidae; genus Xenops; species Xenops minutus. The sequence continues at coordinate 21,881,885 of JAWWEE010000122.1, read as the reverse complement.
GCTGAGAGAGCCAGCACACACCGTAACAAATCCACTCACAATCATCTTTGAAAGGTTGTGGCAATCCAGAGAGGTGCCCAAGGACTAGAAGAAAGCAAACATTACCCCAGTTTTTAAAAGGGGCAAGAAGGAGGACCCAAGGACCTATTGGCCAGTCACCCTCACCTCCATCCCTGGAAAGGTGCTGGAGCACCTCATTCTGGAGGCCATCTCTATCCTCATGGGCAACAAGCAGGTAATCAGGACTAGTTAACATAGATTCACTAAAGTTAAATTATGCTTGACCAATCTGATTGTCTTCTTTAAAGAAATCCCTGGATGGATGAGAGGAGAGCAGTGCCTGAACTTCAGCAAGGCTTTCAACACTCTTTCTCACAACATCCTCATAGGCAAACTCAGGAAGTGTGGACTGGATGAGTGGACAGAATTGGCTGAATGGTAGATCCCAGAGGGTTGCAATCAGTGGCACAAGCTCTAGATGGAGATCTGTCACCAGTGGTGTCCCTCAAGGTTCAATACCAGGCCCTTTAACTTATTCATCAGTGACTGGGATGAAGGGGCAAATGCCTCCTCAACAAGTCTGCTGATGACACAAAGCTGAGAGGAGTGGCTGATACTCCAGAGGGCTGTGAAGCCCCTCAGAAGGACCAGGACGGGTTGGAGAGATGGGTAGAGAAGAAACATCTGAAATTCATCAAAGGCAATTGCAGCGTCCTGCACCTGGGAAGGAATAACCCCATGAACCAGCACAGACTGGAGGCCAACCTGTTGGAAAGCAGCTTAGCAGAGAAGGATGTGGGGGTCCTGGTGAACAACAAGCTGTCCATGAGCATGACCTGATCAAAACAGGGGATGGAAGTTAAGGAACAAAGACGTGACACGAGCAGTCTGGCTATTAAGCTACAAACAGCAGAGTCTGTGCCATATTCTTCATTTAGAAGATTTTTATTAAAAAAAATATAGGAAGATTGCTGTTAACATCCAAAACTAATTATTTCTGCTTCTAAGCTGCAAATCACCACATACACTTGCAGTTCCAAGCAGCAAACACAAAATGCAACCATGAGGAGATTACGCAAACATCACTACAAGTGATCTTGAAAACTCTCCTGAACAGTAGTAAAAGGGAAAAAAACCACGCAGATGGGAAACAATGCAATATGATACCTTTGCTACTAATCTATGCTTTGCTATCTGATCTTTAGGAAAGCAGCAAAGATCACACTGGACAAGCTGTAGATTTTTACGTATTATCATTTCAGATGATATTTAAACTGAGGCATTCAGACAATCGAATTTAAAAGAAACGGCAATAGACAGCTCTGACTCCTTGGCTCTCTGAGATATGTTTAATAAATCATTGTCACTCCTGTTCCCTTTCCCAATGAAAAGAAACACAAGCGCACCATGCAGCCAAGACAAAAATAGCTCCTGGAAGATAAAAATATCAACTAACCATTCTCACTCCAAGATCAAAGACTGCACCTGTATATTAAAATATAATTAGCATGTGCACATGCCATGCTTGCAGAAAACATTCCCAACATTATTCAGAGGTGCCAATGCCCTTGTAACTGACTGGGTTTGGCTGTTCACAAGTAGATGTGACATAACCCCAGCTCAGCCTAAAGAGCAAACAACTTTATAAACTACTAACTCCTTTCCAATTCCTGCTACATGGAATCATTCCCTCTCACTTCTCATAAGAATAAATTAAACAGTGTAGATATTCACAAAACCAAAACTGTCATATAGCTATCTTATGGCATAAGCATGCCATACATTTAATGGGTTTTAAAAAATTTACAGCCATATATATATATATAACTTTACTTAAACTACGTTTATTGATTAGCTTATCATGCTTCTAAAATCGGGGGATGATACTTCCTACAAATTCCTCTTCCCACTTTTCCTCAAGTGCCTGACTATCTCCCAGAAGGACAGATTATTTGGTGTCTGAAAAAATAACTAGTATATTTGGATAATTTTTCATGGATGAATGCCATACGCTTCCCTAAATCCCACGTGATTACAACACTCTTAGAAACTAACTGTTGCTGAATGAAGTGCTCAAGAATCTGCAAGAATTTTTCTGCCTGGAGGCAAATGCCACCCTGACAGGTCGTAAGGCCAAGCAGAATTTTAAGCAACTGAACAAGTGACAGTATAAATTCCTGCCCTGTTAAGCTGCCAAGGCAGGGACTGCATTGAACTGACTGCTGTTACTGTTGGCCTCACCACACACACTGTGCAGGGATTTGAACTGCATTTGTAGAAACTGTGAGTGATGAAGAAGACTTTTGTGTTCACGGAGGAGGGCTGAGGCACAAATCTTATCTTCTGCAAACATGGCCAAATGGAATAGAAAGTGTCACTGACTTATTCACTTTGACAGAAAACAGATAAATCCATTTAGAGGGGAAGGAAAGCATCTTTACTGCAAACCAAAATTAACTGCATGCATGGAACAACAATAATTAATTTTGACCACAGGCATAAGCGCTATGGTTTTCCAGAAGTGTTTGAGTAGCCTAGAGGCATTTCCCTGTCGGAATACTTCAGAGCATCTGCTGAGCTGGTGTCTGGGGGGGATGGAGTTTCATGTCACACGTGCCAATGGCACTGCCACCAAACCATTAACCAGTCCCCACCATCAGGCTTCCATGCTTATCCACTCACTCAGGTCTCTGGAAGAAGAGGAACCAGTTGCCAGCCCAACAGGGTTTCCTTGCTTTGTTTTCTTTCAATGTCATATGAATATATCTTCACAACCACACTTCATAAAGAACCTCAAAAAGAACCTCAAAGTCTAAGAAAGAAATGTGAATTGCAAACACCATTGCAAACTTTTGTCCCATGTGACCTTCTCCCTGACCAGAAGTTTTCAAGAGCTGCATGACCACCTTTCTCTTGTTAGAATTTCTCTATATATTTCTCTACAATTCTAGTCAAATGTAGAACTTTTTTTTTTTTCCAGTGCCCAGCCATATATGAACAGTGATGAAAAGTTCTAGGAGAACAAGTACATTGGTTTTTTACTATTTTTCCACTTAACTGACATTTGACATGCATAGAACAGATGCAGAATTTTAATAAACATTACTGATATGCACATGCACTATATATCACCAAAGCACCATTAGATAGAAAGGTGACTATTGCTAAGGCTAAAACCAGTCCCAGCTCTGTAATGCATCTTCACAAGACAAACCTGGCATCAAAATTGGCCTATTATTGCCAAAACATTTATTTTTAAATTAACTTCAAACCCAAAAATTCATATAAAAGTATATTTCATGAGAAAAAGTGAAATATTCTTTTAAATTCAGTACTACGTGGAATTCCAAGTGCTAGTTCTTTGAAAAATCTCTTTTTTAACTCAGTCCTCACCAAAAAAAGAAACAGGAAAACTTTTGTTTTATCTGCAGTATTTTCTCTGTAAATCTACCACCTTTCCCCTTAAATCTAAACCAATGCAAGTGCACCTAAAGGTTTGCAGCAGACCCCTGACACCAGACAAACTGACCCACAGTCCAAGGGAATGAATAGGAAATCTCCAGTATGTGTGTGTGTTCTTGCAAGAAGGGGCTGCAAACACAAGACTGTGCACCACGAGCAACTGGCTCCCTGTTGCCCCATGGGGCAGCCCCACATCTTGCCAGCACACCAGTGATATGGCTTTTTCTTCAGTCATGCATTTCCCTCTTTGGACTTTCTGCAAAACCCACTGAACCTCATTGTTTTACCTTTTTCTTTCAGTCTCTTTAGTGTTCTGCTCAAACCAGGCTCATAAAAAAAAAAAAAAAAAGAAGGAAAAGAAAAAAAAGAAGCGAAAGAATAGAGAGCATGGGGGGGAATCACAAATGCTTTGTGAGCTGAAAAGCTAAGCCTTCTACTTACACTGGGTTTCCGCGCGCTTGCTACATCGCTGCCAGATTCCCCGAAGATGAGAGTCATGTGAGGAGGCAGAGGGTGGCTCATGGGGCTCTGCTAAGCAAACACTGCACCGTAGGCTGGGCTAATCCTGCACCTGTGGCGTGTTATTCAGCAGTAAAGAAATGTAGTCCAGACTGCCTCTGCTTAATACGGCTCAGCTGTTTCTCTCTGTACTCTCTTTGATTGTAAGCTGGCAAACAATATGATTTCAGCCAGGCGGAGTGGAATATTCAAGCTACATAGGATATGACAGTAGAAAGGTGAAAGAAAAAGAAAATCCTGGAATTAAAAATAAAACAGAGATTCTGAGCAATACAGAATTTGTAACTATTTCCAGATGCCTGGTAAAGGCTTCCAAGGTCACTATGTGAAATGCACACTGAAGCTGGAGCCTTCTGCCCCTCACCTCCCTTTAAAGTGTGTCTACCTGTGATACAGGATACACCACGGTGACCTGGCCCTCATTTATCTAATTCAATACATATTTGTCAATGAACACAATCATGAGAAGGTTTCAATGCTTTTTAGGCTTTCTCCAGTTTACTTTGTGGGCAAAACAAATAGGCCAATTGAGAACAGAATCTTAAAAGAAATGGCATGCAACCAGCAATTTGTGTTTTTATTTTCAGAGAATGAGCCACCAAAGAAGTTGTGAAGTTGCTAGCAGGATACATAGGCTTTATCATATCACATCACAAAAATTTAAAAAAAAAAAAAAAAAAAAAAAAAAAGGAAACTTGACAAAAATGATACAAGCAGCTTCAAACTTTGGTCCTGTCATGGGACACTAGCAAGAATTTCACTCCAAAGTAGAGCACGTAACAACTGAGAATAATTTATTATCCTGATATTTGCTGTACAACTTGACTAACCACTGCTAAAAATTCCCTGTAATACACACACACACACACACACACACATATAAACAAAATGAGTATTATTTAAAAACAAAATCCCACAGATTAATATTTCAGATACTTGAAATAATTCAGTTAACTTGTAACTTTAATACAAGGAAAAGTAAGCTGGTAATTGGGATTTATTCCAAATAACATGGTCATAATAGGTCACACCCCATTCACATAACACATAACATCTATCACTTCCATGGTAGTATCTAACTCTTAGAGATGACCTATAGCTACTTTAACTAATGTTTCTTTCTGATATTAAGTTGCAAATTTCAGACATTACAGTCAGAACATGTTCATGGCATTTGTACTTAAATGTTTTTCTCCACAAAAAGATACTTCAGTTTCTGCCCTGTCATTACCTAATCTGATTCCATGTTCGGAATCTGGTAATGAAAAAAATGAAAAAAGGTATCTGCACATTCAGAACTATGTATCCAATTTCTTGTTGGGAGGTTTATTGCAGCTGCTGTTTACCAATGGGATTATTTCCAAAGAAATAAGAGCTTTGTTCCTATGAGAAAATGTTCAAAACTAATCTGGAACTATGTGAACTTTCAACTGTTTTTTTACAGAAGAGCTGACTTTTCAGGATGCTTAGTGAAACAAGTACAATATCTGAATATTTGATCTGATCTCAGAGGAACAGGTAAGAAACAAGACTTTATGTAACATAAACATCAAAATAAAGAAGTTGCCTCCAACTGCCTCTTTCAAAAAAAGTGCATGTATTTTTTTTGCAAATACTACTCCATTTTTTGGAGTCTGACACGTTTTTTTTAAAGCTATTTGATCCTAGCAGAGGCAACAGTTCGATTTTAACTCTTCCATACTGTTTGGTCTGTTCCGGCTGCTTCCCTACTTCAGAAGGCTACTGGTACACTCTATCAAGACCACATGTACCACAAGAAAAAGATACATGACATGCAAACTTCTGCAAACACAACAGTGTAACATGGTTCAGCTAGAAACTACTTGGCCTACATAGTGGTGCTCCTGGTAGCAATCATGTTCCTCCTCTTCAACTCTCTGAGGGCATCCTGCTCATTCTGCCTTGTGTCTCCTATAGCTCATTCATGGGAATGTTCAATAAAAACATCTTTAGAGTTGTAAGCAGTGTTTTGAATTTCCTTTCTTTGTACAGTGTGGCTTTTGCACCATATGTGGTGTTATCCAGACTGTTCTCTACACCAGCCTGCTGTTCTCCTGCCAATACAAAGCTCAAAATCTACTTTTAAGATAATGTGAAAATTCAGAAAAACAATGAAAAACATGGAAGCTGGAGCATAAACAAGACTGATATAAGTTTCTTTAAGTAGGAACAGCTTTCATATACAGTTCCTTTTACAACCCATCACCCACCTAAATGTTTACATTTAATTAGCTTTCAAAACAGTGGACTAGATGGCTGTAGAGACATAGGAATTAGGTAGAGAGACTGCTTTGTATATCACTAGCTGAAATTCCCCTAAATACAGAAAAAGCTGCCTGCTAGACTGCCTATTTGAAACCATTGTGCTGTATAAAATTCTTCAAGGGCAGTACCCACCTCACAACACCTATATTTGCAATTTCCAATAAATACTCTTTTAGCAAGTTAAAAACACTCAGGAAAAGACCATATTGACAGGCTGACAGAGCACAGAAGAATACTGATGCTTAATGCCATGAGGCATTGTTAATCCCTGTATTGTTTAAATCTGATGGATAAAAAAGGAACTTTTGTTCCCAAGGTAATAACAGAACATTACTGATGGGTGGTAAATATACTACTCTTTTCTTTGTTTCTTTCCCCTTTCTCTTCCCAGAGCATGAACTTAACCCTATTACAAAGAAAAGCTTACCACTCTCCATTCAGGAACTATGCCAAAGGTCAGGAAAATATAAAAAGTCATCTTTCTTTCATTAATAAATTAAAATGTCATATAAAAATACATAGAACAAAATATAGTAATTGCCAGCTGCCTAATTATTTTCTCATCCTCTTCCAGACTTCAACACAATGCCTCTCTTGGGCCCCCTGCTAGTGATGTTCAGAACGTTACAAATATACTCAATTTTTGCAAAGACTTTGTGTTGCAAACTGTACTCTGATGGGCATAACTGAAGCAAATATAGGAATAATCTGACATTATTTACTTTAAATTATGAGGGAAGCGAGACTACTGTGTGCTGTCATCTCACCCTTGAGTTTGTATCCATATTCGTAGAAGAACAGTTCAGTAATAGGAGGTTAGAGGTGGCCGAGGACAAGTTTTGTTTCCCAATTAACACTACTGAGCCATGAAAACCTTGTCTACAAGGCGCCATCACATACAAACTATCCTCCCACTGCACAGGGCCCTTGCTCTCTGCAGAGTTCAGTGTCTCCTGACTTGCTCCACAGTGTAAGCAGAGGGATCATTAGTTATGACTAGTAGAGTCTAGGAGATAATGTTGACTCTTATTTCAGGAACTATTAAGCTATAAACACTGCTCTGAAAGCCATTTATCTGCCTTTTAAGATAAACAGAGAAGCTATTCAATTAAGAAGACTGCAAGAAGTAAGCTACAGATGCCAAATCGAACAACTTTTAAATTCCAAAAAAAGAAAATCTGTTCATTTAATAAGCACAACTTTATACTATGAAATTACTGACATGGAAGTTCATAAGCAGCAGAGCTTAACCACTCCACTATGTCTGATTAAAAAATACAAATCAAAGTGTAATTACAAAACAGTCAAATCCAAGCAATCTAAATTACATACACTTAAAATTTGCAAGTTACTACCGCGGATGCCAGTTCTGAAATACAAGGTTATGAAATTGCAATCCTCATGCAGCAGTATTTACATTTTATCTCCACATCGCTACAATTTGAAAATGAGATGCTATCCTAGACCTCCACAAATGAGATAAATGCCAGAGATGTCATAATGGAATCTGCACTTGCTAAGGAGAACATTCTTACTGAGATAAGTAAAAGAGCATGAAATTAATTTCTTGAGTCCTTCCAACCAACCAAATTTTTAAAATTAACATCATCAATCTATTTGGATGTATCACTATGAGATCTTTAACATACTAATTTAATAAAATTAAAAGCAAAAAAAGGAACCTCAAACCACTAAAAGGCATACCCATGAAAAAGTTTCCAGAATCTTTTAAAAACAGGGAAAATACAAGGTATTTTGAGTGTCAAGAAAAAAGATGAATTTTTTTTTTTCCCCACAAAAATTAAAAACCTGATCTTTCCTCGCACTTCCAGATGCCACAGATTTTCAAGCCAGCTCTGAGGTCAGACAGGGGAACATGCAGGTGCACCACGCATCAGCAGCTGAAAGCTTGCAAAGTTGTGCCGGAATCTGATCTGCCCACCCTCCCTACATTCCTGCCGGCATTATAAACGTTCCCTGGAGGAATAATACCCTAATGCGAACTAATTTCCCGCAAACAGCCCCAGCCTCATTAAACCTCTTCTTTATCAGCATTGTTCAAAGCAGTTTTTCTGGTAATATTGAACTCTCTTACACCCATCTAAAAAGAAAAGAAACTCCTTTTATGTTCTCTCTAGTATCATTTCTCCTATTCAGGTCCACTGGCACTACACAATGGATTCAATAAAAATATTCAGTTTCATCATATGGTAGTAATGTCCTAAAGACTATGACATGGATTAAAGAAGAGAGAGGGAGTCTGTTCCTATAAATAAAGAGATCACTCTCCAAACAGGATTTGATAGATTTCTATGAGTGGCTCATCTCAGCAATCAGCTAAGGTCAAATACATGCAGAGGACAATATTCCTAAAGCTGTTGTTTTCCAGGACCTGCAATTCTTCACAGTCCTTAAATGACCTTCTACCCTTCCCTAGACAAATCCTTTTGCCTTCAGTGACATCACACAGACTCTGTTAACATGAAAAGCCTTTGCCATTACGAGAATTAAAAAATTTGAATGTGCTATCACCTAGCTTCATTGTGGAGCCAAAAAGGTGCTAGTCTGCATTCAAGCACCCTGCAAAGCAGCATAACCTAAGAGTGAGACTATGACATGCAAAAACCAAAAGTGGATTGTCTTCCCAAAGTGATGAATATGTCATCTTATTCCAGAAGCTTCATGATGCACATTGCCCATCTGCAAATCATTGATGTGAACGACTATGCTCTTCCAAAAGCACTTCTGGTTTGCAGATGATAATTTTTAGTACAGGACTGGCAGAAGAATGCCATCTGTAGACACTCCTTCCTCAGCTCCTTCCAGATCATCTTGAATGGCCTGAAACTCCAAATACAGCAGAGGATTACAAAATACAGGACAGAGATGCAGCCAGAGGGCATCTGTCCATCCTAGCCACACACTCTAATAATGATCTTGAAATTATAAAACCAGTTGTACTTGTTGCTAGTTCAGAGGAAAACAGCAGATCGAACAGTGCTGTATATTCCAGTGTTTCTTCTACATGCTGTCCAATGTACAAACACTCAAAAGGGATTGCCACGAATATAGACACTGGGAAAAGGAAATGCCAGCGAAAGCACTGGGAGAAGGTAAGCCATGCATCCACAGCCTTTCACCAGTCCAATTCTAGCTAGTTTATATTTTGGAAGAAATATAAACAAACAAACAAATATATTGTTTATATTAGCAATGTAAGTATGAAAGCTATGGTCCTCATAGCTATTCTTCTCACATGCACAAGGAACATTTTGATCACATGCCTTTAACTATAAAAAAGGGACTTAAATGAAAACTGCTATTTATGAACAGACTTCCAAAGCAATAGCCCTATGCAAGAGACCAGATGCTCCCCCCATGCACAGATCAGTTACTGACCTTGCAGAGACAAACCTGCAATACTGCACAGTGCATGTGCTCTGATGACCAGCACCACAAGAATGACTGCTTATGCTCTCCACATCATGAAAAGAAAGATCTAAGTATCACATTTTACACCATTTATAAATGAAAATAAAACAATGTCTCCCGCATTTTATTATTCTGTTCTTCTAATCACTCTCTCTTCTCTCCCATTTTTCCTCAACCTATTGCCTCCACAGTCTTTTAAACATTTAATTTTTTTCCTCATTTTTTAATATATTTGGTTCTTTCATATTAACCATATTTGGTTAATTAAATAACACAAGTTTTCTTTCAAAAACTAAACTTTCCCCCGACTTATAATCCCCTGGCCTCTCTCTCAGTTGCCTTTCTTCTGTTCTATTCTACAACATGATCCCTGTTCCAGCCCCTCACTCCTCCTGCTTTCTAACGATGTTGTAACGAGCGCATGGGTATTTTCCCCTCCTTCCTCTCTCACTTATGTTCTCCTCACCTTTTGAATGATTTATGTCAAAACCATCTGACCTCGACTCTTTCCCCAGCCTTTGTGCATCTGACTCACTTTCCCATCCCTTTAAAAGCACACTCAAGATGAACTCCCAAACCCAAACCAGGCACTGCTTTCTCCCAGCTGGTGTGTACCTGTACACCCAGCACACATGCAACGTGCCACACTCAGTCCTCTACAGGAGGGTAACCTCTGCATGGCTTTTCTGCTGGTTCTCAAGCTTCTCTGGGAAGTGAAGCTTTTATCCTCCCTTCCCAGGTTTCTCTCTGCAGAGCACCCCAAAATCAAGAGCAAGGGCAAGAAGACACTGCTGCCTCTGAGAAGGAAAAACAAACAAAGGAGACAGGCAGCAGCCCCCTGACGTGATGCCATGCTTGCCAAGTCAGTAGCTGACATGACAAACTGCCTTTCCTTTGTTGATCAACTTTTTCAGTTTTGTTTTTTGGGGAGTTGGTATGCTTTCTAGAGAAAAACAAGTAAAATAACAGAGGCTGTTGTCTACTTATTTCAACTGAGATCCCAAGCTACTATTAATCCGTTAAAACTGATCTAGAAACCTTGACTTCAACAAAATGCCAACAACAGCATGAGTCTTCTAGAGACTTCACAGGAAATTGAAAAAAAAGTGGTTATGCTCACCAATATGAATTTAAAATATCAAAGATCATTTCTTCTTTCCCTTTTCTTCTTTTTTTCTATTTTAAAGAGATGGAAACTGCCATGCAACTGAAGTTTCATTTCTTTCAGCTCCAGTCAATCTCTAAAAACACTCCAAGTCATTAGAATGAGGGGCCTATAGTGACCATACATTTCAAGCTGAGATGCTCTGTGATTTCAGAGAGAAAGAAAAATATTTTCTCAAGCTTTCAACTTTTCACTTGTATAAAATAGTTTATTTTACAACTAGGTAAAGGTGTAAAATTAAACTTCATCAGTGTAATGTAGTGTAACTCACTAAAAATACTGTTAACATAACTAAATGCATGAACTGTGCAACATTTTCCATCAGAATATGTAAGAGAATAGATGCCAAATATAGGGTAAAAGAATATAAAAAGTCAGTTTTCTTCTATAAAGTAACAGAATTCCTAAAGAATGTGTTGGTGGTCAAGTCTCTGACAAACGAGAGGTTGTTTTCATGCTACACATCCTGACTACTGGTTTGATCAACCTTGACTAAGAAGTAAGTATTTTGGTATTCTGTAAATAAGCACAGGGATTACTATATTCCCATAAAATCATCTGAAATTACTTCCTCCCAGCTTGTATTTCTTATTGCTGTTCTTTTAATGCACCACTGCTAAATTAACTCCCTCCACAACTTTGTAATAGAGAAGTGACTTTCTAAAGTCCCTTCCTGGGTGAGGACCAAACCAGATAAAACAACCAGTATCACTGAGTTTCAGTCAGATGAACAAGGAAAAGGGTAAAACCAGTTTTTAGGGATGGATGTGATGACTACAGACATTCACAGTTTCCTACACCTAATAATTTCTATTTCTACACTGCTTTCCTTTCCAAAGTCCCCCGGACTGAAGTTGGTGGAGAGAAGTTTGATCTCTGTGAGCAAAAGAACCAGATTGATCTGTATTTCCACACAACAGAAAAACTTTCCAAAAGTCGATCTATCTCAACACAGAGTTTCTATCTTTCAGCCTAAGTTACCACCATGCTCAAGGAAACACATTTAAAGGATTTAGTAATACATTCAGCAGAAAATCAATGTAAACACTTAAATATGTGTGACATCAGAAAATATATCAGATTTAGTCATTTTCTTCTACAAAATATACCATAGCTAACTAATCTTACTCAAAAATTACTTCTTTAGAATACTGCAGGTCCTCATATTGGAAATGCCTGCTTTGTTCACTGGCAAAAATGACATGTAACATAGATGGCACAAACCCAAGAATGCCAATCGGAAATTCAGCTGCAACTATGACTAATGTTTGCCAAATTGATAGTGAGCCATGGTTGTAGGAGCCTCTTTAGGAGCTGAGCCGCAAGGCATGCATTCCAGCTGCTGGCTTGTATCAAGAAAAGGAAGAGGGAGTATTACTGGGGAGGAAATATCATAGGTACTCTCTGTTAGCTTTATCTTGGAAGGTGGCTTAGAACTGGAGTTTAAAAGTCTGACTCCTAACATGAGAAAACATGCAGCTCACATTGATCCTAGAGACTGAGAAAGTGTTGGTAGGCTATATATATGACTTCTTTACTAAATGTTACCCAGTTAACCTCAAAACAAGCAAGAATGAACCTTTTAATAACTACTTGAAAGAATGAGGCTACTAAATTTATGTTCAGAAAAGTCCAGAATATAGTCTGAAAGAAAAAAAAATATTTTCTTGCACCATCAACTATATACTTTTGTTAATCAGCAACAGAATTTCTTATATGAATACAACTGTTATAAATCAACAAACTCAGGAAGCTACATTTAAAGGAGGGTGTCACATATTCATGAAAAAGTATTCATAAGAGGAACAATTAAATACATAAACAACTGAATTAGCACTTTACCATTTATTCTACATCCTGATGGCTGCAGTTTCAATAGGTGATACACTCAGGATAAACACAACCTTACTTCTTTAGTTCTATCAACAGCACTGTTGACATGAGTTACTAAATTGAGCAGACTCAAATCTGAAGCTCACTGTATTTCATGTAAGAACCTGTGATTTCTGAAATTTCTGTACTGTCTGTACACCCTTAACACAAGACATGATATCAAATCTTCAGCTTTTAAAAATCCTGAAGTTATAGAATGAAATCACAGCTTTACTGAAAGCAATGTTAGTTTTGCCATCACCTCCACTGGGTTTAGTATTTCAAGGGAAGACATAACCTGCACAGAATTCCTCTTCCTTTCTCTGTCAGTTAGATAAAGTCAATTAAAAAAATTTATGTACTAAAGCAATTACCCTGTTTGTTGCCTAGATCTTAGCTCCCACTGAAAATAAATTGAGTCATGATGTTAAAATGAGGGTAAAAAAACCCGAGCATGTACTGTAACAGATTTACAGGATTCCTTTCAGATTTCACATTCATTGTTCTGCAGCCCATGAAATAATAGGGAGCCTTGGGAAGAAGTCAAAATCCTTGACTTTAAAACTTCACACCCATTCAGAAAGTGATGACTATGAACAACAGTATTCTAGCATCCTATTTCTGGTTCCCTTCACTAGTATAAAATGGTTTCAGATTCAGCAATAATATTAATCAAGTGTTTTAAGACCGCCTTCTCCTCTCCCTGTAAAATTGCTCCTCTTAGGACTCTTGGGAGTTTTTGCTTCTGCCAAAGGTAAATTCAGTTTCTTCCCATAACAATCATGGCAAAATAAGGCTCAGCACGCTTTTAGCCAGGACCAGATGTACTTTATATAGGTCATTGTATTAGAATAGTTCAAACCAAAATACTGCCAAATTAAAGGTGAAAAAATCCATGCTTTTCAGGCACGCTTACCAGAAACCAGCATAGTCGTATTACTCCACCTCTGTGTTGTATTACTTACAGAAGTTCAAGAAAGTTCAGTAAAACAGATTCTTTCCTTTTTTTTCTTTTTTTTTCTTTTTTCTACACCTCTTTTAGAGAGCTTTCCATCTAAAGTTGTGAACAATGGGGGGAAAAAGCAAAACAGGCACCACACTGAAAAATAACCACAAATGATCCATCTTAAGAGATGTGGGGAGAACTGGAGAGAATTATTTAGATAACAGATGTACTAGAAAATTTTTCTTAGAAACATCTCTCCATCTCCAAAGAACTTCATTGTTTTTCTGTATGTCAATATACATTGTTTTATTTGCCCTACAGCAAATACAATCATCACACCAGTGTCTCCTTTCTGTCCCTGCCACCCTTTTCCAGGAGAAAGTCAGCTCAATGCTCCTTCCCCCTTGCCTCAGCAGAGAATCACCAAAATGACATCACAGGACTACCTAACAGGGGGGGGCAACCTTTCCTCAGTAAAGCCAGCTGTAAGATTTTAACAGGCTGACATTCAGCTTCAACTCAACAAGATTTCCAGGGTTTCATCCAAGGAGAAGAGATGGAGGAAAACGTGCTCAAGCATCCAGCCCTGCTTATGAACTTCTCAACCCACCTTGCAACAATTAGGATACTGACAAAGGACTCCATTTCAAAAGTGACACAGGCTAGGGAGTGATTCTTGCCAAAAGAAACACCCCTTTCAAAATTCTTCTGCCAGCAGGGGTGTGGAGGTGTTTCACCCCTCCTAATTTTGTACGCCATTGGTTGGGGGACCTCTTTATCTTCTAGTCCCAAACCACATGTGCTGGGACTTCCCTAAACTGTACAGATTATTGTTAAAGAAAAAACAAATTACAGAAATCTAAATAATCCTCAGAGATCACATTTATAACCAATTTATTCTATTAAAAAAAAAATTTGCAGTTGGCGGAATAAGGGTAGGTCTCCTCTCCTCCCTTTTAAGCCATCAAAACCTAGTCACCAAATTTTCTTTCCACATAACACAGACACATATTTCAGATATAAAGAATCATTTTCTGGACCCATTCTTCCAAAATCCCTAACAATTTCCAAAGCATCCTTCAATCTCCTTTGCCTATGGACACCGGGCAGACAGCTAACCTGTAGGCACTGAAGGAGAGGTGGTACATACTGTACTCCCGTGGTTTGGATAACTCTCCACTTGTTGCACTTTTTATTCATTTAAGATGTGAATTATAAGCAAATTCCTTCCTGAATGTGCTTTGCAAAGAAAAATAAGATACAATGTCTGAAACACTTAAACCCCACGTACTGTTTTAATGCCTGCTGCCAAGACCAGACACAGCAATGCTCTTTGGCCAGCTGTGGTCCACAGGACATTGCTTAAAGTCTTTTTTCACCACAAAAAGCTACCTAAAGAACAACTTCTCCATCCTCCTGTTCCAAAGATGCGTGTTTTGGGCTGCAGTAGATCTTCTCATTTCAACCAGCAGCTCTGTGACACAATCCAGAGGCTGAAGGAGATGTAAACTATTTACCCTGCCTCCGCGTACCTTATTTTTGCAAGCCAGCAGGCCAGCCTCTCTGGGCTATGTTTGTTTATAAGGCAAGTGTTCCCTGCTCCTGCAGGGTGCTCATGGAAGGAGACGCCTGGGACTTTCTGTTTAAGGAAAGCCACTAAGTGATCTGCATTTCTGGCATGGGAGATAATTTGTTTAACTTGAAAATAGCTTTGAAAAACAGTACAGTGAGTGCAGAAGACACCAAAGGAACCTGGTGTCACCAGTGATGCTGCCAGACAAGAGGAGAAGACACTCATGCAGAGAAGATCATATGGAAGTATGAAGGAAACTTGAAAAGCTCTCAGTTAAAATGTGCATAGTCTGGTTTCACATGTATGCTGTGTATTTTCTCTGTCCCTCTCTTTTCCACTCCTACCTCTATAATACTTCTCCCTGGATAATCTGTCTTTCTATATGTCATTGTTGATTTTGGGGGTGTTTTTTGGTTTTGTTCTTGGTTAATTTTTTATTTTTTTTAAATAAAACAAGGGTGCCTAAGCTTGAGGATGAACATACAAGTAATCTCCAGATTTGAAGACTACTAAAAATAAAACCTGGAAATAAGCTTAACTAAGTTACAGAAGCTTCCTCCAATAATGTTCCAGCCAACCTGCAAATTTCATTTTGAATGCATGTTGTTCAGCCCATAGGATTTAGTTTCTTTTCTAGATTATTTACTCCTTTTTGAAATCATTGTATTTGGGGTTTGTTGCTTAGAGCCAGGTCAATGTTTACATGGAAATGCTATTTTGAAAGAAAAGTATTTACATTTTACTGAGAACAACTTTTACTCATGCATTTTCAAAAATCCTGCTTTTATTTAGCTGAAACTATTAGTCAAATGTAACTCAAATTTGTGAACACTTTGGGCCTAAACCAAAACATTTTTCTGATAGTCTTTACCTTCTTATGCTTTATAATTGTCTTAACTTTTAAAATCAGCTCTATCTAGCATATCACTTTCCAGTCTTTTAGGAGAAAAATTAAGGACAGTGATGAAAAAGACTATTGGGAATTTCCTATCGTATCTATACATTTTAATAGAATGTTAAGGTCACAGATTAGACTGAAAAGAAATACAAGATAAACCCAAGTAAAAGTGTCTTTTAAAATTTTTCCTCACAAAAGTGGAAATTCTGGAGAGTTAAAACTTAGGAAATTTACAGGAAGTCATGTGACATATTGAGACACTCAAATATCTACAGAGTTATGATAAACACTAGAAAAGCCCCTATTTAGATGTGAAAATAAAGTGACATGCTGGGTCCTAATTAAAACAAGGAATCATTCTGCCGTTCTCTCAGTATTCAAGACTTTGTCACATTAGGCAGCAGAAATTTGGGAACCACCCGTATCACAAACTTACCTCAAAGGTTTGGTGTTACAAATATGCTGATGATTCATTTAGAAGTATTTCTGGGTTTTAATAAGGCTTAATGCAAACCACACTCTGGTTTGGGTTTTTTTTGTTGTTGTTTTTTTTTTGTTTTGTTTATTTTTTTTTTAATATGTAAGGAGGGTGTAGCTCCACATTGATGATTAAATTCCAGAGGTGAAACAAGGGTTTCAGCCACAGCTGGGGCCAGCCCTGCTGGATAAAAAGTATCATGTACGACACACCACATATTTCCCATGGAATCACAGAAAAGGGGCATTTTGAGAGAGAATGATGTATTGTCTTGTAGCTTTCCTTCAGTAGCAAACCTCACAGTCATTCACTCATGTCTTTTCAAAACATCCTGCTTCGTGAAGGCTGACTTTGCTTCTTTCCATTTACTTATTACGAGAAAGCAAGGAAGAGAGAAAGAAATACCTAACATAAAATGCAAGTGGGATGTAAAAGTAAAGTTGGCTAAGAATCTGGTCTCCTCTCCCACTGATGTGCCTCAGTGTGCACTGTTTCACACACCATGCAAACTTCTCAGGGCAGCTCATTTTCATTTCCATCACAGCATCACTTCTATTAGTACTGGGCTACTTGAGTTTAGTTAGTATTGAAGGAGAAGGTTTAAAGATGCCTTTTGAACTCTGTTCAGCTCTCTGTACAACACGGCTACAAGCTAATAAAGTCCGCATTTGTTAGTAGAACAACTCTTAGCTTCAGCATCAAATATTAGACAAATACAGTACTAATTAAATGGCAGTCCTGATGCATGAAGTCTCTACTAGACTACGGGGCAGCCTTAAGAGAAGCTCTCCAGTTCTGGCAGCATGCCTCATACCCACTTTGGACTTTTAAGGGTAACTTCAGCATGCTTCACACAGCCCACTATTAACAGCTGCTCATCACTCCTTTTCTGTATCCTCTGCTTTAAGCCCACCTGGTACGATCATTACCTAAACCAAGAGAAATAAATTTTTCATTAACATTTTCAGAGTATTAAATACTTTTTCAAGATCAAAATGTATCAGATGACCAGGGGTTTTTTCTACTTTTCAACATTTAGTGTTCAAAATGTCAGTCTTGAGCAACTTTCTGTGGGATATTTTCCTTTTAATACAGAAAAAATATTTAGATAGAGTACCTGTAAAGCCTCTGGAGCAAATCTTAAATAATTGCTACCGACTGCAGTGACTAGTGCTGCAAGGAAACCTAAGGGAATTTATAGGTTTACTTTAAACACTATATTATATTATTTTTCATAAATGCTTGCCCCTGAAAATGGGACCAAATCATGCAGAGGTCTTTATTCTCTGTAGAGATCTGTACTTTGCATTAGTATATCCTGCTAGGATAAGACTGCATGAATGTTGTTCCCCACAGAATAATATGAGGACACTGAAAGAAGTCTTACTAGAATGAGAGTTAAGCATTGCCAAAAACCGCCTACAAAGAATACCTCTTTATTCACCAGCTTGGACATTAAACCTCACTTATATAACTTTAAAGGAAAGCTATAACCCAAAAATTGGTGTTTGAAAGTATAATGCTCATTATAATAGCTTTATAAATAAAACTTACTCACCCTGGAAGTGTGTCTGCACTTCACCACCTTGTTGCCAACTGTGTGAAAGACAGCAGTGAAGGTGCAGAAAAGAATGGCTTCAATATTTTATGCTGGGGGTTAATTTCAAGGGTTTGGCAGTGGGATTTACTTCCATGCTCTACAGATCAGAGGCAGAACACCTATTTGAATTCTTTCTCCACTACTACCTTTCTGTCACTCAGAAGTTCACCTTTATTCATTAACAGAAGGAAGAGATGGAGAGTTGAAATCCTCTCCATCAAAATCCTGTCATTTGTTTCTCACAATACACTGGGATTACTCATGTATGAGGAGAGAATGCTGCCCCTTGCTGGGATTTTGTTCAATAAATACGATCTATTATTTTGTGATTTTAAAAATGCTTGATTTTAAAAAACACTTTAAAAAAATTACAATTTGGGCTGACAAACTTCTGAGTCTAACCAGTTGGGCTTTAAACTCCTACGTATATCTCTACTACATCTTTTAAATGAGCCTCCAATTCTCGTCTCAAGTCTTCTAAGTGATGACAGAAGTGCAGCCTTCAAGTCCGAAGTCCAGTGCTGGTTCTCACACACTGAAGAGATGCCGATGGATATGTCTGCAAGCAGACACATTCAGTGTATAGAAACAGTGAGGTGCTGAAAATGAAACTCAAAGTTCTGGTATTTCCTTTAGAAGGTATAAAAAAACACAGCAGTCTTAGCAAGCATTATTGTGATGAAAGAACCCAACAGGACAGCTGCGTGAAAAACCCTAGACAAATAATGCTTGTTCAGTTAAAATGAGATATACTGCTAAGGCCTTTTTACGTTGTTTTGTCAAGAAGACCATTCTCCAGGTCCAGAGTAGATTTAAGAGATGTTAAGGTTTAATTTTAAAAGTCTTCAAATTATTTAACAGATCATCAAGATATTAGAATATTTTCTCCAACTGTACAAAGCAATTAATGTGCATATATTGAGACTCAGATATTCCACAAGAGCATGAATGTCTTTGCATGGACAGAGATGGGAGATTACATCTCATTCTCTTCTGTATGCTACATGAATGCACATACTGCAGATTGGAGTAAAAGACAAGTTTCTGCATTGCTCAGGAAAGCAGCTGGACTGAACTGTGTGTAAATTTAGCCTGAAGTGTTTTGTCTTATCTATCAAACAGTGAAGAGCCACCTCAGTCATCCCTGTAGGCAGAACAACAAAGGAGCTAATCCTGATTAGGTCTAATGTTGTCTGAATCACATTTATGTTCACCCTGGAAAAACAGGTCACATAAATTAATCCAGCCTGCAAAAATATCTAGAACCAGAAAACATGTCAGCCAAAGGACAAATCGTGCCCAGTCACCTCATATGAGCCATACACCCTGTCTTAGCAAGAATTTTACCACTGCAAGAATTTAACCACTGGCAACCTGTTCAACTTCCTTGCTTTCCTCTCTGCTCTTTCCCAAGTTGCTCAACAACAACAAAGAGCTAGCAGTACATAAAAGGAAGGTGAATTGCATCTTTGTATATGAATTATTTTAAAAATCTAAATTTCCTGAAGACTCTTAATATAAAGGTCTAAGAGAGGCAAGACTCTGCAGGGAGACGCTTCTGTTAATAGAATCTTTCTGAGGAAGGTGAAGAGGGAAAATGGATCAGAAAAACTCCTCCAGGAGAGTAGTTTATAAAAGTAAGAGGTTCTCTGTAAGAGCAAGCAGGACAGCCTAAAGTTTATCCAAGGGAGACTATGTTTTATTCCCCTTCCGGCATGAACAGACATCCTATTTTGCTGCTCACAAACTGGCTAAACTAGGAAAACATGTGCTGACAGTTTGGATACCACCAAAATTAAGGTGTCAGCCTCACTTTGCGATCACTCAACTGAAGAATTGTCTTAGCTCATCCAGAAGCATTTCACTGCTAATGGCCAGCAAGGAAATTTGCTGGCTTGCTCATTTCCTTCTATGAATATGCGCCAGCACACCTGAATTTTACAGCAGAATAAAGGAAAATCCAGAACGCTCCTGCTAAACTTACTGTTCATAATTAAATCACTGCAAGATCTTTTTTTGCAGACCTTTTTTGGGCCGTTTTCCAGGATGAAGCAACAGCTGTCCTTGCCAATCTCCTTACAGGCAAAGAAAATTTTCAAGATTAATTGCTCTGATAGAAAACAGGAGATTTTCTTTTTTGCTTTTCTTTGCTAGTGTTGCTTCTACTGCAGTCAAGTTTCTGATCCTGGAGGCACTTCCAACTGCAAATTAATTACAGGTTTGATAAGCTGTGTACCTGTTGTTCATAGAGATCAGAAGTTTTAAACTTAAACCCCCCTTTTATTTCCTAGAAGACTATAAAATTAATTTCCCACTTTTCCAAGGAGGCTAATGTGAGGCAATTGCTGATGTCTTCCTATGGTTTGAAGCATAGCAAAAGGAAACCTCTGCTGAAAATTTGGCGTTAGCAGAGGACAAGAGCCTGAAAACATATCAATCCCTGCTCTTCCCCTACGGAGCTTCCAACTAACCTATCAACGAAAGTAGCAGAGCACATAATCCAGATTGGTGGGTGCCCTTGATGAAACTCATGCTACACAGGATGTCGTCCTTTTTAATTAGGACATTTAACAGATGAATATGGCCAAGAACCAGAATTGCCTGTTCTTGTTTAAGAATAAGCTCTCCACCCAAACAAAGTATTAATGTGTCACTCTGTATAATAAATACATGACTTGCTATACAAAGAAGTATAGTTGAATGGCTTTGGCCTTGTCTCGAACTAATTTATTTTAAGTCTATATATAACAAGTTCCTCTGACAATGAATTGTGTAACGTCTACAAGACAAAAAACGGCACACTTCGTTAGCTACAGAAAGACAGGTGGACTGACAGAAACTTCCACTTAGTGCTTTATTGGCTGCCTGCCATGGTTTGAATGGGGGCAATTATGAAAAAATTGAACACATGACTTTAATAAGCTTCAATATAGATTGCTGTCTGGTTGAAACAGAGCTTTACAATGAGTTACTCTGGGTCTAGTCTTTGCTGCTAGGAACAAATGTGTTGTTTCAGACGTCAATCATATATTCTTGGCATTATCTGAAAAGGTTAGCAAGAATACTGACATGTGGAATTGTGGATGACAGGAAGCAGCCACAGCACTGATTTCCCTCCACATCCTGTGAGATAACAGACTCCCTCTGTGCCAGTGGGGAAGTACCTCACTGAGCACGACAGGGATGTGGCAGCAGCACCTGACTCCAGGAATGCACAGCAGAGAACAGCTACCATTGATGTGGGAGTTCAGTAGCAGACCCTGCAAGCGGAGTCCTCTGATGCTAAGGCAGAGGTTCTCTGTCCGGAACTGAGCACTAAATACTCTACAGAAAAATTAAAACCGATCTTATCAAACGTTTAGGATGGATGTGTCTTGATACAAAGGTGTCCTTCTCTGGTTTTACAGTTCAAGCTCCCACCTTCAGCAATTGAATTAGCTATGAGTAAGACAGCAAATAATGCATCATTTCATGCTCACCCTGAGGTCAGGGAGGCAGCACTGCAGTAATTAATGCCTGTTCCACACCTTGAGCAGTTTAAATGAAAAGTTGAGGTTTAGATGAACCACCAAGTCTCCCTCCCAACCAACACTCTTCCCTCCCCAGCCAAGCACACACCGCCTTTTAGAAAAAATACCACTCACATCTCCCCCAAGGGAACTGCTCTTTCAGCAATAAAAGGTCTGCAGGGAACTTCTTCAGGACTGAAGCAGCCCACTGATGGGGAAAGCAGCCAGTCACTGGCCCATTGCATAAGAGCCTACATGTGAGCCACAGAAATCTAGACTCGCTGGAACTGCTCACATGGGAATGGGGGCAAAAAGCCTGCCCAGAGCAAGAGCAGCGTGGTCCCAGCCTCCCATACAAATTCTTCCTAATTCCCTTGCAGCACAAGCAGCAGGATGGTTTCTCCCCGGTCTCGAATCCCCACTCCCATCTGCCAGCTCCAGCCCCAGCTCCCTCCCCTGGCAGCACTGAGCATGCATCAGTCCATTGTGCTAATATGCATCTTTGGTCACCTCTGCACTACTTCACACATTGTTTTTCACTCTGTGTGTACACATATTTTCATTCAAAATACAAAACCCCAGCGCAATTATTGCATAACAAAGATGCACTCAAATGGCCATATCTAGTAGTACATTCCCAGGACATAAGGCTCATGTTTCTAGTCCTGTCTCATCTGTGACAAGACCACTAATGCAACTGCAGATTATTTTATCCCCTATAAAAAAAAAAACACCACAAAACAAAGCAAAAAAAAAAAAAAAATAAAAAAAATACCACAACGCTAAAAACTCAGCCAAACCAAACAAACAAAAAACCCCAAACCAAACAAAAACCCCCAAAAAAGGAAAACACAAAATGCTTTCCATTCATTGAGAAATGGGCTGCATCCCTCCAGGGGGTGAAAAGTAAAAGGAATATGAGTAATTTTCAATAGCTTTGTCCTTAAGTTGGACCATGCCACAAAACATTTTAATACCTTAGGATGTTCAGCTACAGCATTGCCAGAACTGCTTCTGACCCTGCATGTTTTGATTTTTCTGAATGCCTGTTCTGATTGCTTCTGCCTGTACTGATCTTGTCTGCTTCAGTCATCCTCCTTCACACGCATTTGAGAAGAGCTGTGTATGGGCACCGAACCCTTTTGCCACTCCAGACTGCTTGTTCTTATGCTACATGAGTGCATCATTTAAAACAATCAGACACAACCTGAAGTAACTATTGCTATCACTTGCTTACCACTAAGTGATACTAATTTTTACTTTCACAGGTTCGAAGTATTTTCTGGTGTTGCCTCCAATCCTACTATATTCTTTAATGTCAACGTGATTGCAAATTATCAGTAAAAATAGTGCAAATTATTAACAAGAGGAACAATGTGTACTAATGACAAATCCATATGAGACATTTCTGACACACCAGAAATTCAGTAAGGACAAGTCCAAAAATGAACTGTCATAATTTGGTGGGCAAATAAAACCTGAAAAACTGGCTAGTCAATAACGTGCAGCATCAGACAGGAGGTCACTGACTTAATGTGAGTCATCAGTGCAATAATTTATGAGAAAGCAGTTACTGTATCAGGAGATATCCACAGACTGTTCTGCATGAGAAAGGAGAAACAAGCCTCCTACTCAGGGCAGTGAAGTCGCTTCAAGAGCAGGGTCGTGCTTTAGGCAGCATTGCTCTCAGAGGACAAAAACATGTGAAAAAAGTTCCAGGAAGTCACAAAAAGTACACTCACTAATTTGAAAACAATTAATTATGAGATTTGTTCAGTCTAGAGACAAGGCCACATGGTAACAGCTCTGAAATAAGCAAAAGGTCTCTAGAAAGAGAGATGAAATATACCTTTGTGCACTTGCACAGGATGAGAAAAAAAAAGCTGAAATTTTAACACTGGGATCTCAGACATCCAGAAGATCACGTGTTCTTTGAAAACCTGACTAAAAACGGAAACAAAAATAAACCTTTATTCCCAAAGGTTTAAAAAATGGTTAGACAAATTGGTGCCAGAAATGGCTTAGGTACAGTTAAACATGCCTTCAGGTGGAAGAATAGCCTAGACAATACAAACCTCTTTGCAGACTTACTGTTTCACTCTCTCTATGGATTTACCTCAAAATGCAAATTAAACTCATTCAAAAACTGAAACCAAACTTCCTAATTTTTAAAACATCAAAACTCTTTTAATGTACTTTCACTTTTTAATTTCATCACACTGACATTCTAACTTGGCCTAATGAACAAAAGGAAAAGTAATCTAAACCCAGAATGTTTCAATGTAACACTCATAAAACACCTATTACAGTGACTCTTTCTGTTAGTCGCTCACCAAGCCAAAAGATCTATCCTTCACAGTGTTCTTATCAAGATAATTCCATTATTGGAATTACAAGATTTCAACAATATTGTTCTCATTATTGTACTCAGATCAGTATATGAAGAAGTTTGATCAGTTATAGTACCAGTCTTGGGGACAGTCTGGAATCCTAGAATCATAAACTGGCTTGGGTTGTAAGGGACCTTAAAAACCTTTAAGATCTAGTTCCAACATCCCTGTCTCAGACTGTTATCTTCAAAAAGAAATTAAAAAAAAAAAAAAAAAAAAGAGAGAAAGAAAAAGAAAACAACAGCTGAAAAAATGCTAAGGAACTCAGGGGGAAATGTTTTGAAGAGACACTGAAGCTTTGGAAATAAGGAGACTAAAGTATTTTGCTTTTTCTTAACTCTGGAGACTCCGAACTTGAAATACGTCCCAAATTAAATTTATTTTTCATACACACCGAACACTGTAGTATGTTTCTCTAGTCATGATAATTTAACTTCAGAGGAACAAGGCAATATTAAAAACTGCTCTGTGCCTCTCCCCACGTTTCCTAATCTCCTCTGAGGTTATCTTTAATGCAGGCAAGAAAACATCACTTTTAAGTAAAAAAGTCCATATCATATTTGACTATGGGCCTTTAATTGTTTAATGCAATTCCCCTTGGAATTGTTTCATCTATACAATCTTTTTTTTTTTTTTTCCAAAAGTCTTATCAATATTTTGAAATATAAAGATACTTACTTTATAAGTTCTTTTGATTTTTCAAATGAGTCAAACTGAAGTTGTAACAAACAATACAATTTACCATTTCTTCCCCCATTCAATGTGAATAGTAGCTTCCGCCAGTTGGGATTTTGGTTATCAGAGTAGTAAAATTTTGCTTGCCAAAGCTTGTTATTTATGCACAGCTGGAGAACTTTGTATTTGGCACAGAATTACCATATATGCACATGTAACTGAATTGTTCATTTATAGGGGAAGATGAAAACCAATATTTTCAATGTAGTGTGAAAGATAATAAATAGTCAAACCAACAAGGGACATGCACAAGAAAGGAAATAGAGAGCCATAGTAGAACCAGTCAACTCAGCTGGACTGAAGCTGTCAGGCAAAAACAGTTCTTTACTAACAATATTAATGTTTTACGTATAGCCTGGATTCCTAACAGGCAAAAGAATGTTTCAAAAAAGGGAGGGAAAATGCTATTGTAAAGAGTTCCTTCATGTGTCTTCATAGGAGATTTAAGAAAACAGATACTAAGCGTTTGAAACATTGCAGAAATGTCTTGAATTTCTTTAATGGCCTGTGTCCACCAAGTTTCAGGGGAAATTTCCAAAGAGCACACACTGCTGGAGCACAGTACACTGCAAGCATGATGTGTTCAGTTCCATCCTTTGGAAAGCACAAGCAGGTGTTTTGAAGGAACGCTTTGCCTGAAACCTGCCTTTTGATTATTGTGGCTTTTGGAGACCTTTTGAAAAGAGAGACCTGACAAGGGTATTGAGCTTTGTTTAGAGAACTTAATCCTCATTCTTGCAGCTGCTGACAGGAAAAGGCTATGTTTTGCTTAAGGAAAAAAATCCTTTCTTAGAATCAAGGGATGAAAGTGGTAGAGAAGAGCAAACACCACCCCCCCACCCCCCCCCCACCCTGAACAGCACAGTTAACACAACCAACACCTGACTGTTAACAGCAGGAGAAACATCCCTTTACAGTTCTACTATAAATATCAATATATATAAATATAAATCAAAGTAAAAAATTTCTGCCAGGTGGCACTGGGCATTATAGGGATACAAAACCCATCAAAATAATATCCTGATCCTGAAAGACACCCAATTCCTCCCTCCTGTTGAAATGAATGGTGCACAGAATGCTAGAGATGTAACCTGAGCAGTTGCTTACATCATTCCAGTGCTATACCGAGCACTATTTGAAATATTTCCAAAAAAGAGGAAAAAACACTTAATTTAAACTGATATTCCAATCTTGGATGTACACATTGCCATGAGCTTTGATTTCCATTACTTCTAAAATACCGATAATGTGAGTCGGAAGAAAAAAATTGTTCAAAGTGTTCATAGATTGATTTTTTTTTTCTTCTCCTAAGATCTTTATTTATTCCAGTGGCACACAAACCTAGAGACTTCCAAACATATTGGGAAGCAACAGTGAGGTGCTCGAACAAGCTGCCCAGAGCAGCTGTGAATGTCCCATCCCTGGAAATGCTGAAGGCCAGATTGGATGGAGCTTTGAGCAACCTGGTCTAGGGGAAGGTGTCCCCTGCCCATGGTGGGGGAGCTGGAACTAGATGATCTTTAAGATCCTTTCCAAGCCAAACTCTATGACTCTGTGATATTTCAATTTTACAGGCTAGTAAATACAATTTGAAGCATTACAGTTCATTTCATTAAGAAGTTCTGTTAACTTTTTCTTAAACAAAATCTTTACCCAAAAGTTTGTACTATGTGTGCATTTGTTGCTGCTCCTTCAAAGAGCTGACCTAGCCTGGACAAGTAATAAACCACTAAACTCCTCTGGTTGTACTAATTCTGAAGAGTTGGATTTCCTGAAAATGCCATCTCCAAAGGAATATGACAGCTCAGCAGGACTTTTCCAGCAGCCTCAGTTGCTGCCTGTGGGAGGCTGTGACAGGCTGTGCAATGGCACACTGGATGATGATGTTCATCCCAATACTTGAAAACTGATGAAAAAACTAAATGGGTGGAGAAATAGACCTGAAAAGCTGAGGAAAAGTATTGGATATAAAATGAGTAAGAAGCTGAAGTGAGCTGAGAAATCAGGGCAGTGGGAACTATATAAACTCATATAAAGAGGGGAATGGGCTGGGGACAATTGGGTTGAGTGAGAAAAAGTGTCACTGGATGTTTCTCTACAGCTTAGAATGACATTTTGATTTGATCAATCTCATCGCTCCCCTGTGCAAAAACCTTTCTGTGAGGTGCTAGCAAAACGACCTGTCCCTTCCCAGGGCTGGACACATGAAGATTTGTAACCTATTATTTGTACCACTTACTCAGTTCACTGAAGTGGAAAGTTTTGTGACGTGGATATGCATGGTCATCTTGCTGCATCATGCTTTGGCACAATGAGGTGTGTGCTGCACGAGAGGACTTCTGGTTTTCACTTGATTTTTTTCAACTCTACACAATAATCCATAAGGCCACAGTATGTTAAAAGCACATTAAAAAAAAACACAAAACAAAACAAAAAAAAAAAAAAAAAAAAAAACAAACAACAATTCACCTACTGAGGCGATGGCTGAATTAGTGTTACTTCTCCAGGTTTGTTTAACAAAGGATACTTACTGTTGCCTGTAGAACCCTTTTTCAATTTTTTGCAGAAACTTACAAAGTAGATGAGGTAAATAACCATGAGGAGAAAAAAAAATATAAAAAAAGGAGGGGAAAAAAAGGAATTCTCTCCGAGAAATGTCACTACATGCTTTGCTGTGACCTGTGCTCTGCTTCTCCCAGCGCTACCTGGGTGTGAAACCAGCAGAAACATCTAAGCCACTCTTTCCTCAAGCGATGCCCAGTTCTCTGCTCCACTTCTCTGTGTGCTCAACCTGAAAACCTCAGTTCTAATCAGCAAGCACACTGAGCACTCCTAGGTATCACTGATGTCAGGAAGGCCACGCTCTCCCTCCAGTAAGCACATGCCAAAGGATGGAGCCCAAAGTACCTCAAAACCAAGCATGTAGTAAAACAAGGGCATGATGGCACAACCAGCTTTAGCCAATGTCAGAACACACTTCAACTGAAAGTCCAACCACAAAATCAGTTTCCTTCTCTTTTGGCAGGGTTATTTTGCAGTCACATCAGTGATCTGCTCCACTGTACATCTGACTAAGTCCCAGAGAGAAGAAGAGAGAAGAATCTACATCAAGGAGTTGTGTACACTGTTGCTCACATGCTAAATTTTACCCAAATGTGAAACCACAGCCTGGGTATCTTCTTCTAGCCTGAGCTATCCTCAGACTCAATGCTCTATCTGAAAAGTTGGGGGACAGATATCCCTTTGTCTAACCATGGTCATTTGTAAAACTAAACTGAAGCTCCTATAATGATACTATAATGATGGGTGTCTCAGGAAAAAAGACGAGGAAATGAATAATTACAGCCTCAGCAGGGTTTGAATAGCATGTGGTAAATAAGGTGATGGTCACACACTGAACACATTGAAAAATACAGCCAAAATAAAACAACGAATAGGGTCTCATTAAGCAAGGGCTGCTCATCTTTTATACTGAAGAAAGCAGGGGTCCAGCAGAAAAGCTAGTCTGTTATGCAATTGAAGACTGCATAGCAATGCATATGCACAGAGGTCAAACAAAGGTTGCATGTGCAACATAAACACAGCACTCGTAAGGGTATTTTCATCTGTTTTTGTGCTTGTGTATGAAACTTAACAGGCAGTGTTTACAGACTTGACATCATTTCAGATCTATAAATTGTCTCTCTAAATGGCATGTTACTCTCCTTAAAATGTATTGCATTCAGTGCATTAAGCACTTAGTTAAATTCTTTGGTCCAGATCAGGCAGGAGACCAGATTAACAGATTCAGTTTTGGAGTGCTGTTGTTGGGAGACACACCTTTTCTCTGCCACAATCCCTCCTATGGTTCCTGTGAGGAGGCCAAAACATGGATGCCTTCACAAATGAAGATCCTCTCTGAGAATCAGATAAATGAATGAATGACAAACACTGTGCCTAGGGAAATATATTCTCCATTATTTTAGTTTAAACTGTCTCACTAAAAACAATGCCAGTGTAATCTGTCAGTAGTTTGTAGCCTAATTGGGGTGCCATAGGACCACTCAGATTTTGAAAGCCATTTAGTCCAGCATACAAAATAGCAGCATTCTGTATATACCTACAAATAATTCCTTTGTCACCAGTGGAGATAGCTACTCCCAATTAATGTCTCTCATAAACAGCTCTATGGAGTCAGACTGCATTATTATTTCCATTTTGCAGGAAAGAATGTGAAACAAGAGAGCAGACCAGATTCATAAAATCTTTGTGCCTTACTCCTGCTGAAATGAGCCAAACTTGGTTCCACTGGAGAACTGGATCCACAAATCAGATGAGCACCTATGGGGGATTATACTTTGTATTATTAAAAGGTCTTTAGTGAACTGAATACATTTCTTTTCAGAAAATTGAGATGTATTATTTTCTTCAGTAAGGGCTCAGTTACTACCACAAAAACATTAAACAGACGAGAGAAACTGCAGCAGAGGAGTGACGGGGTTTTGGTTATTCCAAATGTTTGCAATGGTGGGTTTAATGGCTCTTTTTCACGCTGCTTATGACTTATTTTTCCCCTAATATTGTCTATTTATTGTATAAATAGAAGAAATAATATGCCATTAAACACTGAAAATATAAAAAGTGTTAATGCTGTCACAGAGTAAGAAAAATCTTGTCATTTTAGCTAACAATTTCAGGAGCACAGATTTCTACCTCTCTTTTAGATCCATGTAAAAATATAACAGACTTACACCACCACCTTAATTTAGCCCTGAAAAATCCTTCTGATGTCAGATGTGTTAAACCTAACCACAGGACCAAAGTATTCCTCTAGCTCTTCAATCCAAGTGTGAAAGGTGTTTGCGCACTAGTAGAAATGCATTGTTTCGAGAGAAGTGAGGGCAGTGCACCATTCACAGGAATTTTTTCATTAATTCTCATTTTTGCTCTTTTCCCTCCACTTTCGAGAATGTCCATGGCAGGGCTGCAGCTCTTCTCCAATGTAACACTCATCTCAGAACTGCCCACCGAAAGCATGAGGGTTCTTCCCAGAAGCAGCAATGTCATCTCAGTGCCAGGACATGAAAACACACAGGTTGTGTTTGTTCTCAGTGGGTGCTGGCGCCCATGGTTGAAAAGCTACAAATGCCGTTCCCTCCTTGCTCTCTAAACATGCAGAGGACTCTGCCTACACATTGCTTACAGAACTTGCAGAAAAGCAGAGCTTTTTCACCTATTAAGAACAATGTGTTTTAGAGACAGAATTTATTTTTCCTTATTTTTACATCAGCTAGGCTTTATTTCTCTCTGTTACCCAAAATAACCTTAAGATATTTGTTGCAAAAGGAAGGCTGTACCATTAGGCTAATTTTAACATGGTTTTTGGCGGCAGGATGCTACCTTACTGCAAAAACATGTTCTAAGGGAAAGAAGCTTGGTTAAAAAGGTTAGATTTTTACATAAACAATGGCCCAGGCAGTTTATGTGCTTCCATAACCTAGCGGCATTCCATTTTATTTGTTTATGAGATTTAGTTTGCTTTTCTTTAATAGTACTATTTTGTTATTAAACAAAAAACATACATGACTGAAGCACATGTCCACAGACCTACAAAGTACCTAGGGCTTTTTTTTGACCCAAAGAAGAATTTCTGAGGGATTTATGTATAAAGTTACAATATAGAGTTTAAAAAAAAAAAATTAACAAAGTACAATGATGGCAGATATTCAAGACTGAATCCTTCTGAGGTTGTGTAAAACACAGCAGCTCCCTCCATCATAAAGAACATGCAGCCTAAGACAAGCATTAAAACTACTCAAAAACCAAACCCCAAAGTACTATCAATAACCATCCACAAGGATAGCTATCTGCTACTAAAGATATTGGATCAATCACAAACATTTTGGAGGACACTGTTTTAAAGGGAATTGACCAGTAAAAATGTCAGAACATCACTACACCTCTGTATCTGGGTTTGCATGGAAAAAATAATCTAGGAGAAATGTGAATTGCTGTACATTTAATACAGCCACTACCAAGGAGGAACTATTACACATACCAGCATCTCTATTTCATACAGAGGAGCAATTCCATGCCCAAATTTTCCCACATGAACAAGACTCTCCCTAGACAGTTTAATCCTCACTGTCCAGCTAAAATGCCTACTGCAGCTGTGCTATTCCTATTTGCAGTAAGAAACTTCTCAAATTTTCTTCATTACAGCTATAGCTGGAATTTTTATCTCCCCTTCTTTTCTAAAGGAAAAAATGTTAATAACAACTGAGCTGGACAAAATCAATTACAAAAATTTTATAAAAGCCATAATTACTACAGACAATTTTTTACGGTCCCTCCTTTTACTGATAACTTTTGATACATATTTATTTTCCAATTTATAAGGCAACAAAACTAACATATAAAGTACATCTTCAGGCAGCTACTAACAACTGAACTGCTAAGAGAACATATAGAAAACCGCACTTAAAAAAAATTAATAAAGTTCATGAATGTTCCAGCCCTTTGTAAACTGACCTGAAAGAATGCTCCCCAAATCTAAATTTATTTGCAGAACTAAAGTTGGTAATGACAGATTCAGAAGGTGGCAATGTTATTTCTTCATCTGCAGCTGTATTTTCAGCTGGTGACTTCCCACAGGCAGCTATCACTCATTCAACAAAACCTACTCAGCGGCCCTTATTCAAACAGAATACGTTTAAAAACTTAAAACAAAATACTGACTTTTCACTTGTTACTCTGTCACAATAGAAAAGTGTTTTGTATAATGCCACATTGACCTAAGCGATATGCATTCAGATTTTAGATGAGGCATTAAGTTAATAATTAATTTATTTAATATATATGTTGCTTGATCACAACATATGTCAATGTAGAATTAGACTGTTAATCTATTACATTTCAGACTAGAATTTCTGTGCTTTTTTATGCTAAAGGAAAATCTAGCTTACTGCTGTAAAAGGTCACTCTGTATACAAGTTGCCATGGTTAGAAAAAAAAAAAGTTCTTTTATTGCTTAGGCTGACCAGACACAAAACAAAGGCTTCCATCAAAAGCCTTACACGGTATCTAACCCAGATAAAAGAAGAAATCAAGCCCATTTGTTTCTGAAGCTGTGTCACTGATGCTGATTTTCCTAGTGCTACTGCACAGTCACCAAGACAATCTGCTTTTGGGAAGAAAGAGAAATTTGCTAGAAACCTCCTGCAAATGAAACCCAGATGCTTAAGCACAATCCCAGATGTCTCCTGCAGCGTGTGGCTTTGATAGATTAAACTGAGCATAAGAAAGAGATGAAATATTTATGAATATTAAATTTGCAGGATGCATGTCAGTAAGCCTGAAAAAAACTTTTTTCAAACGAAGACAGGAAACCACTTTTTTCACCCAACCGGGTTAGGTGAGGTTATAGCAGTGGCATTCGTGGAGTAACCCAGATGCTTACCTTTCATGCAGACTGCTTAGCTTTTATTCAGACCACTCCTTCCAGAAAAAGGGACCACAAATACTGCCTCTGACACCAGTGTATCAAACATTTATAAACAACACGCTGAAATGAACTATTCTGTTTCACTCCTTATTCAACAAAAGTTTAGTATTTCGAAGGCTCAGAAAAAGCTCAAAGCACATACAGCATTCTGTGGAATGATATCGTGTACTGGACACCAAATACTGTTGACACAAACAAACCTGCCTTCTTCCACATTTAAGGGAATGCTATCAGACACTTAAGCAAATTAATACATCGTGAGACATCTTCAGGCTATTTGTTCACCAAAACTTCATACTTGTACTGGCTTCCTCCAAAGAGCAGTGGGGAAAAGGGAAAAAAAATAAAAAAGGGAATGTGGCAAAAGAGAAGAGAAAGCATAAATTAAGATAACTTACAATTAAATTGAATCATGTAAACACTAAAGAACTCCATTCTTCCAATGAAAAATGTCTTGCATAAAATCTCCAAACACAGCTAAAGCTTCCTCTCTCCGTGGTCCAGGTCTTGCCGGGACCAGTAGATCTTTTATCACCAGGGTAAGCCCTACTACAGAACACAATCAGGTCTTCCTTTCCTAGCCGTTCCTACATTTCATCCCTCTGCAGGCAAATGTCTTAGAAAGGGTAGCACTCCCTTTCAAGATGCTCTTCTCTCTCTTCTGGAGAACTGAGAAATCCACAAGAAATTTTTAGAAGCTAATCTTTGTGATTATTTAGCACTTGATTACTTCAAAATTCTGTTTGATACAAATATCCATTCAAATACACAACTATGACTTAATACACATAGATGTATGCAAAACAAGTACAAAAGGTTAATATTTATACTGTGGATTGCACCTCTCTGTGTAGCTCACTGAATACTTTTGAAACAGAAACCAAAAGACCATTAAACTTCAGCAAAGCAGGAATGGAGACAAATCTAACACTTCCCATCACCCCTGTGCTCCTTGAACACCTCCTGAGTGCATCAAAGGGCCACCGGATGAGCCAGGACAGCAGAGCTGTCTCAAGGGAGACCAGGGGTTTATTTGAAGAAGCTCAGCAAGTGACATTTCCCAAACTCTCTTTCAAAAAAGGAGCGACAAATATCCCATTTCCTTTTCATGGAATGTTTATACGCCAAGGCTCAAGTACCTTTTGTGCTGCCAAGCTAATGCAAAACCACATTTCATCAGAGGAAGAACAACACACTTGCTTAGTGTGCACATTTTGACTTGTACTTACAAGAATACACTGTATCTGAAGCATCATTCCAAAAATGTCCTGATAAAAGATCAGTACTATTGCAATATCACTGTAACTCAGAGGCAGACATTAGAAAAATCAGTAGCCCTAGAAAATATGTCCCCTACAGTCTGTTTGCAGCGTCAAATGCTAAAAAAGTAGTAGAGATGGAAATAGAAGTTAGTAAAAATACAAGACTGTTCTTGGTCTGGGTAACTAAACTTTAACTAAACTAAACACGAAGCTTTATCATTTTAATTTTAGGGGAATTAAGCCTCCATTTCTGCAAACTACTCAAGGAAGAGAGTAGTCTTGTCAGGCTCAAAAGGACCATTCAAGTTTAAAATCACACAGGTCTCTGAAGTAACCTGCTCAGCAAATGCTTCATGGTTACTCTGGCTAACACATGGCACATCTAGTTTCAGTCCACTTAAGTATTCTTCTTTCTAGTTATGAATCCAGAACAACAGGCATTCAAAAATCACGCAAGTGTTTCCCAAACTGCAAAAGAAGTCAGGCCTTTAAACCCAGTAGCTTTGTCAAGGCCAGACGGGAGAGGATGGGTAATAAACTCCAGTTCAGAACAAGTGGTGTAAAGTATGCTTCATATGTCCGGAGTTGAACCATATCTCCAAGAAAAACAAGGAAGGAGAGAATAAAAGAAGGAAAGACCCTAGTATTGCTATCTTCCCTCCAGGTATGATGCTGAAGAGATCAGATTTCAAGCATCTGTGATGCTCACCACAAGCTACTTTTATTGCTGATTAATAGTGAGAGATTAATAGCTGGAGATGCCACGTAACAGCTGCAGCCTAAGACTCTTGAACACAGACATGGTTATGCATTTAGACAGCTGGGTTCAAACTTCCAGTGGATTGTGCCGTATGGTAACTAGGATCAGTTTACAGTTGAAAAATTATTACTTTAAATGCACACTGTACAACTACACCACACAGCTACCTCTAAAGTAACACATCCCAAAGGTTACCTATCCTCAGGCTTCCTGGATCATCCTTCAACTCTCAGCAAATCAAACACTGTCAGGTCCTATCTCCTAATTCCCACAATTTTCAGCTGTAAGCCTCCAAGTTCAAATTGCATCAGGGAGCAGCAAATATCAGAGGTGGAGGGGAAGACCTGGCACTTCTCCAGACAACAACTAGACCAGCAGGTGAGCATGATTTTTTTCAGATTAAACCAAGTTAGAGTGTTGCCTGCTAAATCCCTTGAGCAGTGAACTGTACGACAAATAATTATACCAAAGAATTCTGTTACATCAGGTTTATATATTCACCATATTGCAATGATAATTAACCATTACCTCTACTCAAAGTCCCCGTGGCTTTGGATCCATTAATTGGAAAAGCTGATATGTCACTCCACAGCATGAGGCTGGGGTACACTAACAGAGAGCACATAGGCATTATACTCCTTCTCAAAGATACAACTGGCTCCTGGCCAGTTTTCTCATACTTTCCCATATTTTTAACAAATGCTATACTCTTTCATTCAGAAAGACTCCTCTGCAATTTCCACATATTACTTTAGGACAAGGCTGCGACACCATCAGTGCCTATTCAAAAGATGCTCATTTGTAGCTCTACTTGGAATGATATCAATGGTAGTATAGGAAGATGGAAAAATCTTCCAAAAAAATATTCTGCCTCTATCCCACATGCGTAGGATGGGCAGGACAATCTCAGCTTTTTGGTAAAGCTCCATTTTTACAGTAAGTTAAGGCTTACACTTCATTCCACATATAAGACTGATATAATTATGCATTGCCAGATGCAAAGGATTTAGGCCAAAACTACAATTTTGCTCCAAAGCTCAGTCTCTTATTCAACGTATTTTTTTTTTTTTTTAGCTGAACTTTTCTCAGATTATGGGATAAAAGACAGTTTTCAAAACAAAGAAGTGGTTTTGGCAAGAAGAATTTTTGTCACCTGTTTCCTTTACAGTACAACCCTCCAGGTTGCATCACCACTCACATAAACATTTTTTCTAACAGTTCAGTTAAATTAGCTTTTGGCCTACATTTTTTATGCTTCAGTCTTCAAACAAACATTACCTTTTCTGACTTTATTTTTCAACATTTCCTTCAGAAAGAACCTCCTTAAGTGTGAATCCCAGCCTGGAAAATTACCCTCTCCAAGTTTGCAATGCAAGATAGAAGTAGAAAATAGTGCTTGGTCCAAAAGCTTGAACAAAAGACCTGCAGTTCAGTCTGACTGAATTACTCTGCCTTTCTTCCTTACACTTTGATCTTAAGTTTAGAGAAGACTAAATTCAGTCAAAAATACTCCAACAGATATGAGCAGCACCCAACACTGGTCACAAGCAAAATGTGTCAAAAATATTCCAATTCTGTCTAGGACAAAATATAGCCCTTGTGGAAATACAACAAATAAGATTGCATGTGAATTGGCTAGCACTCAAAAATGTTCTTAAGAAGCTGAAGAAATGTTTGGAAGAGACTGGGAGGCTATTCAGACAGTATAATACAATACCCAGTCATTATAACATAATGCACGCACCAAATCAATTGCACAAATATAAAAAAATATTGAGGTCTGAGTTCTCCATTTTGAGGAACATACAGAGAGACTGAAAAATGCACAGCAAAGTTCAGCAAAAGTAACTGGAGATACTCAAGATAAGGAAAAAAACCCTGGGCTTGAACTGGCACAAAAATGACCAGAGTACACCTAGCACTAATATTTCTGGAGGAGAGAATAGAGAGACACTGGAACCAATTGCCTGGAAACCTGTGGTCTGAAGGGAAGTCAAAAAACATATGCATGTCAGAGGGATCAACTAAACTCTTGATATTTACTGCAAATCATCCATTACATTAATGATATAACTATATTAGATATTAGTAACCACGTGGAACCATCAGGATCTCCCCAGGCATAGGTATGGGCAAACGATAGTAATTCATATGCTCACTGTGAACATCCTGCAAGGAAACAGAAGTTGTAAAGGGACAGAATGGATGCATCAACTAAGCAAATTTAAGCTAGAATTAATACAGGTTTAGAAAGTCTTGATTCCAGCCTGAGGCATGGACTCAATTACTTAAAAGACCTCTTAATTTGATTTTAAGCTCCCTTTTTGTAACAATTTCTGGCCTTGAAACTGACCCATAACCCAAAGGTTATGAGGAAGCAAAGTATTACAATAATGCAACTTAAAGAGAAATATTACATAAAAAATTCAATTACACAGTCCATAGCTTTACAAGTTTTTTTCTATGGATTTAGCTCCTAAAATTATCCTAAAGTAGTCAGCTTCAATTTCTATCACTTTGCCTTTCTGTATTTGCTGAAAGATTTGGGGTGGTTTCTGTCTTATATTCAGTATATCAGAGAAGGACATGGAGCTGCTGAAGGCACCTGTGGGAAGCTGCATGGGCATTCCCTGGCAAAGATTCCCCAGCACAAGCCTCTCAGCCTCTGAGTAGTGCTGGCAAACAAGAAATTCACAGTCCATGAGAGGGGAAAAAAATCTGTGCTGAACAAGCCACTAGTTACATTTCCTAAAAAAATTTCATACAAGTGATCAAAAATTAAGAAAAAATTTGACTCCAAATTGCCAGGAAGTTGGGAATATATTTCAAATGCAAGCTGTGAACTCATAAGCAGTAAGGTTTCAAATTCCTCTACTGGGAATCTCCTACTGACACTTGTAATTACACTGTTGATAAGACACAGTATCTGAGGATCTTGTCTTTTGGCATAATTTGTGCATGCTCATCTTTGTGCCTGAAACTGTTCAGTGAGAAAAATCTTGGTCTTTTCTGGACAACCTAAGTTTTCTGCGCACATCTTTCAGCAGCTTACTGTATTTCTTCTACAGATCTGCCTAATCCCCTTCCAGATGTTCCTAAATCAGAATACACATGATTTCCTTGAAGATCATAGCAACAAGATTTTCAATGTCTTTGGGAACACGTTATTTTGGTATGGATAACTCTCAGGATAATCTAAGAACCTCCTTGTTTTTCAAGGGATCACACAAAAAGAGTAGTATCAAAGCAATTACCCATAAAAATTTTAAAAGGGAACAGAGAAACTAGTAAGACTCAGGAACATAAATTTATGATTCCTGGTTTCAGGGTAGATGATGCAGTCCCGGCTGCATTCCCCACATCGGCAGTAGAGGGTGCTGGCAGAATACTGAGGGTCCCTGCAAAGATATCCAGAACTGGTCAGTCAGGTGTGACTGCAATTTGTCGAGAGCCTGCATGCCACAAAAGTATCACTTAGGAAGAGCAGCACCAGTGAATGGTTTTAAATTGTTTTTTCAGTATCGTCTGAAGTCTTTAAGACCAGCTCATCTCATGCCAAACTGTGCAGCCCAACCACTCTTATGCCTCATGCGTAACTTCTGCAGTCATGTCTGAGAATGAAGTCAAACATTAGATAAAAAACATCAGTACACTATTTTTATGATTCAAGGAGAAAATGACCAAGGATTGCAAGCTTGAATCTGAACTGCATGTACCATTTCATTTGTTAGGATTCCTGCAGTCCAACTGCTGCACAGAATTCTGCTCTGAATCTACCACACTCTCCCCCAGCCCAGCTGCTCCCATGGATGCTGCATCCCCTTCCCACCACATGAAAGCTTTCAGGGCAAACGGACTACACGAGTAGCACTGCTGTTTCTTCTGCTCCTTAGCTTTAGCATGTCTTATTAAGGAAGCCAGAGTAAAATTATCTCAAGGATAAGGGAAACTTATGATTGATGCTGAAGGGCTGTAGGTGAAGTCACAGAAAATTTACCTGTTCAGTTAACAGAACTAGAAAGAAGAAACTTCCTTGCTGTGCATATTTTCTTCTCTTTTCAGATGTTATACTCAGCTTACTAGCTGCTTCATAATGAAAACATCCAAGCCAAAATATCCAAGAGTTTTTCATTAAATTATATACCACTTTTCAAAAGACACTAAGCCTAAGAGAAAAATGACTCTGCAATGACACCAATTTCATAGTTCTTCCAAAGAACATCACTACATGAATGGTATGTTACTGTAAGCACATTCATAAACTCCAAAAAAAACTCCCCAAAACATGTCAGCTCACTTACTGCACCCAGAACTCGTTCTCAAATGCAATTTTTGTAAGTATGTTTCAAATCCTCTAATACACACTCCTTATTTTCAGTCTCTGTAATGAATAAAGCTACTATGATTCTGCTGTCAATCACAATTCTGCCTTACTGCAATGTTTACTGCTAATTAGTGCCACCTTTTTTCTTATTAGCCATGTCAAATTTTTGCTTCTTGATGGACAAATACAGCATTTTCACTTATAATTAGCATGATGCTAAGAGTGAAGCATGAACACGTTCAGTCTTCCTACGAAACCAGTACAAAGTTCTTTAAGTCTACTACTAAAACCCCCTCGCTGTTAAAAGGAGTAACCAGACAAAGTCACCAGAAAAGCCTGAAACGCTCAATATTTCTAAAGGCAGATTTGCTACAACACAGCCGCTTTAAAACTTTGTTTTTTGAGTGGTGCAAGTCGCCCCAAGTCGCGCTCCCAGACAGTGAGGAGCAGCGGGAGCGGCAGCTCAGCAGTGCCATCGCGCCGGCTGTCCCCGCACGCCGAGCGCCTCGGGAGCATCCCCCGCTCCGCCGCACCCGGCAGCCCGGCAGGACCACAGCCGCAGGCGGGACCTAAAATCCTTCCCCCGTCGCCCCGTCCGCGGGCACCTTCCCGCCGCCCGCTGCCCCCCTCTCTGTCTGTCTGTCTGTCTGTCTGTCTGTCCGTCCGTCCGTCCGTCCCCGCTCACCTCGGGCGTGCAGCCAGCGCCGCTCCAGCTCCCAG
Organism: Xenops minutus; assembly: GCA_035221455.1. Taxonomy (NCBI): domain Eukaryota; kingdom Metazoa; phylum Chordata; class Aves; order Passeriformes; family Furnariidae; genus Xenops; species Xenops minutus. Next base: position 21,842,471 of record JAWWEE010000122.1, on the reverse strand, counting down.
GGCCAGCCGCAGCGCCCAGCCCCGCTCCGCCCGCCCGCCCCGGCCGCCTCCGAGCCGCGCCCCCGCCCCGGGCCGCCCCTGCCCCCGGCCGGCTCCGTCAGGCAGGGCAGGGCAGGGCAGGGCAGGGCAGGGCAGGGCGGAGGGAGCCGGGACACGGCCACCCGCAGAGCCGCCGCCCCCCGGCCGGACACAAAGGGGCAGCCGGGACGGCGGCGCAGGGGAATCGGGCCCGCTACCCCTGGGCTGCCCCGGCCCCGGCACACCCCTCGCCCCGCAGGGAAGTCGAAGCCGTCCCAGCTTTCGCACATCAAACGTGCCCTCTGCCCGTAAAGAGACCCGCGCTCGGGAGCAGCGACCCTTCCCCGGGCAGAAAGCGCTCGGCAGCAGCAGCTGATGGCAGCCAGGAACCGGGAGGAACCGGGAGGAACCGGGAGGAACAGACAGCTCCGCTCCTGCCCGGCGTGGGTTCACACAGGGCACCCTCCCCGCAGCTTGTCACCAGACAACTGTTACAAACACTTTCTAAGCTTCTCTCATTCTTCGAGTACTAAATGAACCGCTTCACTATTTGTGCAGTGCAGGACTGCCCTATTAGCCTGTTAGTGAATCAGCCGCACATGCGGATTTAACCTCACGCCTGATGGTCACACATGCAACGCAGTTGTGTCACTTCTCCCCTGGGTGCATTAAACAAAGCCACCACATCTATCGCTAGGGTTTATAGACTTCTACGTTATCCAGTCATCAATAGATGCAATCCCACAAAATCACCCACTGAATCACAGGATCATTTAAGGTTGAAGAGACCTCTAAGATCATTAAGTCGAACAGTTAACCATGTTCACCACTAAACCACATTCCATAGTGCCACATCCACATGGCTTTCAAACCATCTACACATCTGCCCCTTAGGATGGGAACAAGTGTTCCGAACAACTGTTACAGCATCAAGCAGCATAAGTATGTGGTCTACGTTCTTCAACAAAACACAGGTGAGATCTTTAAAACACTGAATACAGTAATATAATAGGAAAATTACAAACTGATGTACCACAATAAAAAGAGGGTCCCAACCACCACTGAGAAAAAACAAACAAAAAACACCGACAAAACCCCCACAAACAAACAAAAAGCCAACAAAAAACAAACCAACAAACAAAAAAACTCTTGAGTGGCGGAAAACTAGGTATTTACAATTAAACTCCATATCAATATCCTGTCATAATTAATGACAGCACTTGTCTTTTATATGTAACAATGAGAAAAGTAGGGTTCGTGATTCATTAGTTCACTTATGACAATGTTTGTTCAGTTTGGCACTGATACTGGAGTGCTGTAGCTAATGTAAGCCTGGAATCTTATTAGGTAAATGCCACTAGTACGCTTCAAATGGTATTTGGCTTCAAACAAGTGATTCCCCTGAAACTTCCTGGGGAAGATCCACATCTTTGATGATGTTTAACAAAATAGAAGTCTTTGAAGCATCTGCCCAGCAGCTGTCATACAACAATATGTAATACAGAATAAAATTCACTTTTAATGTGACTCAGAGTAATCTGGCCAAAGTGTTCATAAACCAGACTTTGACCAGCTATCACAAATGTGGTGAGCATTACTCTTGTTTTCCTAGAGATGAATTTATTTTTCTTTCTTTGTATGTTTAAAACCCTATTACCTGCTTGATTACTACACCAATTTACAATACAACTGCAACACCAATATCTGTTTCTATACACATGAATGTAATGCAGCATTTATGTGAATATAATCGTCATCATGCGAATATACTTTTTTCAGTCTTTCTCATGTGTTTTCATTGGAATATATAGCAAGGAAGTAACAGAGTAGTGTCTAAACTATTTATTTTTGAATATGATTCCTAAATTCAGATTTGCTCCACACAAATCAGTTTTCATGGGAAGAATTACCTTTGTTCTAAAATTTGTATTTAACCTACATGTGGTCTTCAAAAAGCATGCTTGACATTTCCTTCCCAAACTCCCATAACCAATCTCTTAGAGTAATGCTTTGTCATCTACTGACGCAATTTTAAATGTTTCTATTACAAAAACTAAAAATCCCAACTGCCATATATCACGTATCTTTCATTGTACGCTACAGAGCAGGCCATTCTTCCTACATCAAACGCAAAATGGCACTCCTATGACCTTTTTGACTGTAAGATAGAAGATTATCACTATTTTGGACACGGGATAGACACCAAAAGCTTCAGCTGTGTGACCTTAAAGGACTAGATGAATTCAGAGCTGCAAATGTCTGAATCTGAAAGACTGCCATTAAAAGTATGAGGAACCTAACTGAGATGCTTTTAGGATGCCAGCAGAACCAATGCCTCAAAAAAAGCAGTTTCTTGTGCAGACTAAAGCAAAGAAGTGTTTAAAACCAGTCTTTAATTCACGTCTGTATCTAACCACAAACTCACAGTGGGAAGAATCTCAAATACAATTGCAAAGCTGCACCCTGACTGGGCAACTTAAGACAATGTCTGCTGGTATGGCTATGGTTAGCTAGTCAGGCTCCCTGAAGGAAACCGGAGATCTGCATGCTGGCATAGAAAAGTGAGTGGAGGTAAAGCACCTCTTAAAATTACCAGCTTTCATCAGTTTCTTTTCAGTACTAACCAGAGGTGCCCAACAGATGGTATTTGTTAGGGTGTGGATGGCAGGAGGACTCGTAGAGAGTCAGTGATGGATCTCTGTAAATTAAGTGGTTTTTTTGCAAATCCATACAGGATATATGGATATCAGGTGCTATTTCTCTTTGGGACACTGGCCAAAAAGAAAGCATAAATTACTTTAATGCATATCTTGATCACTTTTTGGAATTAAAACAAGAACAGGGGCGGGAAATATGTAATATGGTTGCTTAAGACAACATTGTCATGAAGTTGATGACACAAGAGGTTTCCTCTCCTGTCTTGTATCCCAGTGTTTCAGACCTTAACATGAATAATATCGTCCCATTCAGCAGAGCAGAAGGGACAGCACAGTGATGGGAAGCAAAGGGAAGGGAGAGGTTGTCCTGCTCTTGTTTCTCTGATGTCTTCAAAGTATGAACTGCAACTGAGAAATCTTTTTTATTGTGCATTTTCAATGAGGAGCAGGACGCTCCTGTTATTATTAGAGCACAAAACAAAATAAATAAATGAAGTACACAACAATGTGCTATAATTACAGGGTTTGTAAGCAGGCTGTCAGTATTCATGGATCTTTCCCTCAGTCCTGGGGAATACATCAATATTATACACTTACTTATACAGAGTGTGTAAGCAAGCAAAAGTATTGCAATTTATTGCCCTGATAGGGACATTTTATTTCTAAAAAAGAAAAGAAAATTTTCAAGTCATTGTAAGTGTGGAAAAAACCCCCTTGCACATCTTAGAGGATGACATCATTGTTTCCATAGTTGTTAATGTTGCCAATGATGTAACCATATCTTTTATTTCTTCCTGCTAATTATGCTATTTGCCTATGTATTTTGTGTTCTGTAAAAGCTCTTTGTCTATTAAAATCCTTTTCTAAGCAGAGGCACAAATCAAAAAAGTCTAAATTAACAATATTTCATTGCTGGTCTCTTTCTTTTCCTAGATTAAAAACAATCCAGTACTTAAACTACAGTAAGTAATAGCCACAAATGGAAGGCTTTTCCTTCAGATGAAACCTGCTTTCTCCAGGAAAGCTGGCAGAAATGAATTCTTGAAGGCATTATTCTCTAATATTTTTATTCACTTTGTGGTGAAACAGTGTCCTCATCTGTGAAGAACAAACTCAAAAAGAATAAAAAGATGCTTTTGCTCCACTTGAAAAATTGAGGCATTCAAATTCAGGGACAGGCAGACAACAAAAGCTGTGATGTGCTTGGAAATCTCTGAAAAGAGTCTTAAAAGGCACCACAGAGGTGAATTGAACCTCTTTTGCCCAAGTTTCTTCCCTCTTGCCCCACTCCAGCTGTGAGGATGCTCCCCTGGCAGCCCAAGAAGAGCCACGCACACCAGGCCCTGCACAGGAGCAGCCACTGCTTTGCACGTAGCCCCCTTCCCCCTGTGATCCAGCTGAGGGGACCATCTAATATTCCAGACACGTATTCCTCTGGGTTTTGTCTCTATTTTTTTTTCCAGAGATCTGCCAAAGTTTCCCCTCCCCTCTGACACACACCCCATTTGGAAAGAGTAAAACAGCAGTAAGAAGGGAGAAAAAACCCCTAACTTGTCCAAAGCACGCAAGGATGATTTGTGTTCTCACTTATGGGGCATGACTGTCACTGTTGATCTGCTTTCAGGCCTAGATTACATCTGATAAGGGCTGACCTTATTTGAGTATTCACACATTATGCACTCATGGAGAGCATGTGGACACAAAAGTCCCTCAGATGTTCTGGGCATCAATCACGCTCACAGCATGGAGGCTGACAAACTTTTCTCCTCTTAGCTCGGGAGAGGAGAGGGTAGTCCAAGACAGACTTAATAAAGTTTAAAGCTGTGCCACAGTATATTTGGGGCCCATTGTCTTCTAAAAGTGTTCTTTTCAACAAATTCTCTGCAGTTACCACGGGCAACAATTCGTCTTTAACAAATTGGGGCGAACTGTGTGCAGACTGTAGGGAGGAGGGGAAGTGAACAAAAGGCTTGCCAGGTCTGTTAAATAAAAGCCGAACAACCAAAGACCTTCTGTTTCTTACCTGCCCTGTATTTACAAAAACAAAGTAAGTTCTAAAAATCATTCCTATGAACTGATTATTTTCAAGGCATAACTTAAAGCAAATCACATCCTTAAGAACTCATGAACCTATTGTTCACCACACACAAATACTTACATGCATTACCACAAATAATGTGTTTTTGTAAAGGATATATTATAAAAATCACTAAGGACTAAAACATTTCATATGTTGCAATGACTGACACCTCTATTTAATCTTTCCTGATTTCACAAGAACTACAACTGGTTTTATAAACCTCCTGCTTCAGTCTACATGTTTATTTTAAATTATGAGAGTCAGGAGACGAGCATATAGCAGGTGATATATGTGCTGCTCTGAAATGTACTTATCAGCAGGGCCTTGCTGAATTTGTAAAGTCTAAATTCTCATACAGTATCCCCCTTACAGACAAAACCAAACGTAAGTTTTGTCTTGTAGTTTACAAAACTGTAGTCTTGTAAACAAGACTACATACAAATGCTCTGTAGCCAAAAGACTATATTGTCAAACTATAGTCTGGTTATAGACTGCAGACTTTCATGGAAACAAATAAACTGCCCAAATAAGCCATCATACCTAGCTCTCAAACACCTTTTATTCTCCATATCTGTAGACTAAATTAAATGACTCTTAAAACAAAATGGGATTTGCTTTGGTAGATCATGCTGGTTAACTCCAAAACTTACTCAGGCCATGAAACTTTCTTTCAGAGCTGGCCACTCCAGCAGAAACAGTAAGCTAAGGAATTTTTTTCATATGACTGGAAATATATAAGTGCAAAATTCAAATACTCATTTGTTGCTGCAGTTTAGGAGATCCATTCACGGTATGATGCATCTCATTGTGGTGAAGTTTTGTTACTTTTCCAGAACTGGTGGATTGTGTTTTGTTCCTTCTAAAGCCATTCATTTCTCAGTTATATATCAAAAGTGACTGATCCTTGAGAAAAGGAGCAGTACACTGCCAAGAGAGGTGAAAAGACCTTTGGATTAAACCACAGGAAAAGTATATTGAGAAGGAAGTAGTATTCAGGCACAAGAAAATCTAGTAGTTTCCAGTAAAATGGGCAATATCCATGATGATAACATAGAGAAATCCACTACCAATTTCACTGAATTTTAATTTAAGCCATTCCCAGCACTGGCACAGACACTCACTGCCTTCAGGAGGTACATTTCCTAATGAGGACTTACTCTGGCTGTGCATCGTGTGTTGCAACATATTCTTTTTAAAATACAAGCAGTAAACCACCCACCTCATTGCATGTGGGAACCAGAGTATGGTATGCTAACTAAGGGCTGAGGTTTAAGGCCACATGCCCAGTCTATAAATCTGTGTTCAGCTTGAACTGAAGTGTTCATTAGAAGGTTTTTGGCAACAGAGCATTTGGATCACAAAGTTTCAAATAATCATCCTAGTAAGAGATTCTACCCAGTCTAATATGATTGGGTCCACATTTTTTTTTTTCTTGGTTAAAAAGTAGCCTTTAAAACTTGAAATATTTTGATGAAAAGAAATTAATTTCTTTTAGCAGTATAAGCAGACACACTAACATGCATATATAGGAGCTCACCCCATTAAAAGTTCATCTATTGGCTTCAATTGTGTTACCTACAACATGGGTTATTCTATGATATGAATAAAAGTGCATTTCTCCAACAAGCTGGATCAAAATCTAAACGTGTGAAGGAAGACTACCTTTAACTTTACTAATGTTCCTTGCTGACTACAGGCTGACTGTATTTCGGTAAGGAACCAACATCATAAAAGGAAAGTTAAAAGAGCTTGGATATGTGTTTGACTTAATAAACCAGAAATTAGTATTTATAGTGTTTTGTCATATTCTCCCTGATCTTGCAATGACAACCTGCACATGGCAGTCCAACTAGAACTTGCCCCACAAACTGTGAGCCACCATCAGCTCACAGCAATGTATCTACCACAACTATCACTACCACAGCAACTGTATCTGTATATTCTGTCCAGATGTCTCAGACTGTGGCAAAATAAAACCGTACCTAGCTACAGAGGCTAAAGGCTTCCCCAAAAGGTCACATAACAAAGCAATTTCTATGCTGACATACTGGATCAGAGCAACAGCTCAGTTTGTCCATATTCCTGTCTCCAATAAAAGGTATTTGCTTTTTATTAATTTTTAAATGCACTGCTTTTTAATTTCATTGGGATGTCTCCTGTCTTTTATTATGTAAAAGGTTATATGGAAAAATTCAATTTGCTTCTTCTTTTTATATGTAGTATTTCATTTTCCTTTTTCTGTCTCCTCTTATAGAAGTCCTCTCTAACCAGTCCCCAAATTTTAAATTTCTTGCTCCTCTAGGAGACAGTTTATCTCATATTTTAGTCAACCCCCTATCCCTGCTGCACATTCTTATCAGCTGAGGTGGCCTGATGCAAATGTGGTGTTCCTGGTAGGATGTGACACTCACTGAGTGACACAGCCACTCTCAAAAATCAGCTCTGTTGTTTGGAGTCAAACATTTTATTCCCTTTTCTCACTCTACAAAGCAGATTTCTTTGACTTGTTAATGAGGATACTTTTTGTACTCACCTATTTCAACATTTTCGAAGTACATCAGGATTTTGTATTTGACAATGTGCATTTGCCAAAAATACTTTAACCTGCACACTTGTATCAGTTTAGCAAATCTCTTGCAGCTTTGCTCAATTCTTTCTGATCTAAGCTAATTTAGATAATTACTTTTTATTTCCCTGAAGTCCCTCTTTCCTCCAAAGCTTAACATACCCAAAACCAATTCCAGAAGTAGCTTGTTACTGCCTTCCTGGTGGCAGGAGCCTCCTAAATCTCCATTTCTCCTCTCCCTTTCAAAATGCCAAAGAATGAAGCTGCAGGAGGATGGATGAGGAAGACCAACAGAGATGGATGGCTTGGTGTCATGATTTGGTACAGAAAGAAGGAGTGTCTGAAGACAGCTGTAACTACCCTCAAAAAATTCTTTTAATAATTCACACTACTTTTCAGCGCTTTCCTCTCTCATCCATAGATGAGATCTCTCCATCTGGGAAGCTGAATCCCCCTGACCTAGCAGTCCACCTGCTCGCCTGCCACAGGCAGAGCTGGCAGCTGTTCTTCAGCCCCTTTCACCACCTGGGAACCTAAATTTAGACCTCTGGCCTGGCCAGAAGAAGAGGTTGAAGGGTTGAGGACGGACGTGCTCGGTCCTATTCTCAGCACACTGTCAGGGTGCTTAAGCCACTTGTGCATTTCTGCACACATGGACTTCTGCTTGGTGCATCATCAGACCTCCCTGCTAGGTGAGGTCTTTCAAGGTGGCTGCAATGCCAGTTAACATGCACATTTGAAAGTGTGAGACATCAAAGTTTAAATCTACATTCATAAGGCACTCTATAATGAACTTTGCCTTTTGTAACTGAGAAACATTATACTAATGAGTTTTAAGCATGAATAAAAGTAATAAACAATACTTTTACACCATAAAGTGTTCTCAACAATTAAGTTACCCCAGAGTCTCTTGGTACAATATCTTATCCGTACATAATTTCATATTCAGAAGTTCCTTTCAGCACAGTTTGGATTTCAGGCTCCAAGCTATTCTCCCAAGCAATAAATGGACAAAGACATAGATTTATTCACCCTACTCCCATCCCAAAAGCATGTCTGATGGATTTGGAAAGTGTCCTACAAATTCAAGATAGGAATCTGCCAAAATAAATCCTACTCTAATGCTTGCAGAGGATATTTTTTCCTCTCATATCCCTTTACTGGTTAACAATTTTCTGTTGAAATCACTTTTTTTATTTTTTTTTATTTTTTTTCCTGAGCAAACCAACCTGTTCCTCTGTTTGTAATCACAATGCTCTACAGCTTGAACTTCACAGCAGATCACCCTGAAGAACCATGGTGGCATGCTGGTTTTAGGTACCCAGGTTTCCAGGGAGGTTAATTCCATAATATACACACACTATTCATAACTTTCCTATAATTACAGGTGCACAAAGACCACAGAAGTAACCAAACACATAGAAAGTAAATGCATTTCGTGGCTTCAGTGTCATAAAGAGCACAAGCAGTACTTGATACCCAGATAAATCTTAGCTGTATTTACAGATTTATCACAAGCACATGATCAGAAAAGAAACAAACAAACAAACCCCACCAAAAAGTCAAAAAATACCCCAACTACAACCAAATTCCACTGCTATTAAATTCTATGTATTACAACAGAAGACATGTGAAACCTCAAACCAGTCCCTAATGTGATGTGGACACAATATGACCTCTTTGATTCCCTTCTAACTGGTGTGTTGAGCTTGCAGGCAAGTAGGAGCTTGCATAGTCCACTGGACCACTGAATTTTCAAATAGCAATTTCAGTTTCACTTACTTCTGCAATAATATCAAAAATAAATCTAAATTTGAAGATACTAGACTTCAATATCCCTTCTTTTGAAGAAGCATATTGTTTCCTTGTTTGTGGGGTTTTTTTTAGCTAAAATACATATTAAGACATTAAAAATAAAAAAATGCCCTTGGCTCTTCCTCTTTGAATAAGTAGACAGCTTCTTTAGTTCTTCACATTCCTTCACCTATCCCCAGTTATACAGCACAGCTGCTTGCGGGTTTAAGATTTTTTTGTGAAGTAACAGTTCATGATAATCTCATTAAATCCTTTCTAACACTTTCCAGTTCACACAGGATTTCCTTCGCTGGGGTAAGTGGAGCAAGGATTGGCTGCTTAAACCATCTCTGTGCAAAAAAAAAAAGGTCATCAAAGCCCTCCTCACAGAGGAGCCCTCCCCTCAGCAGTCAGAGGGTGCAGGGGAACCAAAGCTTGGCCCCAACCAAGGGGGTGGAACAAATCCAGAGATGCAGCAGCTCTTTGCTGCTTCTCTCTACAGCTGAAAAACTGCATTAAAAGTGTAATCCCCAATATTTTTTGCTTGTAAAACAAATCATGTGCTAAGCAAGCTCCTCTACCTGTAAATCATTCTGTTTAAATGTAGAAAGTTCCTCTCTGCTAGCCTAGAAGTACTCACTGCAAGAGACTAAAATTTGTGCTCTCAGGGAGAGGCTCCACGACCAGGTTAGCTGCTCAGACATCACAGCCTTTCCCAAGAATAGGAGATAAGCCTCCCCATGGGGATCAGACAGCATGAAACAAAAGTGAGACAAAAAGAGGCCTGATTATTTCATAGATATGCCTTTTATCAGATCTTACAAGCCATGCTGTGGATGTTCTGAAGGCATTTTCAAGGAGAAGGACCTTCACAGAGAAGCCGTGGTGATAAGCAGCTGTATGTGAGGAACTGGGAGGAACAGAAAGAGAAGCTGGGATGCCTTCAACTGTTCTAAGAGGAAATGAGAACAATTTTTAGGCTCCATCACAGAAAATAATATAGCATCAACTACTTCTATCAAAAGTTTTCATTTCACAGTACATGGTCTCATCAACTGCAGTTTAATAGGATTTTTCCCTGTTTGCATGCACTTAAATGGCAAATGCACTTTTCCTGCTCCAGCTGCCAAAAACTACTTTTTCAACTTGCCTGCCTAAAACCACCCAAAACGAGCAATGCAAAACATGTCAGACAGTTTAAGGTCTGTAGAAAAGGCTGGCCAGCTCAGGTATCTGGGTAACAAATATTTTTATAGGCCTTTCAGTGGCTTAAATCCAGGACAGCTCTGCAGTGATTTATTTCTCTCCAACAGCTTCTAGGGTGGCCTATGTAAAATTAGCCGGTAATCACAAACGAGGCCCCTAGTGGGCACGGTCCACACCAAAAGCATCAGTGACTGGTGCTCTCTTGCTGAGGGTCACAGCAGAAAGACTGAGGGGGGAATGTGGGATATCTCATGCCATCAGAAAAATGAATCATTATGCTAGGATTTTGCAGGATCAAAGCAGAGTTCATCTTATTTAAGCCATAAATACAAGTGTCACTTTTTATGATCATCCTGCTAGTACCCTGAATAAGCATTAAGTACAGTTTTTAAGGGTTATGCATAATTTGTGTTTCAAAAACCTACTCCCTCAGGAGCCAAGAGCATAGACTATTTGCAGTCTGAGTTGCTACTGCAGTTCAGTCTCTTAGCTGAAAATTGTCCCTACACCTCAATGTGGAAGGGAGCAAATATTAACAGCACAAGCTGTGTATTTACCCTTGAGGAAACTTCTGATGTCTTCTGATGAAGACTTTTTACATAATTGCAACACCTTCTTTATGATAGAATTGGTTGCAAATCCCCATGCACGGAAAGTCTGCAAATCTTGCCACCACCTTCTCTGCTTAAGGGCACCATCAGTACACTGGCCTGCAGGCTTCAGCTCCATCCACAGAATAAACATGCTTCTCAAGAAACATGTTAGATATGATTAGTGGTATAAGCCTCACTGGAAGTGCAGCAACATATTTTTCAATTCTTGTATGCTCTTAGAATGAAGATTGCCAATCAACAAGCTCCCACCCACTCACTGCAACCAACGTAAGTACTCGCTGCATTTGGGAGTAACTAGCTCAGCAGTTGTCACACAAGTCTTATGATGCAGAGCTCCCCTCAGTCAGTCATCACTCAAAGGGCTGCCCAAGTAATTTGTAATAATTGTCTGGCCCTTGGCAGCTCTGGCACCACAAAAGAAATTTTGCCCAATCTCTGAAAAGAAGCATGTGCATACACCAAAACAAGGTGACACATTTATTCCATGGAATCACACTGGGCTGACATGGCCCACTCAGTTAAATATATTAGAGGAGGCTCTTGGGAGCTCATTAGAGTTCTACCATTAAACTCCCTAAGTATAACCAACACTAATTTTTTTTTCCTGCCTCCAATGCAGATCCATCCACCTCTGCCAAAACATCCAAGCAAGACAGAGGCTAAAGTGTAATGCCTACAATTTTCGTTTGGCTGGGGTGATTCACCAACATCTTCCTGGTCAATTCATATGCTGATATGAGTCTGATATCATCATTGTTTCTCAATGACCTTTAACCATCACCAAGCTATGTTAAATCTCATACTTAGGTGAAAGCTAGAAGCTGATGGGAGACTTCCAAATCTTACATGACCAAAACAAACAGAAATGCAGCATTATCCTGAACAATTCTCCACCATCTTTAAGAAAATTGATTCAGACAGACATTACAGTTTTATGTTCTCAATTCCTATTATATTCACTCAGGTCTAACAGAATAAGTACCTCATTAGATATGAGGTACTTATTTAATCTAGATGATTCAGTTTTGCCATGTTTTTCATTAATTTTGGCTGATCTATTTTTCATATATTTTTCTGGATGTACCTTCTTTAAAATGTGCTAATTTACTTCTCTGGCTGTAGATAATATGCTCATCTCAGCACTTGCAAATATTCATATGGAAAATAAAAACTAGACACTAGAAGTCACATGCTTATTTAAGCATATAGCTGGACAGTATCAATATGACACAAGGACAGTAGATGAAAATTAACCTACAATTCTGTAATATCATCAAATAAATCTACCTACTAATGAAAGGAAACACATTTTCCATAAGAACTTAAATGGTATCCAAGTAACGATTCCACGATGATACATTTTCAATTAAAGAATTACAATAGAATACACATTTTTTTCTCTGTAATGTTAGGTTGTAATTCATTATTGTACAGACAGCTGAATATTAATGTAAAGTTTCTGTTCTTTGTCTTTGTGGTAACTGGGAGACATATTCAAGGTCAAATACTTTTTTTAAAAAAGATACACCAAATATTTGAAGTTTTCTTCTTTTCCATTATCTGGTTGCTTGTTCTCATCTTTTTTTTATCCAAATAGAGAAATATCACCGAAATCTAGAAGAAACTCTTTGCCAGACTGACAAGAGTGCTGAGGAGCATACCCACTCATAATAAAAACAAAAGTACGTCTATTTATTGCTGTTCTGTAATCAAGAAAGGCTAATTTCCTATAAAGCCAAAAGACTTGAAAAGCAAACTCATGATCACCAGAAGGTAGAGCCATTTAACAAGTTGATGTTTGCAGGGAACAGACAGTTTATAACTATCCATTTATGGTGACAATCTGCTAAGTGCAAGAGAATGAAAATTTGATTAAAAATTATCTTTAATTATCTTATACGGTCACTTCATACTATATTCTGTCACAACATATCCCTTGCTAATGTTGCTATATAGTACTACAAAATGTTCATATTTAATCAAAATACAAGCAAGATGCATTAAATTCTAAAGGTGATTTTCCCATATGCAGCTACATATCTGTCAATATTTACATTCCTGAGTCTTGGTCAGATGGCTCTGGTGCTTGAGAGGACAGGAACGCTACCCTGTACTGTCACATTCTTCACGAAGGCTTAGTTTCAGCAATTCAGCTTTCATTGCAAATGCTTAAAATTGGTAGTAACTGAATTTAAAGCTAAAAAAAAAAAAAAAAAAACTACAAAACTCTAAATTCTTAGCATTGGCGAAGGTTGGAGAATTGATATTTAAAGACCAGCTATTTGTCTGTGTCTTAAGCATTTCAAAATGCATAGCACTAGAAAGGTAAAAGGCTTATTTCAAGGAAAATGTCAAACATTTTATTTACTTTCACAAGAATTAAAGGCAGAACAAGAAAGAAGCTCCCTAGCATTGCTCCCCAGGTTTATCCTTTGTATAATTATGAACCGTTCTGGTGAAGGCTTTGACCTGTAGCAGTTTAAAACAACTTCCCTAAAAACAAGTTCCTGAATCCACTAAAAGAAACGAAAAAACAGAGAAAGTATCAAAACCCCTGAAGGCCAGGCCACTGCTGACTTCATATCTCTTCAAAACTTGACACTTGAAAACAAACACCTAAAAAACATGAAATGGTGTATCTAAATTTCGGATAGCATTTGGTCAAAATTAAAATAGTCTACTACTTTTTTATTTCTTATTATTTTCAGTGAAGATATTTTTTTACACAAACTGTATCACACTCCCTAGTTCATCATCCGTCTCATCACACCTTCCATGAATTTCAATAACATGGTCATACAACTTCAGTACTCTAGCTAATGGTGTTACTCATTTTAATAAAGTTATTCGATTACTTATCTAATTGTCAACATCTAAGTAAAAGGAGGAAGATCCTGTGTATCTTTATTTTTTGAAATCTTAATTTCTATCAGTTTTAATTGACCCTGCTTTCTCAAAGAAACCTCTACCTCACAGTCACATTTTGACTGAATAATAGTGACAGAAATGCAGTAAGTCCTTTAAAATGTACTTTTGTTTCTTACAGGAAGAAAAATCCGGAAGATGGAAAATATTCACATTATTTTTCAATTTAAAAAAAAAAATCAACTGTTTTCTTCTTAGTGATGATCTTGCTCTTTTAATGTTAACATAAATTATTCCTTTCAGGAACCTTGGGGTCTTCATTTTGCAAAAGTACTTCTTTATATACCATGATGCCTGACTAATGAGGGACTGAGACATTCATGAGTCATTACCATGTTCTCTGTGGGAAAAGTTATATACTCTGAAGTGGTAGTGTCAAAGAATCATAGAATGGTTTGGGTTGAAATGGACCTTTAAAGCACATCTGGTCCAATGCCCCTGCAATGGGCAGGGACATTTTCAACTGGATGATGTTGCTCAGAGACCCACCCCACCACTTCTATGGGCAACCTGTTCTGGCCTTTTACCTCCCTCATCATAAAAACCTTCTCTTATACATAATGTAAATCAACCCTCCAGCTGAAAACCATTACCCCTTTTCCTATTGCAACAGGCCCTGCTAAATGTTGGTCCTCATCTTTCTTACAGGCCCCCTCTAGGTAGCGGAAGGCAGCTCCAAGGTCTCCCCAGAACCTTCTCTCCTCCAGGCTGAACATCCCCAAGTCTGTCAGCCTTTCCTCATAAGAGAGATGCTCCAGGCCTCTGATCACCTTGATGGCCCTCCTCTGGACATGCTCCAACAGGTCCATGCCCTTCCTGTGTTGAGGACCCCAGAACTGGGTGCACTCCAAGTGGGATCTCACAAGAGTGGAGTAGAAGCATGTGTTCCCTACTGTGTGTGTTTAATGGTACAACTACAACACAGTCAAGATTCATGTCTAACTCCATTCCCCACCACCATAAATATGAGTAAACTACTGTACAATTGCCCAAATTGTTCAACTCCATGTGCAGTCCCAGCTTTTTCCTACAATCTTAATGAAAGTACGTAACAAGATTTCTAGAGGGGACACACAAAAATAAGTTTCTACCTCTTCACAGCACTGATTCTTTGAATATAACTCATTTTCCAAATCCATGCTGTTCAATTGGGTCAACGCACCACCAACAGTCATCAAAGTATCTAAAACTTTATCTAGAAGTACTTTGTATCGAACTTGTTGTTCTATGTTTACAAAACACAGCATAAGCCCCTTAACAAATACTAGAATTCACACCTTCGACACTAACACTGAAAAATTAAGGATAAACAGTAATATTAAGGATTCTCCAGGTGATTTAATCTACTGGTAAATGCTGTATCACACCAAATTAAAGAAATACTGTTTATATTGAAGTACCTGTTCTGATGGTATCTGCATTCAATACACCAGGGCTTTTAACCTTACAGTTAGCACTAAAATATCAAGAAGAATACCGCTGCTATCCCTTCTTCACTATGTTCGTAGTTGAGAAAAAGCTGACCTAAAATACCTATTGTTTTTTTCTGCCTTCATAACTTCTAAAACACCTATTTCAAAATCAGTACAAACAGACATTACATAAAGCAACTTGAGCTACTGTCTTTATTTATGGAAAAAATCTACTAGTTGATTAACTAGGGAAATTCCTCCTTAACATATGTACGTGGTAAAACTAGATAATAATACAACCTTATTACAGTGACCTTCACACTTTTTTTTTTTTATAATATTATTTTCCAGATGAATTTAGGATTTGGCACTGCTCCAATATAAATTAATACCACAGACATCAGTTGTTGGATTGACTGTGGGAAAATTGTTCCTTTTATCATCATCTTTTTGTACTCCGCAACTACCTCTGTATTCTACAAACTGGTGTTACTTCATGGTTTCTATGAGTTCACAACCTTCTAATCATGAAAAACCCTGATTGCCCACACAAAAACTATGAAATCCTCTATCAGACTGGGGACCAGTATGTGGCCCAACTCAAGCATCACTTGCCCACTGCTAAAGATGCATCCTAAATGGTAACAAAAGCAAATAGCTAACAACTTCTGTGTCAAGCAAAGTATTTCTGAACCATACATGCAAATTAAATGTGAGCCTTGACACTGCTACCAGCAAGAAAAGATTACATTTATTATAGCAAAAGACTCTCTCTGCATATGAACACTAAAGAATTTCTTTACTCCATCTAGTAAAGGAACTTATTATCCAAGCATGACAGGGCAAGTTGCTTTTGCAGATGCAATTCTCTAGCCCAGAGATTTCCATGTGTGAAGAGATTTACACTAGCTCCTGTAGTTTTTTCAATTCCATTATTTTAAAAGAGTCACATTTAATTTGATAAAATATTGAAACATATCCAGGCTTATTGTCAAATACTGTTTTATACTACCTTTTTCTAAACATTGCTAAAATAAAATCAGATTAAATTATCTACAATAGGTGTAATATTATCAAGACAAACAGAATGTCAGTGACATGCATAACATCTAACATTATTTCAACATTATGCTCAATACAATATGTGCACTATATATTAGGAAAGCCTACAAACCAATTTAGAAAATAATTTATGTTAATGGATAACTGGTGTAGCTGGCATATTGCTAATGTTTCGAACAAATATGGGGGGGGGGTTAATATTTACTGGTATATAATAGTATTGGCATTGAAAATCAGAACTGAACTACCATGTCAAAAAAAGCACAAGTTAAAATGTTCAGTGCATACATATCAATAATACAAAGTGCAAAAGTTATGATCACTTTATGCCACATCAACAAAAATACAAATTAATTTTATCAGAGAAATACCTATGACACAAGCGCTCATTTAATTTTTTTAAACTGTGCACATATCATATTGTAAAAGCAAAGGAAAAGTAGGGGCATGCTCACAAAAGCTGCAAACAGAGAGGAATATCATGCATACTGTACACAACAACTCACAGTAAGCTATTTGAAAAGCAGGAAAGCCTTTCATGCCAGACATTGCTTTCATTTGAATGACAGTAACTCCTCTTGCCTTCAGTAGGAATTACACCTGTGTAAATGAAAGCAAATGTAGGCCAGGAAATAAGTCTACCATAAAAGAAAAGAACTTTAAACAGAAAAAGGCTCTAACCACTTTGTCCTCCTGGAGTTCAAATCCACGAAAGCAAGAAAGAAAGGACAGAAAAGAAAATAAAAAACACAAAGAAGGAAAGAGTCACTTTCATTTTGAAAGCAAGCAGTAGTATTTGTTAGTAAAAGAAAAAAATGGGTATCTAAGGAATTAATATATCTTTCTTATTTTCCCTAGTGGTGAAGGAGATCTAGTAAAAATAACCAATTTTAATAATTTTCATAATCTTTTCATGGGTGAAATTGAGACAGTTACATATAAAAAAATATTTGTAAAAAAAATTAATTTGGAAATCATATCTGAATTACCTTAATAAAACAGATGGGTCACCTCGTCAAAAGGATGCAGCATTTAGCACTGCATTCCTTGGACCCCCTTTGATGGCAAATTATTAGCATTCACCAACACTTTGCAAATAGTTCAGCTAAATTAAAAAATATTTGTTTACTACAGACAGATAGAGGGTGTGCATAACAGCATAAGTATGTTAGCCATTGCACAGATCTGTAAAGTCCTGGAGTTTTAGAGCACAAAGAGACAGAGTTTGTCACAAGTGTTCACTACATGGCATGTAAGATCTATAATATTTACACTATCTTTTTCGTACTTATCAGTGTTAAATTCAAACATTCCTATTGCTTATTTTCCTTGAAGGAATTGTCTTCTTAGCTGTCTAGAATTGTAAATGAAACAATACTTTAGAAAACAAAAATAGTCAAAATGTTTTCAGTCAAAATTCAACCTCATTTTTATGAGTGATTAATGGTGATTCTTATCTGGTACCTTAATTTCACATGCCAATATAGAGACTAAATCTAGGCATGCAATTAAGCATTGGCTGTGCTGGAAATACAACTGCTCACCAAGAAAGAGTGACAACTCATTTTATAGCTTTGTTGTTTGGATACCTGTATGACATGTAACTTTATAACAAGGAACTCTCATAGAAAAGTTAAGGTTCCCTCCAATCCTATAGTTACAAACAAATAAGAGAGAATACAACAGAGGCCAAACAAGACGATCAGGCAATAAAACACACAATATACAAGGAGAAGCTGAGGGAGATAGGTTTGTTTAGCCTAAAGAAGGCTGGGGTAGGGAAAGGTGAGGGAAGAGGGGAACTACTTGCATTCCTTAACTACTTAAAGGTTAGCTATAGGGAACATAAAGACAATCTTCTTGAAGATGCACAGCTAATAGACAAAATACAACAATCAAGGGATTAGATTGGAGATAAGAAAAAAACAAAATCACAAGAGTAGTAATCATTGAAATAAGTTGCCCAAGGAGATTATGGATTCTCCATCCTAGAAGGTGTTTACAATTCAGTTGAAAAAAGTCCTAAAAACCTGTGTGGAGCAGGAGATTGGTCTGGATAACTTCCACAGGTCCCATCTCACCCAATTTACTCTAGGATCCTATGTACAGTGGCAAAAGAGTAAAGCCTTTTCAAAGATGCTACAGGTTTTAGTGGTATTCTCAGTTATACAAATAGTAAATATTATTGGTAACTCTCTAGATCACAGAACATCCAAGTATTATCACTCTGTTTGCAGAGACATATTTATCTGCTCAGCATCACGTGCTCTGCTACTTTCCTAGCAGGATTCCCTGTGGTACTGAAATAAGAGTGGTTGTAGTGCTCAGAGGTATTTCACATGGAAACATCTAGTGCCTCAATTTCTCATCTTCAGCTCTGAAGAAATATACTCTACTATCCAAGAGGATTATAATCCATAAACATAATTCAACATCCTGTCATTCACACTTTGATCATAATAGTTATAAAAACTTGGTTCACTCAACCCACCTATGTTGTATAACCTTCAGGATGAATAAACTCTTTTGAGAAACAAGCTACAAAATACAAAGATGTGTGAAGTTCAAGACAAGCCATCAGACTTTACTGAACACCTAAGACTGCCTCTAGCCTCTCAACTTCCTTCCCACACAGTCACACATTCTTGAGTTCATAGCAGTACACTGCAAGCTATGATATATCTGACCATATGAAAGACTGTCTAGCCAGTCATTTCAATAGCAAGACATTAGAGAAATTATTCAATTCGGTTCTCTAAGAACTGATGCTAAATAGCAAGAGAGTCAGATTTCAGTGGTATTTGTCCTGTTTCACATGAAAATCCAAGTATATTTTAATAGTGGTTTTATGGAAAAAGGCCTTATCTTCATGAATGTTCAGACACACAGAAATATTAAGAAAATTACTGAAATTCCATCATATACTCAAAATAAATCTTTAATGAGTCAATATCTATACCTTTTCCTTTTTAACAAATGGCTTTTAGAAGGTCAATCTGGCATCTGACTGCATGAGCCAAAGCCACTCCTCAAGACAGTATTTTTCTCACCTTAAGGGCCTAAAATTATTAGGGTAAAATTCAGTTCTTCCTTGTTTCAGGATCATAATAACTTCAAAGGTTTATGAAAGCTTTGAAGAGTGAAGAGTTCAAACACATGCAACCGCTGGTGAAATTGAGACCATCATCTGCTGTTTAATGAGATTCAAAAGAGCTATCAAATGTAAATAGTTTCAAATAAATAAAATTAATAACAGAAATAGTTTGTGCAGTTGTCATTTGGAGGGAATGAACATATCCACATAGTTTGTATTAAAATCACAGGGGGATTTTTTAACAATCAAGAGAATCCAAGGCATCAGTACAGAAATGCAGATTCTGGATATCAATTCTTCTAAGCATCCGTTGGCAAGCAAAGTTTACAGACTGGAAAGAAGCAACATCTTCTCCTGGTCCAAAATGGTAGCTGTGGCAAGGTTTTTACTCTTAGTATTAAATGCAGATATTTGAAGAAGTTTTTCACTGAAGTGTTTTGCTGGGACAGCGCACTATTTCTGCACTGTCCTGGCAGAAGCAGGGTTGGCAGCTTGGCCAGGGTCACGAGCAGGGCACAAAGGGTGGCATGAGGCAGGCCATGCTCCCACCTGCAGAGTTGTGTCCCATAGCACGCACCCAAGGGGAACAAGATAGAGCCCAGGATTGTAACTAGGGTCAGCAAAGAATCCAGGTCCCCAGCCGTTCCATGGTGGAAGAGCTCAGGCAACTTGGGAAGCCAAGCCTACAGCTTGGGATCAGCAAGGAAACTGGACAGGCCAGTAGCAAAGCTCAGGCAGGGACCAAGGCTCAGCAACTGAGCAGCTCCCACGCAAGGGACAAGAGCTCCCAAGAGGAGTTATTGCAGACCATCCTTGCACGGTTCTTTCCTCAAGGCTGCTCCCAGGTTACAGCTGCACCGCATTAGAGAAGCCAAACTCCATGGGTGAAGGAGTGGGGAAAGCTAGTAAGGACCATAGTGTATACCAGCTGAATTGTAGTCCTCATAACCTTGGGTATAATTTCAAAAGAATAAAGAGGTTGGTCACCTTAAATAAAATGGAGCTGACCTTTCCTTAGAAATGTCTTAACAGTCATAGATGTTCACTATTGTATTAACATTGTTCCAATATAATCAGGACCAGATTTCAAATTGGAAGTCTTCAATACATTTGATAATAAAAACTCTCTTCTATTCTCCAGAAAGACAAATATAGTTGTAGGTTATCAGATTTTAGAGGTATTACATGGTCTAAAATGAAAAGGAAAAAAAAATGGAAAACAAATAAAAACCACACATGATTTAGAGAAATCCTTTCATTAGATTTACAAGGTCACCTGTCTTTTGTAGAGAAATGCAGAATCAAACCATGTCTTCTAAGAACCAACTTACTTGCAGACAAATCATTGTGTTTATCCCAAATCCTAGTGACTTAGAAAAACTGATTGTGACACACTAATTCTTCAGTGCTTGACAATTCTCAACAGCATGAAATGGATTAGGGCATTACCACAAACATGCTAAAATTCTGTGTTGTAGCTCCATACAGGTGGTCACATAACAAGTCCTGCAGTTAGAATCATTCAACAAAGGGAACTTGATGTTTTTTCTGAAAATCAAAGATAGCCTTAGAGAAATAATCAGAATGCAAAGCTTTCAGTCAACCAGAGGGAGCTCAGAGAAGATCCCTCCTTACACCTTATGTGTTTCTCGTGATGGTGCTTGGTCCTATAAAACAACCAAAAACCTCTTACTTTTGTTCTTCAAAGACAAAATCAGTGGCTGCAAGTGATAGCAGATTGCCAAACACCCTGAAAGAAGGTATTCAGCATGCCTTAAATTAAGTTTTCAGGGAAGACTTCTTTTCTTTCTATACAAGTGAAGGCATTCTGAGCTACTGAAGTTTTATATTCACTGCACACAATGTTTTATCTATCTGGAAGCTGTGTTTTCCCAATATTTTAACATTTAAATGCCTCACCTATATCAACTTCCTTCTGCTGTTTACTACCTCATTCAATAGAGATTTCTCTATATAATACAATATATAGTGAAAAAAGAAAAGTAGTATATTTTATCTATCAGTGACAGTCATTACTAAGAACAAGTACTTCTTGCTGTCATGTGATTTATTACTTCAGTTTTAAACAATCTGAAATTGATCACGGACATAAAAGATGACAGTTCAAGGTTCCTTACTCCTTTGAAATCTAAGCGCCCATTCTGGTTGAATGCTCCATTCACTAACATAATAAGCTGTACAGAAGCAAATGTGCCACCATTATCAGTTTTATTTGTTTGATCTAGAAGCAACTCCCACATAATGATAATTTTTGTACAGCTTGAACTGAAAGCTAATGCTTATGTATTTCAGGCTTTGTAACTAAACTGAAAAAGGAATAAATCATCCAAACATTCTGAGAATCCTTATCTAATGCTCTGATAACAGTCAAAACATTTCCATGCCCTGCTCCTACTCATTGCCATGAACCTTGTAAGCAGTAGTTAGCCTTGTGGCCTTAGAAAGAGAACTGTTCTTCAATCTTCATCATCTGGGGTGCATGCTGCCAGTACTGATCTGTACTAAACTATTTAGTAGCTGAATCTGGTGTAAAAGGCGTGACTTTGGCTTGAAACTTCATATTATGAAGAAGATCAAAACCAGATCAAACAGATCCATGAAAGAACATTTCAGACAGTGTAAGAATCCCCTCATATAAGGTCCAAAGCAACTTATATATGACCTGTCAAAAATGTATACAAAGACCAAAGATGCAAAGTTAAAACAAAAAGTTATTAGAAGTAATCCTTCAAGAAGTTGAAGTTGTATCCATAAAGGAAAACAGAAAAGAATTAATTCTGGTAAATTCTGATACCAAAATAATTTAAATGGACTAATGAGTATAGGCATAAAAGAGGTCATAAAGAGGACACTGTCATGGTCTTTCTGAATTAGATCTTTTGTGTTCATATTCATGGTGATTAGAAAGATATTTATTCTAGAATATTATTTTATGCAGAATGAACTGGAGTATATACTTAAAACTGATAGTTCAGAATGAGAAGCTATAGTCAACAAAACAGTAAAATATTTTTTAAATGAGATGATATTCTGTGTAAAAATCTCAAGTCTAAGATAACTGTTAACTGTAATAAAGTATTTTTCACTGACAAGAAGTATAAAAGATTACAAAAATGCCAATTTGTTCATTTTTTAGGAGTTTCAACATTTCATCAGCTGAAAAATAAACAAATTAGTCTGACATCCACATCGGGCAGGTGTGTAGAAACCAAAACACAGAATAAAATTAGCAAGCATACCAGTAAATTATTATAAAATGTAGAAAAGTCAGAATGGCTTTAGTAGAGGGAATTTGTGTCTGTTACATGTACTAGAATTCTTTCAAAAAGTCACAGAGAAAGTAATAAAGAGGGATTTATTCCTACTGCTGAGTTGAAATTACAGACTTTTAAAGAACCTCAGCTGCCATGGAATAGGAATAAAGTTATCCATAAGTGAACTTAATTAATGAAAAGACAAGGAAAAAAAGACAGGAATAAGTGGTCAGGCTTTTTTTGAGAGAAAAGTATCACCAGTGAAGCGTCACAAGGAATCAGTCTAGAGACACTCTGTTCAGGATATTCATAAAATATCTAGGGTAAAAATGAATGAGATACAGAAAATCCTCACACTAAATTAGCAACAGTAGTAGAAAAAAAATGCTAGTTGAGAAGAGTTTGAGAACAGATTCATAATAGACTGAATGGAGAAGTCAGCTTACAGAAAGACAGATTTAGGTTAGACAGTAACAAAAGCATTCTGTGGTGAGCATGGTGAAGCAGTGGAGCAAACTGCCTAAGAGGCTATGGAAGAATTTCATTGGAAATCTGTCAAGAGAAGTCAGACAAACATCTGCCAAGTTCACATGCTCCATCCCGAATCTGAACAGTGTATCAAAACATTTCATTAGGAAATGAAGCCCTCTTCCTAATGCACTTTTTCTATGTTTGCAAGCATGTAGGCATAATGGCTCAAATATCTGTCCTCACTGGTTTTCATAATCAGAGGAAATTAATTCAGAAATTATTATGTTTCCTATTATTGACAACATGATTTAGTTAGTTGTAAAAACAAAACAAAAAAAAAGTGAACTTATTGAAGACAACATTGTTCCATTATCTTAATGAAATCCAAGGCAATTTGAGACACACATAATCTCAGTTACTTTAATTATCAGGAAATAATATTATACTTTTAATATATTTTTATATGTTTTATTATTATATACTTTGTCAGTTAAAAACTTCAGCCCATTATTTAAACCTACCTTTCAATCTTAGACAACAAGATATATAACATGCATACCATTGCCTCATACCTTCCAAAAGAAAATATTTGCCAATTGCATGGTATTTGCAAAGAGCATATTATGGGAAATAATAGATTTACAGAAATAAACTATATAAAATATTATAATAAATATTAAATTATTATATTATGGTATTGCTTACAAAATGTGTTTCCACAGAAGACCAGCATAATACAGATTGAATATTGTCATAAATTTTCTACAAGTATGTGTCAGAATCTGAGAAATATTCTGTGTATCGGATTTGAACATTTTATCTAAAATGTTGAATAAACTGATCTCAATAGTTTTCTGTGATTATCTCAGTGCTGAATTTTTTACTCTATCATTCAACTTTTTAAAAAATTCAGGTTGCTGGTTTTCCTAATGTTATACAATGAACACCAGTACATGAGTTGCAACAATTTATGTTAATGCATTTATTTTCCTAAAAATAGTTTGGCATTTGCATGCATGTGTACATATAAATATGCATAATATATGTGCATGTGTATAATATAAAAGAAAGGTTTAAAAGCACAATATTATATTATCTTTTATATAATATTCTAACACTACTCTTACCATAATCTTGTGCAGAAGCACCTGGGCAAGCAGGAAAGAAAAAAATCCTTGCTGCACATTGTAATAATCAATGTCTCACTAGATCACTAGATATACTTTCCTATCTCAAATGCAGGCTCATCCTCCAATCAAAGAATTGTACTTTCACGAGGTTTTTAGTCTAAAAATTCTCTGTATTAACTTAAAAGCCATAATCACAAATCCACCTGCAACTGGAAAATGAGAAGAAATGAGATATCTTAAGAGACCCTGAAGTAGATATCATTACCACCTTAGAGGCAATCTGTTTCAGTAGTTATGTGTTTTGGTTGCATAAGCAATGAATAAGAGATACTGAGTTTAGGAAAGCTTGTTAAACTTTCATAACTCCATACCTTATTTGACCGTAAAGACACTCTTCCTCCGCAGCGCGCACAGAATTTAGTTTGGCAATATGAACAGTTATGGCCACAGCCATCAGCAAATTTTGTTTTGTGGCAGATGCCACAGGTTGGGGCATCACCCTTTTGCTCCTGCTGCTGCTGTGATTCTTCACCCATCTTCTTCACTTGCTCCTTATACATTTCAAACTGCTGATGTAATTTTCTGCAGAAGAGAAGAGATCATGAACAGTTGGTTTATTTTTGCCCATAAATACTTTGTAATCACTTAAATGCAATCATTTTTAAAGTACTAATCAGAGAGAAATATTGTAGTGAAGGAAATACACTTAATTGATGATGTTCCAGAAGTATTACATTCAAGGATTACTTCTTTTTTCATTATAATTAAAATCTGGGAGGAAGCTCAACACTGATAACATTCAGCTCTCAGTCAGCGAAGTACAAAGCAAAGTACCTTTGATTTAGGATGTGACCAGCTGTTTGCTGAAAATACAACAGTAAGGCACAGGTTGAGTGATTCAAAAGCCCGTGGTACTAGACGATACATTGGTTAATAGCAGGGAGGAAAAAATCTAGTTCATTCTTCCAAGTGTACTTTTACCTAATTCCATCAGACTAATGCAAATATCTTTCATTGATATAGCTGATCTTCATTTATCTAACGGTATCACATAGAATAATGTTTCTAAAGTGTTTTTTCAATGACTTTTCATTCACTGGGTTCAAGCCCATAATAAGTGTTCTCAATCATTATAAATCATTTCAACCATTCATGTCATTAGATGTGAACTATCGTCTTGTGTAAAACATAAGGTAGAAAACTACCTTAGGTGTAAAATCCAGGGACAGCAGTTTAAGATACACACACGCATTTATCTTCTATTTCCAGAACTAGAAGCACATGCACAGTCAGTGGTCATGTGAGTATAAAATTGCAATGAATCTTTCAGTCATGCTACTTCATTCATATTTCTGAGTCGGGAATTATCAAATTTCTGTATATGATAATTAGAATTGTCTCCCTATGACCAAACCTACAGACTTAATTCATGATCTATAATGGCAGTTTTTTTCTCAAAATCCCTGATTCTGAAGGTAAATGATGTCATGGGAAATTTAGTTTTCATTGTAAAAAGTAATAATTTTTCAGCTCTTGCAAATTCTGAAAAAGATGAAAAATGTGGCATTGCATATTGTAAAAGAAATAAATACAAAGAGAAAACAAAAAGAACTTCAACTTCTCTTTTATCCTTCTGATTTAAAGGGGTCTGAAAAGTGATATATAAATTCTTAGCATGGAATTCAACTCACTAATTTTGCTAATAGAATCTGTACATTTTAGCAAACTAAGAGTTATTAATATAATTTAAGCAGATTTTTTAGTTCTGGGAATAAGCTCAAGCAAAACCCCAAAATGAAGCACTTTCTATGAAACATTATAAAGGTGACCTAAGACAAAATACTAAAATTGCAAAAGACATTTATTTTTCCTTAGAATTATCCTTCTTGGGATTCTTGAGATTAGGTTACCAAAAAACACACATGAAGCATAGAGTTGAACAAATAAATAACCTCCTAGAAAAATAATTCATCCAGAAGACCACCTTCCTCAAGCATAAATATGTCCTTTATATAGATCAGATATAAATTAATGATGCAAAACTATTTCATCAGAAGTGTCAGATGCTCGTACCCAAACAAAGATTACACTGTCACTTAAAAATCAACACTCAGTTATTCACCACAAATATTTACACATATGGCAAGAATTGTCGGGACTTGCTTTGTTTTTCAGGAAAACGCCCCTAAGGATGTACTGTCCAATACACCACAGAGGAACTGTAGGAACAAACGGGCAGCTCCACCAGGCACAACAGGAGGCTGGAGACATTCCTCCTGCTCTGCCCCCAAACTGCTGCCTCAAGCTCTCAGCTGCCACTGACCCTTTTCCAGAATGAGGGAAAGCAGCATTACCTCCTCCTGCTTTATCCTGTCCTTTATCCCATGTACCTGCTCTTGTCACTGACATAATTCAGAGTCCACAGGCCTCAGGGCACAGCAGTGTGGGCTCAGAGTAACAGTGGCATGCTTTGCACTCGCGTTCAGCCCTTCTCCCCACATTCACAAGCCTCCTGCCTGCAGCGGAGCAGGGACAGCAGTCTTGTCTGAGGCACCCAGGGGAACGATGCGAGGAATGTCATTGACCTAAAAGCCATTGGGGAGCCAGGGGTAATGGGCTTCCTTTGCCTTCTCCCTGGTCCAAAAGAGCTCACTATTGAGTGTTCTTTGTTGAATGGGGCAGGACACAAGTTACTAATAAGCAAGAGCTGAATGAAGTTGAAAACAAAATTTGGAAATCTGGAAACCTGGCCCATTTCAGTATTTTACACTGACAACAGTATATAATTGGTAGTTGGTAGTCTGGCCCGTTTCCATCAATAACACATGAAAGCTCTGAGACCTTGCTTGCCTTTTAATTTTGCTTAACATTGCATTCTTCATTTAAAGCATATTATCTATGCTGAAGTCCAAGTTTATTTTTAGGCTCCATTCAGTTTTGTGGCTTCCTTATAATCTACAGCCTTTGTTTGTATGATTATTTGCTTACCAGTCTCACTGATGCATAAAAAGCACCAAGCCTTTTGCCAAATCTTAAGCCTCATGTACTGAAATAATTTCACTTTTGTTTCCTCTTGGACACAAGAATCTATGTAAAGGTCACAACTTTTCCCTCAAAGTATAAACTTTTCAAGGTTACACAGAGTAGTTTTCTAAAATCCTTGTTCTAGTAGGAAACAAGTTATCATCTGCCAAAATAGTTCCTTACTACTCTTTTTACTTTTCCAAGAAAAATATTACATGTATTGATAGCTGTCAAAAAAAATTAAACACAGAAGAATAGAATCCATGAAATATTCAGTTATACACAAGATGTGTTCTACTTACTAAGCAGAACCACTTGAGATGAATATGCATATTTGAAACAAAGGATTTATTTTAGAAAGTTCATTTTTTTAAAAAAATTATTTATATTATAGATAAATAATTTTTCTTTTAGCCTGCACAGGTTTAAGCCAAAAATTAAGCTAGTAACATGCAGCAATAATTAGGTGCTTAGAAGAGCACAGTATCTGAAACACACTTAGTAAAAAATGTATGACACATTCTTTTCAGAAAACGTAATGCAAATAGAACTCAATTTTGCTACCTGCACTCATGTTTTACCTCTGAACACTGCTGCCTGAGAGGGCTCAGGAGTTCAGTTACCAGAGAAAGAAAGCAACCAGTACCAGGGCAAACTTCAGAGCCTGGAACTGAGCTCTGGTATTTCAAGACTGCAACTTCCAGCCCCTATATCCAGTGGGATACTCTATTAATGCAAGTGGTCAAGACCCATCCATGATTCATAGAATAGTTTAGGTTGGAATAGATCACTGAGTCAAACTGTTAATTTAGAACTGCTAAGTCCACCACTAAACCATGTCCCCAGGTGCCATATCCACACGTCTCTTAAATACCTCCAGGGATGGTAACCCAAATACTTCCTTGGACAGTCTGTTCCAATGCTTGAAAACACTTTCTGTGAAGAAATTGTCCTTAATATCCAAGCTAAACTTCCCCTGGTGCAACAAGAGGCCATTTCCTCTTGTCCCATTGCTTGTTACCTGAGAGAAGAGGCTGACCCCCACCTGGCTACAAATTCCCTTCAGGTACTTGTAGAGAGCAACAGGGCGTCCTTTCATCCTCCTTTGCTCCAGGCTAAACAACCCCAGCTGCCTCAGACACTCTTCATAAGACTTGTGTTCCAGACCCTTTAAGAACGTCACTGCCCTTCTCTGGACCCACTCCAGCTTTTTAATGTATTTCTTGCAGTTAAAAAACAGGGTTCCATACAGGGGTTGCATTTTAGGCCAATATGCTTATCCGTAATGAAATATCTTACTCTTAGGCATGAAAGGGATTTTCTTGTTGCTGTTGTAGTAAATCCAGACAATGATATCAAATCATACAGCAACAAATCATTTAAGTAGAAAACTCAGCAATGCATATCTATAATCCTATATACGTGTATTTTGACAAAGATTTATTTCATACTGTAAAACATCATATCTAAGAGAGCTTCACTGAGAACCTCTCAATGTCAAAAGCAATTGTTTGTAAGAGCTTGTATTGCTCTTGCATTGCTTTGTTCTGGAAGGCAGTTAATTTAATTCTGCTTATTCTTGGTTCCCCACACCTTTCCAGGAAGGAGAATTCAGTGTCAATCAAAAAGCAGCACCCTGTGAGTCTCTCATAATCCATGCCAAACGCAGGTAAAAAAGCAAGTTTGGTAGTCTGATGTTACTTATTATTGTACGGAAGTTTTTATTTTTTCCTGTCCTCGAGTAATATCCATAAAACTTCCAGCATTTTACCAAAACAAAACAAAAACGACTGACAGGAAGTTCTGAAACTATTCCTGCCTTCCAAAATCCACACAATTTTGCCTAAAATTTCCAAAGCTGCTTAAAATCTACCATTAGAAGGGTGCCTGCTAAGCAAGTATCCAGGATGCTTAGGGAAGATGTGAGTGTAACAGTCACTTCTCATTTCCCAGCTACACTTCTCTCAAAGTTTTATTACTGATGTAGCCCGTGCCTCATTTCCTATTCCCAGGCACGGAGCACGGATGTGGCTGGAATCCAGGCTTCAAAAAGGGTTTGTCCGCTTTCACTTCTGCCAAGTCCGTTCATTTAATGATTTTTCTGCCTGGTGGATGTGACTATCTGGTAGCATATGACATTTTTCCCTCTATTGTACACTTAAAGTTTATACTTTTAGCATAGTGCCAGCTAATCTGCCCCCTGCTACACTTACTTCTCTTCTGAATGAGTATTATTCTTTTATATGTAACATATATATAACTCCATGCGTTGGTCAAGGTTGGGAAACAACAGGCTGAACAGCAGCTCTACTAATAGCAATCCCAGGAAAACAGGGTGCAAACCAGACAATAAGCCTGTGTGCACTCATGTTACAAATGGGGCAAATTATGTATGGGTTCATATTACCAAGAGTGAAAGCCACAAAAAGTTATTCATTCCCTTTAGCTGGCACTGGCAAGGCTGCACCTGAAATATTGCATCCAGATTGGGATGCTGCCAGCTCATGAGGGATGTTGACAAACTGGAAAAGTCTCATTTGTCAACAAAAAAAAGAATGGTCATGTTCCTAGAGAATGTAATCTGCAAGGTGGGAATACAGAAGGTGGATTTGTTCAATTCAGTGAGAGAAGAATGGACTAAGGAGTGACCTAATATCTGCCTGAAACTAGCTATCTTATCTTAAAATTATCTGGATAAATTAGAGAGCTGGTTGTCAAAAATCCAAATAAAAGGGCAAAAGGCACGATAAAGGCACAAGGGAAGGAGGTTCAGGTTGGGCATGTTCATTAGACAGGCAGTGCATCGCAGGAATGGGCTGTCCCAAGAAGCTGTGGGATCATCATCCCTGGAGGTTTCCAAAACCCACACAAAGCACCAGTGGTCCTGACCTAGAATTGGCAATAACCATGCCTGGAGTAGGGAATCGGTTCAGAGATCCTCTTCAAAGAACATTTCTATTTTTATGTAATTGGCAGTGGCTTTGTGGAATCAAGCAAGAAATATGAAGTATAAACTCAAGCAGAATCATAAGGAAAAGTATTCAAAAACAACTTTTTAGTTCACCAGTGCTGGGGGTGGGGGGAATAAAACAGAAAAAAACTCCTCTTCATGCTTTTTATAAACTACTGTGAGAATAGTTAACTCTCTCAAAGTTTGACCAATGAACTGATATTTACTTCCAACTCCTTGTAATGCAATGGGCAGCAAAATTTTGAATTTGTGCTTTCATATGGATGTGTGGAGTCTATAAAATAGAAATTTAAAAAAAAAAATAAATAAGCAAAACAAAACAAACTTCAATGTTGCAAAACAGAATTTTTCTTAATTGCCATAGAATGGTTTTGACAGTATTCCACTGAAATGAGAAAGGGCATCACACAAAATTCCTCTTCAGAAGGCTATGATTCTGCTTTAAGTCTACCAGATATCAAAAACTTACTAAGCAATTAAACTTTGAACAAGAACCTGACATCCAATTCTGATTAAAACTAATGGGTTATCATACCCAGTCAGACAACATAACTACAATCTTGAAGCCATTCACAATTCCGAGTTTTCAACTTTCATATCAGTGAAAATGAAATATTGACAGAAAGTAGATGTCAGCAGAGATCTCTGAAAACATTCGCTCAATTCACAGCACTTTAACTTTCTTGCTGGTAAAATCTCTGCTGTCTCATTGGAATTGACATACTGTTCCTGCTGCTTTCCTCAAATAAAAATTAACTATTTTCAACTGTCAGTAGGTTTAACTTCAGAATCATCTAAGTGAAATGTCTCAGCTTAGACTTTAGATTTTTTTTAAAAATACCAAAATATATTCAAAACTGTACAGTAAAAATGCTACTTTATAGTTTGTGCTCTGGAATTTTTAATAGCTAGGAGAAATCTAAGATACTGAAAAGAGCTAGTCAGAGGCACTTACTTTGATTCCTACCGAAAGTACCAGTTTTACCTAAACTTTCACTAACATTTTCTATCTGAGCCATAGTATCCAGAAAATATAAGATACCATAAAATCCAATTCATTTAAGTGTTTGTCTGAAATGTAAGAGACCTAGATTTGAATTTCTACCTGTCCTGAATCCAAGAAATCTATACAAAAACAGTAACTCACAAACTTATCTCAAATTGTGTATAGTCTCTACTATGGGAGTTTTATAAATAATCTGAAGGGGTTTTATCTGTTCAAGTGAAGAATGTAGCAGAAAATGAATGCTACTCTATTTTTTTCAAGAGGGCAATGCATTTTCTCCACTTGAAAAGTTAATAAAGATTTTTCCTAGAATTTAAATATTTTGTTTAGAACAAGAAGGTTAAATATAAGCCATATAGTGACAATAACAGCCATGTCCAGCAGTGTCAAATAGTGAGATATTTCACTGTAATTTTTTTCTAGATAGATTGAATCCTCCTGTAATTGTCAGCAGAAACAAATCTCTGAAGTCTTCAGCTTTTTCACATATAGTTTGAATTGGTCTACTATTTTCATGTTTCCCAGTTTCCAACCTATTAAGGAATATGTACTTTAATTATTCTGAGATATTCATTATCATGAAATAGAAACAGAAGAACAGTGATGCAATTTTAAGTGCAGAACATCTTTAAAGAGCCTATGAAATTGTGTAGGCAGAGAATAAGGAGGCCCTAAACATGGTGAAATATTTATTTCCGTAGAAAAGAAAGAACCTTGTTCACACTAAGAAAAATACTACCTGCCTCTCAATCATGGAAGTATTTCTTTATCAGTATAATACTCTTACTGAATTCACACACACAAAAATCTGAGTCCTAGGTTAAAAAGGCCACAGACAGAGGTAAAGTAAGTTCATACATATAGAACATTATGACTTTGGATAATTTCCGTGAAAAAAATATATATACTCTAAATTTAAATTAATTACACTGACTGTGCCAAAAATGCTGAAAAGAAGAAAAAGAGCAAAGGGAATGGAAAGAACGGAGTGTGGTTGCTAAATGATCTTGCTCTTTTGCAACACTTTTTTGGCTACAATAAGTAATATGGACATTTAAAATTAAACAGAATACCACATTCTTCCAATAATTTAACAATGGCCAAATCATTCAGACAAAGCTCCCTAATTTCTCCATAACTAACTGTTATGAAAGTAACCTTCTGTAAGTAATGAAGGTTCCTTCATAACTCCATATGGAAATTACTTTACACCTTTTAATGTATTCACACTACTCTGTGTTTTATTTCAATGTAATCAAGAAGGTTCCAGTTATCCTTTTCTGAATCTTACTTAAAATCCTATCTTACAACAGAAGTTCCCACAACTTTCATATATTTTTTCTGATTACACTGGGGTATTTTTCCTCATTCTCATTAGCTACTCAGGCACTAGAAAAAGAATTAGAAAATCACTTCTTGAACCATTATGAGTCTGTCTCTTCCTACCATGTTCTTCTGATTTGATTCTAAAATAAACACTCTTAGCTAAATTTTTAATTCTTTCTCGATAATTATTTGTGATTTTTCTTCTAATAAATTTTGTCACCTACCTCTGTACGTTCTTCACCTACACTGGAAAGTATCAATAGGACTCTGCGTTTTAATGTTTAAGCATCAAGCAGGTAAACTAAATCCATACTGTTATACACCACAGTGGTAGTTTTCCTTCTGCTCTTTACCCTTGTGCCAAGGCCAACACTTTCCATGTAATTTTAGGTCTCGTTCAAAATAAGATGAACTATGCCAGTTGTAATTGAAAAACTGCCTGAGTCTCCAAGGAAACTCTCCAAGTTATTCCACAACTGCATTCATGCAGTTAAAAACATTTTATCTCCAGCTCCATGGGCCTTGTCCCTGTGTTTGCATTCCACACTGTCCCAAAGGAGCTGCTTTGATAAAGTGCTGAAGCTGTAAGAACTAAACCTCAGCTGACAATGAAGATCAGGACCAAGCAGTTGAACTTCCAGTAAAAGTAGGCTGCCAGGAAGCGTATGCGACAAAGCACAAGAACAGGACCTTTAAAGTTGGGTCATTTCATTTACATTTCAACCCAGTTATAGTAAGTAAAAGAAATTACAATATTATAAATTAAAAATTGCAGGTAATTGTGGTCAAATTTTTTTAACTAACTCATGACAAAATAAAAGATCTAAGTCACTCTGCATGCTTTACATATCCAGATACCTTCAACTTCACTTAAATGACTTCTGCCACTTCTGGTAGGAAAGAACAATTGTCTCAAAAGCAGTTGCATTTCCAGTTTGGAAAAATACTGACAGAAGGAATCTTTTGGAACTGTGGCATCTAAGAGTAATGATGCATCGTGAGCTCAAGCTTTACTGAATATTAGAAACTATATGATCAGAGACAACTTAAAATAGGCAATACTATTTGAATCTTGGATGTACTGATACCATAACATCATCACACACAGCTGCTGCTAAGCACTTTGGACAAATGGAAGTGGAGTTTGCAGAAACAGTCATAGGAACATTCAGACTCATATTGATGATGACCAGTATCTGTCCTTAATGAGAGAAGGCACAAAGGACAGGAAAAATCTGTAGCCTGTATATTGTTGCAAAATAGGCACATCTGATGATACACATTTACAATCATGACAATCTCAGCTATGATCACTTGCGGTAGTCTAGTTTGTAGTCTAGTTTTTTAAAAAATATAGTTATTAGAAAATTTCTCTAGACCTGTAAGTCAGTCAACAGCAAAAGATCTCCAGGTAAAAAGGCAGAAAGAACAGTCAGAGCTTCTTGCTAAAACAGAAGGGAAATAATATCTCCTGACTTTTTTTCTTGTAACAAAAAATCACTTTATAAACTAGAATGAGGATTGGTTTTCAGTTATTGCAGCATAACATATTACTTTATGAGCTTTATGCAAAACTGAAGATTTCTATTTGGGTATTTTTCATACAAGGTTGAGGCAGATGCACACAGACTTTCACAACCTATACAAAAATTTTCACCTGAAATCTAAATCAGGAAGAAAACACTTGGCTCTCATAAAAGTTTCCTCTTACAGTCTATTTGTATCATGTCATTCTGCATTTTGTATTTAAAACACATGCTATTTTTATAGTTACTGTTACATGTTTCTTCCTGATTCACTTGATTGCTGTTTTGAGGCAGAAATGTTACATTAATATAAAAACACTAGAAATATAACTCCATGTTGAGTATTTCTGTATTTTTTCTTATACTGCTTATGTTAGGAATTCTAATAAATATCAGTTTTAAGAAATCTGAGGCACACCTATATACTTTCTAATTATTAGACCATTATTTCTTAAACAGCCTCATTATTAAAAATATGGAAATTACTGTTCTGTCCAAATTATTCACTTAGAGGAAGTTTCACAGTTTATCTTATATTTGACTTGTTTTCAAAAATCAGACTTTTAATGACTTAATTCTAAATTTCATTTTAAAGGCATGCAGTATTTGCCTAAAAAAAAAAAAATAAAAGAATAAAAGAAGCGGCTAATTCATTTCTGCCAATTAGGTACATTGCGACATTATTACATTTACAAAGGGCATCTCCAGCAGAGATAGTATTTCTCACAGTCACTCGGGTTACTTTTTGCATCATCTGTTCACTTACAATAGGAAGCCATTCACTTCACACCTGTCCAAAATGTCCAAAATAACTAAGTTACTGTGATGAAGTTTTTTATCCTTACTATGAAAGGCAAAATTACTTTTTCATTAGACTATTGCACACACAGCCAAAATAATTACACGCTAAATAATAGGTCAGACTGTCTCGGCTTCGAAATGCAACACCTCCTGACATTACAGGATCATGATTAGAACGAGTTCATTCCACATTGTTTACAACATTCATGAGCATTTTCAATTATTAAGTAGCCCCTATCTTTTTACTTCTGTGACAGGACTGTTCTGTCTTGATGATTTTCCTTTTTTAACAAACAGGAAATAAATTTGAGCAATGCTAGGAAAGCAAGTGTAAGCCAGTCTCAGTTGTGCTCACCCTGGTTCTCTCAGCTTCTCCTAAGCAAACTACACCAACACGTTTGATGCTGAATAATCACTACTAGAAGTGGCGTTTGCAATTACTTGTGGTGCCTCTTGGGTTTGATTGTGTCAGTATTTTTCCTGTAAAAGTGGTGGAGCCACATTGCCAGCAGCACTACAGGGGCAGAGTCCCTTCGAACAGTTCGCCAGCTCTCAGAAGATTGCAATTTTTCATAGTGTTCATATTTTTAAATTAACAGGAAATAAGGCCAAAATCCAAATTATTTTCATCATACTAATGTAATTTTTTCATTTTTTTATGAGGAAGGGACTCACAAACATGACTCACATGTTCTCACCTGTAGGAGTGTCTTTTTGTAAGTGTATGACCAAGGTGTACAACAATTTTCTCCACATTAGTTGTATCTAAATCCATGCCTCTGTACCTCCCCTTTACTGAAAAAGTGTACTGAACTCAAACTTTGCTTCTCAGAAGTAAAATATCATGTCAGTTTAGGTTGTGGCAGTATTTCTCCATTTTAGATAAAAAATATTTAATAATGACTGAAAATATTAGAGATTTGTGCCTCAAAAACTGTATGAATAGTTAATCTAATACTATTTCTGAGAGATAATACTTGAGTTTTCCAAATAAGTGGAGTTGTACAAAACCACCCCAAAGTATCAGTATCAGAGAAGATCCGCATTTACTCCAATACTTAAATCCTTTAACCTCTTAATTAAAGCTTATTAGTTAACAATTAAGAGCTCTGAGTTCGTGGGTATAAACAAGGGTTGTAAGAGAATGAGGTCAGGCCACAAGCGGGCCTGCTGCCCACAGCCCGCAGAGCGCAAGGCTGCTCGAACAGCGGGCCCCGTGAACTAGCAGAGGGAGCGAGGACACCGACACTCAAGGCCAGGAGCTCTCCCAGGAACAGCGCTGTGAAGACCTGTTTTCCTATGAAGCTTGGATACTTTTCTCTGGCAAGATTCTTACATGAGTTTATTAAAGCTTTCTCTGGAGCACTTCTCTTTGGAAAAACAGCAATTATGAACAGATCCACTATCCTAATTATAGACATTGTGGAATACAATTTGGAAGGGAAAAAAAATATTTATTATCATTCCTGCTGCAGAACCTGATCAATTTCATCTATAGAAAATATATCATGTCCAAAATCAATGGCCATTCTTATTTTAAATGGCTTTTGTACCTAAGACTGACCAGACATCACTATTCAAAGACACAGTATCGATATTGATATATTTCCAGTTCTTTCTGCTTTTGTAACTAAGCTGTTACAATAGGATCTTTCCAACAGTAGGTTTCCAACATTGGAAGCAAGAGCTTTCTTTAAATATAAACACCCAAAAAGAAGCTTATTATATATACATCTCACTTTCCTCTTTCCCTAGCCTCTAAAGGTAGAGACAAAAAAAGAGGCAAAGGCATTGGCTGGCATATAACAGCGAACACTGAAATCACCAAAGGAAATACAGTTGTGATCCTAAGATTATCACAACTCATCAGTGTTGCATGTCTAAGCAAAAAAAGAATATTCATTTAGTGTACATAGGTAATTACTAATGTAATAGCTAGGAATGGAGTCCCAAAACCAATAGCAAATCTTTTACAGAATAGTTTCCTTAAGAACAGATAGCATAATATTTTCTTAAGAGGTTCAGTATAGATACTGTATAGAGAATGCAGCATCACCACTAGATACAATGAAATATGGTTAGATTAAATTTGCTACCTTAAATCCACATTTTATTTTGAAACAGACAACAACTTTCTGAAGTTACCTGTTAATCAGAATTTTGGCATACAAATGTTAGTGGTTTTCACCCTATTGGTGAACACTGCACTAGAAACAATAAAACATGTTTTGCTCTTAGCTACATAACTGGGAGATGGGGGTGTCCACAGCTGTTCCAAAACTGGTTTCTGACACAGTCTGGACAAAGTGCACCTGAGATGAGAGGTCTGACTGTGTTTCTGCTGACAAAACCCAAGTTCTCTCTACTTAATATCCTTGCACTGAAACGTGAAAATCCATTTTCTTAAAAAACCTATCCTTAGTAATCAGCATATACAAATGGATGCAAAGCTTCCTAAATGATAAGAAAACAGTAACATGTAGAATGAGTAACTAGAATTACTGACCAGATTTCAAATTTTGGA
Source organism: Xenops minutus (assembly GCA_035221455.1). Taxonomy (NCBI): domain Eukaryota; kingdom Metazoa; phylum Chordata; class Aves; order Passeriformes; family Furnariidae; genus Xenops; species Xenops minutus. The sequence continues at coordinate 21,804,989 of JAWWEE010000122.1, read as the reverse complement.
GTCATTAAACCACATTTGTGACAGATCCAAAAAGCAAATAGGCCCCAATAAAAGCTGAATTTTTGTTTCTGTGACAGTGCCCTTTTTTTTTTTTACTCTGTGACAATCTTCACCGTCTGTTAATGTTATTCATAGATGAGACTTTGTACCCAGTAGTATTCCTCCTCACCCCAGGCTTCTGACCAACTCACCCTGACACCATCTGTCTATGTTTGTTCTGAGTCCAAGATACTCCAGGAGTCACATCACTATGAATTTACTTCAACTTTCTCTCTATACAGAACATAATCTGAAAAACATATTTCTTAAGAGAATTAAGTGAATTTCCTTCTTCTATAAAATCAATATTACTTCTACCATGTTCACAGAAAGCCACCCATGAGAGGGCAAGCAAAAGCAAATGGGAATGATGATGTTGAAAAAAATAAAGACACATTCATCTGTAAAATAGAAGAGCTGATGGAGGGTTTCATGATATAAATATTTTGAGGACCATGCTCATTTTGGAGCATACCTGAATGTTTTGAATATTCAGTCATCCTCAAACCTCTAAAACCACAATTAGAGTGAAGTCTACCAGCACATCACAAAACTCTGCTCCTGGTGATAAAGGACAATTGTCTTATCTAGTATGTCTTCCCTAGATAAACATGGCAGAGCTCTGCATCCTGTAATCAGCCTTTCTAAATCAGTCTAGTCCATTCCTGCCTTAAATAAGGGAGGACAAATAGGCATTTCTTTCCTCTAGCCTTGCTGGTTTTCCACACTTCCTCAATTAAGGCAGAAATATTTAATAATATTTTTATCTGATTAATTAACCAAATGCTCCAAATACTCCTTATCAAAGGAGTAAAACAAGACAACAGTGAAAAGAACACTTTACTCACCCTCACTCACTCTGAAATTTGTATTACAAGCAACCACTTCAAATACATCAAAATAAAAGCATACAACTGAGAGAATAAACCTTCCCAAAGACCAGCACAACATTGACTCACAGCTATCGATTAAACAGAAACGTTATTCAAAGGAGTTGGCAGTTTAAAAGCATGTAACCAATATTACTGAACTTTCATCTGAAAAGCTCTGCAGCTGGGAAGCCTAATTGTATTTCCAGCAAATCTAATTGTGTTTCCTGACTCCAGGGGACAGGAATTCCCCAGATGACTGACAGGTCTGGTTCTGCTTTCAACCTGAAGTAAGAAAAATACCCACTGCTATGCAAAACTTAGCATGGAAAGCAAGCACAGCTTCCACTGGTATCATAGGCAGCTGGAAATGCTCAATACTTCATATTAGCATACAGCACTGCCCACACTGGGCCGTTTGTAGAAGCCACTTCAGAGGTACAAACTACTCAGTATTTGCATTCAGTAGCAAATATTAAGATGTAGGGCTTTCACCACACAGGCAGCCTTTGTGAAGTTCCAAACATCTTTCTTTACCAAGGAAACTCAGTGGAGTTAAAAGGTATCCACCAGAACTTCTAGAGCTGCAGGTATTTAACTGTTTTAGAACTTGCTTCCTTGTTGTGAAATTGAGTATTGGTTCAATAACCTAATTTTTTATTTTCTAAGAATTTGTTCCAACTTCCTGAGGGTAGTTATGTAGTTACACTTTTATAATTGATTCAACTATGATCACTAAATATCTCCCCTTTCTTGAATATTTATTCAACATTTTTCATTATGCTCTTTTCTTGTCTTAATATCTCTACCTGTGCTTCAAAATAAAAAATATTTATAATCTTTTTGTATCAAATTACCATTCATTAAAACGACCCTTTGAAAGCCTTTTTTATTATACTCATGGCTACTGATTCAAGAAGTTCAATGTCGATACAAATAATTAAAAATCACCAGTAAACTCACTTTTCCTGTTTCAGGGAATGTTGTTTTTATTACTAAACAATCTTTTGTGCATCTCTTACTTCAAAATGTTCATCAACTGTCTTCTCTATTCATCCAATTATTAAAAAATATTTCCTGGTTATTTCCAGAAACTTTTCAGTCACTTGTTAACATATACAGCAGAAGAAATGAAGGCAACTTTGATGCAGGCTTTCTTACTGCCAGTTTATATGGAAAAAAAAAATAAACATAAAACAGGAATTACTCTGTGAGAAAGATACTGCTCTCCAAAAACCAAACAACTTACCACATCTACATTAGTTCTACCCTTACTCATGTGAGATTCTCAGTATTCTGGGGGCTTATTCCATTTTGGCTAAAATCATTCTGAGTTTTTCAGGTAAAACACTGAGAAGATGAAAGAGGTTGAAAGAAGGTGATAAGGAGAAATAAATTGAGGAGGACTGAAGGACTGTTTTGATCTATAGCTTCATGCAAAAGGTCTAGAGAACCTGGAGAAACTAGCTCTTATCCTCTAATACCAGAAGAGCCCACTTAAAAACACTAAACACAACAGAGATCTTGAGTCAGGAGTTTTCATGTGAAAACAGAAGTTGTAATGCCAAAACAAGCCCAAGTTAACTGTGCCATAAACATATTTCCCAAGTGATGAAACAGACACTCATAACTCTACTGTCTTGTGTGAGTGCATCCTGAACATACTCTACATTTACAGTGCTACTAGGGGAACTGCATGACTCACAGAAGCATGGCTTGAGGGAAGGGAAAGATCAGTTCCACTGAGGTTGCTAACTAGTTCCAACATCCTTTGATTTTATGATTCTGACTGCTAAGCTCATTATTTTCTCTTGAAAAACTCAACCAAAAGGAAGGACACTAACTTATATGAATATATTTTGACATATTTTTAAACTAGATAAGGCAGACGGCACTATAATGTGTTGAGCTATTCTTCAAATTCACTAGTATTAACTGAAATTTAAAATGTTTAGAATCACATTGACAAAAATATCTAATATCTGTGGGGGAGAAAACCCCACATAGTAGAAAGGACAAGTCCAGAGAGCAAAAACAAAAAGTACTTTGGAGATAAAACTTACCAGAGAGAGATGGAAACAGAAATCTTTGAACTAGAAAAAGGGAAAACTCAAGTCTGAAAAAGATGTGTTAGAATTGTCTCAACTAACTGGAGCCCAGAAACAACACAGACCAAGCACAGACTGGTTGTACCATCTGGTTTTCTCCTTTAGGTTTCAGTTTCAAGCACCCTAACTGTATTTCCATATGATAAAGTTTTTTTTTCTTGGCCTATATTCCCAAAGGGAATATTGAATCAATAACAACAATTTACCAGAGGACAAATAATGACTTAAAGCTTGTTGTGAAATGTGACTCTGATAATATAAATATCATGGAACTTGAGATTTTCGTATTTGTTATGTTCACAATGAGAATCACAAACCTGACCACTACTGATCAGTGCAATAACACTTCTGTATTATTTATTTTTTATCCAAATATCAGAAGACAAAAGTTCCCTGCCTGAAGAGTAAGACAAATGTATAAAAAACTTGATAATCCTATCAGCCTGCAAATAGAACATAAGTACCAGAAGATAATCTTATTCTTGTCTTTTGCTGTCTCTGCCAAGTCATCTTCATGAATGTGACTAAGATTATTTTAACAAAACAGAAACTCTATGAGAAAGCTAAGAAGATGTTGTTTATGACAATATTTCATGGTCTAAAAATTCCAACAGTAATTAAAAAGTTACTTCTGCAAACTTCGATGTCCCTCAAACTGACATTAATAAAAAAGTTCTACAACATGAATGGCTAAAAAATGATACACAACACGTAAAAAAACCCTCTATACATAGCAGCAGCTATAGGTGCACTGAACAGTCAGTTCTAAATAAACAAAATCTGTGTCTGCAATGTACATCTGTATTTGGAACAACTTGTATTTATTTTTTTCATATTTTCAGCATAATTTAGTCAGAATGCCTGTGCAAAAACAGCCATTCTTTGCCAGTTTAGTCCCTGACAGATTGGGGTTTTTTTAAAAAGGAAGGTGAAGGACTGTAATGGACTGAGAATTACAAAGGAAAGGAGGAGCATGCTGAAGGAGCAAAACAAAAATGTAAGTAATGGATATTCACACCCTTCAAAGTGGAGCTTCAGACAAGGTGCTCACTTAGCACCAGAGATGAACAAGAACTGTATTGAACAGCCACATGTTACTACACATGTAAATGATCATTTGCAGTGTAAAATGATCACAAACATTAGGGCAAAGATTGTTCAAATTTCATTTGAAAAGTCAAAACCATCGTATGCCACTTTTTGGAATAATTTCTGATAATAAAACTTTTGAAACTTGTGATATTGCAAGCAAAATAAGGTTCACATCACTTCTACTCCCAAAATATAATATGCCCTGTCATTTTAAGGAGAAAGACTTTACATTATCATGAATAATGCAGAGCCAGTAGAGTACAGCAGCTGTGATCTGATGCTCTCTAGAAGTTTTGACTTTCCTAAGACAGGATTTGATAAACACCATATAAATTGAACTTGCTGTATGATCTTTATTATCAGTTCTTCACATAATGAAATTCACAATTCTTCTTTGGTATATAAAAATTAAAACATTCATTATGGTTACAGTTGATGCCAAAATGAGTGTATAGCCCCTATATTTTACAAGACCCCTTTTGTCACTGTCCTGAAGGCAGGTTCCATTGGAAACTGAGGTCACCAATTCAGCTGCACGCTTAACACGCTTAACGCTTTCCTCTTTTCATAAGAGTATCACTTCTGTCTTGTTTAAGTAAAGCTTAAGCCAGCATTTTCTAAATCTATTTGCTTATCTCATTCAGACAACCTGTCATCCCTCTAGGGGTACTGTCCATTTCTTTTGGAAAGCAGTTCAAATCAGGATGTTGTCAGCATATTAGTAGCACCACAGCCTGTGACATTCACAAACTCTGAGAAATTGCAAAAATTAGAGAGAAAATACTCTCCCACAAAGCTTGTAGGGGCTGCTGTACATTACAACATATTGCAATCTGTATTGTCTGTACAGCTTTGGCTTCATTTACGCCTATATGTATATACGTATGGAAACATTCCATCCTTCAGTCATACCATGTTTTTACTTCTTATTATGTTGCATAACACAAAACAACTAGAGATATTAGTACACCAAATTGTTCAGATATAGCTCCAGTTCAGACCTACCATGTAAAAAAAGTGGAACTCTTTATTACTATTCTATCCAATTCCTTATTTGAGTAAATTTTGTACACATATATTATTTCAGTTTGGAGGGACTTTTTTCAGCATTTCCTTGCCCATAGTTCTAACTGCAGGCCAGCTAAGTATTTTTGGTTGTATTCTTCTTTCTATATGCAAGTCTATTTTTTCACCCCAGATGCTCACGGAATTCCTCATTATATCATACTACTTGTTTCTTCTTTCACAAAGAGACAATACATTTCTCACATTGTTCCTGACATTTTTTCAATTCCTTATTAATAATCTTTCATAATTTATCAAAAATATGAAATCTATTATCTTTGAATTGTCACATTCTGTGGGTTCCTCTGCTGAATTAGAACTCCACATATGTTTTAGGATTAAATAGATCAGTGGGATTTCAATTTAAATATAAAAATACATTTCTTATGATCACTACATTTACCTTTTAAAACATGTTTATCTTTGCTTTCTGATAAAACTGAGTTTCCAAATATTCATAGAATCATTAAGGTTGAAAAAGACCTTCAAGAGTATTGAGTCCAACCTTTGACTGAACACCACCACAGCAACTAAACCATAGCACCAAGTGTCACATCCAGTCATTTCTTGAACTCTCCCAGGGATAGTGAGTCCATCGCTTCCCTGGGCAGCTCGTTCCAATGTTTGACAACCCTTCCACTGAAGAAATTACTCCTATCTTAACCTCACTAACACTGTGAACAATCCAGCCAATCTAAATCAGGTTTTCTTATATTAAATATCTTGAGGAAAATGTCTGAGAAGGGTCCAGAGCAACCATAAAATCAGGAAATCGTAACTTGGTGTTGCAAACAGTAAGAGTCCTAATAAGTCATGAGAACCAAACAGCAGAAGTTGTTTTGGTACCTTGGAGACAAAAACAGTCTTATTGTTAAGAGATATTTGTGGATTTTAATTTTACTTCAAAATAGCTACAATCAACTTCCACTTGTTTGGGGTTTTTTGATACTGCAAATTATAATTTTATTTTTAGCTAATTTACTCTGTTTTCTTTCTATCTTACTGCCTAAGAAGATATACAGAGTAGAGTGTTAGACTTCTCACTACTCTAATTTCACAAATGTATTGTCTGCAGAGACCTCTTTCAGAAAAGTATTTCTTCAAGTGGAGGGTGCTATTTTTAACAGGTTCTGTTAAAAACCATTCTAAACAGGAACTGCACAGACTGCAAATAAATTCACTGACTATATATAATGTAAACTGTGTATAATTATTGGTGTGGGCTTGCTGTCAACATGTGGGCTAGATAATTTGAAGACATTCAAAACTACCTTGTGGTTGGCAGGCATATTCTTTATGCAGTAAATTTAGAATACAAAAGTAATGATCCATTGATTAAGTATTTAAGAAATGCCAATCTATTTAACTAGAATTCATTAGAGACTCTTATAAATGGAGCAATCTATTTCAAAGATTGCTTTACTTCAGACACTGACTAAAGTATCCAGTAATATTTCCTTGTGTGACAATACTAATTTCATGAAGCAAATAACATACATAACCTAAGAAAGTCTGCTTGTCAAATGCTGAATTTGGAGACTAGTAGGAGTGATTTTGAATCATAAACAAAAAAAAAATATTGCATGTATTACATCTTGAAGTTTATTCTGCTCTTTTGTGCAACCTTATGCGACAGTGTCTTAAAGGAGATTTAGAATAATGACACTGCCTTCTCTATAAATACAGTCCCTGTCCTTTACATATACACATTCAAATACTGGAAACATTTTCATTATGTCTACACTGATTTATAACAACAGGACAGAGCATGTTACAAAACTATGACTGTGATCACAGAGACTATTTTGAAGACGTTGTATTACTTGACATTCCAAATAGCAAAGGAATTAAAATTTTAAAATCAAACATTATTGAAGGATGATTTCTTACATTAAAAGTGGTCTATGGAATTCAATTTTTTTTAAAAAATCTGCCTCTTCAAGACTACAGGAAAAGACATTTTACTGAAAATTATACTGTTTTGCTGCTGTGGTCTACCAGTAGAAAAATTAATTTAGTTTACAGAAAAAATATTCAGAAAAAGATTTTCCTTTGTATCATTTTACAGTAATTTTCAATCTTCATTTCCTTATAGTGACAACATCGCTTCCAGAAGAACATGTAAATATCTATTTATTGAAAAAACAATTTTAGCAGCAAAAATCCCTATGTTGTGCTAAGGAATGCACATTTTGTAATCTCTCCTAGAATTAGTCTAGTGAAAGAAAAAAAAGGCAATGAAATATTTTAATATATTTATTTTGAAATAGTTTAGGTACAAAAAGCATTATGGTTAATGACTTTTGACATCAATGTATTTTTTCTACTGTTTATTAATAATGTGCTCATAACTATCAAAGCAAAAAAAGAGGATCAATTTCTGCTGTCAATGATCAACCTCCTACAGTTCTTAGCAAGCAACCAAACTTCCAGCCTGAAAATAAACTAAAAAGTTCATGGAAAAAGGGGAAAAAAAAAATCATCTTTTCAATATCTGGAGAGCTTTAGGCAACGAACATTAGAAACTCTTTCTTGAACCACTGTCTAATTTCACAGAGCTCTCATATCTTTACCACGGTGAATGACAATGATCACCCTTCACTCAGAAAAATCTAATAGAGTTTTTAAAAGCAGAGAAGGTAACAAGGATGACCAAAAGCACAGAGTGCCTTTCATAGAAGGAAGAGCTCTGGCTCTGCAGCTTAAAGGGACAACTGTATGAAATATAATAGACTGCATGGAATGTAATAGAAATGTGTGAAGGTATATATAGTGTAGACAAGGTATATAAAGAAGTATATAACACAAGACTAGCATTTCCCAATGAAAATATCTGAGTGTAGGCTTAAAGCAAACAAAGGGTGACAACTCCTCTATATAGCATATTAATAAATTGCAGAATTCATTTTCACCAAGCTCTGAAGCCAAAAATATAAATAGGTTTAAAATGAAGCTGCAAATAGTTATGGCAAATAACTGGCCTAGTGGCCACGAAATAAATAGGGCAATATGCATGCAGCCATTGCCTCGGGAAGCCACTAAAATATCTGTACCTGAATTAGTCTGTGCATAACCCTCCCCTTATGTGTGGGGAGGATCACATATTCTTTGCTGGGCACTGCCAATACACAGTATTACATTAGTTGAATCTTTAGTGCCTCCTAGCATGGGAATCCCTTTATTTTCATTGGAGCTTAATATCATCACATAATGTTCCAAGATTCATGACAAACAAAAATAAAAACTCCAAGTCAAATCCTCAGGCACAAGACCACCAAATCCTAATGAGAAACAACCTGAACATACCTTTCATAAAATAGATACCATATGAATCTGATGAAATAAAAATTGACAGGCTGATTGCTGAGTATTAAAAGAAGTTTATTCTGGGGACAGCCAAGGACTTCTACTCTGTAAGGATTACAACATGGAAATATCTCAAACACTGCAGATAAAACTAATGATGAAGTACACAGGAGCTGGACATAAAAGTATTCTTCATCAAGACAACCTATGCAAGACCACTCTCAATAATACTGGAATGATCACAGAAATTGGGAGAGGTGCCTAATGACTGCAGGGAAGCAATTGTCACTCCCACCTTGGAGGAGCACAAAAAAAAGGACCTAGGAAACCACAGACTGGTCAGATTCACCCTGATCCATAGGAAAGTGATAGTCCTAACCAAGTGGTCCCAGGTGACCCAGTATCAGAAGGATGGTTGAATAGGATGACCTCCACAGGTCTTTTCTAATCTCAACCATTCTGTGTCTTTGTGGTACAGAATTCATGTCCAACAGTGTCAGACTAGTTCTGCCTCTGCCCACAAGGACACATGGTCAATGGTTCTGCAAAAATACTTTATCCAGACCAAAACTGAAATTTGTAACAGGGTACCTTATGTTTCTGGACAGTACTGATTCCTTTTCTGCCTTCTCCCACATTTTGTCCTCCCCAGATTCACTGTAAATAAGTTTTTTCATCAACAAGTATGGACAGTCAAACCTATCTTGAAATCCATTACAGACTCAGATATTGACAGTGATTTCAAGTGAAAAATGCCCCAATACATATAGATAGTGGCTAAAGTTTCTTCAGACATCCCCAGTATTCCCAGGTAAACCAGTTCTCTGCAAGCCATTGAAGTCAGAAAAAGAAATAAAATTAAAAAGTTTCACCATTAGTGTTTCTGTTCAATTTTCTCCCTGAAAGTTTACAATAATCACAAAGATAAATCCTGATCATTAATAAATTAATGAAATTACCACAAATAAGCAGTGCTGGAAGACACTTTTAAAAGTCAGTTAATCCATTCTCTTGTCCCAGCACAGGACCAGCTACACTTGTGTCTCTTCTAACAAATATTTTCCAAACCTGGTCCTTAAGATTTTCACAGTTTTCACACAAGCCCTAGACAAACTATGGAAGCATTTTAAGTTTTCTTTCCATTAAAATTTTTCCCTATCAAGCTAAATCCTCTCTAATACAACTCCAGTTTATTCCTTTCTCCTGCATTACTGAAATCATGGAGAAGAGATTATTTCCTTCCATTTTTTAGCAACAATCTGCATAATTAAAGATTTGTCCATCTCCTTCATCCCCTGGGATTCTCTCTTCTGGAGGCTAAATCACCTCATGTGTTGGATTCTTTCCTAATACATATGATGCTTCTTAGACATCTAATTATTCATTCTTATTACTTTCCACTGAATTACAACTGCTCCACATCATTTTTGAAGGATGGTGCCCAAAGAAGGTCACACCCTTCCAGGTGAGATCTTACCAAACCTTAACAGCGTGAAAACTTTTTCCCAGTGCTTCCTTGCTGTCTGTACATCCCTGTTTGACATAAATCTCTTCCATGGTACTGGCTACACCTCAATTTACATGCTATTACAGCTCCCTGATTCTCTGCCAAAGAACATCTCCCTACATCACTTCCCTTTTTCCTGTGTCAACCATATAAACCACCCCTACACACCCACACCACTTTGCATTTACCCTCTTGCACGGCATAATAACCATAGCTTGGGTTCTTAAGGATAATCTTTGACTCTAATCATGCCATTAGAAGTTACACTTCTCACACTCTTGTGCTGTCTGTAAATTCAGTGAATATACAAATTAATTAACTTGCTAATGTTTTAATTATATAATAAAAACACTGAACAAAGCCAGTTCCCAAAGAGATTAGTGTTCAAAAAAATCTTCCATGATATGAATAACCATTTATAAATAGTTTTTGTCAACTGCAACTCAATTGTTTACACTGTTTATGTAGTATTTTCTGTTTCTTGAAAGTCATATGCTTCATATGTACAGGCAGAAAAGACTTTGCTGAGTTAAGGAAACTGAGATCACAAAGAAGGTACTCCGGTGCTGTGAACAAAATGTAATATTACGAGCATCTAACAATAACAAATAGATATTGACTATTAATATTATATACAACTTTATAAGAACTTAAATGAGAAAATGAGAGCTCAATATAATACACTGCTTTACAGAATATCAATTTTATGTCCTATTTTTCCATTTTAATTTATGAAAAATTCTCACTGTGTATTGTCAAAAAACATAGCACAGCTTTCATAACCCACAAGTATGAAACTCCACCTATATATATATATAAAATAAACTAAAATTGATTCTGTCTGGAAAATAGTTAACAAGTTATACACATGATTTAAACCGGTTGTGTGTGAGTTAACAAACAAACATTTCTTTTATCATGTGAACTTACAAGGTCTTCACCTTTAGTAGAAAGAAAAGAGAGCAACTTAACTGTTTAAAGCTTAAATAATATCAGAAGTCACATTTTAAGAATTGGAAAACTTGGGATAATAAATATCATTCGGTTTTCCATTATGAAAGGAATATTTTCAGCTCGGTGCTTTAAGTTCTGCTCTAAGACTGAATGTCCTAGCTTTGCCAGTTTCTGTTACATCTTAAAATTTTCAAATAGCGAAAAAAGTAGGGACTTAACAGTATAAAAAGTCCATGGATGAAACACTGGCCTCATCAAAGTCAAAATTTGCTCTGCTTTGACTGACCCGAGATTTCACCTTATATCTGCTAAAGTTCTGTAACTTTACAGATATTTTAAAAGCATAAAAAAAAATGAAATTACATTTTCCTGGTTGTTAGAAACCTCTTCACACATATTATGTAGATTCATATAGCATTCTATGCATAAACAATATCACAAATAGCATGCATGTGCATAGACATGCTATAAATAATACTACATGTCTTATCATTCCAGTACCTCATGCACACTAAAGACATCACTGGAAGTTTCATATTTGGAACATTTGCAGAAAAAAAAAAAAAAAAAAGACAAATGAAGCAATAGTAACTCCTTGAATTGTACTCTGATGTAACAACTCAAGTTAATGACAAGGAGAGTAACACCTGATTTTCAGTTTTCCCTTTGCAAATGAGGGGTTGGAAAGCAAATGGTGTTCACCTTGTAAAACGCCCTCAGCTGAAGGTTCTATATGGGCAATTATTTCAAACATACTCTCCAGTGTGTTCTAATGCTACACAGACATTACTTAGTCTACAGAGAGCAGCTTACTTACGTCTGGGGCTCCTTTTCATTTTGCTGTTTTTGCTGTGGTTGAAGAACGTTATTTACCAGCTCAGTAATCCCACTAAAGGGAAACCACCTGTTTAAACAAGCAAATAATGTGACTGAATAACCAATAAAACCACACTGGTTTAAATGTTTTCTTATCCAACATTAGTAGAAATAGACAGGCGGAAAAGCTAGAGCCAATGGGAATGTTAGCTGCAGAGCTAAGTCAGCCACTAAGGATGTAGGGGAAGTAAAGTTTAACAATTCACCAGTTCACAAGCAGGCAGCAAGAACCTACATCCAGCTAACGTGGATGGAGTAAGAAGCTGCAGGCAGCTCTCTTACAAGCCAGTCAGGAAGCAGATGACAAACTACCTGCAGCCTATCAGGTATCAGTGACAGCTAATACCATCAAAGGTGCAGAGAGCAGAACATGGCAAAGGTAGAAAAATCAAGCCTATTGCATCCTTAAGATATTTTACTTACTGTGTCGACTGTGGTTTTTGCTCTTCTTTGACCCTAAAAAGATAAGTTTGCACAACTGAGTGCAACGTGTTGTAAAACAACTACCCTGAAGTTCTAAAATCTGTATCAAATGGGCTGGGAAGAGTTCCTACTTGGAGTTAAAAGGATTTCCTTTAGCATTTGTTGTATATTTATATTAAGTTGTACTCTGGGCTTATTTCCATTAAGGATTAAAAATGGATAATGCTATGTATAGCAAACTTACAGTTACAAAACTAAATCAGTAATTTTCCATAACTGACTTCCAATACTTTGCACATCATGTTAAAACATTTCCATCAATACCTTCACCTACAAATGCAAAGTTACTTTGATTATGTAAACTACAATCTATTTCTTTTATTTTTATTTACAACCCAACTGCCTACCATAGTTCAAGGAAGTTTTATAACATGTAACATGCCATTTAAAATACAATATCCGAAAATAATAGATTAAAGGAAAATCTGCACTAAATTTATTAAACTACAGTGATGCCACGACCTGCAGACAATGTAACTCTAAAAATTAAGGAAGGAAAGATAAGGAATTTTACTCTTCAGTGAACTTTACTAGGACTTCCTTTAAGAAATAACTAGATAATACGTACAGTAGGTCTGTTTAGTACCGACTAATATTTGTTCAGTGTCTTTAAGAAAATATTTCATCTGAAATACATGCTTTAACTTGAGTGAGCAAGCTGATGTTCTATACCAAACCCAAGAATAGACATATACTCACAGGAATATTTACATCCTCTAATTGCAAGTTTTGGTCTTAAATATGAAGTTCTCCCTTCCATGTATGTTCAAAAACCCCAAAAAGGTTCCTAAACGGGTATTCTGAATATCTCTACAGATAATACTCTAACCTAACTAAACAGGAAGAACAGGGTAATAATTTAAGTGGATGCTTCGAGTTGCACAGAAGATTAAAGTTCATCTAAATAGCTCCACATCTCCTCCACTATATGATATTGCAGGGAATATCTCTATAAAAAGGATTCAGTGACTACACAAGAACTAAATAAGTGGATGTTAAGAAACACTAAAATCTTTCCAAAACTGACCACATAAAAGGAAAACTGAACATGCAACACACAGTGCAATGTCTTCAAGCATGGTTTTGCCTCTTCAAATTTCACTTAAGAAATTTATATACAAAGAAATGTTCCAATACCAAAACAAAACAAACAAATAAGCAATCACACAAATCCAAGCAGGTATATTAAAAAAAAAAAAAAAAAAAAAAAAAATTTCTCATGCAGTTGCACTTCCACTCTACCATGCATCTTAATCATAACATTATCTTCAACCAAAAGAATCCACACCAGTTTTTCAAAGTAGAAATTCAAAGCTGGATGAGTGGGAGGGACGGGGAATCAAAGCATTTCTGTACTTTTTTCACTAGGTAGCTCAGGACATTTAATTTAGATACCCCAAAATGATAAGCCTTAAAGCTCTGTATGATCAGCTGTGAGAAGGAAACACTCCCAGACAAGAATTCAGAGCTACTAAACTGCATGCATAAAACTAGACACGGTAAATGTGACCTCCCTGAGAACCAGACAAAGAAAACTGAATATACCATTAATGCCTATATGCATACTTGACTTCCGAACATACTTAGTGGACACTTTTAAGCTCTTACATCATCGTGAACTTTTCTATTGAAGTAAACAAAGGAAATATGAGTCCTTCACATAATCAGATTACAACTCTGGATACTGACCATGGTTAATATTTTTTCACATACGGAACTGAGATAAGAATAATGTAAAATCAAAATTGTAATAATGCACATTAGTTCTAAGTGTGCAGTTTGAAATTTTGGTATGTTTTTTTCAACAGGATCTAGCATCTTTACATAATAGTATATATCTGGTAACTTCAATTGCAGGTGCAAACCCTTGGTATTTTTGAAAATCTTACAGTCGGTTTTTAGTTTTGCACCATTAAATAAAACACATTGTCCATTAGCAGACACTTTGAAAACCTGCACTTAAAATTGTTTTCTCAACATTTTATTGGAACGCTCTGTTCCAAGTCAGGATATAATTTGACCCTACAATTCAAAATATCTCTCTTATAAATTAATCTTTTCTCCTCCCACAATTCTGTGTCCCATTCACTATACACTTTTTAACACTGCAGTTATGTGAGGACAAGAGCTTCCTTTATTATATAACAGTGACGCATTCCTTGAGCACTCTCCATACATCCTTCAGTCCCTGGATTAGGAGATGATCTTCCTTGACTTTATAACGAGCATGGAAGGCAAACTACAATTTGAAAAGAAATTATGAAAAAATCTATTGAATAGATTCTACCATATGAAATTAAACAAACATTGACCTTGTGGATCAACAGGCCTGAACCCTTCAGGTGTACAGCGCAGGTATTTATCTTTCAAAGTCAGAATGAATAGACGTTCTGATTCTAACTCAGAAAACCAGACTAATTTCTGCTTCTTTCTTTCCAAAAGACTCTTCATTCAGATGAAATTGGAAGTTGTAGCAACTGATAGAAATGATGATATATTAAATATGCAGAATGTATTTTTAACACTGCTGTGGTTTAAATATCTTTTTCTAGACAGAAAAGGACTGAAGAGACTCCAGATACTACAGATATACTATACATATATACATACTGTTTCTTTCCTTTGGTTAAAAGAACTGCTTTGTGTTTCAGTGGATTGTGTACTGCCATATTTATGCATTGCTTTCTCTCCTCTTTTCAAAAATCGTCAACAAAAAATTGATTAAAAAATCCCAAACCTCCATTTTCTCAACACACCAACTGAAACACCCCAAGCAGCACGATTACATTCTGCTTTTTCCAGGCTCCCTGTCTTCATTTTTTCAATCCTATCCACCAAGAACATAGCCAGTTCTCATTATGCACTAGAAACAAACTCTGATCAATATCTGTTTACTAAAACCAACAACAGGCTGCAGATAATGTGTCTGACCAACAGTGACTGAAAATGCATTATATCAGTGTAGAATATTAAATATTTTACCGCCTATTCTAACATTTTAGAGGAGTCTGAAGCTCACCACAATTTTTTTATTTATTTTTTAAAGATTGTAACTACATACACCGCTTCATTTGAAAACAAGCCAGGATTTTTCTTCTTGCCAACAAGAATTTTTGCACCTCACATTGTTATCGGGAACCTCTGCCCTTCAAAACATACCTAGTACCATTACTCCTGTCTTCCTCTGCAAGCCTACACAGTGCAAGTGCCAGACCCCTTTGATCTTTTCCAGTAGTTAGAGTCATTAAGTAAGATTTCAAGTCTCAGTGAACACCTTTTGATGTTAGATCCTCTCCATGTACTAAAACTTTCCTCAAAGATTAAGGCTATTCCCACTGGCACAGAGAATGAATAGGAGAACAGAACAGAACAGAAAGAGGGAAGAGAACATGAGAAATGGAAGCAGGAGACAAAGTAATGAAAACAACATAAAAATTATTCTTATTTCTTTAAACTCCTAACACTTTTCTATTTTTAAATCTACTGCCATCAGTAAAAGCTTCTCTCTAAAATCTATGATGCCAAAACCATAAAACATTCTTTCCAAAAGATACATTGGATGCAGGTAAACCAACAAGCACTCTGTTATCAGAGCTCATCTCTACTTTTACATATTTGGACGCTCAGCCACAGAAACATGTGGGCAGAATTCAGGTGTCTTGATCCATGAAAATGACTCTTAAAACACACTGCACCCCCAAGATATCTGAAATGAAACAGGCATCTAGTTTTTCTCGAGTGAAGTTTGGGGAAATTCAGATTTCATAATCAGCCATCTTTGGCAGGGATAAACATCTCTCTCTAACCTAACAGTACTCTCAAGATTCACAGCCTTGCCATCCATGGACCTACAAGCATAGGATCTGATCTGCAGGAATAAAAAATTATAAGTAGATTTGAACAATTCCAAAATCATTTGATAATTAACAAATGTCTTCTCAATGCAAAACTAGTGAAAAGATTTTAATGAAGGTATGCAACTGGCTTTCTCTGCAATTTATATAGTCCCTTTCTCATGGTATATAAACGTCATAATCTCCAGAAGTAACTACCATCAGCAATATTGCTTAATATAGAACAACTGTCTCTCTTTCAACATACACCCTGGAAAATGGCACTGAAAATAAAATAGGACTTAAAGAAACAATGATAAAATTCTAAACTCCCTTCCCTCTCGCTCCCCTGTGCCTCCCACTCTTTATTATCAAAAAATGGCTTTCAGTGAATAACTATATGCAAACCAGTGTGGGGATGCCCATTCCCTTGGTCTAATTAGGGACTACACTGAAAAGGGGGAGGATCTTCAAGTTCAGCCACATCCAGAGATTTCCACCACCATGTCTTAGAATGAAAGGTCCATTAATCCATTTTTCTAGATTGCCTAGTGTGGACTATTTCTTTTCTTTTTCTGTATCTTTGTAACAGTATTTCAACTATATGCCTTGCACCAAATGGCCAAAAAAAAAAAAAAAAAATAACTAGTTGCAGGGACTGAAGTGACTACACTCACATATTGGAAGGCAAGACGTGTCACATGCACAATATTTAACTTTGCCTGCTCCCGCTCTTGACTAAACAGTGGAGTTAACACATATAGTCAAATACATGTACAATCAACTATTTTCTTGAAAGAGGGCACCTCTACAGATTAATTAAATTATGTAAGTATGTTTAACTCCAAGAAAAGAGAGATAAGGAGTTCGAATGAATCCATTCCAATAGCATAGCTGTAAAATATTTACATATTAACTGAACTGATTCTTTGCATTGATTGCCCTGTTGATGCTATGAGAACATACACCTTAGAACATGTAGCTTAAATATTTGTGATCAAAATTAAAGTCTTTATTTTATATGACTGCTCCAAGTTTTTTATGAATTCAGAGAATATAGGTACTTGAATTGAGAAATATCATATTTTGAACAATAAAGTAACATCCTTCCAAAGAAATATTTTCCTGAAGATTTATGCAAGTGATTTTCCTGACTAATTTTTTTCAGTTTGGAATAAAAATACCAGCAGTTTCCACAGAAACACCTCCAAGATCAGTAGCTGAGGGGTAATTTAACATTCAATATGAGTGAACAAAAAGGTGGAGAAGTTGGCTACTTGGGCTAGAAACAATACCTGTAACACAGAATAAATTTAAAACCTATCCAAATCTGAGCTGAAGAGGTTAAACATCCCTGAAGTCAGAACTGAAGTTATCTTAAAGATACAAGACAAACAACAAGAAAGCTCCATACACACTACAGATAAGCACAGACATAAACATGTTCCTGGATAATAGTATAGGCTGAATGAGGTCCCTGAATGAACCTCAGATGAACATCACCCACAAACATAACAAATTCTGTAAGATTAAGATTACTCCAATATTTAGATGATAATTAGAAATGGGATGGTTTTATCTAAGTTTCCAGACAAGTCTAATAGTGAAATTTTGATAATCGTATTTTTATAAAATATATACTAAGCTGTGGTTCACTGCAACCAAAAACATAGTGTTCAACAGCCCTATACTTTCAATTCTGAAAGTGAATAACTGACAGCATGTTTTCTTTAATTCAGAACCAGCAAAATAAATCAGGCTGTGCTTATCTTAGGATATGAACTCTCAGGGCAAAAATGCTTCCTGTTGTTTGTTTCTGGATTAAGAGATAGAGACACTGTTCTGCAAAGGAAAGTTCTCTTACTTCTCACACATTTCCTAGTTTGGACAGACTTTTTCCTTGCTGTTTGCTATGGTGTTGATAGTAAAACCATAAAAATGCATCTCAAACTCACAAATCAGCACAAGAGAAAATGTCTGTAGTACAACTGTAATAATAAATAAATACTACACTGAACTGTGGCGATTATTATGTAGAGTTCCAATAATTAATTCATGGATCAATGCTCTCTTTTGAAGGTTATCCAAAATTGCAAGCAGGAGGCCTAGACCAGGGAGGTGATATTAAAAGGTCAATGTTAAAAGTCTAGTGTTTGTCCAAACATACCACACAGTTTCAAAAGGGCTACTGCAGCTTCTTTCTATATTTAGCAAGCAAAAGCTATTTTTGTTATCACAGAGTAAGTAGGAATTTCTAAGGCAGAATTTGTAAGCCATCAACATTATTTGTTGCCATGTGGAAGATGCCAGCTGCTTCCCACTTGGGTGTCATGAGTCTGTGGAGGGAAAGAGGCATGTACAAAAATTTGGAGAAACAAAAATTATAAAATAATGATAAACAGAAAGTCTTGTATCAAGCAAAATTGTGAAGGAGGGGCAACTAAAATAGCTAGAAGACAGTATAAACAATGTTAACAAAGGAAATACATTGGGTGAAGGTGCGTCTTTCAATCTTAAAGTTCCAGAAGTTTTTTCAGATTGGCACGTTAATAACTTTCTTGAGTTAGGAGTTTCACCAGTTTGATTTTCTCTGGGTAAATTGTCTACTACCTGTCAGTTGTTCATCTTGGTCAACATATATAATAGCTGCAAGATCAGACCAGCTAATTTGCAACACCTAAAATCAAAAATTAGCCTATGTTAGAAATGCAATAATAACAAAACCAAGATCAAATCACTGCATGTCAAGGGCAGCAGTTGAAAAGAACATGCAAGATTAAAGATCTTTAAGCCATAGTAAATATTTCTTCAATATAAGTTTCCCTATTAAGTTTCAATTGCTCATTTAAACAGCAGCTAGTATTATATAATTCTTCCCTAGAATGGATTTCCAAATCCAATTTCAAGGACGTGAAATACAAGTAAATACCTCCTTGAATTTAATCATTTTGTTCTGTCAGTGGACTCCGTTATAGACAAAAAAAGGCAATGTTCCTACAAATACCCCTTTTAATCTCTTTAAGAAGCTCCCCTGTGAGACAATAATAATCTGCCCTGCTGTGCGTTCGGTCACACTAATGTCTCTCTCACACAATCTGAACAGCCCTGACTCCTCTCTAATCTCAGTCTCATACCACGCACAGGCTGAAAAGCCTCGCATGGGACCCTTATACTTCTTCCAGGCCCCCAGAAAAGCAGCAACTGCCTTCACTCAGGGTGTTAAGCTCAAAGTACGTGAGCATTTGAGTTCATTGGGGGGGCAAAATAGCTTTATTTGGATTTAATTTTTTTCTCTCCAATTTAATGTGTTACTTTCCTAAAGCCTGCAGATATGTGGATATTTCAGGCAGATGATTTATGGAGAACAAAAAAAAAAAAAATCACCCTGAGATAGCAGGTGTCAAATCAGAAAAAAAAATACCGGACCTTCCTCTCATTTTCCAAGAAGGAACAGAGGGAAAATTGTCCAATTGTTACATAACATTTGTTACTAAATGCAATTCTGTGTAATTACGGGGACCTTCTAGCAAGTCTCAGGTGAGATTTGGATTGAAAAATGTTTAGTTACAGATACTACTACAACCCAAACTCCTAACAATGATTAATTTTTGACAGCTACAATTCATTTGAACATATTTTTAAACAAAATTGAGGAAAACTCTAATCATCTTTTACTTTTTTATTGTTGTCAGTTTGAAGTTGGCCAGATTTTGGGTTTGCCTTTGTATTTTCCTGTATTTTTAAGAACACTTTAACAAACAGTCAACTGGAAAGAAAATTTTCCTCCAATACAATCAAGAAAAATACTCTAGTCTTATAGCTCAAGTTACTTTTTTAAAAAATCAGGTTTGTCTACAAGAGTGCTGGAATAGCACTCAGATCTTAGCTCTGCCACTGTAATCTTGCAGCATTTGTGTAAAGAGGAAAAAAAACGTTTTACAGTGTCGCCTAGAGATGTGTGAAACATTCCACAACAGCTGCATTACAGTGAGCCGTACTTTACTTCTGGAAGTAAGGGTGACTGGAACAAGATGACTGTGAATTCTATTGTCTTGTTCATGACCAATATGCAAACATTTCCCATTATTATACTAATAACACATGTATGAATATATCCCAACATAACATACAGGGATACAATACTACTTTAATTTGAGTAAATCTATAATCTCCAAACACAATTTCACCAGAGTGAACTTCAGTAACAGATAATCGAATAAAATATTAGTTGTTATCCTATGGTTGTTTTTCTTAAAAAGCACCCCAAAAAGGCACTTTTTCTTCGGAGGGAAAGGTTTAAATAATTTAAATGATAATTTTCATCATAAGGTTTTTTAAGGGATATTTATTTCACTGTCTGGATCACAACTTCCCTTACTAAATGCAATTTATATTAATTCTATATTAGAAAGATGAGACTTTTTTTTACTTGTGCTTCAAACTGTTATGCATTTGACTGAAATCCTCAGTGAACTAATAAAAAACGCAGAAAGCCTAATTTTTAAACTGATACAAAATCTAGGATACTGGAATCAAGCACAGTTAAGACCTTTTCAGAATATTACCTGAATTCTACATAATATATTTCAAATATTCTGCAAAAAGGATGGCCTGACAAGTAATAAATGTACAGATGTACAGATGTAAGTAGAGTTTCATTTTAGAAAAAATCACTAATAAAAAAAGGCAGTTTTCCCTTAGGGTTTTGCATTGCTTTTGGGTTGGTTTTTTACTTCTTCAACAGTAGATGGCATTCCAAGCATCTCCTGCAGAAAATGCTTTCACAGATGCTTGTACTGTCACCAGCTGCTACAGTGAAATATGTAACCCCGGGATCAGCTGCTAGCAGGTGAATTAAATAAAAATTAATTTTAACTCTGTAATTAATTTAAATTCATGGGTAATTATGTTAGACTTGATATATTATTTTGTCTCTTAAATAACAATTTTATAACATTATTTTCTGTAAGATATACACCAGGTGAAAATCGTATACACTAAAGTGCTTAAAAATTACACAGCAGACAGTAAGTTAGCATTTCTCAGACATCTAATTGCATGAAATGGATGCAGATTTCTTCCAGACTGCAGGCAATCCTAGAGAAGGACTACTTGCAGAAGATACAGCAGGAACAGAAAAAAACAAATATCATTAATTTGTTCTTATTCTCTTCAAAGCAGCCTTACAGAGAACGTTTTGTGGGGCAGACTTCTGTCCTGCACCCCCTTGCACAAGGAGCTCTGGATCACCATTGTATAATAAGCAGGGGATTGGCAGCACAAGTACTTCATCTGCAAGCTTGGCTGCCAAAGAGCAGGAAAAATACAGAAAGGAAACACACCTTCTGCTATGAAAACAAGATAAGAATCTAAGGTTTAAACAGGAAATGAAAAACCAGGAAAAGAAATATAAATTAGAAATACAACAGTAATGCTGTCTATTGTTCTATATCAATTTTGTGGTAATACTCTCAAATAGTCAATTTATCAAGAAATCATTCTTTTTTTGTTGATTTGCTGTTTATATAAATCTCGAATTTTTTTATTATTAAATTAATTTAATATTTTCTGAGGGAATAATTCCTATACTATTACATTATATATATATAAAGTATATATAACAATATATTGCATATTATTTATTCTATATTATAATATGATGTTATTATACTATTATTAAGATCTCCTCTATGAGAATAAAATATAAAATACTGGGCTTTTTCCAGAGAATATATTTAGTTGAATAAAATATAAATGGGAATTCCTTAAGATCACTTTTAATATCTATTCACATCTTTTACAGAATTGATTAGTTTATATGTGGAAATCACTGGAAATTACTGTGATATAATCTCATCTGTCTGTGATACAATCTCTCTGACTTAACGAGATAATTGACGTAAATGCAATGCCCAGTTTCCATCTTACTGAAAGAAAGCACAAGGAGTTTTCTTTAAAAACAGATGTTGTCTGGTGATTCACTTGATGCACAGAAGAGCTAGAATCATATATAGAATATTATTATAAACTCTCTGCATCACTAGTTATAGTAACATGCTTTACAATAGTAGAAATGTTCTTTTCCTATAGCAGAAATGTTCTCTTCCATTGGTTTTATAAGCCTGAATCAATGCTCCCCTAAATAATTTCAGTGTATTTTTTTCAGAATGGTTTGCTATTTCTGTCTACATGTCTCTTTTTATCAGTACTCCGTTCAGGTTTGTTTGCTGTTTACACCTTTATTTTAAAGTGAACTAAAGTTAGATAATACTTGGAACTCATCAATTTTTTCTAGATTTTTTTTCTGACTTTTTCTGCATGCCCTTGTCTTGTACTCATTGCCTGAATAAGATTTTCCTAGTTTGAGGAGTTTATTGAAGTTGCTCATCTTTGTGCACATTTTTATTTCTTGTGTGGTACAAACATATTTACAAAAAGTAAGCAAAGTGATTCTAGAGCTGTATCATGGAAGCCAATTAAACTGGAGTGTTGTACTTACCCTAGTGAGCAGACTTTGGGCTCAGAAGATGAACAAAATCCAATTCTATGAGCACAGCCAGATTTGAAACTACTGATAAATTTTCATACATTCCACTCTCTACACTTAACCCCCCCAATTTTAAAGGTTTTAAAACTGATAATCAAAGAATACTACCTAAGGAAATAGTATCTACAAAAATAAGAAAAACTTGCAGAACACATTGATGAAATTCATCTTTAACAATTTTTATTTGGCTCAGAATTAAAATTCTTTTAAATAGTTTCCATATCACAAATTGCACTCTAAGCAGAAGCTTGAAAGCATTTCAATAATCTGCTATAAAAATTAATTAAAATTATTTCTTTCAATCTAAGATATAAGAGTGTCTGATAAAAAATCCTTAGCCTCTCCAAAATATCTTGTCTTGGCTGGGAATGCCACTAGTTTTAAAAGCTAAAAGTATATTAATCACTAAACTATTATAATAATTTTGATTAATTTTCATTAATTCCTGCCACATATAATTCTCTGTGGTGGCCAGTGGCTGAATCTGAGACATTTGCTGGTTGAGGCAGTTGTGGTTTTATTGAGACTATGGAAATCCTACTGGTTTCGGTGCATTGGATTTGACATTCCAGAGTACAATGAAGGCTGATCAATCAGACTGTACTAAATTTCAAGGCTGTAGTAACATCATACATTTATTTTCGCTTTGGGTGTTAGTTTGTTTCGGTGTCTTTATACAGGTTATTCAGCAAATTGGCTTAATAATCAGTGAAAAAAACCCTTAAATTTAACCTCCCTCAGAATTAAAAACGAAATGAGAATTTGATCTGTGTAGCTATTCCCATTGCTCAGTGAAAGCAAACTATCTACTCTAAATCAGCTCTAGGAAATAACTCTGGACTCAAAAAATGTGAGAGTAAAAGCAAACAACAACTGCACTACTATTTAGTAAACTCTGTGTTTATTTAAATTTCTTTTGTTGGGTTTCATAGGATGTCTATTCACACGTGATTATAACTATTCCTCTGAGCAAACTATCTAACCACTGAGATCTTACATAAATTATAGTTTAAATCAATAGAAGTTGTTTAAACACCTCTTTTTCTTCTTCTGGTTCAAAAATACTTCATAGTGGTTCCTGAAAATAGTACATACATTTCTACAAAAATCAAAATTCTCTCCCAGAATGATGAAAAGCTTTGTGTGATTACTTTTAACATAAATTTCTAAAATCAAATACAATATCACTGAAACTGTAACAATCTTATAGTTTTCTGTCTGACTTTACTTACTTCTCTGTTTTTACTAAGATTAATTTACCAAGTCAGGCTGCAAAAAAAATCTTTCAACAGTCAGACACAAGTGTCCAGGTTGATAACCTCTAAACCTTTTCACCAAATACCAATGAAAATTTTAAGGGTACAATTCCACACTATACCCTAATTAAAAATATAGTATTCTCTCAACAATTAGCATTTTGATGTTGACTCAATACTCAAACCGCCTGAAAAGATCTCTTGCAAGACACTATAAAGTAGAACCTGGAGTTTGTTCCCTTTGTGTTCTGTTTCCCAGGAATTAATTTAGGAACCAATTAAGCACCCAGAGCCCTCTCCCTGAGATATATCTTATGTGGAACACTCACTCCTTCTTAGTAAGAGTGATCAGTTAGGGATATCAGAAGCTTAGGGTTGGCCACAGTAGTTAAGGGCACTTGTACTACAGGGAAGACAGAACTAGAAAAAACAAACTTCAGGTACCTCAGATCTCACATTCCTCCTTCATCAAAACTACACCTGTACTAGAGGCACAAACAGAATGCTGCCTATATAAATACTTACTCTGTGAGCATCATTCTTCATAAACATATGTTATTCAAACTCTCCTCTGAACAGAAGTTCTAAATGTTTAGCAACAGAATTCTGCATAGCAGCTTTGGATGATCATTTAACTCCTAAGTCTTTATTGTAATGCAGACACTATTGTTCTCATTCCTAGCTAATTACAGGCATTCATTCGTGTCTGTTTGTAATTAGGATACTTTTAAAATGAACAGAACTGCCATTCATGAAGACTCTAAATATAAATGATAATTAGTAAACACAAAGTGACATCAAAACCAGCTCAGACAATAGTCCTATGATTTAAAATGTAGCACATGCTTAACATCCTTGAAAAACTCACTAGTTAACACATTTTGCAGAGCTACAACACCAGTATCAATTTCAAATTGGGAGTATGAAACTAAATATTTAAATTCAGTATTTCTTTATACCTATGCTGGTAGATAAATGGAAGTAAAGGCAAACTACAGAAAACAAATTTTAAAGTGATTCTCAAGATCGTAAATAAGTGAATTTTTATGCTGCTTTTTTGTAAGGACTATACTCACACCCTTCTTCTGAGGAAAAAGGTGTATGCAGTTTTGCTTAAAGAGACAGTGAGAGAGAGAAATGTACTTCATACGTGAAAAACCTACTCAAAATCAACACAAGGATTAGACTTTTCAAAATTTCAGAAATTAAAGATGGAAAGATGAGTTTACTATGTTTCAGTCATAGTTATTCTCATTAGTCATTGTCTATCCCAAGCACAAGTCCAAAACACTTATCTGTGTGAGAGGCAAATGTGCAAACAGGGCATTAAATAGCTTAATATCCAACAAAATTAGACTTTTTGTGTTGTCTGAATATTCCAAACTGCAAGTTAAACTCAATACTTCTTGTCCCATCACCTACTCTGGGCATGAAGAATAGCCTCTCATTTCTTTGAAAATCTTTAAGTCCCTCCCAGTCTGCTGTCCTAAAGCATATCAAATGTGTCTAACATCTTCCCATGGCATGTTTTCTAGAGATCTCACCTGGACTACTGTCAACTTACCCACTGCTATTTTGAGCTGCAGCTTTCAAAAATAGACACATTCCAGATGGGCATTTAGCGGTGTTCATTAGAACTGAACAATTGCTTTACAGTTTTGTAGAACATTGTAATGTTTATGCAACCTACAAGGCAAATACCCTTTCCATAACCACATGGGCAGTTAACGTTCATAGTCAGTATAAAAGGCAGTTTAGAGCTGAGATACTGCACTTGGGATTTGCTGCCTAGTCAGTAGCTAATTTTGATTGAAACGTATGATTACAGGTAAGGATAGTACTTACTGAATAATATTCTTGTTGAATATCATTCAGTAGTTTTTGACCATATCTCTCATTTCTCAAAATCATTTGAAACTCTTTTCTAACATGCTTTTAAGTACACTCTATTCCATCATTCTAAACATTAGTGAATGTGCTTGACAATGTCAGTAAAGTTTCATTGGGTACATCTTTCTGTTTAGACAGAAAACCATCCATAGATTATAAGTAAAACTTTGTGGCTCATTACTCATGGGTACATATCACTATTATACAGTAGTTTTCTCTGTATCACCTGCCCTGGCTTGCTTAGGAATATGTTTTTCAAGATGATATTAAAGCCATCCTGAAGTCCACATGTTATCTTTTGCCACTTCTCTGTCTACAGAAGCTGGTATCTGTTGTAAAATTAAATTAGATTTTTTTGTATGATTTGTTCTTGATAAATCCACATTCACTACTATTCATTTCTTTTTTATCTTCTAGATATTTACAAAAACTTGGCTTATTTCTTCCACTGTTTTTCTTAGAATTAAAGTAGGCTGATTCACTGCTAATACTCTGGCTCTTCTTCCACTCACACCACCCCCACTTTTTAAAAGGGGATTCTGTGTTTGGTTTTTTTTCTAGTTTTCTACAAGAGCATATCCAGAAAAGAGATTCCATCAGATTTTCTGAACTCTCAAAATAACTTAGAATAAAATCATGAGGCCTAACTAATTAGTAATTTTATTATTACTTTGTGACTTACAAATACATTTAAAATCACAATTTTACAGACAATCTTAGCATCTCAGTTCATTAAAATGCTACTTCAGCCAATAGATATAGAAAACTACTTTCTAAAGCTCTGTATATGGAGACCATTTGGTCTGAATACAACCATTATTACAAAGTCTACTCTTGACCTTCTATATCAAAACAACGTATAGAATATCTGTGACCAATTTTGAATTTATTCTCATTCTTGAAAAAAAGGCGATAGTCCTATGTAGATAATAAATGCCCTCTCTGAAAACACTTGTATTAACCCATAAACAAAATTTAAAACTGTTTAATACTTTTGGGCCTTTTTCAGTTAATCACCTCCTCTAATATAAGTCATCATTTATGTACTAATCATATAACAACCATCTAACTGAAAAGTGAGAAATATTTGAAATTAGCATTACATGAGTACTTTTTACAGTTACCAAAACTTTTTCAAAATTATAAATAACAACATGCACTGAAAACAATAAAGCTTGCATTCTATGCATGAAGTATATTTTAAGTTATTACAATGCCACCACAAAATTTAAAGTTATTTCAAATGTATAATATATAGCTGATTTTTAAGTAACAATATTATCTAAAAATACCTGGGGGTATTATCTAAAAATACATGGGGATTTATGTGCCCATTTTGATCATGAACTATCAAAACAAATATCTGTAGTTGCATAGCCCAAACTATAGAAGTCCATTTTTTAATTTGTCTAAGAATATTTTATTTTTGTATCTTTTTGTCCTTGTTCAGCAGGTAGGACCAGTTATCACTGTGTGGGGGTGACCAAAGCCATGTATTCTACCTCCCCTATTCATTTCCCAAGAACAATGGACCATTTGCAGCAGCGGCCCAGGGAGTCGTTAGCACCTTCACACCCAGCCTGAGGGGGTGTGGCTGCCAATGGGCCATCAGCGGTTCAACAATACCCCATGACTCACAGTTAATCACCCATTGTGTGAGTCCCCGCCCTGGGGGAGTGACTGGGTGTCCCTTGAGGGTACATAAGCAGGGGTAAGAAGACCTCAGGGAGGACTTGTTGGATCCAGAGGAGCAGCAGGACCTCAACAGGAGGAGACCATCACTCTCAGTCAGACTACGACCATCACTCCTGAGCAGACCACAGCCATCATCTGCACCAACAGGCTCTTCACTTCCTTTTGCTTTGGACTCGGGGGAACCATGCCGGTTTCAGCACAAGGGCTAACAAACCCCCTTTGGGCTTGTGCCCTGGGACACTGGGTTAAACTGCTGGGTTTTGGTGAGTTGAAAGCAGTTTTCTCTTTGTGACAATGTATTTATTGGAATATCTTTCATTAAATTGTAACTCTGACTTATAATCTTTCTTGTGATAGGTCCATTTCTCCTACTGGTTTACTTTTAAACCAGCACAAACAGATAAGAGAAAAAAGCCAAATAATTTCCCACCTAGTGAGAGAGAAAGAAAATATGATTTTTTTCTAGAGTTACTAAGGTATTTATATCCTACTGTGATAAGAGTGATATTAAACCTTCTCCCCAATAGAATACATGGAAAGTCAATATGGTATTCTTTACATTCATTTAGTAATACGAATGAATAAAATTCAATAAATAAAATATTAATTGTTCTGTTGTTGTGAAGTGTCTCTTTCCTTACCATTCTTCATTAGATCTTCAGTCACATTTATTTTGCTGCTATTTAGTGAACATTTCCCCTTTTATTAACTAGCCACATCTATGGTCAATCAAATTTAGTGAGGGCTAGGGTGAAATGATATAGTGAGTGGATTGAGTAATATAAAACAGCACATACCATCAAAACTGTAGTTCCAATATTAAAAATAGTACAGTGATAAATGTTCAAAACATCTTTAAATTATGTTAGAGTTGGTACAATGATAAAAAACTACTGTAATGTCAAAATGAAATTCCTTTTTCTTTTTTTATTTAAACCTGTCTTGCAATGCTATTATTGTGTGTGGTAGTATTTTATTGTGTACAATTTAGACAAAAACAGTGTACCCATGAAAGATGGTGTAACAAGCTGTTAGTGAAAATTTTGCTGAGATCAGAACCGTAAAAGACAAACATTAGCATAGAATAAGAAACTGC